>WUAM01000395.1:24174298-24202256 GCA_024336885.1 Actenoides hombroni
GGGAACAATGGGGAAGCCCACGGTGCTGCCTTTGGTGGCCGTCGACCGCGGGTGGTCGCGCTTGAGGGTGCTGGGTCCCATCCAAGCACCCCCCGGCTGGAGAACCCACGGCCGCTCGGCATCGTGTGGCTACCTAGAGAGGCCGTGGCCGTGCCAGGCAGGACCAGTGAGTCCCAGTGCTCCCCAGGCTGTGCAGGCAGCGTGCGGGAAGCTGCCGGTTCATATGCAGGCAGCAAGCTCAGCTCACCCCAGCGCAGCCCAGCACAACCCAGCACAAGCCCAGCTCAGCCCAGTACAAGCCCAGCTCAGCCCAGTGAACACCTGGCTCAGCCTGACATGAGACCAGGATGGCTCAGCCCAGTGCATGCCCCAGCTCAGCCTGGCACAAGCCCAGCTCAGCCCAGCGCACTCCCAGCTCAGCCCAGCACACTCCCAGCTCAGGCTCCGCTGGAGCTGTGGGAGGTCACGGATGCAGAGCCAGGAAGGAGCCCAGTTCATCGCACCCACCCAGCTCCCGGCGGGCATTTCCTTCCCAGGCCAGGCCCGGTTTAGTTCCCACACGCCCCTGCCCGGCGCAGAGCCCAGCACCAGCTTTGCATGTAACGATTCCCCCCCCTCCTCCCCTTCCCCCCCACCCCGGTAATTGGAAGGAAAACGTTTTCTATCGGTTTTCTCCCCGCTTTTCTAACAGCACCGGGTTGTTTTTCTTACCAAACAAAAACAACTATTTGCCTTAATTATTGCAAATTCTCATATTTCCAGCCCCGAGCTACTCTAGGGGGGTGAGGCTGGTTGCAGGGAGGTATAATTTACACCCATCTTCTTCGGCTTTAATTGTACCAGCCTAGAAATTATGGAAAATATTTGCTACTGAAAGAAAAAAAAAACAAAACCTCCCCACTTAAAAGGTGAAGAGTCGCAGCAGAAACGCCTGGAAGAGCCGGCGCGGAGGCAAAGCTGCCGCCTCCTTGCCAAGGCTGGTTATAATTTAGCTGCAACAGGAAAAAAAGGGGCCCAGGAGGGTCCCTCGGAGCCTGAGCACAAACCCTGGCTCAGACGCGGGGTCCGAGCGCGGGGGGATCCCAGCCGGCAGCAGGGCTGGGCCGTGCGGTACCGGTACCGGCAAAGTCGTGCCCGTGCCCCAGGGAGCCCTCGCCATCCACGGGCACCGAGCCCCCCAACCACTCAAGGGGGGAGGCCGAGGGAGGGGGGGAGGGCTTTGCTGGTTAGCACGTTTTGCTATTTAAGTAAAGACAGATGTGAGAAATTAAGGGCTAATTTACAGCTGGCCCTGGGCAGCCACCAGCCAGAGAGGGGGAGGACGTGGGGAGGGGAAGAGACAAATCCATTAACTGACCCACATGTCAGAAACCCCAAAGTAATGAAGAGCCACGAGTGCATTAACTGCCGGCTCATTAGCGGCCGCTGTCAGCTCGGGCCTCTCGGCTCCCCCGAGTCGCTCGGGTGCTGATGGCAAAGATCCTGGCCGTGGGCAGCCCTTCCCGTGCCGGATGAGCTGCTGGCCTCGGATCCTCCGTCACCCAGCGCGGCCGGAGCCAAGTGCTGGGCTGCCCCTGGCCTGGCTCTGCCGCAGCCCCTCGGCTTGCTGGGAGCTTCTACGAGGATGCTGAAACTCGCTGCTCCCTTCATCTTCCTTCGCCGGGCTGCTGGCAGAGGGCCAGCCTCCGACGAGCCCCCCTAGCCCAGAAACCACCCTGACAGCACCGGAGAGGTTCGCAAGCCCTCGACACTGGCAATGCCCAGGGGCACCCATCACCTTGGGTCAAGCTGGCCTGGGAGGAGCGAGGGACGATTGCTCCGGGCACTCAGATGTTCTCATGGGGTTTGCAGCGGGGACCAGATGTGTCTGTGCGGGGAGGGATGAGCCCAGGTTCACAAGGCTGATGGTGCAGCATGGTGGGCCAAGAGGGACAGGCCCCTGGAGCCCCCCTGGGATCCCCGAGCCCCCACTTGATTTAGGAAATCCCTTCCAAGTGCCGTGGTGCCAAAGCCCATGAGAATAACCCAAACCTGGCTGCGCCCCTGAGCCCAGAGCTCCTGCGGGGATGCCCCCGGGACCACAGGCACTGGCTTCCCTCCAGCAAGGAGGGTGGGAGAGCCCCAAAACCACAGCTCAAGGTGGAAACCCAGAGAAGGGAAACAACCAAACATCTCCCTCACCCTCCGCGCACTGACGCGCTCTGCCCGGGGCCATCCCAGAGCAGACACAGACCTTTCCCCCAGCAGCACCGGGCACGTTTTTCTGCCTCATCCGATGCCTATTTAAAAGACCCAGCCCCAACATCCAGCTGCAGATCAAACCTTCGCCCAGCTGCCGAGCCATCCGACGCCGGAGCCGTGCCGGCACGGGCAGGAGCGGTGGCAATTTGCACCCGCCACGGCCCCCCGCGAGCCGCGAGCGTTTGGCTGCCGGAGACGCGGGCACCGCGAGCATCCGCGCGCCTCTCGCAGCAGCCGGCCTCAAAGCAATTTGCAAACATTAATTAAACCACAGCCCCTTCACGAAGGGGGGTGGGAAATGATGCACGCTGTCACCTGGATGCTAATGCAGCTGACACCTCGGAAACCCGCCCAGTATAAACCAACCCCGCTGCAGCACGGGAAACTGAGGCACGTGGGGATGTCCCTCAAGGTCAGATGGGGGTGACCCTGATGGCAGGATGGGACAGAAGCCGGGGGTCCTGGCTCACGGCCCAGCACTGCTCAGCCCGGGCACACGCTCCCTTTGCAGGGCAGCAGCATCCTCCCAGCTCTGCCCAGGGTGGGAGCTGGACCCTGGAACTCTGCTCCAAACTTTGCCCCCTTCCTCCCACGGTCATCTCTGAGGCAGCACCGGGGTAGCACATTTGGGGTTTCTTTTTGCAGCGAGGCTCTGGAAGGCCCTGGAGCCCAGGTGGGTGAATGCTGGTCAGGGCAGGCAGGTCTGCGCTCCCTCCTGCCCGGGCCGATTTCCCTGGGGTGCCAGCGCCGGGACCCTCCCTACCAGGGCTGCTCGATTTGCTCATTAATTCAGCCCATGGGCAGGGCTGGGACAGCATCCTCAGGGATAAACCTCACCACGGGTTGGGCAGGCGGGGGGGAATTGAGGCTGCAGGAGAGGACCAGAGGATGGTTGGGCTGAGCCCTCACTCAGGGGTTTGTTTAAGCGTCCGCAGGTGCTGAGCCGAGCTTATTAAACACCCAAAGTGGCTAAAGGCAGGAAAGGCAACAGCTCTTTGTGAAAAGCCTCCAGCTCCCCACGTGTGCCCTGACAACGAAGCCTCCTCCTCCTCCTCCTCCTCCTCCTCCTCCTCCTTCTCCTTCTCCTCCTCCTGCCTCTACCTGGAAACACTCCCCGCAGCCCCAGCACCTCCAGCTTGCTGAGGCAAACCCAGCGCCAGCCCCGACCCCCGCGCCGAGCAGCCACCACGGCCTGCCAAGAGCTTGGCAGGGGACAGACGGACAGTTGGCCATCCCCTCCGGCGAGCGAACAGCACGCGGACAGACGGACGACCCCACGGCACGCGGCAAAGCGAGGAACAGCTTGTGCCCATCATATCCATCGGCGCCCCGTCGGCGCGCAATACGGTCCGGCCTCGGCAGAGCTGGCGATGCCAAGGCAAGGGGGGGGCCCCTCTCCGGCACGTTCGGTGACGGCACCAGTTGGGTTCTGCCAGCGCCACAACACCACACGAGCTCCGGCACGATCTGCCCGACCCAGGCAGGTTTATAGCAGCGCTCCGAGCCGGTATCTGCCCCTTAGAACATTCATTTCTGACCCCTCATCCGGATCAGCCTCGGCCGGGGATGGAACCAGCATCACCCAGGAGGGGTGACCTCAGACCCCCCCGCCACCCCTCCCCGACAGACAGCCCTTCCCAAACATGTCCCATGGCAGGAGCAAGCGTGTGAAGCCAGTCCATGGCCACAGTCAAGGTTTCTCCGGGTGCCACTGGGGGCATTGGCGATCAGCTGGGGGCACCTCGCTCCCAGCATGGGCAGGGGCTGGCCGAATGCCCCAGGATGCTGCCAGGCTGGGCAGTGCTGTACCTGTGAACGGCCTCTGCATGGTGAAGCTGAAGGTGGGCTGCCCCTTGGCCCTGGGGTGCTGCTGGGCCCCCTGCGGGGGTGACACCCGGATCTGCTTCTTGGTGGCCACCATGGCAATGTGGTAGGAGCCCGAGAAGGTCCTGGCTTCATGCAGGGCTAGAGGGTCATGTTGGAGCCAGCTCGTTGTGCCACAGCCCCTGCAGCTCACACTGGGCACCAGGGGTCATGTGAGCACTTGAGCAGTGCTGAGCCACAAGCCCTGCAGCTTGCATGAGCAATGGGATGTGCCCTGTGCGGCTGGGGCTAGCATGGCCCCTGTGCGTGGCAGTTAGGAACAGTGGCACGGCCACTAGCTGGGCCAGCACCTCTCCCTCCCATGGCAGGACAGGACAGGACAGGGCAGGACAGGGCAGAGGTGACCCTGTCACTTGCAGCCCAGAAGGCCAATCACATCTTGGGCTGCATCAAAAGAAGCGTGGCTAGCAGATTGAGAGGGCTGATTGTGCTCCTCGTCTCTGCTCTGGTGAGACATCACCTGGAGAATTGCGTCCAGCTCTGGGGCCCTCAGCTCAAGAAGGACATGGACCTGGTGGAGCTGGACCGGAGGAAGTCACAAAGATGATCAGAAGGCTGCAGCTCCTCTCCTACAAGGACAGGCTGAGGGAGTTGAGATTGTTGAGCCTGAAGAAGAGAAGGCTCCAGGGAGACCTTAAGCAGCCTTCCAGTACCTGAAGGGGCCTACAGGAAAGCTGGGGAGGGACTGTTTTTCCTCCACTAGGAGGGTGGTGGGACACTGGAACAGGTTGCCCAGGGAGGTGGTGGACACCCCATCCGTGGACAAATTCAAAGTCAGGCTGGAGCAACCTGATCTAGTTGAGGATGTACCTGCTTACTGCAGGGGGTTGGACTAGATGTCCTTTAGAGGTCCCCTCCAACCCAAGGCATTCCATGATTCTATGATTAAAAGAGAAGGAAAGAGCAGAACCAGCCCTGGATACGGATTGAACACCCCAGCTGCGGAGAGGCCTGTGGGAGAAAGTCCCTGTCGCCTGGGATTAGGGAGTGATGCTGACAGGTCACAGCAACAAACGCCAGATGGGTCAGAAGCTGTGCTGGCATTGTCACCTTCTTTTGTCCCTTGCCAGATGGATTGGCACGTCACCGGTCCCTGTAGCTGCCACCACAAGTATGTCAGCTGCTCTGCAACTGGAGAGCCACCAGGTGAGACAAGGGACACCCAGCCCAGCTGGAACTCCTGCCCCTCCACAAGCCGCACACCTGGGATGCTGGTGTCAGGGGCCCTGCCCAAGCCTGTGCTTGGAGCTTGCTGCAGCAGTGCCTGCTGCCATTCGCTTATCTCCTGCTCCATCTCCTCTGCAGCTGTCACGGTGGTGAATGAGGACATCCAGCCCCGGCAGTACTTGATGTGTGGTCAGACAGCCCAGGTGGAGCTGAAGAAGGTGGTGCTGCAGGACCCTGGGGACCCAGGTGAGGGCTCTGGCTACGCCTGCTGTGGGGCAGAGGGGTGCAGGGCTCCCACGCAGCTTTCTCAGGGCAGTGAAGTCCCAACCTGTGGGAAGGAGGTTTGGTGCCTGGAACACACTGTTGGTTTTGTGGGAATGAAAAGCTCGTGGGGGTTGGTGGGGAGATGAAGACCACGTTTCCCGAAGCTTGTACAGGGGAGGCAGAGGGAAGCTGACAGAAAGTGGGAGATGGGGGAGATTGAGTGGGGAGGTAGCTCAGAGCTGGGACCGTGGTCCCCCTCAGGCGTGGGAGCTCTGTGCAAGCCGTGGGGCATCCGGCGTCGCTGATGCTTCTCTCCTTTGGCTGCGGCAGTGCCTACTGCGGCGGGCTGTGGCTGGCAGCCGTCTGCATGATGTGCAAGATGGCCGAGGTGCTTGGGGATGCTGGCATCCAGCAGAAATACACAGACATAACTGCAGCCAGCCCTGGCACTCTGGGATGTGGTCCCACTGGGTTTGCTCTCAGCAAGGTGCTGGTTGTTGAAAAATGGGAGAAAAAAGTGCCTGGAGCCCGAAACTTTCCACATGTTACTTGCTGCCCAGTTGACAGTCCTAAATGAATATCTGAGGGCACTAAGGCCCGTTTGGGGCCCTGAAGTCTGTTGCTGCTCAGTTGCATGAGCAGAATTGGCCGAAGGCTGCTCTTGCCTGATGGGGCGGTAAGAGCAGCTGCTGGTGGTGCAGTACCTGGAACAGAGCTGGGAAGTGGAGACCCACTGTATGGGTTGGTCGTGACCCGTAGGCAGGTGTCAGACCAAAGCTCTCTGTCCCTGGGTCTCCAGGCAGGATCTGGCCCAGACCTCGTGCAGGAATCCCCCCAGATCCCTTCTGGGGGGAAACAGTAAACCTGGTGCGGTCCAGAAATCTCGCTTGCCTTTCCATAGCCCCAGACCTTTGTGTCTGAAGGTGGCACTCTTCTCTGCTGCCTGGTGAGCTTTGAGCTCAGCAGAGATGGGGCTGGTGAACTTCCCTCTTCTGTCACTATGACCACGGAGGTTTTTTCCACGTATTTTGATCCCTTGCCTGTCTGGCAGCACTCCTGTTGGTAACCTCATTAACGTGCTCCTGCTGCCTGCACAGCTCAGCAATGAAATACAGAGTAAGACAAGGCTGTGGCCCCAGTCCTGAAGCAACTGTGCCCCAAAGCTTTCTGCTAGAGACGGCTGCTTCACACCACTCCTCTGCTGACTCCTGCTCCCTAGCAGCACTTGGGCTTATCTCCAGAGCCACGCTGCAGAAAATTACTTGTGTCGGATGCTTGGCTTTAGAGTAGATAAAAGGGACCTGCTGCCTTTCTCTTGAGTCTGCCAGAGCTGAGTGTCTGGACCGCCCAATATCCTTCGGCAAGGTGCTGCCTGTTGTCATCACACCTTCTGCTTACGCTGGCTCTGGAGGCACCAGCCTGGCCAGAAAGGTCTGGCAGGTCCCTGGGCTGTGCTGATGAGCTGGGAGCTCCTGGCTCCTTCCCTTGCTTGCAAGTGGATGTCTCGTCTGCTCCGTGATGTGGCTGCTGGTCTTGGTTGCTCTGCAAAGTTCTAGTTACAGGTTTCTCACCATTAGGTGGGCGTGGGATGGAGAGGAGCCAGACCCCCCTTGCAACATGACCGAGTGTTGAGCTTTGCTTGTCCCACTGAGGCAGTGACTCTGCGCCCTGACACTTCCTAGTTTTGTTGCCAGTAATGAAAGCACTGCAGAAGCGTTATCTATATCCAGCTGCGTGCAGAGGCTCTTCATAGTAATGCAGTCCTCACTGCCTTGCTGCTCCACTGATTTTTCCTTGGCTGGAAGGTGTTTTCTTGCTGAGGTGGGCTCAGTTGGTTTGGTTTTTTGCTTTGGTGACACTTCTTATGAGGAGTTTTGATGTTCCTTTTTTCTTTTTTTTTTTTTTCCTTTCTTTTTTGTCAAGAGGTACTCAGCATGTGCTTCAGTCTGTTCTCGTAACTGTTTTGAGCTCTTGGCCTTACTTTGTTGAACAATTTCCTTTGTTCCCTCATCAGAGGGGGAAGCTTTTAATTCCTCCTGATAATCTGCTGAGGTGGCTGTTTATCCAGTGAGCACTAGTGACCTTTCACCAGTCTTTAACTTTCTTTTTTAACACTCTCCCTCTTGCACCTCTAATGAGGAAAGGCTGTAAAAGGAGCACAAGGAAAGCTCATACACTTTGCAACAGAACAATGAATGAAAACTTCGGAAAATCCATAAGCACCCTCTAGAAAGTCTGAAGAGGAGAATCCTTATGAAACAAAACGGAATGGACCTGTTAAAACAGAAAGCATGCTGCCTACCAGATGATGCTCCAGGGAGAAAATGGTGAATAAAGAGAAACATAGAATTATTTAGGTTGGAAAAGACCTTTAAGATTATTGAGTCCAAACATTAATCCTGCCACTAAGCTACGGCCCTAAGCATGACATCTAGACATCTGGTACATACCTCCAGGGATGGTGACTTCACCACTTCCCTGGGCAGCCTGATCCAATGCTTGGCAACCCTTCCAGTAACTAAATTTTTCCTAATATCCAATGTAAACCTCTCCTGGTGCAACCTGAGGCCATTTCCTCTTGACCCATTGATTGTTATTGGCAGAACAGACTGATACTGAACTCACTACAATCTCCTTTCAGATAATTGTAGAGAGTGATAAGGTCTCACCTCAGCCTCTTTTTCTCAAGGCTGAACAGCTCCCTCAGCGTCCTTCTCGGAGTGAGGGGCCAAAACTGAACCCAGGGTTCAAGGTGTGGCCTCACCAGTGTCGAGTACAGAGGGACGAGCACTTCACTAGTCACTACTCCTGCTGGCCACACTGTTTCTGAAACAGGCCAGGATGCTGCTGCCCTTCTTGGCCACCTGGGCACACTGCTGGCTCATCTTCAGCCACCTGTTGACCAGCAACTCCAGACCCTTCCGTGCTGGGCAGCTTTCCAGCTGCTGTCCCCAGGCCTGTCAGCCAGGCACAGGCACTCGACATCCAGCCCCTGCCATGGGCCAAACAGGCAGGTCTCACTGCTTCCTCGAGGTTATCCCAGTTCAGGACCGCACCATCCTAGGGCATCCTTCTGCAGGTGGTGCCAGCAACGGGGCTGATCACCTCGGTGACCCAGTGCGGGTGTCGATTACACCGCGTTTAAATGTCCTGCTGGGTCCTGCCCAGTATGGTGACACTTTTGATACAATAAAGGATATCAAGAACTGAGGATCTGCATTTACTTTATTGAAGAAGTCAAGTAGGAGGGGGATGTTAATGTGTTATCAGACAAGAGACTCTGTTTTGCTCTGTTTTCAGAGAGCACAGTACCACTGGGTGTCAAGAAAGTTATCTCAATAGCGGCAGAAAGAATGGAAAAGAGAGACAGAAGAGAGCGGGGGAAGAAAAAGAGGGAGGAAGAAAGGGAAAGGCGGGGGGTGGGGAAGTGCAGAGCTGGGAGAGATGCCTGAGTGCTTGTTTTGGGAGGCTTGAGGAGTGCCCAGCTTGCTCCCCATGAGTGGCAGGTGCAGCCTTCCCGACAGACAAAATAGACAAACAGAAGAAGGTGGGCCAGAGCAGTTTGGCGCCTCAGCCGTTAAGCTGCACCTCACAGCACTAAACTGGCGCCTCGGGGTCTGGACCCCTTAGTAAACAGGCTCGGGGTCTGCGCTTGTCCATGTTTCATCTGGGCTTGTCCCCACAACCAATCAGAATGACCACAGTGTACCTTTGATTAGAGTATAACTGGGGTCCTGCCTAAGAGCCAGGGGAGTTGGTTCTTCCCAGAGCAGTGGGCCTGGCAGTTGGATCCTCCCCTTGGACATGCCATCCCAGGACATTTCCAGGGACTGAGGGAGTCTCTGTGGATTGAGTGAGCCTTGACCTTCCCTTTGTGTGAGTGGTATCTTGGGTAGTATTTTGTGGGAGGTGTCCCCTTGATGAGTGAGTGTGTGCCCAGTTTGCTTCATCTTTCCTTAAGGAATGAGTTGTGCAGTAGCTAATTCCTACCAGACATACAAACTTGTGTTTAGTCAGAAGGCGTGCTGGGCAGCTTTGGTTGCAATAAACCCCCATTTTGGATAGTGGCTGTTGTTTGTTTTGTGGGTGCCACCATGACACCATGGACAAGAGGTGCTCCCTCAGCTGGGGTGTGGGTGGCCTCTGGTGCTTGCTGCCCCTAGCACAGTCTGAAGTTCAGTCTGGTAATAGCAGCTGTAATTCACAAGAATCTGCTCTCTTTCATGCCTATAGTTACACCCATAATGAGGAATTTACTGAAAAGCACCCAAAGGGAAACTAGAAGTAATATTTGTCAAAGGGTGGGTAGAGTTTGGAAGAAGAGTAGGATGTTAAGGAAAAGGAATATGAAGAACAGAGTATGGCAATAATCAGGAGGTGCTTGGACCTGTGAAATACTCTGCCTCACAGAAAACTGGGCTTTAATCCTACTGATACAAACATAGAATGACTTTGCAGCTCTCAGTGTCATTGCTTGTCTTAAACTGATGTCAGATGGTCAGCTGCCCATCAATTCTGCATGTCCCTTTCACTTACAAAGATATGTAAGACATGAAAGGCCTCATTTAGTACCACAGCACTCTTGCTTTTCCCTACAACAGGAACCCAAAAAAGCAGAAAATTCACAGAACAGAAAATGAGGCTGTATTTCCTGCCTTTTACAAATCAACAGGCCAAGCCCTTAGTGGGTTACATCTCGAGTGGAATTTCCACGCTCTTGCAAATTCCCCCTTAAAAATAAATCCACTTGCATTTTGATATACAATCATGATATTTGGAAAGAACTGGAAAATAATGGTTCTAGTAAAAGTATGTGTGTGTCAGTCCAAAATATTTCAATTTAGTTTCTATTATAAACTCTTATTATTGAAATATACTGCTCCATCCTGATCCAAATTCTCAATAAGCATAGATTAAAGTAGTTGTGAAATCATAAGGAAAACCCCAGGAGACTGTGGCTAGCTTGGTACCTGAGCCATGTGGATGTGCTTTTTCTTCAGGCCCTGATCCTTCAAGGGGATCTATGCTTTTTCCAAGCACGGAGACATCTGCTTCCCTTGAACTCCTAGGAACACAGTAAGACAAAACCAGGGATCACATGGATCACTAAATCTCATCTCATGCGGATGAACCAACTGTGAAATGGGCGTTTATTGCAGAAGGGCTCAAAGAACATCCTCCAGTCACTACAAAGGGTGCCTTCAGCCCTCAGTAGCAAGTGAACGGCCTGTCACAAAATACAGGCTCCCAAGCTTCAGTTAACATCCTCCAGGCAGTAGCCAACACAAAAATCCTTGGCAGACCTGAAACAAAGGTCAGTGATAGAAGATAAAGTGGAAATGAGAGAATTCTGGAAGACCTAGAACCATACCACCTCCCAAAATCATGCACTGAGGTAACTGTTTGGCACTGTGCTGGAAATACCAGACCCTACACAGCTCTGCACACACATCTGCTCTTCCATTCTAGCTTTGAGGGGAGTGTCAGGACTGTCCTTAAAACTGTTCTGTACTGAAACCAAGGAAAGTATATAGCAGGTGCTGCTCCTTTTCTCAAAACTCCCTTCATAGCAGGGCAATGCAGAGACATGCCCTGGATCTCAAGATGTACCAAAAAGCTCTTACAGGCAGTTTATGATGTGAAGGCTTGTTTTCATGTGATGTAACAAGTATGCGGGTTGACACAATGATATTAAAACCCCAGTGTGGTAGTTAGAGATGTGGGAGCTAGGGCCCGGCGTTCGGAAGATGTCGCGCTGTACGGAAAGATAAGACCCGTCAAGGCCGAGAAGGCCTTTCAAGGCCCCTCTCCCTGCTAGCCAGTAGTGCTTGACTTGTGACGGAAGCAGATGGATATGATGTTACAAATTTTAGACTATATAACACTGTGCCACGTACTAATAAACGCCATTTGCCATCCACCACACTGGTGTCTGTGTGCTGATGACCCGAGCGGCCTGAGGTTGGCTGTTGTGTCGTCCCTGAACCAGGTCGCCAAGCCTCCTGAGAGGCAACACCCCAGACTTGGACAGATGCTGGTATCAGAAGAGAAAAGGAAAGAAATGCATTTGAACAGGTATTTAATTTCCACATGACAAACATTAACACCTTGAGGAACACCAGAGGAAGGCAAATCCTTTTGTCTCAAGTCCCTCAGTAAGCTTGTGGAAGGGACTTCAAGGCAATACCTGAGTCAGGCTATGGAGCAAGGCTATCTAATCTAACAACTTCCAGATGCCAGGGCAGCATTGCAACCCTTCTATGTGACTTGTGAAGCTTAATAACTTTCAGACTTGTTCTTGTTTATACTTTTAGCCCACACAGGCCTGCATGAATGATATCATGGATTAAATCACTTGGAAGTGTGAGTGAAGGCTGAGAGGCCAGTGGTAATGAAGTGGATCAGTTCTCAGTGCTTTGCCCAGTGCCTGTGGAGATGTGGAGCAACAGGCAACTCAGAGGCAGTGGTCACAGATGACGGTTCAAAAAGCATCTAGCGCAAGCCTTGAGCTGTAGGCATAGAACATAAAACACCACGTAGAAGACAGCGGATGGCAGTGAAAAAGCTGTCTGAGGACAGTGCCATACTCCAGGGATGCCCTAGGGCAGAGTAGGTGGCTGCTGATGAATTCCAGCTCTGCAAAAATCATGGGGAATGGGAAAGAAGAGAGCACGTCAGAAAATTGATTTGGAAACTTTTTTTTTGGTCTCTTCTTTATCTCCTGATTTGGTTGGTAAGAGGCTGTCAGGGTAGTAGCAGAAGAACTTCTTTCTGTGTATGAAAGAAACTCCAATTCTTTGGTCTCTACTGTTACTAAGACAGTACAGCAAGTGGATGCAAAGAGTGATTTACTGATTTTCTGCCAACACTGACACACTTGCAAGAACAAAAATTGTTACGTATGACTTATACAGCTAGATTTTTGAGATAAAGCATAACAGCAAACTCCAGATGCTGAGTATCTGAGTACTTCAGGGACATCTTTGTCCTTTCTAGACGGATAAATAATGCTTACTGTGCTCTGCCAGGCACTCTGAGCAAAGATAGAATCCCATAGTTTGTATGTACCCTCAACTTCAAGCTTCACTTCTGCTTCCATAGCTTTCCCCCTCAGAAATGGCGTATATGATGAAGTTGTCTTGGGTGTTTCAAAACCACAGCATCCCCACTTTTGCCTGCCCAGTGGTTAGGCTGTAAGACTTATGCTGAGAGATTGTTGCTTTGCACTTTTTTATGTGTATAAAGAAGAGAAAGAAAAAGAAACCCAGCCTTAAAAGCCCGCAGTCTAACTGGGATAAAATAAAAGATTTGGAAAAGGCACACTCCTGTGCAAGCAGGAAGAAGAATGCCACAGTTAAGAAGTAAAAGCACACAATTATTCAGGGCCTTAATTTTCACTATAATCAGCATCATCTTCCTTTGAAGTCTTGTGGCTATTATAAGGTCAAGTACACGGAGGTCAACAGTGGCTGAACAGAGACTGAACCCAGACTCCCTTCCCCCCACAGCTGTCTTGTACAACAGCATCTTCTCCTTCAGGATGCATAGTAGAATGTGTTTAGCCCAACGCATTCAGACCCAGCTACAGAGAGATCCTTCTCTTGCTCAAGCTGTTCACAGCCCGTTTTTGCCAGATGGCATGGCTATACTGCTCCTCAGCATTTCTTTTTACAAGTCTGAGAACTTTTAGCATGCTGCTAGCTCACCTTATTTCCAGGGAAAGAGAATGATTTTGATCTGAGACCTTCCAAAAAGTCAAGGCCAAATCCCTCAATGCATTTTAAGTGAAATGTCTTTCTTTTGTGTCCGTCCTCTGCAAATTCTGCCTCCTCAGAGTGTTTGAATTTCTAGATGTAGACCCATCCTGCAGCTGGGATCACATCTGCACCTTGGAAGCAGCAGAGAATGTAAAAGACATCAAGAAGTAGCTGGTGCTGACAAGAGATTCTGTTATTAGACCTGGGTAACTGGGCCTGTGAAATTAAATGACAACCTGCTGCAGGTCACAAAGGCAGGAGGCATCATGCAGCATCTAGATGTGAAGCTACAGGGTCAGAGCTTGTCATTTTGGTCCATCTTCATACCATTGATGCAGGTAAATGTAAGAGGCCAAGTTTTGGCTATCAGGAAGGTGTCTGAGGATTTCCTTCCTTGAAACACCATCAGTTCTGCTTGTGAAGCCAGGGATACACAGTAATCCAAAGACTTTGTGCCCAAGTGAGATGTAGAGAGGAAGGACTTAGATACACGAAGCAGAGATACAAAAGAGCACACAGTTCAGACCAAAGTGATCTGGGAAGTGGATACAGCTAGTTCAATATATCCCATGAAATATCAGAAAGAAAACAGAAAAAAAACCCCAACAATTGCAATAAATAGGGAAAGCAAATGAGACTACTAATGTCAGTTGACTGGCACAAGGAAAATGAAGTGATGGAGTAAGGACAAAAGTTTCATCGCTTTCATTTATTTCATTGCAGAACAATTAGATTCAGTAGATTTAGGGGTCCCATCATAAGTGCACAAGGGTTTTACGAGCAGGAAGTCTTCCCATTTAACTAGATTAAACAGGTTTATCTTACAGTCTCAGTAGGTGGCTGCAAACAAACCAACAGCAGAATATGTACACATTCTGTAAGAAAGAGCAGCAAGATCTATCAAGATTTAGACAAGATCATTTTAATAGGCTTTCACTGAGCACATCAATCAAGAGGAAAAGAATTCCTGACCAATGCAGATCTAACAACTTCAGTGCTCTTGCTGCAGCTTTAAATCCTTAATGGAATTCTTCAAAATCTGAATGTATTTTGTTCACAGTCGCAGCATAGCATAGGTTCGTTGTTGCGGTTGCTTCAATGAGGCCTTTTTAGCAGATGCAGCTGCCTTGTGGAATAATCATGGGTTTATACAAAGATGACAGGTAGAGGCTCAAGTCTTTGGTCTGAAGCAAGGTATCTAGAGTTTCCTCAGGGGAAAGACTGAAACCCCAATTTCATCCCCCCTGGAGTGGCTGCCATGCTGAATGCCACAGCATTGCCACACTCTGGCCAATAAAGCCACAGCAAGAGTCTGAGTGACATCCTAGAGAAGCCAACCTGTACCCAGGATGCTTTCTAAAGAAAATGAACGCATACAGGTTCTATTGAGAAAAGTTCCTAACTGCTTTAACTAGCAGAGCTGACGCTTCCTGGCAATCGGGTGCTGACCAAACTGTGTTTTGTGGAATGAGTCAGAAATACTGAGGCAGAAGCTGGCAGCCTGAGCAAAATCTGTCAAGATTTATACAAGACCCTTTTAATATCCTACAGGTTTCCACTTTGCACATCAATCAAGAGGAAAGCATTCCTGACCAGTGCAGCTGTAATGACTTCAGTGCTTTTGCTGCAGTGCCAAATCCTTAATGGCCTTCCTGGAATCTGAAAGTGATGTCTTTGCACTGTTGCTTCCGGGATCTCTTGTGGACCAGTCTGAGCCTCAGGTGTTGTCCCGGATGTGCTCTGTCCAGCCCCTGAGGCTCCCTGCCAGTGTCACTGGCGGCGGGGTGCCTTCTTGCGGGGCTGGGAGGTGTCCTCAGGGTTGCCAGCCCTCCTTTTTGGGGCTCGCCTGGGCCGCCCAGGGCAGCGTTGGCTGCTCCGGCTCTGAGTGGAGGGTCTGGCTACAGCCTCCTCTGGGTGCTCCCGTCGCTCTTCTTGCTCCCTATGTGTGGGAACGGGGGCAGAGGGGGAGCTGCTGGGACAGCCCCTCAGGTCTGTCCTGTGGGCAGAGGACTCCCCTCGGGAGCGGGTCCAGACTCCAGCGCCAGCCTCCCCTGGGTCCTCCCGCTGCTCTTCTCGCTCCCCGTGGGTGGGAATGGGGGCAGAGGAGGGGATGCTGGGACCCCCCCGAAGGTCTGTGCTTGGGGCAGAGGACCCCCCTGGGGAGGCAGCAGGGCTGGGGGCAGCTGCGGAGCTGCCCTCCCGCTCCTCAGCAGCACGGGTGGCTTCGAGGCCCATGTGACGTCGGGCCTCCTGGCTGCATCGGCTCACGGCAGCGTCAACGAGCCGGTGGACAAAGCTCCTCGTGCGCACGCCGAGAATGTCCTGCAGCACCCGGGTCAGAGTCTCCCCATCCAAGCCAAAGAAGCGCAGGCCAAACAGGACACTGCTCTGCGCTTCCACTGCTGCCCGTGTGTCCCCAAAGAGCTGCCCCAGCTCCTGATGCAGCCAGGGCAGCAGGGCTTGGAGGACGGTGGGGTGGGCCCGGAAGATGAACGCCCAGGTGTAAGCATAGAAGTCTCCCGCAGCAGCCGTGGGTGGAGGCAACGTGGCTGGTGGCTGGGCTGCTGCAGGTGGAGCGATGACAAGCTCCTGAAAGTCACTGTCCGACCGCACCGAGTGCAAGATGGAGCTCATCCCCCTCTTGCAGAGGGGGCACTCGGGCTTGGTCTCTGCCCACCGCGTGATGCACGGGTGGCAGAACTGGTGGAGGCACGGCATCACGTAGGCGGCCTCCTGCCAGCTGTCCAGGCAGATGGGACAGCGGCTCTCCAGCTCCGCGGCCATGCTGTCCACGTGCTGCCGTGGGGTGGGAGCAGCTGGAGATGGCGGGCCGCTCCCTCGCACTGGCGCTGCAGCAGCGGGTGTCACGCTAGGAAGGCAAGAGAGGGCACCGTCAGTCGCTGGTCCAGGGAGGGGAGGAAGAGATGTCCAGACCCCCTGAGGAAGGAAACCCTCCCAGCTCCCCCGGGTCAGGTTTCCCCAGCCAGCTCACCTCTGCTGCTGCGAGTGCACCTCCTGGGTGCCCCAGCTGCCTGAAGCAGGCAGGGCTGGGGAAAATCCTCGGATGGCTCTGGGGTCAGGCACGGAGAGTTCGAACCAAGAACTCCCCGAGCACAACACCAGCTCCAAAGGCCTGGCTCCACACTCCACACCTCGCCAAGTCGCTCAGCTGGAGTGCAGGCACCAGCCGTCTGGGTGAGACTCCCACCCAGATACAAGTAGCCCGGGAGGAACGCGTGGCCAGAATCCATCGCTCTGTGATGTCACAGGCCACTGCTTGGAGGTGACAGAGGCCATCCCTTGGCAACTTCAGAACCCGTTGCTCGGTGATGTCATCACCCATCGCTTGGGAACGTCACCAAAGATTGACCAAAACAAAGTCTGTTACATGGATTTACTGTAGAGATACTTTGAAAAGAACAGAAAGTTCAGCAGCACAGCCAGAGTCTTGGCTAAACTGGCTGCCCTGCATAGGTACGGACTATGTGTGATCTATTGTATATACTCAGGTAATCGGGGAAAAAACAAACCAGCTAAACCCTAAACCTTCTGTGTAGGTAGTTTAAGGAAAACCCAATGAGAAGAAAAGGCCAATGCTCGAGGATGGTTTCTAAAAAAACTTAAAGGACTGAAATACGCTAGGTTTTAATCCAGGCCATTAATGGAAAGAAGTTGTCTCTTTATTTTATGTATTGTACACTAGCTTGCAGTGGATTTCCTGTTGTAAGTACCATATATTAAGTGGTCATTTCTTGCACAGAATTTCTCAATGTGATGGTGGAGCTGTGGAGCTGATGGGTATAACCAAGGGGATTAAAATTTCTTGTATCAAAATCAATTTATCACATTTGGCGGGGGGGGGTCGTGGGGGGCTGTGGAATATTTTACAAAGGATCATCCTATGCTGACTAGGAAAAGTAACAGACAGTTTGACATCCCTGGTTTTGGACCCTGTTACCCTAGGCTGTCTTTTCTGTACTTTGTTATTCCTTCAGTCTTTAGTACTTTAGTTTCTCCCATGTGTTTATCTCTTTATGAAGTCTCTTGGATTTCTTCCTGTATGAGGAAAATAGTTAGAACATACCATTTTGCCTGAAGGTTCCCCGATTAGGAAATAAGACTAAAAATGTTAGATTTATCATGAGAAAGACTGAAGAATCTTCAGGGAGTTCAGTGTTTTTATAATGTTGACAGGAGTGGAAGGGTAAGGGGTTTGTCCATGTACAGAGAAGCAGCGTAGTGGGCACAGCTCTGCAAGCTCATGCACTCAGCTATGATAATCTGCCTCACCATTAACCATGACTTGGTAATTCTCTCTCTCCTCCTGTTTTGTTTTTCTTCTTGGATTTTGTGCTTGAGACTGGCATTGTGCAAACACCATTGAGAGTAGTTTGAGGGAAAAGCTACATGGTCGGGGTTTTTGTGGGTTTGTTGTTGGGTTTGGGGGGTAGGAGGCTTGGGGGGGTTTTGTTTATTTTGTGTGTGTTTTTTTTAAGTAGCATTCCATGGAACTTCAAGGAAGCATCAAAATCAAACGTGTGCATACACACCAGAAAAAGTTGTCTTTTCACTGCCACATGCTGATTTTGCACTGACAATAGCATGAGATTTTGATGTGTTAGGAGTAAATTTAAGTACCTCAGTGTAGTCATGGATGAACGTGGAACTGCTGGAGTTCTCTCTCAGTGATTTCTTTTCACTTTCAGAGCTGGGTGACAGCGTGTCTCTGAGTCCTGCTAACAGAATACAAGCACTTAGTCTGAAGATGCTATTGCTTGGAAAGCTAGATGCTGGCACACCTCTTTACTTTCCTCTAGGCAGGCTGTTTAGCCTGCAGAGTAAAGAAACATAGGCACTACATGAATGGGTCTCAGCTGCCTTTGCAGACTCTTAAAAAAAGTTTGAAGTGAGAAATGTCTCTTTTTTAACCATGGAAAGAATAGAGAGAATGTTGTGATATGTAACTCCTGCAGTTATTTGCTGCTTCAGCCGTAGAGAAAACTGTCACAGCTAATTTCAGCTGTCAGTAGTGGTGGAGTTGGACTGGAGGGGGCTGTTCCCGCACAACAAGGAAATCCCCCAAAAGGGGAGGCAGCAGCCTCGCCACACTGGTCCCCTTCACAGGTGGGGTGTACTGTGGTCTGTCAGGCTGCCAGTCAGTCACGCCGTGGTCTGTCAGTCCCTCCCGAGTCTTTCAGCCAGTCAGTCATCCCATGGTCAGTCAGTCAGGCAGTAACCCAGGGGTCTGCCTGAGGGTTCTCTGGGCCGGGGGTGCCCCCCTGCCCCTATCCTCTGCCTGGGCTAGGGTCTGAACCACAGCTGGCCCTCAGTGCCCAAGGAGTCCAGACAGTATTTCTCACTTGAGTTCCTATTCTCTTGCCCTGTGGAGGCTGCAGCGTGTTTTCCTCGCTTTCTGCATTCTTATTAGAGCTTTTAGCAAGGCCCTTTCTCTTGTGGTGCCTTTCTCTGCACTCTGTCTGGAGCAAGCGTGTAATCTGCACGGCTGAACCGCAGATAGATAGATAGATAGATAGATAGATAGATAGATAGATAGATAGATAGATAGATAGATAGATAGATATCCTGTGAGCTGTGGGAATGGAAATACCTGGCAGGAAGCTGCTGTAGTTAACAGTTTGTGTCTAGATTCCCATCTTCTACTGCCACCCCACCAATTATAAAACCTTCCTATCTTCTTTTTTTTCTTCTTTCTTCAAATTCTCTGTAGATATATGAGAAAGCCACTATATTTGCTTTCTAATGGTTACCTAGAGTTTCCTAACAATAGAGTTTAAGCTAGATGTTCTCATCTCTCCATGTCTCAAGCAAGGAAAACCATGGCCTGATATCGCATGGGCTGGACAAGTAAGCGTAATGAACTTTGATTTCAATAAAATTCCACAAAGAGTAGTTTTCTAAATGATATCCTATTTCCCATTTTCAGTGAGGATGGGTGAAAAAAGCCTCAGGAATTGATTCGAATTTACCCCCCTTAAGAGAAATTGAAACAAAGGGCTTGTTTTTCTGTCTTACTAACTTGAAGCTGGAGATTCAAAATTTCTCATCCTGGGGAGGCTTTTATTTTCTTTTTCTTTCTTCAAAAACATCTTTTACTTTCAAGGAGATAGTTGTTTTGATAGTTTTAGTTTTTCATAACTTTTTCTGCAGTACATTTTTGGAAATTGTGAACAAGTGGTTTCTCTCCCATTCCAGCCCTGTTTAAACACATGCTTTCTTAAGCTTTCTTGAGAAAATGAGACTCATATTTTTTTTCTTTTAATACGTGATTTGCATTGAAGTTGGTAACCATTTCAGGGCAATTCCTCCTTCTGTTGAAGTCACTGGCAAAAATCTTACCTATATTAAACACTACAAGACGAGAGAACTAGTGCCTAATTTGGTGTTGTGTTGTCATCTGCTGGCAGGCAGTTCAGTCAGGGTACTTCAAAGAACTTTAGTAATATAGTGATTGTAAAAGTTGAGAGTTTGAAACCTGTGAACCAAATTCATCATCAGTGTAGGCTGATGATAGATATGCTGTTGTACTGTAAAGCAAATACACCAAAGAATGAAGGCAATAGGGTAATTGCAGCTGGAACATGTTGATTTTTTTTTAATTATTTTTTCCCAATGTTTCTATCTCTACATTATTTTTCGGGCTTACGTAGAAAAAATTAAATGGTCTTTTTTCTTTGAACAGGAAAAAAAGGCTGTTTTTCTTCTAGATGACAAACATATAAACGAAATGAACCCGGTATCAGGGAAGACAAAGAAGAAAATCCCTTGGCCGCAGTCACTGTTGAAAAAGGTAGTTGCTTTAACAACGTCAAGAAACGGTTAAGTGCACTATTGTATGTATTATAAACTCATTTTATTTGTAGTTGTAACAGTTTGGAAAGGGAGCATATCTGAAAGATCTGCCAGCTCACTGTCAGCTTTAGAAGTGTGGCTAATGTGCGGGCTAAGGGAAGTAATTTGAAGCACTTTGCAATAATATCCTTCAAACCTTCTCTCCCCTGATCAACACAGGTTCCCAGTTTGCAGGAGTACTTCAAACAGGAGAGCTCTTTCTTTGGAATACAAATCAGGACTGCTTGAAAATTGTGCCAGACACCAAAGAGTCTAGGAAACTAGTTGCAGCAGTGCAAGGTAGGTTTCTCTCCATTAGTCTTTTGAAAAATGGAATAGAGTGAGAGTGAGTTTTCTTGTAAGTCTTACGAAGTAAACAAGTAAAAGCTGTATTCTCACATTGTTTTGCATTTGTGTAATTGGTACGTCAGCTAAGCTTTGACAAATGTCCTTTCTGTCACTAGAATGGCTCAACATTTTGTGTCTAGTGATCTCCTGTAAATAGTAATTAGTTTTTAAAAGCATTAGATGTTTTATGTTTTTGGTCATCCCCATGGGCCCTTCTAGGCCACAACAACCCCGTGCAGCACTAGGGGCTTGGGGAAGAGTGCCCGGAAAGCTCTCCAGCAGAAAAGGACCTAGGGGTGTTGGTTGACAGCCGGTTGAACCTGAGCTAGCATGTGCCCCGGTGGCCAGGAAAGCCCCCAGCAACCTGGCTTGTACCAGAAATAGTGTGGTCAGCAGGACTAGAGCAGTGATTGTCCCCCTGTTCTTGGCACTGGTGAGGACGCTCCTTAAACACCATGTTCAGTTTTGGGCCCCTCGCTACAAGAAGGACACTGAGGTGCTGCAGCTTGTCCAAAGGCAATGAAGCTGTTGAAATGTCTAGAGCTCAAGTCTTGGAGGGAGTGGCTGAGGAGCCTGGGGTTTACAACAACCCAAAAGGAGGTTGTAGCCAGACGCAGCCTCTTTTCCCATGTAACAAGCAACAGGACAAGGGGAAATGGTCTCAAGTTGCACCAGGTGGGGCTTAGGTTGGATAGTAGGAAAAATTTCTTCCCAAAAGGGTTGTCAAGACCTGGAACAGGCTGCCCAGGGCAGTGGTGGAGTCACCATCCCTGGAGGTATTGAAAAGGTGTGTAGATGTGGTGCTGAAGGACGTGGTTTAGTGGTGGAATTGGCGGTGCTGGGTTAACAGTTGGACTCAATGATTTGAAGAGTCTTTTCCAACCTCAGCAATTCTATGACTCTACCGTTTCCATCTTGAGTTAGGATCAGCACTGCTCATTTGTCAGGCTAATGGCTATTTGAGGCCCAGACTTTCTCCTGGTAAGAGCACTGTCCTGTTCTCTCAGCCCATCTGCGCCAGGTACAAGAGGCCACTGCAACGCCCACAAGAGATGGGGCACTGTCCAGAGCTGGCTGCAGGATGGTCTGGGAGCAGGGAGGCTGGAGGTGTCTTCCTGTCAAAGGGAAAGATTGTGGCCAAGCCAGTCTGATGCCATCAGAACGCATCTTGCAGCTGAGAAGTGAGTGTTGTGGATACCAGTAGATTTGTTTGGGCAATTGCTGGGAATCTTGGGGGGGAGGGGGGAGGAAGGAGAAAAAAGAAAAGATTCAGTTTCATCTCAGGAGAAAAAAAATCCAGGGCTTTAGTTTTGAGGGATTTCAAAGGGGCTTTAATGGTTCCAGTTTTGTAATCGGGTGGTGATGCAAGAGAATGTGGCCTGGGCCACAGGGAGTTTGAGGTGAGAGAAAGGGCAGCAGGGGGACAAGGAGGTCAGACAGGTTCACAGGGTGCCGAATGGTTCTCCGCGTCTCGTAGGAGGGGTTGGAAACTTTTATCCCAAGTGAAAGTTAAAGACTGGTGAAAGGTCACTAGTGCTCGCTGGATAAACAGCCACCTCAGCAGAGTATCAGCCACCGTTTTTGATGAGCCCATTATGATCTGGGTCCAACTTCAGCTCCAATGCCATCACAGCCTGAGAAGGACACAGGAGATGCTCACACAGCCCCTGAATCCTGGCAGCCCCTCACGTTCTGCTCTGCAGAACTGCCCTGAGAAAGCTGCATGGGAGCCCTGCACCCCTCTGCCCCACAGCAGGCGTGGCCAAACCCCTGACCTGGGTCCCCAGTTTTACTACCGACTGGCCAGAGCCTGGGCAACAAGTTGGCCTCCTTGAGCACTGAGCTTGATACCAGAGACTTAGTCTTAGATTAATTCAATTGAATTGATGTGTTTCTTTTGGACCACAGTTAAAGAGCAGCAATGAAGGGGATGCCAGAGACTTGACACAGCTGAGTCCTTGTTGAGGACTGACTCTAAAACGGAACTAGCATTGTATTAGGGCAAGATGTTGCACTTCTTATCAGAAGGGTTGACGTGTAGTATCTTTCAGCAGAACTATTTCAGAGCAACTAGGCCTCGAAGAAGACTAATCAATTGTGTCTTGCCAGCTTGGCAGCAGAACTGAAGGCCTGCGTAGCCTTAGCTGCTCTACCTTCATGAGAGTCCTAAAACTCACACCCCCAGGCCAAAAAGACCCCTACCCAAGAGAAGACCCTTCCCCTGAGCATGCCTAAGAGTGGGAGTACAGACTCAGCAGTATTATAACAGTACGTACATGACTAGCCAATCATGGTAAAGAGGTGGTCTCGGTAAATAACTAACTCTGCTAATTTTGAGGGTAAGTGTAGCGCGGAGAGTCTTGGTGGGTGTGCACGTGAGGAGGAGAGGTCCCCCGTGCACCCAGCGTTGTAATAAAGCAGTGTCGGCTTTCTAAGCTATCATTTGGTTTGCAGAGTTTTCCTGGTTACAATTTTCAGTAACAGAATTTGGCAACCCAGATGGGACCAGCTCTCTGGAATCTCAGCAGAGCAGAGGAATCGTGAGGACTCTGAGTAGGAACCAGAGTATTTTCAGGGAGGCCCTCAGATTCCCTGGTCGGGTGAGTTTCTGCCACAGCTATCTGGGAGTGTAGTGGCATTGCTCTTAAACACTGTTTGCTTATAATAAATCATATCTGAATTAAGTAGATGTTCTTTGTAATAGAAACAGGAATACTCCAGAGTGTTCATGTGTGAGGAGTGCACCTAAACCATGGATGAAACCTGTAGAAGGATACTGGCAATACGTAGGAAACGCGGGTTGGTGTTTTAGTGAGGGCATTAAGACCACTTACAATATTAGTAAAGTTAATTGGAAATGTCCCAAAACTTTGAATCACGGCAGAATAGCAATCTTAAACTCAACTCTAGAAATACTAGAACCTTGTAAAAACACAGCACATGTCAGGAAAACGCTGTATGCAGGAATAACCATCCCAAGGCTATGCAGTATGGGTGACACCAGGTGGACACTGGACTACCTGGCTACAACTTAGGACAGCCATGAGACGGGTGATGTTAGGATTCTGGAAGAGAAATCCTATTAAGGCTAGACATTGGGGGTGAGTCCAAAGAGACATCTGTGCAGGGGGAGACTCTGACACATGGAATGGGCTGTCAACAACAGTACTGCTCGGATGGGGCTTTCAGAGTTTCTTCTTACCAGGACTCATGGCACTAGAAAACTGAATCTTGATAGACAATCTGACCTGGCAGGTAGAAACTTTGTCAAAGGCCACTCAGAAACGAGTTCAATAGACAAGTTCAAGCTAACACAAAAATGACTCTGCAAAACAGACCTGCACTGGGCTTGTTGTTAATTAAAGAACAAGGGACATGTGAATACCTTCAATCAGACAAGGAACATTGCTGTATCCGCATCACAAACATCGCTGATGATCCACAAGAACAATTAAATACAATGAGAGAAGTAGCAGAAGACAGAAGAGCAATGAGGGATACAGAGGAAAGTAATTTGCTCAAACTTTTACAGAAATTAGGAGGACGGCCTCTAAAAGGATAGTTAGCCACATTGCTAGGAGAAATGATATCACAGAATCATCGAATGCCTTGGGTTGGAAGGGACCTCTAATGGTCATCTAGTCCAATCCCCCTGCAGTGAGCAGGGACATCTGCAACTACAGCAGGTTGCCCAGAGCTTCATCAAGCCTGACCTTGAATGTCTTTGGGGATGGGGTGCCCACCACCGCCCTGAGCAACCTGTTGCAGTGTTCCACCATCCTCTTCTTCCTAATGTCCAAACTAAATCTACCCTTCTCTAGCTTAAAATCATTGCCCCTCACCCTATCACTACATGCCCTTGTAAACAGTCCCTCCCCAGCTTTCCTGCAGGCCCCCTCCAGGTACTGCAAGGCCTCTATAAGGTCTTCCCAGAGTCTTCTCTTCTCCAGGCTGAACAACCCCAACTCTCTCAGCCTGTCCTCGTAGGAGAGGTGCTCCAGCCCTCTGACCATCTTTCTAGTGCCACTCTGATCCTGCTCCATCAGGTCCATGTCTTTTCTGTGGTGAGGGCTCCAGAGCTGGATGCAGTACTCCAGGTGGAGTCTGACAAGAACAGAGTAGAGGGGTAGATTCAGGTGGGTGTGCATGTTAGGAGAGAGTCCCTGTGCACCCAGCGCTTTAATAAACCAATGTCAGCTTTCTAAGCTCTCATTTGGTTTGCAGAGTTTTCTTCATTGCAATTTCTGTTAGCAAGCTGATCCCTGCACCTACGGGATACGCCGCTGGGACAGGGATTGCTACACAGAGGAAAACTAAAAGCTAATGGCCAGAAAGCACCAATATGGTTTGTGTGATGCTAAAATAAACCTCTGGCTCTAAATGAGCTGTGGGTTGCC
The DNA here is from genome assembly GCA_024336885.1 of Actenoides hombroni. Lineage (NCBI taxonomy): Eukaryota > Metazoa > Chordata > Aves > Coraciiformes > Alcedinidae > Actenoides > Actenoides hombroni. The sequence continues at coordinate 24,199,206 of WUAM01000395.1, forward strand.
GTCAGCATTCGTACCAGCATGGAGACCTGGTACTACCCATCCCTGTGCCCACCATGGCCGTGGGGTCCCTGTGGGAGCTCCCTGAACCACGGTGATGGCGAGGGGGTGATGGTGAGGTGGTGATGGGAAGGGAGTGATGTCTGCCCCTCCCTTCCCCTGCACCCCTCCCAGACCTGCTGGGCTCATCACCACGAACCTCGGCCGGGATCCCGGCAGCACCTGCCTGCCCCCAAAAGAGCCAAAGCAAACAGCAGCTGCCTGTGGAAGCCCAACTTGTGGTGCAGTTTCACAGACAGAAGGCAGCAAACACTGGGGCAGGAATTTCCCGCGGGCAGCCACCTCCCTGGCCGGGGAGCTCCCTCGGGCAGGGCTGCAAGAGGGCTCTGGGGCTCCTGCAGAGAGGAGCGGGGGGTGGAGATGGCAGCAGCAGAAAGGCAGCGCTCCTCAGCCTGGGGAGCCAGGAACCCTTCTGTCACAGAGAAACTGGGGCTCAAATGTGAGATGAAAGGGAAAGCAAACTTTGGGGAGTATTTCTGAGAAGTCGCAAGGAGTTGCCTTGCCTCCACACCAAGAAAAGGAGCGTTGTCTGGTGAACAGGGCTCCACCAGCTCTGGCTGTGATGACCCAGGGAATTAGAACACACACATGTCTTAGGAGGTTGCCTTGAAACTCACTGAGGAATGGTTAAGAAAATCTGGTGTGAACTGAATCACTTCAACCTCCCTGGTCAGGAATTAACATAAAGGGGAGCCATTTAAATATGTACGTAAAGTTTTAAGAACTGCGGCATCAGTACAGTATTTGTCAGCATCCAAATGCGTCAACCAAGATATTCAGGGAATGTTTGTTTTTCATCTACAAAGTAATTTCCTTCCAACAAAAGCCACGTTCTAAAATCATCAGCAAACCTTCATGCCAGCCCCGGGGGTGAGGAGACCGGCCGCTCTGCAGCCTGACCTGCGGCTGCTTCAGCACCTGGGGCGGGGGGAATTAAGCAAATCCCTAAAGGGAGCCCGGCTGGGTGGGTTTGCATGAGGATGCCTGTTGAGAAGGAGTAGGCTGAGCCCCTGTGCTGCGGCCAATCCTGGGGTGTCTTGGGGTTAAGGCTCCTTCGCACCCCTGTGCTTCCCAGGCACGGCAATTGGGTGACAAATGGGTGGCAGAAGGCACAACAGGCCCTGAGAGGTGTTTTCTCTGGCTGAGCATCCATCCTGGCAGTCACAGACCTTCAGGAGCAAGGGTCTTCCCCAGGCCAGTAAGTCTGGGAAGTGTGAATTTGGAAACACCCAGGTTGCACAACGCCCTGGCCGGAGCTGCCACCCACAGCCTGGCAGCAATAAAAGGTGAGGGAGCAGGCACCTGGGCAGAGCCCTGCGAGAAGCACATCCCCAGGCCAGCTGTCTGCGGGCTACGGAGATGGTGCATGTGACTCCCTTCCTCCTGGTGCTCAGCCTGGCCCTGGTGGCTCCCGCTCTCTCGGCCAGAAAGGTAACGGCAGGGCTGGGATGCACGGGGCAGGGTGGACAGGGGGCTGCGGCTGCTGGGGGTGCCTGCTCCTGCTGCCCTGCCCACAGCCGGGCTGTGCTGTGGCACCAGCACTGAGTCCCCTCCGCTCCAGTGTGCGCTGACTGGAAAATGGGCCAGCGACCTGGGCTCCAACATGACCATCGGGGCTGTGAATGGAAAAGGTGAATTTGCTGGCTCCTACCACACCGCTGTGACAGCCACCACAAACAAGATCCAGGTGTCACCACTGCAGGGGTCCCACCACCACACAAACCAGAAGGGCCAGCCCACCTTTGGACTCACTGTCAACTGGAGGTTTTCAGGTGCTTTTCCTTTCCCAGCCTCACTGCGGTCTCCTCAGACTTCCCCTGGCCTCCTTGGGATGTCCTTGATATTCATTTGCCACCCCTTGCACTGTCCTTGATCATCCGCTGCCCTTCCCTGTGGTGTTACTGATGCTTCTTCATCCTTGATCCTGGAGCTCCTTGGCTGGTGTCACCTCCCAGTCCCAGGGTGCAGATTATGCGCTGGCGGCTGAAGCCGCTGTCTGCCTAACTCCATGGGAGACCTCAAGCCCTCCGAGACCTCCTGCCTGCTTTCCCCATCACCGTTGTCCCCCAAGGGCAGGGACAGCCCGGCTCGACTGTCCCCTGTGCTGGGGCAGGCTGCAGGCTCACGGCTCGGCACTGACCTGTCAGCCTGGACACGCTCCCATCCACCTCCTGCTCCATCCCCACAGAAACCATCTCCGTTTTGACGGGCCAGTGCTTCGTGGACGAGAAGGGAAGGGAGGTTTTGAGGACCATGTGGCTCCTGAGGTCACGCGTGGACGACATCAAGGACGCCTGGAAAGCCACCAGGTGAGCCCCCTGTCCCTCCCCGCACAGGTCCCCTGCGCATGCCCAGAGGGGTCGTGGCGCTCCCCCCGCGGGTGCTCGGCGCCCGGCAGAGCTGCGGCCAGAGAGGGGGTGCCCGGGATGGGCTGCTCCTGCACGGCCTCCCTGGGGGTGCTGCCAGGCTGCCGGTGCTGCTGGGGGAGCCGGGGCTGGCTGGGCATTCGGCACCGGCAGCGTGCCTGCGCCCCGCGCAAACCTGCCTTTCCCGCCCGTCCATCTCCTCTTCCGTGTCCCCGCAGGGTCGGCACCAACACCTTCACCCGCCTGCCCTCGTCAAAGGAGTGAGGGGGGCAGCCCGAGGGCTCTGGTGCCGGCGGCACCGTCGGGGGCGGGGGGGCGGCCCCCGCCCTCTGCCCCCTCACCTGCTCCTCCCAAGAAAGCTTTGCTGCAAACACCCACCCGGCTCCTGTCCCGTCGCGACTCGGCGCCCACGATCCCCGGCCTCCCCCACGGCATCCCGCGGCCCCTCCCGGCCCCGGCCCCGGCCCCGAGGTGCGGGGTGCGCGTCCCCTGCCGCCCGTCATCCCCCCCGGCCCCGGCTCCTCCGGCGCAGCCCCCGCCGCGCTCCCTCGGCACCGCCGCCTGGCCCAGGGGAGCCGGACCCCGCTCGCCCCGGCGCGGTGGCTGCTGGCCCGTCCCGCCGCCCGCC
>WUAM01000395.1:24225710-24241566 GCA_024336885.1 Actenoides hombroni
AAGCAGACACTGTCTGTGAGAACAGGCTGCTGACTTCAGACAGTGCAGTTAGTTAGAAGAACTGAGCTGAAAAGTAAAATCACTGAACAGAAGAATTAGTTCTGTTGTCACTCAAACCAGGACAATAGTTCAAAGTGACTTAGTGAGTACTTCCATCAGGTCCCTTAGTACCTTTGTTTGGATCCTACCCAACCCCACAGACTTGTGTGCATCTAAGTTTTGTAGCAGGTCACTGACCATTTCCACTTGTATTATGGGTGCTTCATTCTGCTCCTTGTCTTCCAGCTCAGGGGCATGGGCACTCAGAGAAAAACTGATTGTTCTGTTGAAGAGTAAGGCAAAGAAGGTATTCAGTACCTCAGCCTTTTTCTCATCCTTTGTCATGGTATTTTACCCGTACATCAAATAAAGGATGGAGCTTCCTCTTAGTCATCCTTTGTCATCAGTGTATTTATAGAAACATTTTTTTACTGTAATTTACTGCAGTAGCCATATTAAGTTCTGGTTGCATTTTGTCCCTTCTAATTTTCTTCCTGCATAGCTTCACAACATCCTTGTAGTCCTCCTGAGTTGCTTCCATAGGTACTAAACTTGTTTTATTTCCTGAGTTTGAGCCAAAGCTCTCTGCTCTGCCAGACTGGTTTTCCTCACTGGGTCAGCTTTCTGCACATGGGGATGCCCTGCACCTTTAAAGATTTCCTTCTTGAAGAATATCCAGCCTTCCTGGGCTCCTTTGCCTTTCAGGGCTGCCTCCCAATATATTGATTTTTATTTTTTTTCCCGTTTGTTTTGGTTTTAATCTTTTTTTACTGATATTTGAGGCTAGTGATCTAAATCTGATATTGAGATAAAAGGATGATGTATTTTTCTTCACCTAAATTAAGCAACATTTGAATTTCATGGTTCTTACTCTTCCATTGCCTAAAGATGGGGCTCTGAGTGACTTTGAACCTCCCAAAAGTGAGAGCAAAAGCAGTGTTTTAACAAATAGTTGAACTGGATCTGTGGTATGGTGTAACCCAAACTAAAAAGCTAGAGGAAAGCTTTTTTTGCTTACTTGACAGTTGAGCTCTTGGAAACCAGAATGCTTTAGATGCCATATCACTAGAACAAGTGGGAATATCAAGTTGTTTTGGTTCTTTTTGTTGAACTCAAATAACAATTGTTAGTTTGAGTCCTGGTTTTCAGCATTTTTCTGAGAATTGGTGTGTATCTCAGTGGGTGGTTTATTTATTTTCTGTAAGAGACTGTTTAAAGATTTCCCTTGTTACGAAACTTTTAGGATTTCTTTTTTGAAGTGATTTAATGACCCCAGGAATGAAGAGGTATTTGGAAGTAATGAAAGTACTCTACTAGTAAGTTGATATTACGACGCCAGATATTTCTCTAAATTATTAACTTAGATTGGTTAGATTTTCTATATTTGAACACGGTGACTATTTTTAATATTTCTGTACTTCAACATGCACTGGTATATTTCTTTATGGTCTATTGGATGTTTTACTCAGACAACTTTCCAGATAAAACCTATAAAATAAAACCTTGATTTTAACACTTGAATTTGTCAAAGGTCCATGTATATGGTGAGACCATCTTGGAAAAATTGTGTTTCCCAAGATGGGTTAGTGTGAATATTGCCCTAAATAATGCCATTGCCTCAACAGTAAACAGGAACTGCAAGAGAGGCAAATCACTCCCTAGAATTAATGTCGATCAGCGCCTCTCCAGGAAAACCACACAGTTAAATCTTGGAAAACAAATACAAAACTCCAGAAACAGGGAGATACTGAATTTTTCTTCAGTTTGTCTCGATACAGTCTCTTAAAATAATGTACTACTCTTTCTCGAAAATGCATTGTAGCTTTCTGTCTTCTGCTGTAAGCAGCACATTGTGTACACACAGCACGGCTGCACTAGGAAAACTCTCAGAATTTCCACTTATTGAAGGCACACCCTCTGGGCACGTGTATTGTAGTTGCAAATGTTCCATCAGTGTGACTGAATCTTCAGAGTAAGAATAACCCACAAGTTTTGCACATGCTTGCATATACGACGGTATAAAGCAGAAAATAGCTTACTCTGGCCTCACTATTGTATCATAGCATGAGCTGCTTCTGCCTGCTGCAGACAAACTGTGTAGTGTGCCTCTAATAAAGAGCAATTGTACACTGAAACTAATTCAAAAGCAGTGTGAATGTATGAATTCTAGATTATTCATCTGATTGCATACAGATTTACTTGAACTTAAAAATGTGTTTTTTTTGTGTCACAGACTTATCTCCTCGTATTATTCCGCTGCAACACTGTTTGGTTACTAGAGCTGTCAGGGACCAGAACCTTTCATTTGTGTGGACAGCTGAATATGCTCTTGATTTATTCTTCATTGGTGGACTCATTCCAGAGGCTGTGTGGTTAACACACAGACTTGGGGACTGGAAGTTGTCTGTTTCAATTGCTGTAGCCTACCAGCTGTATTGTCAGAACTCTGATGAATTCTCAAGGTAAATTTGAGCTCGGAATTAGTATCCTGTATTTATTAATGTATCCTGTTATTAATGTTATTTGCATGAACTTTACTGCAACAAGGCATATCATTTGCCTCAAAAGTGCATATTCCTAGGCTCCTAGTAAGTGTAGGAACTAGCATACTAAGATTAGTTATTTTGTCTTACATATTCATTTAACAGAGCTTAATTAGATTATCTGTGAGGTTTACTTTGTTATTGATGAACAGTTTCTTGTACTTTCAGGCTGAAAAACACAGAGCATCACCTCCCATTAAGTTTATCACCAATGCAGACTTTTCAGGAAAAGTTACACTCTTTGTTAGGACAGCCAGTTACTTCTGAAACATCAGGATGTATTAAATACAAGCAGTTTACAGGTACATAAAATTATAAATAATTGTGTTTATTTTTCATGTTATTTCACTGCATATTCTGTGTTACGTGCTCTCTTAACAAGAAACAATTACCTCATCTTCTCCCATATATGCATTACTGTTATAATGTATTAAAATACTTTAATTTTATAGGGGTTTAGAATTTGGTACTGATCATTTGAAAAATGATCATGTTATCCATATTGTCTTCTCATGCATCTCAGCCAAAACCTTATTTGGCTATATGTGATATTAAGTTTGCAAAAAACCTGAAACTTCATTAAAACGAGAAGAACAAAATGCCATGAAGTGAATGCAAGTTTATTAACAGTATGGAAAGTATCATCATACTTAAAATTAGTTTCACGATGGTTAATTTTTGCCTTTTTTTTCTCTTAAAAGGGGAGGGGGTGGCATCTCATAGCCTGACAGCTCCATGCCCCCAGAACGAACAGATAGCAAGACTAAACATGTATTTCCAGCAGATACAAACACACATATACAACACCTGTGTACATCTGGCCACACTGATCACCACCTACAGCCATGCTTAGTATTTGCACAAGCAGCACCAACAATCCCACCCCTTTTCCCTCTCTTGCTGGTAAGGATGAGGGTCTGCATATACATACCTGTATGTACAGTAACTGGGCTTAGACCCAGTAGCTGAGTCTCCCAAGTTGCTGGTGTCTGCATATCTGAGCCTCCAAAAGCCCCAGCCCCACTCCATTTTCTGGGGCTGACCCACTCACAGGTACTCTCTTCCCCCCAAGCACACACTGTCTGTGTGCCCACAGTAGCTGGCCTTGAATGGACAGTCCATCCAGTAGCTATCTGGTCAAGAATCCTCAGTCTTTTCACAAGCCTCACCCTCAGAGACACACACACCCGTGTGCACGCTGTCTTTCTGGCAGGTGGTGATGACTCACTTCGTTCTTCCAGTATCCAGATCCCCTTGTTTTGTCCTCAGAAGCATGCAGGCACACAAGCAGGTCTCACAGTTTATGAGGTCTTCACCATTCCCTCCAGTCACTGCCAACTCCTCTGGCATTGCTCTTGGAAGAGTGAGAGGCACACACCACTAGCTCCCAGGGCTCTTCACTTACTCATTGGTTGGTCTCACTGGATACTTGCTAGCGCTCACACATTCACTTGCATAGCCTCACTTGCTCCAGTCGCTGGCACTGTGGTTATGTTGACCCTCTGACTCATGGTCTCACTCCAGCTGCTGACACTTGGTTTGATTTACCAGCAAGTGCAGAGACTGGGGTTACCCCAAGACACACAGGCTTTCAGACCTGTGGTCCCACTCCAGTTGCTGACACTTAACATCCTATACACAGACATGCAGAATAGAGAATCCCTCACCCAGGAAAATAGACATGGGCTGGCAGGACCTACGAGAGGTGAGACTGCTACAATTCCATGCTGTACCTTTGGTTTCTTACCTAAAAATCCCGTAAAGAGCCTTCAGCAATCCCTAGAAGCTCTGACCGTGCATCCTATAGTATGTCCTGTCCTTGACGGTAATCCTTCTCAAGCCACAAGGTACTGAAGAGAGTCCCACTCCCATTGGCTTTTCTTGGTGGTTTTTATACTTCAACACTGGGGCTGATGGCTCTCCTGGGAAGAGCTTGGATAAGGTGTGCATTTGAGTACATAATTTGCTGTTGTGCATCTCTGGGTTTATGGAGATGAGTCTTTTATGGTTGATTTTTTTTTCTACTGTAAGTAGATGTGTCTAGGTGTAGTACTCAGGTTCCCTCCATCTCCTGTTGTCTCTGTCCTCCCTTACATATGAGTATACAAGCTTTTTATCACATGGCCTGGCTTAATACTTCACTGCTGAAATTCCCCCAATTAACTAGATCAGCCTGTCCTTGTTTACATTTTATAGAAAGTTTACTGGCAGGATTTGTGTTGCTTACACTCTATTTTTGTAATTGGAAACCACATTTTAAGGTTCTCTCAGCGGGTGGATGTTAACTAATGTAATCTATATCCCAAACACTGTGTAGATTAATCTTTTGTACTGATTTATAGAACCATAGAATGGTTCGAGTTGGAAGGGACTTTAAAAAACATCTAGTTCCACTCCCCTGCCATTTCCAAGGATTTTATTTCAAATACACACACACACATATACATGCTGTATATAACAATCTGTAAGTATGATAGCTAGTGGCAAGATAAGGCAGCACGTATTTCAAGACAAGCAGGAGGAATAGAAGTGGCAGTAGAGGAGTATAATATGTGAATTTCAGGAATGAATTAATGTATGTTAAAGGTCCTGCTGCTTCGAAGAGATGAGGAAAAAGTGTAATAATACATAAAAGACATCAAATACTTTTCCCTTTTCTTGATCATCATGCTCACTGCTAAAAGAGTTGTAGTAATTATTAGTAGTATACCTGGTTTATGCCTTCTTGGTGAGAATGATGCACTAGAATTTTATACTAAGCAAATACATGACTGAAACGTTCAGTGCTCTATCTAGTAAGGCAATTAATGTGGCAAAACCGAAAATCTATAATTGAATACTATTTTCAAGTGTGAGAGATCTTACCTTAAAACAAGTAGGTGTGATGTACACATTGTAACAAATGCAAATTCTGAGAATGTAGTCTCATAACATCAGAATGAAGGCTGTATTTTATTTCAGTCAAATATTTATTGGTTTCTGTACTTAATATCTTATAGATCCCATTGAAGAGGAAGATACAAATGTTCTTTATAGTTCAATACAGGAACTATTGAAAGCAGCTGTTATGGCAGATGCTGATATTCTCTCAGAAACGTTTCAGCTTTTGATGGATTCTGCCAAGGATCTTAGCAGAAAATTGTATGGTTTAATTCCAGATGGGCTTTATCTTCCAGCACCACCATTATATTGTCCTCAGCCAGCATCTGTCAGTGAAGTAAGCTTGCATGATAGAAGTTTCTGGGGTTTTGCTTGAATTAATGTATGAAATAATAATGATCTTTATTCTTGCTCCTTTTAAGTCATTTTTCTGTCTGGTTTTGTTATGTCCATTCATTTACTTAAATAGCACCACAGTGCCAAGAAAGTATGTGTGCCTCTGTGTTTTTTCCATAAAGGATGTGTGCTCTAAAAATGGGAAATAATCTTAGGAACAGAAATAACATTTAGGTCAAATTCCTTATTGTATATGTCCTTTCTAATCTGGGGCTTGTTTTCATCTTGGAATTTGCATTTTTCAGGAAGACTGCAATGATATTCTTTTAAAAATTGAAAGAGAATGTCGTCAGAAAGTTTCAGGAGTTCTTCAGCGAATTATCTTGCTCTTCCGGGCTGCTCGTTGTGCCTGCCCTGCAGCACAGTGGTATATCACACAACTGAAGTGGGCAAGAAAAGTTATGCAAAAAGTAAGCATTTAGCTTGGGTTTTTTTAGTAACTTGATTATCAGTTTTAAATATTGCTGACAAGCTTGCAATTGCATTGCAGAGGCATTGTTTTATCTGGACTTTGGTGTTATGTTTTTCACATGTTGTCTTCTAGTTTTACATTCCATGTTGAATTCCTTTAGGAAACCAGAACTTAAAGATACAAGTGTCTACTTCATACAGTGTCTCCTTCTACTTGTATTTCTGTACCCACTTGGTAACATACAAATTTCTTTCTCCACTTGAAGGAAACAAGCTGAATCATTCTATGATTCTATGATTTGACTGAGAGTTACAGTTGCTAACTGGAAGTGTGTTCCAGATCACTTAGAGTTGAATATATAGCAGAGAACATGATGCTCACTCACTTCGGGTAATGTGGTCATCCTAGTGCACAGAGCACAGGACTTAGATCTCATTCTACTCATGTTCATTTTGTTTGCACAGAACCAAGATTGGAACGTATTGGTTAAAAAACATTGTGTAAACTCGGGATTTTCTTAGGGCATTGTTAGTCACTTAAAAAAGGTTGGCTTGCTACAGAAGGGGGTGTTTGTGACCCTCTGCCTTCCCTCAACCTCAGTGTCCCTGCACAAGTATTCTTGCAATGATCCAGACCAGGAGCTGGTCTCAGTGACTGACAAATAGTTGCTTCTGTGCAACTGTGTTCAGTTTTGGACCCCTCTCTACAAGATGGTCTTCAAGGTGCTGGACTGTGTCCAAAGAAGGCCAACAAAGCTGGTGAAGGATCTAGAGAAGTCTTACGAGGAGCAGCTGAGGGGACTGAGGTTGTTTAGTCTGAAGACCTCTCGTTCTCTACAACTGCCTTAAAGGAGGTTGTAGCACGGTGGGGGTTGGTCTCTTTTCCTATGTAGCAAGAGGACAAGAGGAAATGAGCTTAAGTTGCACCACGGGAAGTTTAGATTAGATCTTATGAAAAATTTCTTCACTGAAAGGGTTGTCAAACACTGGAACAGGCTGCTCAGGATAGTGGTGGAGTCACCGTCCCTGGTGACATTTAAAATACATGTAGATGTGTTCTTGGGTACGTGGTTTAGTGGTGGACTTGGCAGTGCTGTGTTAATGGTTGGACTAGATGATCTAGAAGGTTGCTTCCAACCAGAACAATTCTGTGATTCTATTTGTTCATTGCATGGTCACATGCTTAATGGTGGCACAGGGAGGTGATCAGAAGTACCAACTGAAACAGGAGGGAAAACTAGGCTACTTTGGTTGACAGCAGCCTGGACTGTGTTGAATTACACTGGTTTCTTATTTGTATTCCTAGGTCTTCTTATACTTTGTTGCTTTTGTATTTCATAATGATCTTGAGTAATGTGCCAAAAAAGCATTTTTTGGCCATAGCTCATACTAAACATAGTTCTTTAAATGAATTTTCAGAATGCTGACTTGAAGAAAATGGAAAGCAAGCTTAAGGGAATTTTCTTGATCTTGGCAATATTCTGCTGATAACTGAGAGGCTGTACATATAGTAGTGATATATGCAAAACCTTAACTGATTTTTATTTCAATTTTGATTATTTTTTTATTTATTTTTTGTTATCTATAGATTCGAATGAAAGGATCTCTTCCTTCACTGCGTCCATTCCCAGAGACTTTGCTTCATTACTCCAATTTCTGCACTGTTTTCTATAGTTCATCTTCTGGAGACCATCAGTTTGATGATATTACTTGTAGAATTTTAGGTCTGTATGCAATAACATAGAATAATTTAGAGGTGGAAAAAAGAACACAAGTGAGAATCCAAAGAAACTCTTACTAGCCTGCATCATGCACAGAAACATGTTCTCTTTCCAGACTGTATGTTAGTTATCGAAACTCTTAACCTGAAAGTTGCTGTTCTGGATTTTTGTGTGTGTAATAGAACTGACAGATGTGAAAGAACGTGAACACTAAGTGGGACTAACGAGCTTCAGAGCACTATTGAAAACTCAAGAATGAGTAATTTTTTTCTTTAACTACCGTTAAGATAATGTTAATTCCTTTCTTCTAGCTAAAAATCTCAAGATGTTTTATTTAGTTTATTTAAATAGGATCTCACCACATTGCATGTTTGTGTTGTAGGTTGGTTCAGAGAGTTATGTGCCTTATGCTGGATGTTTCATGTTCGTGAAAGATTATCTGACAACTGTAGGCGGTACCAAACTGCAAGGGAAAATACTAACAACTGTAAGGTAATTATATTTTGAATACAGTAAAGATAACATTTTAATTATGTAGAGCTGTAAGAAGAATTCTAAAGGTCTGCTGTATATTTCCGTGAGAACTTTTACTTGCTTAAAAGTAGTACAGTTCTGTAATGTGCAGTATTTAATGCTACAGAGTAGTATTGTCCTTGTGAAGGACTTGGGGGTGCTGATTGATGAAACACTGAATATAAGCTGGCAGTGTGCACTGTCAGCCCAAAAAGCCAACCGTATCCTGGGATGCATCAAAAGATGCCTGGCCAACAGGTCAAGGAAGGTGATTCTACCCCTCTACTCTGCTCTTGTGACACCACACCTGGAGTACTGTGCCCAGATCTGGAGCCCTCAATACAAGAAAGACATGAATCTGTTGGAGAGGGTCCAGAGGAGGGCTACACAGATCATCAAAGAGCTAGAGCACCTCTTCTGGGAGGACAGGCTGAAGGTGTTGGGTCTGTTCAATCTGAAGAGAAGGCTCTGGGGAGACCTTATAGTGGCCTTCCAGTACCTAAACAGGGCCTACAGGAAAGTTGGAGAGGGACTTTGTATACAGGCATATGGTGATAGGACAAGGGGAAATGGTTTTAAACTAGAGCAGGGTAGATTTAAATTGGACATTAGGAAGAAGTTCTTTACTAGAAGGGTGTTGAGACACAGTAGCGGGTTACCCAGAGAAGTTGTGGACACCTCATCCCTGGAAGTGTTCAAGACCAGGCTGGATGAGGCTCTGAGCAACCTGCTCTAGAGGGAGGCATCCCTGCCCATGGCAGGAGGGTTGGAACTAGGTGATATTTAAGGTCTTTTCCAACTCAAGCCATTTTATGATTCTATGATGCATCTTTCTAATTATATTTCTTTGGTGCTTTTGTGTTATATTTAACTCAGATCGTTGAAGAGATACTGCCAGAAGAGCAATAGTTTCTACACTTGTTGTCCACCTAAGTATTTAATTTTTTTTCATTAGATTAGAATATTTTGTATTTCCTGAGCAATGTACATTTAACACACCGAAAGTGGTTTTTTGTTGTTGTTGTATTAAATATACATGTTTTTCAAAAAGTATTAAGAAAAATATTAAAATCAAATTTTCTTTGCTTATAACCTCATCAGTTGATGTTGGAGGTCAAGGAAGAAAAAGAAAGAAACTACTAGCATGGTATTTGTCATATATTCTGTAACAGGACAGATTCTAGACAAAAAATGTGCAACTGAGCTGTCCTTAGCAAAGGTTGCTTCCTTTTTAAAACATGTAAAAAATTTCTTTTCATCAGAAAAATCAAGCTTCAAAGAAACAGGAGGGCTCTGTTTCAAATAGTGGAATATTCTGATTTTTTCTGTGCTTTGTGTGACAGTGACAGGTAAGATAGAAACCACTAAATCTTTCACAGTAAACGCATATACATTGCTCATATACATTGGCAGTTAAGTTAGGGGCCTTTTTTTCTCTTGACTAGGGAAGAATCATTGCCATTTGCAGTGTATGAATAATGTAGTTGAAATACACTGTTCATATCAGTTAATGTTGCTATAACAAGGTGTTCTTTTTAGGATCAGAAGAAGAATGAATATGATGCTTCCACCGTTGAACATTGTCTGAATGCGGTGGAGTGGGGGTGTCGAATGCTTCCTTTCTGCAGGTTCATGAATGTTGAAGAATTAGTTCAAGATGTAATTTTGAGTCTGCTTGGAGAATTGCCACCGATGAAAAAGGTAAAAGATGCTGAAGCTAGAACACAAGCAACAGAGATTATTACAGCTGTTGCTTCTCCTTGAAAAAGCTACTGGTTAGACTTCCTAATGCTGTAAGTTCTGTGGAAATTGTACCTTACTGGAATATCAGCTACTTGAAAAAATACTTTATTTTGTGCAGGTGGCAGAGATTTTTGTAAAAGCATTTCCTAATCCTGAAGATATAAGAGTTCCACTAAGAGATAAGTATCATGGACTACAGCAGCGACTCACACACAGTATCGTTAAAGGTAATGTGCATCCTTCTTCAGGAAATATTAAACAGACTTTCTTTTTTACCCTTACTTATTAGCTAACGTGACAATACCTTCTTTCATACCCCATTTAAAACAGTTATTATAGTTTTCAGTTTGACAATTTTGAGAGTTTTGTGGCAAATTCTGCATTTTCTTTCTGATAATTCTATACCAGTAAGAGGATATCATGAATTCTTAAGTTGGTAATTCTAAGTTGGTGATGTTTCTTCACTTTATCACACTTTCTGTCTCTATTTCTAAATGGCTATAATTTGTGATGATTAAAAGTTCACATCTCAATTTGAGAGAATAATTGAAAACTGAGAAGTTTGCATTTAAAATCTCTTTTCTTTCTTTCAGTAGGTCCTGAAAGTGAAGAAATGATGTCTGTTGTTATACAGGCTACTGAAAAAGTGAGAATGAAGGCCTTGAGACGTGTAATAAGGAACATAGGCCCCATAGAAATCAATATTTGGGAGCCAACAGAAGAGGGAGCAGCAGATGATGAGGAACACTATTCTGACAGATTCTCATTAGGTACTAGTCTAAGCAGAAGCACACTTACTGATCTTGGAAATCCTCATCTCTATAGTGATGCTGACACAGCAGATACATTTTCTGATGCTTTGTTTACTGAAGAAATGAGAGCTCAAACACCTTCATTCCAAAGGTATGAAAAAAGCAGCAGAAAGCTTTCTGTTTTAATTAAAATAAAATAAATAAATAAATAAATAAATAAGACATCTCCTACTGTTAATCTTTTCACCAAACAGGATAATCATCATTTTGGGTAATTTATCAAACGAAGAATTACAAATCTACCAAAGCTTAGAACTCTCAATGCTATACCAGTTACTACATGACTAATATGTTCTTGAAGTGTAAATTATTTTTAGTTATGACCACATTCTTATATGATACCGCTAAATTGCTGTCAATGTAAAACCTTTTTTTGCACATGATTACTTGGCCATCTTAACATTGTATTAAATTCGGGGTTGTTAGCTTTCCATTTCTAACGATAGAGGAACTAATGTTGCATGTACTTATTTTTTCATGTAATTCTTCTTAAAATGGATTTTGGCATTGACAGTACCTTATGTTTGTTGTCTTACAGGAACAGTGAATGTCAGAGACAAGGAGCAGCAGATATCAAAAATACCACACACAAGATAAAAGCTTTTAATGGGAAAACAAAGCATAAAGACAAAGTATATGGAGGAGACATGCATGATCAATGTAATTTGCCTATAGTTGGTGCATGGGAATTTGAACGTGATGATGATGAGTATGTTATATTTTTAGAACTCTTTTTGAGTTATATTCTTGAGAGAGACCTGTTAAAGTACAATGACCCTGGAGTTCCATTTCTTACTAGCTTTTCTGGACTTCTTCAAGAGCATGAATTAAACTCTCTCTTTTTTGATGTTCATACGACACTAAAACGTCGACAAGGGAAAATTAGAAGCCAAAGTGTGTTTAGAGCAGGATCTTGCTATACTGTCACCCTAGCATCTTGTGATCCTGAAACAGTGTCTGTCTATAATGAAAACCAAAATATTTTGGAAAATCCAACCATTGTACAGACAACAGAACCTTACGAGCATAACCTAAAGAAAGGACTCAATGAAGGATTATTTGGTTTAAAACACAAGTCAATTTACAGGGCTCAGCGTGACAATCAAGGAGTCACTGCTGCACCAGGAAGCCAGACCTTTCCTAACCATCCTTCCCCTAGCCTGCCAAGTCAGGCAACTTCTCAATACATTTACAAAACTGTTGATATAGTTGATACTCTACCAGGAGAAGAACTAACTATAGAATTGATGAGTAAATTGAGCAATGTTGCAAAATTGCTCGAGTGGATGATCAGATGGTCTGATAAAAGACTGTTCTGTGGTGCCAATAAACAAGACTCCTTAGAAGAAGATCTCCCAATGATACATGTCAGAACATCAGCAGCTGCTGTCCTTACCTCTTTGTGGCTATTGGAACAGTTATACAGAGATGGATCTCAAGCAAAGACCATAAAATTAAAGGTAAGAAAGAGGATGGGGTTAAGTGTCAATGAAATGTGTTACGTTATGCCAATAAAGAAAATTACAAACATCTTTTACCTCATACTTCTGTTCTCAGTAAAACCTCAAATACTGATTAATAGTCTTTCCTTTCAGGGTTGAATTCTGGCTGTAGGAAGACTTTAGTTGGTGATGAAAATTATCTTTAGGAGTCCTGTCTAAAATATAAGTGATGTATCTAAATACCACGTTGTTTGAGTTCCTACAAGTTTGGCCATCATGCCTAGTTTTTTGACACCATCTTTGATGAAATCTAGTTTTAAGATACAGTATGGAAAAACAGGACAAAGAATAAGAAATAGTTTCTCTGGGGACATTTGAATTTAGATTCATTTGTCTTTGAGGACAGTGCAGATACAATCTGACTGGAGTAGCTAAAGGAGTTAAAAATTGGTGAAAAGTGAATATTGAATTTCTGTCTACTAGCACTGTTTCACGGAGTTAAGAGAATGTGTGTTAATATGAAAGAAGAGCCAGAAGAACCTGATGAGTAGAGCTTTATTTTACATTTAGGAACAACTGGAGCACTTACCTTCTTAAATTAAGTCTCCATGAATGGCTTTGAGAGGAGAGGGTTGGTTTAGTTGTTTTTGGTTTTTTGTTTGTTTGTTTTTTGGTTTGTTTGTATTTTTTCTCTCAGATCAAAAGAGATTTTATCTTGGTTTTGGTTTGTGTTTTCTGTTTTCTGACAAGTGCCACCTGTATTTTACCTACAACTTACTGCGAAGATTTTGTGCATGCTTCTAACTCCGTGATTATGTATGGCTTTTTGCCACTCATCCTTGTCTTTTAGTTTTAGAGTTCTGTGTTACACCTGATGAAGGCCAAATCTTATTGTCTGTCTTTGTATAGTGTATTTAAATGTCATATATCCTCTTTGACAATTAGTCTCACAAATATATATTATTTTATGCTTCCTTTGGATAATTCAGTGGATCATTGCTTCATATAATGCAAAAAGGGGCAAAACTCAGGTTCCACAGGCAACTGTAAATCCAGAATTTCTCAGCTCTACAACAGAGAAGTTTGTGAAGTTAAGCATAAACATACTAGATAAAATGAAGGCTTTTCAAGTATTGGGTGTGTTTTAATTACTACATTTTCATTATTATTATTAATAGAGTCCAGATAATCAATACCTGAAAAAAATTGTGCCTGTGTCAGAAGCCCAATCTAAGACAGAGAAAGAAAGTCATATGGATGAAGTCTTTTCCACACTGCCCAATCCTCTTGGTGTCCAAAGTGTACAAGCCTGCGATGATCTTTGTGAAACTGGTTTGGGGTAAATTTTATTTTTACTTTTTTTAACCTAAGAACTCTAGTTGGTCATAATTCCTCAGCTAAGCAGCATGTTATCATGAAGAGTTCTGCTGTTATTCTGCGTTATATACAGGTTTAATTTTGAGCACAAAGTCAAACTCATGCATATTGTTTACAACTGCATGAAGGAGATTAAATATTCTCCATTAGCAGACATACCTCCAAGTAGAAAGCAATGTAGCTGTTGCATATGAAGTGAGTTGTAGGTGGTTGTTTATAAACTTAGGATTATAAATTTAGATTCCATATGGAAATGGAATGTAGGTTTCTGATATAACTGATACAGTGTTTTTCTTAAAGAATTGCTTCCACTGTCTTTAGTGTAATTTTGTTTGTATCAAGATGAGAGTTCACACTGTTGGTTTATTTTGTCCTGGATCTTTAATCAAGCTATGTTCATATGTGTGCATGTCAGAAAAATAGATGGAAAAAGCGGTAAATAGTTTGTTAATATCTTACACAGTTCTGAAGACAGAGATACTTTAGTCTGAAGTCCTTTGTGACATTTCTTTCTTATCTTTTGCACTAAAAAATTAAAAGATCTTTGACATTAGTATTCTGAGGACTTATAGTGTGGTTTTTTTGACGAGACTTTTTTTTTTAATAAGGGAAGTTTCTGTGAGGGATATAAGTGTAATCTTAACCAATTGATTTTGAAGTCATGGCACAGTTTATGCTTTCCATTTTTTCTATGTTGTATGTGTTCATTACATTTTTCTGGAAACAACCCATCTGAAAGAATGCACCATTAATGTCACTAAAATATCACAGTTGTAACAAAAAATAATATTAATCTTCTAAGTGAAGTTCAGAGAGAAAATTTAAAAATTTACATGAACATTGATTATATCACAGTCGTGTTTATTTCACAATTACATACTAGCCTGCAGTCTACAGCTACTTAACACCAAGTCAGATACTTTTGTTATTTCTATTAATTAATTCCATTTTGAAATTACAATTACCAGAATGTCTACGAAGTCAAAATATTTTGATAAGAAGGAAATTATTCATGGGAATTATTCTCTGCCTCATAAGACAGAAGATCTTGGTGAAGGGGAACCATTTGTTCAGGAGGAGTTAGATGCAAGATCAGAAAGAGAAGGTTTGTTTTTGTGATACATCCATTTACTATGGTCTGACATATAAAACAGTAGGTGTTTTGCTTGAATAGGATAATATGTCACTCTGTTTAATAAAAAAATAGAAGTAAGTTTTTCCATTTTTCTGTTGAAATTATTATTGTATCCATTTTGTATTATAACTAAATTTTATACAATTGCTTTCTCAGGAATTTCTGATTAATTTTTCATTTATTTAACTTCTTTTTGATGTAGAGATAGGAAAATGTATATTAAGGTATCTCATTCTCTCATTTACTTTCATTCCAAAAATATTCACGTGACTGTGTAAAACATGGTTTGAAAATTGTAAGAGCTGAGTTGTGATAGATTAAGTTTATCATATTCCTACCATGAAAATAAGCTTTTTTTATTATTATTACTCAGGTGCATGCTTCATCACTAGTAATGACACATATTTGTAATTTGCCGAGACATCTCTCAACCCCTTTCTCCTCACTAGAGAAAAAGCGGACTAACGTGACCAGCTGACAGAAATCACATAACAGTGCTCTGTGTTGTATAGTTGTCTGATTTAGAGTAATTCTGTTTATTTGTAGAGTTCTTTGAGGAGCCATATGAAACTCCAAAGAGTTCCGATAGCTCTGTTAAGATCAAAGCCATAGAACGTCAAAGAGGAAAGGCAAGTTACCATCCTGCATAGAAGCGTCAGATTATTATGTATACTTTTTTTCAAAATATCCTGAGTTTCCCATTATACTTACTGAATTGAGGACTTAATGCATTTAGGATTGGTGAACTTTTTCCCTTCCTAAGTCAAAATTATAAGTCATAAGTAATTAAACAGTAATAAAGTAAGGATCCTGCTGTAAGCACTTTTGAAAAGTGATTGTTTGT
>WUAM01000395.1:24241839-24270668 GCA_024336885.1 Actenoides hombroni
ATATATGCAATATTAAATACTCTTTTTTTCTTTAAAAAAGTCTGCTGTCCTTGAAATTATCACAGGCTGATTAAGTGATGACTCTACCACTTGTTTGCACGTTTGCTTGTTTCTAAATTAAATATATAAAGATGTTGATCTTGCTCCTGTCTGAACATTCAGTCTGGATCTGTAAATGAGCCTCATTTTTTCATGCATCACCTTTGGTCATAAATCTCCATTCTTTGAAATTGGCTAAGGGCTATTACGTTGAAAGGTAAATTGCAATGTCATCAGTTTAGTTGCCTGTAGTACTCTAGATTCAGTGCTGTTAATAGTCTTAAATTCTACAATGCATTTTACTATAGTGAATCTGTGGAATGTGTAAAATCCTGCATTTGTTACAATTTCTTAGTTTTCAGATAGTCTGGGTATGATAGTATTTTCATCTTTACCTAGGGGGTGCAAGATTAGGAGAGCGTATTTCCAGGATACTATATGGATATGTATTTGAAAGTAAAAACTTGTAGTACTGACTTTAAAATAAGGATGCTTAAATAAATCATTAGGGTATCTCCTTATTTCTATCTGTAGCTGTCTTCTGATAAGTATGTAATTTTGACTATTTTTCAGTCAGATTTTTTTCCAAGTGGCTGATTGCCTTATGCTAATGAAAGAATACTTTATTGAAGCAGAGAGGGGATATAAAAATACAATTTCAGATGCATCTTTTTATATTGCAACAGGTCTCCATTTCCGATGTTGACAGTCCCCAGGAATATCAAAAGGTGGGAGAAAAAGGGGAAGGAAAGGCTGAACAGAATGGGTGAGAGACTTTTTGTTGTTGTTTTCATTTCTCTTTTAACTTTGCTTAAAAATCTAACTTAGTTTTGTTCATTGTGGTATCCATTGAAGTCTCAATGGGTACTTGCTGTTTATAGCAACAAACTCTAGTTTGACACAAAATTTCAGTCATCTTCTATTTCATGTATAGAGGCATTTCAGATATACAGAGCGCTGGGCGGATGAGTGGTTATTTTAGTAATGGTCAAATAAAAGAGGCATGGTTTGTGGCAAGGTATATTTTATATCTGGGAAAAAGACAGTAACTGGAAAGGCTTTCAGATACATAATTCCTTCTTCAGACCTGAAATAGGAGTAGCATCTTCAGGCTGAATATAGGAGGAAAGCTGTTATTCCAGGAAATTTTAACAGTTAATTTGTTATACAATGTAGAAGGAAGGAATTGGTGGCTAGAAAGCAGAAGGTGAGATAAAGATGGATGTGGGCAAGAAGCTTCTTAACTCCTGAAAGAGAGAGGTATTTTATACAACTTTAGAATTTTGCTTCATTATGATTTAAAATTTTATGGTATATCTCTACATTTATATTATAATGCATATAAAATTAAGGAAACAGATCATAAACCTGATTGCCACATCATGTTTTGAATAGATTACTGCTCAGTTTGGTTTCTCTAGAGTTTTTCAAGGAAAGAAACTGGATTCTGTAAATGCAGGGGTTTTTTATGTTTACCATGAAGAATCTTGGTCTTTTGAGGTTTTTTTTTGTTTGTTTTAATGACAAAAAACTATCAGCCTCTTTTTTTCAATTAGCTTTCTTCTTGAATCCAACAAATATGTAGTAATTAAAGCTTTTCCTCTGATATTTAATTGTGATGGCATGTAAATAAATACTCCTGTGTTATAATGTTTGTGAAAAAATTATTTTTAGAATGACTTAAAATCCTCTACTATTTTAAACTGATACAAGATGCCCCTCAAGGATTTCTTATAATACTGGCTTTTCTTGTTTAGGGATGCAGTTTATAATGATACTAATGGTATTGCTCAAATTGGAATTTTTCTTTTTTTTTGTCAACTCAGCTCAACCTCTTTTTTGCCTGCTGGTTGTGTTGAGTAGTCAGAATCTTTTCAGTGCTTTTGTTTGAGTCAGTTTCTGATTGCTAGGGAGACAAAACATGTATGTCAATATTTGCCAGCTCAGATTGCAGTGTAATGCAGTAATTGAAGCAATGCAGATCAGTATCGCTTTGATCAGGAGGCTTTCGGGAATTTAAGGAATTCCTCATACTATTTAAAATACTTCATCAAGAGATCATATAAATACGGTGTCCTGAGTTGGTGTAGGATAGGGTTAATTTTCACCAGAATTTGAGGGGGGAGATAACCAGGTGATGGGTTATTCGATATCGTGCTGAGGTCATGGCCGGTATATAAGGGCGGGGCCGGTCTGGGTGGTGCGGTGCGGTTTGTCCGTTCGTTCGGTCTTGCTTCTTTTGTGTATTATTTCATTGCTATTATAGTTGTTGTTATTGTTTGTTACTAAGATTTCCTTATCTCAACGTGCGGGGCTTTGCACTTTTCTCCTTCTTTTCCTTGCTGTTCAGGCAGTGAGTGAGCGCTGTGTGGTACTCAGATCCCAGATGGGGCTAAACCACAGCCTATGTATATATACACGCGCATATATTTCTATAAATGTCTGCAAAATTATTTTAAAATGTCACAAATTATTGTGGAGTTTACAATACTCGTTCTTTTCATTTTTTTATAGCATGACTGAGGTTGTTACTAGCACCATTTCTCACTCATTCTCTTTAGAACAAGATGCAGAACTTCCCAGGTAAGGCAAACCTATGTTTTCTATAAAAAAAAAAATAAATGGACTATTCTTATTAAATTTTCAGTCTGAAATAACATGATGTATAGATTTGATTATAAAATATTTGCCGTGATAGGATATTGTACCTGCAAACCTTAGTTCAAAGTAGTCTTTCCTGAAATCTTTCTCTGTTGTAATCCTTGAGAATCAATAGCACAGGAATAAAAACACGTTAATTCAGAGCTACAAGATTTGAAGGAAGTGATACTTTTGGGTTTTGATTCCAGAAAGAATCATTATAATTAAATAATATTACTACAGAAGATATATTATATATAGAAGATATACTATAGAAGATATCTATATATGCATATATAAAAAACACCTAAAGAATAACATTGTAAACTTACATTAATATTTTTATAAACTTATTAAAATGTGTATGTCCTACCGCAACTGCTAGGTATGCCTAAATATATACATAATATTTCTGTAAACCAGGAGAATGTTGGAATTTGGACAAACAGTCAGGAGTCAGTCCCAGGCTTTCACTTATAAAATAGTCCTCTGTGAGTCTTTGCATAGATAGAGTATCTAAACTATGGTACAAGATAGAAGATTTGAACTATGCATCCCTTTGGTTTCTCTTTTCATGTGTCCCTAATTTAATTTCCTTCTTCATTTTTTTCTGCAAGCTTTTCTAAAGAAAAACTTTCCTCAAACTTTTAGGGTTTCAGGCGATGCTTGCGCATTCTAATTGTCTTCCAAAAGATTTCCGGTGCCCTTTCACTCCTATGACATACCCAAAACCTTTTCACTATTAATCTTTACCCATTGCTTTATGCCTCTATTTCTTGCTTGGAGTCCATGCTGTTCAATTGTGAAAAATCCTCCAAAGGTTGCCTGTGCCTTTAGCAATGTCAGCATTTTTCTTAGAGAAATGCTGATGCGTCACTTTCTGTGGATGTAGGTAAAGTCCTTCAGTTTCTCTGTGACCTAATGTAAATGTTAACCTTCTCTTCTTCATTTAAGGACTTCATCTACTTAATAGTCTTAACCTACTAAAAGATCTACTTACCTCTGTGAGAAAATTCAGCATATTGTATCATTTCGTACATGTTGTTTTTATTTTAATTGTAAGATACCGTTAACATTTTCTGGATTCACTTAAGACAATCTCATATAGGTGTTCTGAACTGTGAGTTGTTTTCATAGTTTTGTTCTTTTCCTTCTTAAGTAACACTGCGATTTCTGTAAGTGATGGTCAGCCTTCTCAGACTGTTGTGTCAGCTATGTCAAGTGTGGCCTCCCATACTACCATTTGTGCAAAGAGGCAAGAAGTCAAGGAAGAAGTCCCTGCAGAAGAGAAAGTAAACACATCAGAAACTGTCAGACAGATGCTCCAAGATGAATTGTTTAAGTTAGTTCAGGTGAGAGCATCTCATTGTTGAAAATAGTGTTCACAATACAAACTGTATTATTTAAAACCATGGACATAATTACTGTTTCAAATGTATTTTTGGTTGTTTTTGAAAGAGATTGCCAGTTCCATTTAAACTACTGTGAAGATTTATGCTAGACTTAACTCTTGTTTTTGACTCAAGAAAATGAGTAATAGTAAAAGTTTGAGTGTATTGTAGTTCACATAACATAACTCAATGTGCTCTAGTATAGATGAGGAAAAAGTCTGTAGATGTAATAGTTTTCAACCTATACTAGGATTTCATTTTTATTAGTACATCAATACAATTTTTTGTGACCTTAACCTTTACCCAAACGTCACAAAAAAAGTGAATTAGTCTTGCTTTAGCATAACTTGTCTGTGGCAGCTATCTAATGTATCTTAAAAGAAAGCCCAGTACAATAAACAATCATACAAATGAAGGATTATTTGAAACTTTGGGTTGTTGTTTGTCACCTATATTAACAGGATAATGAATAATAACATAGCCTAGACATAGAATTTTTGCTATGATTCCCATTAATTTAGTTGTTTATGGTGTTAACTTTGTGTGCATGTATCCAGCTACAGCAAATGAACTTCATGAGTTTAATGCAGATAGTGCAGTCATCCTTTGCCAACCAGACAAATGTACAACAAATTCTGCAACAGCATCAAGCTGTTCACCTGGAAGGAAGCCAGCCTGCACACACTGCTGAAAGCAATGGCTCTCTGAAAGCACAACTGCCCGCTCAAGAAGTTGTAGGAAAACCTGGTCAAAAGACCTCTGATTCTCAACCAAGGAATAGTTCAAGAGCTGAAAGCAACAACAGCCATAAAAAAGTAAGTATATCAAAGTGTTGTTCATGAAGACTGTTCTGTACATCTGATATTTTATCTGTCCTGTTAAATTAGGAAATGTTTTTGTAGTGATTGCTGTAGACAAAGATTTACACCATTTTCGTGCATATTTAGTGCATGACTGCTATTTCAAGGTACTTGTAAATACTGTTTTGTTTGTTTATGTGATTTAGAATCATCTGGATGTGAATGCTTCTTTAAGCCTATTAGAAAGCCACAGCAAAGAAACACAATTTATGCTACCATCTCAAGAATTACACTCTTCAGCATCTACTAAACCACTTCATCTCCTAGCTCCTTCCACAGACATCCAGAAAACACCGAAGCTTATCCCTGTTGAAAAAAAATTGAGTTACTCAAATGGATTTCCTTTGCTTAAGCTTGAATCAGGATATCATTTCAAAACAGCATTTTTACATCCAATAGAAATGTCATCAGCCAGACCACCTCTAGAACCACGAGTAGCTTGGAGTTCATCAGATTCCTTACAGAACCATCAGTCGTCATACAGACCAGGAAAGAGTAAGTCAAAAGAAGATTTGAACATGAGCAGATATGACCCTGAGATCCCAAGGCAAGTGCGTGAGGAAGAGAAAACATGGGCAGAAACAGCGCAAAGGGGACCTTACAAACATCTGAATCTCAATCCATATGAAGGACAGCAAGAAGTTTCACCTCAGCAGCAGTTCTCTGCAAACGTGAATATGGACAGAGCACTAATCACACAGAACCCTGCTGGTATTCCACTGTGGCATTTGCAGCTTGACCCAGTACCTAGACCTCCACCAGTTGTAAGACAGCCAATCACTACTACTTTAATACCTGTTAAACCTGCAACAACGGAGACTGACTGCAGAGAAACATGGCAGCAAACAGGAATATCGCTGCTCCATGCTAATTTACCTCAGAAAAAGAAGGTATGGGATTTTAATAATACATTTTTCTAAGTAGTGGGGTTTTTTAAGTTTCATGTTTCTTATAAAAAATAATTTTCCACACTATGGAATTTGGAAGTGTTCAGCACAGCTACCAGAAGGGATCTGAAACTGTGATAGCTTCTTGTTGGCCTGTCCATATGAAACAGGCTGCAAGCTTGGAAATGTTTTTAACAACGTTAGATTGGTTCCATATTCCATAGTTCATCATCATTCAACCCATTAATAATGGATGTAAGAATGCTGAATATTTATATTGTAAAAAAACAAAGAGGGGGAGTATTTCAGAAATTTAAATAGAATTATTTACAGAAACGTGAAGAATGCAGTAAGAAATCCTGTTTTGTATGGGTAGGAATGGAAAGCTGACAGACTTGATAAGAAAACCTCATAGAATGTATTGGGTTGGAAGGGACCTCTAAAGGTCATCTAGTCCAAGCCGCTGCAGTAAGCAGGGACATGTCTAACTAGGTCAGACTGCTCAGAGCCTCATCAAGCCTGGTCTTGAATGTCTCCAGGGATGGGGCCTCCACCACCTCTCTGGGCAACCTATTCTGGTGATCTATCACACTCATATTAAAGAACTTTTTCCTAATGTCTAACCTAAATCTACCTTTTTCTAGATTAAAGCCATTACCCCTTGTCCTGTCACTGCAAACCCTTGTGAATAGACCCTCCCCTGCTTTCTTATAGGCCCATTTCAGGTACTGGAAGGTCACTATATGGTCCCCCCAGAGCCTCTTCTTCTCCAGGTTGAACAACCCCAACTTGCTCAGCCTGTCTTCACAGGAGAGGTGCTCCAGCTCTCTAATCATTTTTGTGACCGTCCTCTGGACATGTTCCAAGAGGTCCATGTCCTTCTTGTGTTGGGGCCTCCAGAGCTGGACACAGTACTCCAGGTGAGGTCTCACCAGGGCAGAGTAGAGAGGCAGGATCACTTCTCTTGACCTGCTGGCCACACTTCTTTTGATGCAGCCCAGGATTTGATTGGCCTTCTGGGCTGCCATTGTGCATTTGTGGCTCATGTCCATCTTCTTGTTTACTAGTACCTCCAAGTCTTTTTCCAAAGGACTGCTCTCTAGCATGTCCTCTCCCAGCCTATATTGATAATGCTGGTTGCCCCAGCCCAGGTGCAGGACCCTGCACTTAACCTTGTTGAATCTCATGAGGTTCACCTGAGCCCACCTCTCCAGCCTGTTCAGGTCCCTCTGGATGGCATCCTGTCCGCCTGGCATATCAACTGCACCACCCAGCTTAGTATCGTCAGCAAACTTGCTGAGGGTGCACTCAATGCCACTGTCTATGTCATTAATGAAGATATTAAACAACACTCGTCAAGTATGGACCCTTGAGGGACACCACTTGTCACGTTTTCCCATCTAGACATAGAGCCATTGACCACTACTCTCTGGGTGTGACCATCCAGCCAATTTCTTATCCACTAATCCACTTCTTATCTTCTGGATGCTCAGAACTTGATGTTTTGTAAAATGTTGTTTTGATAGACTCTCATATACTTGTGCATTCCACTTGAAAACAATGCAAATGTTTTTCCTTGAAAAGTGCTTCTTCAGTCCTTGTCTACATTGTGCAATTCCTACCTTCATCCTCAACCACATACACTAGAAATGCAAATATTAGTGAAATACATTCTGTGGAAAAAAATTCCTATCTTTTAGTTTACTTTCAAAAAACAGTTTGCACGTGTACCCATTGGCTGAGATTCTGGTCTGGTGCTGTTAACATTACATTTTCGCTTTCTTTACAAATGGCTACAGGAGTTGTTTGTATAGGAGTTGATCCAAACTGCACCTGCTCTTTTCATCTGGTCTGCTGGGGGGTTCCCCCTTTGCTTCCTGTATCATTGTTTCATTTTTCCTTCTTTCATGCTTTCAGGCAGCAAAACTCATTCCACTTCAAGATCTCATTGCGTATGAACAACGCCACCAGCATCATACTGTGCCCATTACTTCCTTTGGACAAGACCAAACTGAACCTATCCAGTTACTAACAACTGACGTTGAACCATTTGAACTAAGAGATATGCGGAATAATAGGAAAAGGCAAGCCAAACTTTTAAAGTGGGCCTTCATTTTGAAAGACTTACTGGTAACCTATACCTTCCAGTTTTGAAATCAGTGGGATTTTTTTATAGCAGCTTCAAATAAAGTGGAATGGATGTAATTCTCTTGGAGGAAAATAAGATAGCAAATAGTAAAGACACAGCAGGAGAAGTATAGCATTAAGTCTTGAAGGGATTGTGGCTGTAACCAGACAGCCAGGAAGAAGGTTCAAGGGGAAATGTGTTTTGTACTGGTATCTGTAAGGTCTTGTTTTCATTTGGCTGTTTGCTGTCTATTGTTTACGAAATGCTTCATTGCTTACACAATGAATATTAATAAGCTACTGTCTACACTGCATGTGGCCACTGTTAGTAGTAACCTTCAAGAAGGAAAGGGTTACATTCTTTCAATACAGTTCAAGATACAGGTTTTGTTTCTGAATCCAGACAGTGATTAGCAAAATTTCTGCTGAGGGGATATTTTGTTTTATTTTGCTAGATGTGTTATTCATTATTCTTCATTTCTTATATGTTAATTGATTACACAAGCAGTTAAAACAGTTTGTTTAAGCTGCATGCATTTCTTTGTTCAGTTCTCATGTAAGATTGATAGATTCCTGATGTTTCACACATCTGTGTTTTCCATGGAACAGTTAATAGCAACACTGCATCTAGAACAGAACATTTGCTCCTGATAATGATGCTTTTAAATCTGGCAGTTGGAAGCACAGACTCCTAAGGTGAAGTTTTCACTCTTGAGGTGAAAAACAGTTGATACATAAGTAATTGCAGCTGGAGTTTACCTATTTTGATATTATCAGCCAAAATGCTTGAAGCTACAGTTGTCTTGTAATCTAGTTATCATATATTAAAGAAAATTTTCAACTTTTAAAGTAAAATAGCTAATTAGAAAGTTTCAGTGATAACAGGGGTTTGTTTCTTGCTGGTTTATTTCTTATAGATTCCTTACAGGCATTTTCTCTAGTAATGATTATTATAAACAAAATATAGATATGGGATATTATACAATTTGTAATATTTGATGTAGATAGCTTATTATACAATTAACATGCTTTGGTGTGATTTTAAAGTATTTTTGTGAGTTCCTGTAACAGTTTTATCTAGATTTCTGGTTGGCAGAAGCAGTGCATTGAACTGATCTGTATGCAACAGTCATGTTTGCTTTTTTCATCTTTATTTCTGTGTATATTTCTTAATAGGTATATTTCTTAGAAAACAATGTTAGGTATTTTTATGATTCCAGTGCAGTTTTTATTTTTTATTTGTAATTAATATATTGACAGACAAAAGAGGCGTGATGAGAAACAAATGGAAGAGAAGGAAGAAAAGAAGAAACCAAGTGTGTCCTTCTGCCCAGATGACTCCATCATCAGTATTAGTGATCCAGTGAGGGTTGTTGAATCAGAAATTGGGGTATAGAAAATTGTTATTTTTTTCTTTGCCTTTTTCCATTCAAGTATTAACAGGAAAGAAAGAAGCAGGAAACTGTAAACAAATAACTCATGTAAATCTCTTCCACACTAGCCTAGAGATAGTACACATCTTTTATTCATATACTTGTATTTACTGTAAACAGGAGTTTTATTTTAGAAAATGTTCCGAGGTTGCTTTTTTTTTTCCTGGGACACAAACTTGTTTATTTTGATATTTGTCTGTATGTACATTTGAAGTAAGTATATGTATACACAAATTTTAGTTGCTTAAAAAAAATACACACACACACACACACATATATATATATATATATGTAGCCTAGGAGTAATGCTCAGACAAATGACCCAGGCATTACTCTTTGCACATGAGACTAGATGATGACAATAGTGAGGATGGGGAGCATGAGGTCTCGGTTTTGTCCTAGCCAAGAAACTGAGAAGTGAAAGCCTTCGCAAGCTGGGTTTTCCTTTATGCACTTCTACTATTTGCCTGCCTAGGCCTTTTTGGTATCTTTTAACATATTCGGGGATTATCCCTGCAAGTACCAGATTTCAAGCCAGAACACTAGTACATTTAAAACTAGATCACTACCCAGAGCAGCAGGCTCTATTTCTGATCCATACCTTCTTTGAGACTTCTCTGTCCAGTACAGCAGCTGGAGAACGTCACCAAACCTTGGAGGTGTTAATTGTGGTACAGCAGTGATAGCATATATTCAAAGAAGAATAAGGAATTTGTGTTGCTGCAGATAACCCCAAGGTATATATGGGAAAGAATATTACATAGATAGTAGTTCCACTAATTTGGAATGGATTGGAAGACTTAAAAATTAAGGGGATAAGCAAAGTATGTGACAATGATGGGGGTTTTTTTCCCCAAATCATTGCTTCAAAGAGTTATATTGGAAAGTTAAGAGCATTGGGAAAGCCTTTAATTGGCTTTGGAACTATTTTAAAATATAATTCTTTTTATATTAGGATCAACAGGCAAAATCTACATCTTACCTTCAAAATGGCTACTGCATTTCAGTGGGTAAGTACAAGTCTTTTTAATGCTACAAGTGCTTAAATAAAATAAATCAAGAAAGAGAAGTTTGTTGGATTTAAAGGGAAAACTCCATATTCATCAAGATTGAAATTATGTAGTCTGTGGGCCATACAGCACAATGATTTATAGGATCTTTCCCCAGAAAATTAAGAAAACCTTTCAGAATGTACATCAGATTCTCAGTATTTTGGGGGAATGGCCCAATTTCAGGGCATTGGTGTGAAGAGAGATGCAGGTGAATTTAAGATCTCATATGAATTACCTGTAAACTCAGAATAATTATCCTGAAAATTATAGAAGTAATTTTAGTTTTCTTAAATATAAGTGATAATCTTTTGTTTATGTTTATAATCAATGGACTCATGAAATTATAGAAGTATGTTGAGTGAATTTCCATAACTGTGATTCACGGTGATTTCTGTTTATGTGATTCATCAGAAGAATGCTGTGAACAATGCTTTCAAATTCTAAGTAAGTTTGTTTTTAAAAGATATTGCTCCACTTTTTTTTTCTTGCATATTCTAATTACATGAAATTTAAGTCTCTTTTAAAAGAAACTGTTTACAATATTTGTAGCTTGCAAAATGAGGACCATGCCTATAAAAGATTTGCCATTTTCTAGTACATCAACTCAGCACAGTATTTAGTCCTATCAGAGGAGAAAATGCAGTTAATTCTGTGAAATTTGGCTCTAGAGAAACAGTGTCTTGCAAAGCTCTGTGGCAACAATAAAGAAATAAAGGTATACATGTCATATACATTTTCCCCTTTTTAAAATAAGAAAAAATTGTTGTTGTACAGCATACTAAAATATTTTTAAATTACATATCCAAGCTGAGCTTTGATTTTAATTCAATGTAACATTGTAAGTTGACGTACTGTTGCATGTTCACATAAGACAGGTAGTAAAATTTTTTCTTTTAAGTCATTCATGAAGCACACTTAGATTAAAGGTTAAAATTATCTGTCAGAAATGCAAAGAAGAACTTTTAGGAACCCCTAGTTTTGAGTTGATATCATTGCTTTCATAGAGCTCTACTTCTTGCATTATTTGTAGACACCTATTATGTATTATCACATTTTAGACACAATGGGGGAAGCAACTTCTACTTCAGCAGAACTACATTGCATGGCTTCTACAGGAAAAAAGCCAGGAGGAACTCAAGATGCAAGTACAAATACTCATTCAGGTAAGTGTTACTGTTGTGACCTGCAGCAACCAACTGTTTCTGGTATTGCTTCTTGTTAATTGTGATATTTGGTCAATTTCCAAAATGGAGGAAGTTTTTCAAGGGAGAAAACATTTTTTTCATGCTGTTACTCAACACCTTTCAAAAGGTGTTGAACCAGAAGCTATTGGAATATAAATTACAAAATATTAATTAAAATAATGATAAATAAAAATGTTACTTAGGCAGTTATGTGAGAATCTCCACATGCTTTCTGTAAGTCAGTTCTGTTGAGACATTTTCTGAAAGCTTCTTTTAACTTAGGTTGACTTTATCTAAATGCATTTTTGACAATGTTTGACATGTGACTGAAATTGTTTCCCTGCCTCTTCCCCCTGAACTTTACTTTGATTGGAAGCTAGGAATTCAACAACTTACATTCAGGTAATGCCATTTCCTTAAATTCATGCATTTTGGGTTTGTTTTTTTCTCCTACAAAGAGCTCAAATCATATCGGGATATTGGAATCACTGCTGGAAATGAGGTTGCTGAAGTTCGAAAAAATGAGTTGGTCACGTCTCTTCCTGTGTCAGGTTTGGCTTCAGTGTTTCTCTACTTCATTTGTTGCTTGGGAAGACTATGAAAATATTACAATTTTAACATATTTCTGTACATGAGGTATTTGGCTGGAGTTTTTCATGGTGCAGTGTAGCTATGCTTTTGTATTCCTGTGTGAAGAGGTACATTTGTGGATTTAGCTTGATTTTAATGCTGCTTAGTCTTGGAGAATTGGTGTTACATAGACCAAATGGATGTTAAGATGGATCACCGCTCCACATGAAACTGAGCTCAGCTAATTATACAGTTGTTCCATTCATCTGCTAGGTTGTCTAACAGCTATATGCAAAATAACAGTGTTCCAGTATCTGGTAGGAATTTTATTCACAATCAGTCATCTTCTGGGTCACTTGTAGAACAAAAAATAGCAGGTAACTTAGATTTTACGCTAAAAAAGATTTATTTTGTTTTCGGTTTTCTCCCATTTTATAAATCCTTGACAAATTGTAGTATGTAGAATTCAGTACCTATTTTTTTTTTCCCCTGTGGCACCAAGTGAGCATGTTAATTTTTCCTTTTAAAATTCAACAGTATTGTTCCATTTGGAAGGTTATGTTACTACATCATATGTCTCCTTTACAGACAGGTCTTTCTGGCAGATTTTTTTTTTTTTTTTAACCTGTTCAGGAGACATTGGAAATGAATAACAATGTAGACTGCAGCATATTGCTTTGATTTTATTATGTAGATTTTTTCCTGCTTATTTATCCCTAAATTGAAAAATAATTTAGTAATACATTGTTAGAAGCCAACATTAAACAAATCTTAAACCAACATTAAACTACACTGTCTATTTTTTAAAAGAAATGTTAATCAAAACTTTTCTGATAATTTTGATAATGCAGACCTGTTTCAAAATAGTTTATCTGAAGTTTTGTGGCTTTTTCTGTAAATACAATACTGACTATTATTCTTTTCTCATAGAATCATCTAGTGCCCCTGAGATACAACCTCCAGACATGTATTTGAACCTGACATTCCCCACTGAAGTGAATGAGAGACCTTTACCATCCTTTTTGTCAGATGCACCTGATTTGGTTAGTCGTCCAATGTACATATAGTTAAAATAAATTTTAAGTATACTGTTTTTCTTCATGAATTTAGGTTCTTTATATCTAGGTGAGTCAGATGGATAACGCCATAGGGAAGATTGTAGTTATTTTGTCCCCAAAACAAAAAGCCTTTCAACTCAAGTTGTTAAGAGGCAAACACAGGAAATGGTTAACAATGCACTGTAAACAATGTATGCAAAACACATAATGTACAATTCTTCATGATCTTGGTCTTGTTTAGGTTGAACATGACTACATCAGTGTGATTGACATTGAAGACAGTGACATCCTTAACAATTTGCCCGTGATACCTGAGTCGGCAGAAGAGAGTGCTGCTGAACAGCAAAATGGGAAGTTTGAAATTCCATCTACTGCAAAACTTCATCACATGGCAGCTTCTGTTACTAATGCAATTCCACCCCAGGCGTTTCAGAAGGAAGGTAAACCATTTCAGTTTCAAATCAGGAAAAAAAAGCTGTACACTTTTGTAGTAATACTCTTACCTTCCACAGAAAATCTGCAGCTTTTCCCCAACTCACTTCCTGCTTTTTCAGTCTTAACGCATCAAAATATTTATATATTTGTCTTCTTCTGTGATGATTCTCACCTCCTAAAATATACTGTTAGGTATGGCACAGGTGTGCTTAATTACTTGCAGTACTTAAATGTTTGCAGTTTATTCAGTGATGCTGATGCACTCTGATTTTATTTTTTTTTTAATTTCAAGATGATAATCTGAAAAGTGGATCAAACCAAATGCAAAATGAAGATAAGAAATCAGATTCAGCTAGAGATATTGTATCTTGGAACACAGTGCATGAAGATGACAGAACTTTCCCTTCTTCAGGGCTTCCATCCAAAGTAATTGGCAAAGAATACTCTTCCACAAAGCAGCAGGAAATGGATATGCAATTACAGGCACTACAGAACATAACAGAAAATATGGAGGAGGATTTCAGAAATACCAAACTGGTGAGTTCTGACTGCTAACTGTTTTGTCTGAAATGGTTGATTTTGTTGCTTCTTTCAGCTAAAGCCAAAATTTACATATTGGAATGAGTATTTTCAATATGCTCAGCATATGTTGAGAGACATAGAGAATAATTTCACATTTACTGCTACGTCTGTTGGTGGACATGGTTACTTACAATGGACCAAATGCTGTCTGGAATGGTGATGTTCTTAGTGAATGGGCAGAACATATTTAATTTTTCTGTAAGTGGGAGAATGGAACAGCAAAAAAGTTCAGTCTGAGCAGGAAGCCTTTCTGGCAAAGATTTCTGCAGTTGTGTCTCTGCAGAATATTATGTGACTGTTTCTGGCTCCTGTTGCTATTTATTTCGTAAAATACTTGAATTTTTAATATCTTAATAAGTCTAAATATAGAAGTAAAATAAATGCATTTTGGACATAGTGCCTTCAGATAGTCTTATATATAACTCAGGAACTACTATTTTATAGGTATGACAGAGATAACAAAGTTTTCAACAGACTGACCTCTTAATACTATATCTAGTTTAATTTGCCTAAAAACATCAGGTGTGGCTGACTTAAGGCGTATGTGAAATGGGGAATGCTGGCAATTATATCTTCACATTACTGTGACTTGTATTACGTTTAGAGCAAACTGGGAGTGACTGATCTAAGAATGAGCCAGTAAGTTCTGATTTTACGTAGCTGGTAATTTATTTTCTTTGCACATAAAGAAGACCCAGTCATTTTCCAGTTCCTGTAGACTCACTAGAACTATGTAATTCCACAGCATCACTTTTTGTAGAATCATTCAGGCTAATTGTGTCCATTGCCTGTCCCTCCATATATTCACAGAAATGTAAGGACCTCATTGTGTCGCCTGCACACAGTTATTAAATTAAGGTGGATTATTTAGTCACTTGTATCCTTCATCATGGTGATTATCTAGCCCAATTTTTAAAAGCCTGTAGTGAAAAAAATATTCGCATATCCTTTCTTTGTTTCAGCACTTCACTGCATTTGGGTTTTAAAACTTATTCTGGCTATCTATCCAAATCCTGGAGATAAATTAATTTATTTTTTTTTGCCCTTATTTCAGTGCACAGCAGTTGGTCATTCCTCTTACAGCTTCTTATATATTAGAAAGCAGTTTTGAGTCCTGTTTTAGTAAGAATACTGTTCAAGAAAATGTCTCAATCTAGGTTAGTCAGTTTTAAATGTCACTTTTTAGTTTTAAACTTCAGGAAACTCCTGACTTATAAAGAATAATGGAAGTATTTTTATTTTGATGTTTTTTAGATAAGATATGTTGGAAAACTTCAGCTGTTTTTAAAATAAAAAAATAATTTGATCAATAGGAATAAAACTGCTCACAAGAGTAATACAGCTCTTATGGGTTTTTTTCCTCAGAGTATGGGTCCATAAGATCAGACTCTTTAGATTAAATAAATCTACTTGAGCTACTTTGATTCCTGAACTATTTTCTTTGTTTTGAATCAGGATATTCCACTAAAATGTTTATAAGATTCTGAGGAAAAAAGTTATTTAAAGCAAACCTTGCATGTATATCTGCAGTGTAAGTCTCATAAATAATGTATCATTACTTGGGTTTTGGTTTTCATTTATAGCTAGTGAAAATAATAGAAGATTTTGAAATGGCTGCCAATTCAGACCTTAATGCTCATCCTTCATTCTCTGAAGATGCTAGAATCATTGTTGAAGGTATGTGTTCACTTAACAGAAGGATAGTAAACTTGCAGTTGAATAATAAACTTAACTATATAGTTACCACTGACGTTTAATACAACTCCAAAAGGTATTCTTGAAATATGCACCAAAATATGAGAAACAAAATCAACAGGAGAAAATCTGAATATTATGGGTGCTGCTTCAACAAAAATGCTTTTGAAAATAACTGTATACTTTGATCTTTTCCAAAACCATAATGCAGGAATGGAGTATAGGATTTTCAAGATAATAGTGTATATTCCTCTTGTGTCCAAAAATCAAAACATGGTGCTTATGTGTGTTTTGCTTGATATAAAAGAATATGAAATTTGTCTGCAGTTTTCTCTGTATATATGAATATGCATCTGCGTATATGTAAATGCATGTATATTTCATGCGTCTCTGGTGGCTATTTAGTTGTAATACCTGCTAATTTTAATACAAGCTTACATCAGTTTGTTAGAGTTGATGTATTGAATACTTTATTGTTTATATAACAATTGACTACATAGTACCTATTTACTTACAGCTGCTGTCCTGTGCCAGGATGGAGCATGCTAGGGGAACATACTTGAGGTCCATTTTATATTCATATCAAAACATAGTCTGATCCTACTTAAGAATTTAATACTAAGCCAATTGGTAGAACCAAATCATGACTGTATCTGTATTTATACATAAGGCAATATTTAAGATGTCCATTAGACTCATACAGAGCAACTCACAGTTTAGTATTTTTGTTCATGTGTACAGGACCAGTACATACATCACAGGTACAGGACCAGTACATACATCACAGGTCTGGTAATGCCCATTCACAGGGAAGCACAACTGGTCTAGGTTCAAGTTGTTGTAGGTCTGACAGATAAACTAAATATGCCATTGACAGATATGTATGACTGATAGTTCATTCATTGGTCTACACTGATCTCTATGTTTATTATCTTTTGTGGACTCAGAGCATTATTTGAGGGACATGACTTTTGATGGTGTCACAGATGATCAAAAAGAAGGCATAAACATGGAACATCCTGTACCCAGTTGCACTACGTTGAAAGTACACTCTCCTGCCTCTGCAGCCTCTGCTTCTAACTTTCCCAGTGGCGTAAAGTCATCTTCTGGTATAATCATTAATGTTTATTTTTCCCTTTTTCTCCTTTTAAAAAAAAATAAACCTTTTCTTTCTGGTGTAATATTTTCTCATTGCTGTTATACAGGATGATATGTAATCCTAATGATGTCATAAAAGTCAGCTGTCAGTCTTTATAGATGGTACTATTTAGAAAGGCTTCTTGAATGTTTGTTGATAATGAGTTTACATGCTACACGACAGAGCTGTGTGACTAAGCTTTTAAAACAGTGCAGCACTGAATTGCACTTGCACACAAATTCACTGTTATTGAAATACAATTAATAAGTTTGGGTTTATTTCTGATACCCATCACTGTCCTGCTTTGTAATTATTTAGTTAAGTGTACATGAACATAAATGGGCACAGTGCCACCGAACAGTCATAGCTCCCTCCCAAAGCTGTCTTCATCATCTCTGTCATCCTCCTATGTTTTAGAGAGGTGAGATCTCAATTAAATCCGACCTGCATCAGCAAAATGAATTGTTTCATATCACTATACAGGAACTACTGGCAGTGTCCTAAAACATTATTTTATGAGGCCTCATTTCATTTTGCAGAATGACGGTGAATTGATTTTTGCAATTATGAAGACTGCAATAGCATTAAGAGAACAAGGAAAAATCACTGTGCAAGCAACCTATTGCCTTTGTTTAAAAATGCAGTGTCTTATGTTTTCTGCATATTGCCTTCATTCAAGCTTCAAAAAATTGTATACTTTGTACAGGTGAACATGCCTTAGATAGTCACATATGCAGCAATCTAACATGGTTCCTATATCTGCATACAGCACAAGTGAATCTCATATGGCACAGACACCCAGATAAATTTCATAAACAGTAATATACTTACAGTTTTCTCTTGAAGTATAAACATTAATTAGAAGCTAAGAAAATTGTAGGTGATGCTAAGTTGCAACTGTAATTTTTTAACAGTACAATTTAGCTTGGGAAGAATAATAGTGCTCTTCCTTCCATACTGCTCTTCAGTCATATTTCCTGAATTTCAGGAGTTGATAGGCTGGCTTCCTCAAATAAGTGTCAATTGTTAGTTTTCTGTAAAATGCTGTATAGTTAATTGAAACAGGCAATTTCCAATTAGCTTGGTTTGATCATGGCAGAAAACTGACAACAGTGATCTTGTCTTCCTAGTGAAATTACCTATGTCAGTCAGGGACCTGTTAACTAACATTCTCTGAAGACTCTTTATTAACCTGGCAGTCAGTGGCATGCTCTCTCACAGGTTATTAAGGCTATGTATGATATTAATTTATTTTTAATATCAGCATATTCAGGTTGATATATTTCCTTATTTTATCCCACAGGCTGTTTGACGTATATATTCTTAGTGTGTGTAAAGTGCTCAAGGCTTTTATTAACAAAGGCTGTTTCTATTTCAGACTCGCCCATATGCAGAGATCTGTGTGATAGGTATGTATTTTTACATTGGTTTTTTTGAATATTTGTTTACTTTAAAATCCTAGTTTTGGTAGGACAGAGTAGTATCATCATTTACATAAAAATCTAGGCATTCGTTTTCAAATTGAATGAAAACCTTTTTATTAGTTAATTTCAGGCATTTACTCTTGACTTCAGCAGTGCTTGTTAAGTTTACTTCATGCTAGAGCTGCAGCAGCATTGAAGGTTGCTTTCTAATTAAAAATAACAGAGCTGTTAATGGAGATGCTGCTGTTATTCATGTACATGTGTTATTTCTCCTGTTTGCAAAACACTGTTCTTGAACAAGTAAATGTTACTGTTGCTAGGCATTGTCTACAAGGGACAGGTTTCAGAAAGTTCCAGGAAGTTTTTAAGTGTTAGTGTATGGACAGTGTAAAGCAGCAGAGTGAAGTGGAATGATCTTATGCATTAAATAAAATACCATACGTATTTTTTACTATTAACTGCTGTTAATCTTCTGGATCCAGTTGTGCAGGAGAAAAGAGTAGCTGGATTCCCTTCCTGGTCATTCAGTTCAGTTATCCACCTTTTTTGTTTTACTTGAAGCAGAGCAGTAAACTGAATTAGTTTATTTTTAAAGTATTTTAAGTGAAACTGCTTGTTGTGACTGAAGCAGATTATATATCCTCAAGGATAGGTGTGAGGCAATAAACTTCAGCAGATGGTGACTTTTACCCGAAGGAGTAACTTGAAGCAACTGTAGCTTGTAATCAAAAACTACATGAGAGTTGCTTTTTATTGAGAACAGCTGATTATAAACCTGAAGTTTTTCACTATGAGGTTGGTGCAACCCTGGAACAGGTTTCCCAGGGAGGTTAGAGATGCCACAACACTCAGTGTGTTCAAAGCAAGGTTGGATGGGGCTTTGAGCAACCTTATCTAGTGGAAGGTATCCCTGCCCATGACACAGGACTTGGAACTAGGTGATCTTTAAGGTCGCTTCCAACACAAACTATCCTACAATTCTATGATTACAACAGAGGAAAGAAAGGGCAGAATTTAGGTAAAACTATTCTCTCACTGACACTGATTCTTGCTCAGAAGGTCATTGAAAGTTGGGGTTCTGAAACTGGTAGCATCCCACATCCGTATCTCAGCATGGGCAGCAGTATAAACCCTGTGAGCACTTCTGGCCTTCTGGGCTGCCAGGCTCAGCCTTTCCCAGGCCAGCCATGTTCCCCGCACTCCAGTGGAGCTCAGTCAGTTCAGCTCTGCATGGGGTCATATTTCTGAATGATTTATTCAAAGCCCTCTTTGCAGCAATACCCCTGATGTTGGTCTTGCTCATTCTGCCTCATTCACACTGGGAAGCTGCGAAGTTGACTGAAGTGCCCATGATGACAGAAAAGCCAAGGTGGCTTTGGATGGCTGTTAACTTTTTAAAGACAGCACATCAGCACACATTATCCAGTTACTTCTTGTGTGCGCTAGCACAATGTGATGTAGGGGAAAGAAAATTCAGTCCAAAGGCTTCTGCTAAAACAACCTGAATATTCTTTTAAGCATAAAAGGAAGAATTTTAGCCTGTTGCTCTTACAGGCATGTTCTACTTTAAATTAATAACATTTTCCTCTCCTCCCTAACTTTTAAGTTCTCTAGAAGATCCCCTGCAAATTACTGGTCTGAGTGGTGTTACTGACATCATTAGGGATCTCGTTGTAGAAGGTGACGTCTCTCCGTTGGAGCTGGGCTTTACCAAAATCCAAGCTAAGAAAATCTCTAGGTAATGCCATGGCTGTTTTTCATTATGTATCAATTAAATGATTTAAACCCTGGTTATTCTTCTCACACCTTGTAAACAATGGAAGCAAGCATGTGATTTGAGTTGATGCTAACAGAACTAGTACTAGAACTGTTTAATAGTCACTGGTTTACTGGCCATTATTGTCGAATGTGCTAATTGGTTTTTATTATATTTTGGTTTTTTCCTTCCTACTTGCTTCTTCCTTCTTCTACCGGTTATAGACTGGAGCACAATTATACATAAGGATATTCTCTTCTGCCAAGGGACTGGATCCTTCTAAAGCAGTTCTGAAAGGCAGAACAGAAATTTCCTGTCAGTGGCAAAGAAGCTTTAGAAGTTTGCAGCCCCAGACTTCCATCTTGTCATGCTTTTCTCCCTGCTGGAGATTTCTGCACCTTCCTGACTGTCAGTTATAAAATCAGCTGTGTTCTTTCCTGAAATAGATTGAAATTACAGCTGTTTCCTACTCCTGTTTGTGATATCAGTTGCTTACAAGGCAAAAAAATGCATCTGGTCAGAATGCCAAACAATCTGTTTGGTGCACCATTTCACAACAGTTTAAGATGCCTGTTTCAGGATGTTCTAGTGACTTCTTTAAGTAGAGTACAATTCTCTGGTTTACTTGCTCTAACATTTATTTGAATTGTAAAAGGACCTCAACAGCTTCAAGTCTAAATCTGCACAAACTATAGCATCTTTGGGATCCTTTGAGAATTCTGAACACACTAGTAATGACTACATCAACACATAAATGTTGATAGTTGGACTATTTTGTGCAGTTATGTGAATATGTTCAAAATCGTTGAAAATTTCAGACAGGTATTGAAGTAGTATTTAATCAAACCTGACCAAAAACCTAAAGACAACTCAGTTTCACGTACTTATTTTCACACATGAATATGAATACTTCTGATCATGACACTTCCCTTTGCTGTATAGTAAATCACTTTCAAATGTGTCAAAGTTCTTGTAGTCCTTTGACTAGTTTTAATACTTCAGTCCGTAAGCTCTCAGCTGAGCTGCAGCTACTAGAGATACCTTGTTTTACCACACTCATATCTTCTGTTGATTCTGGAATAATATAATAATAGATTAACAATATTTATAGTGTCTGCCAGTCTTGAAAATGAGAGAAGTTTCAAAGGGGGTTGAAAAAATGGAGGTATTTAAAATTTAAACACTTATCTAGGAAAATCTCATATTTAATTTTTAGGTCAGCGCTTTTAGTTTTATAGTGAAGAAAATGTTTATTACTGATCTGCTTACTTTAAAGACTGCTGCAAAGTGAATTAGTAAATATTTCTGAAAAACTCTTGAGGATGAAGTTATGTTAACATTTCCTATTGGCTGTGGGGTTTTTTTATTGTTAGTATTCTGAATTAGTGTTTTTAAAATTACTTTGTACAAACAGACTTGTGAAGGAGCTCATAGTTTGAGGGCAGGGAACAAAAAGGATGACAGAATCTCATTGGTCTTTTTTTCTTTTTAGATAGTTACACACACTTTAAAATGAAAAATCAAAGCAACATGACATGCAGGGGATTTTGTGCCAGTTATCCTATAAAGACAATAACAAATGACCACATTTAAAGCTTTGGTCCTATTATCTGAATATAGTTGACAAATAGAAGAAAAGTTTTATGAAATGCCTTAGAAATTACTCGTGTGCCAGGATTTAATGATGTAAAATTTTGTTTCCCTTATGTTTTCAGCTGAGACAGAATTTTAAAGGGATTGCAGTAGTTTTATGATATCATGTGAAGATGTGAAGCTGCCATTGTTTTAATTTAAAGGATATGCTATTTCCCATTTATATCTGTTCTCAGGGCTCATGATTCTGCTGCTAGATACTCTCGAAAAACAGAGAAAGAGAAGAAAGAGATACAAGCATGGATGAGAAGAAAGCAAAAGGAAAGAATGAAAGAGTATGTGAAGAAACTGGATGAACAAAGACAGAAAGAGCATAATCCATTCAATCTAAGAAAGAATGTGGTAAGAATAATGGGTATCTGAAGAGTAACTGTTACGTGTTGTACAAGTGTTGATGTTTCAGGTTAGATAATACAAAGGTGGTGATTTTTTTTCCTATTTTAGTGTTGGTTTTTATATGTATATATATAAGCAAATATATGCAGGTTCTTCACAGGTAGCTGTAATGACCATTAGCTTCATGTGGAAATTATGACCTATCCCACAGCTGTAGGAAGTAGTCCCCTGACTGTAATGGATATAGCTGTAACATTCACTGATGAAAACTATATTTTGTCAGGGAGTCATAACTACAGGACTTGTAAAGATGTGTTTAGATCTCTTTTTATCTCCTCCCCCCTCTACCCCCCCCCATCATCCCAAACCCTGCCCCGTGAATTTAAAAAGCAGAATGCAGATGCCAGCATACTTGAGAAACGCAATGGGATACTGAGGGCAGCCATCCTTTCCATTCATTCATTCACACACACACACACACACACACACACACACACACACACACACACACACACACACACAAGCATGTGCAATAACAGAGGGTCAGCAGAGGTGTTAGAATTCTTTGCGTATATCTCAAGTATCTGGTGTATTTTTTGTGAAAGGCTGGTTTCAATACAAATACAAACTATCCTTTCCCTCCCAGAATTGTTTTCAGTTCCTTCAGGACCTAAAAAAATACTCCTGAGTCAGGGGAAGCTCCAGGGTTGCAGGAGATGAGACCTAGCAACAGCAAATACATCCCTATGCTTTTTACTCATCAGTTGAACTGAGGGTATGCTGTAAATTCTTTCTTGCTGAAGCTCCACTGGTTTTAACTCCTGAACAGCAAACATGCAACACACAAAAGTTTCCTGTTACTAAATAATTGAATTATATTCATTTTTAGAAAGAGTAACAGATCTGAGCTGTGAAATACAGTATTTCTCATGGTTTTAAACAGTCTGAAAGAGTTGAACCTAGCTGCTCCTTTGTAGGTGTCTAGGGAAAAATGATTCTGGAAAAATGGGTCCTGCTTCTCTCCCTCTCCTGTATTGCTAATCCATAAGTATATATTTGATGTTTTTGCTATAGGCTTTTCTCCTGAAATCATTAGATGGAGGGCTTTTCATCTTTTGTCTTTTTTTTTTTTAAATGTAGGTGAAAACATTAAAAAATACCTATTGTACTCTAGCAAACACAGGTTAAAGTGCAGCCTTTCTCTATATTTTAAATCAGTTATTTTTAGGAACGTCACCTTTGGGGAAACTGAAGGTGAGTCCATTTAAAACTTTGAGCTTGACAATGAGACATCTCCTTAGGAATGTTAATATTTTAAGCATATGAGCTACAGAAGGTGTGAGTGCAAGTTTTCAGTGTATTTTTAGAGACTGGAAGTTTATAGAAACAATCTTACCTGAATTTTCAGATTGGGCCATATCCTTTCATATTGTTTTGCATTCCGGAGAGTGTCTTCAACACTAGCTTTCAAGCCAAATAGGTTGACATTTCAAGAGTGAGGGATTGGAATGAGACCACAATACAGAATAAGTTAATGATTATTATACTTTCTTGCACAGCATTATAGTATTTCTTCAAAGGATATTAAATTATTCCAGAAGAAGAAAGAAGAAAAAGACAAGTAAGTTGCTGTAAATGTAATTTGCAGTATTGTTATTTGTATTTTAATCTTCCATTCTTAAGGAAGAGGTAGTTTTAACTCTCTTGTCTGTGAAACTCAGATATGAATGACATTTCCACCAAAAGCATAAATAATTCGTGTCTGCTTTACCATTTAGGAAAACTCTGAACATATTTCTTCCTTTGATTTTTCCAAATACCATTTTTTCTTTTATTTTATTTTATTTTCCAACATTGACTTGTTCTTTCTGTCAAATCCACTATTATTTATGCTTTTACCTAATGATTTTAAAAGGCTTAGTATAGCATCACTGAAAGTGAAAAAAATACCATCTTCTTTTCTGGTTACTGTGTAGCCTTACAAGGCTCACAAACCAGCTGCAATTAAGTGAGTGATAGCACCAGTTAATATGTAATATTATTTTTCCGTAGAGCCCTGTTATCTGAACATCACAGCATGAGAATATCACAGGCACTTTCTCTGATGAATGAAATGTTATCTGAGAAAGTGGTGTTACCTGCAAATGAACAGAGACCATTGTCCAGGACAAGATCACCTCAACAGTACAGAAAAAGGCATGTGGCATCTACTAAAGGGTAATGACTTTAAGCATTAACCCTGCTCTGATGTGTTGGTGTCTTTTCCACACTTCAAGTTTGTCTGCAGTTTGTAGCTAGTTGGTATAGGATTAGCTTGAGAGAAGCTTTATATTCTGGCAGAATCAGAGATACATTTTGTCTGGATCGGAGGAGTTGTAAGTTCCTCTATCAGTCTTCTTACCTCCACTAGTGCAGATCCTGGAGGGAGCCTTAGAAGTGCGTTTCAGAGCACAGAATAAGCCAGCTTTATGGCCAGAGCTGTGATCCATGTCCTAACCTGTTCCCCTCAGCAGCAATTCCACTGGACTATAGCCAGCAACATAGTTAATGATCTGAAGAGCATCTAAGAACAAGCAAGAAGCAAGCAAAAATATTGCTGTGCATTCGTGTAGATTAATTAGAGTTCAGCAAACTCTAGATTTAGTCTCTTCCTTTTTATTTCTTTTTCATTACCTAGGATTTTATGTGTTCTTTCTTTTGCATTTCAGTACTTATTGCCTCTTGAGGAGATGATGGTATTTGAGTATTATAAATTGGTAAATTTATTCTACTTGATGGCATTCATGTCGTGTGTGTATATATAATCCAGGTGTATATCAGTATACTTCTTCTACAAACAATTTTATGTTTCCCATAATAATAGGAAGAACTGTGTACTTCAGATAATCCTGTAACTTCCAGACTTAAATATTTCAGCATCTCTTTTTAATAGGTAGAGCACCTATGGAAGGTAATCAGTGCCGTGCAGAGCCTGCTGGTGGTGTCCAAGGACAGTTTAAGTACATCAGCCCTGCCAGAATCGGAACCGCTAAGGAATGTCATTCAGAAAGCCACCGTAGGAGTGGCAGTAATTTCTAAGTTCTGTTAGACGTAAACTGTCTCTTTGAAAAGCCAATTTGATGTGTCTTCACTGTGACTGCCAGCAGTTCTGATTCTGGTGAGGCTTATTGGCCCCACAGACAGCGTGTGATGCTGATCCTCAGCTGAGTGGGCTAAAGGTGATTTCTCTGGCCTTTTTGCCTCATCTGAATAAGTCCTGTTAGGCCTAGGTTGTTCAGAGGAATGGTATGTGGTAGACAGTGATAAGTATTTGGGCTTTGTTGTTTTTCTCTTTCGCTGCAGAGGGCATCTGAACAGTCCTGTTCTGTCAGAAAGGAGCAGAATTGCTGCAAAACCTAGTTTTGGTCAAAAAGTACAGTGCTTCACTCCAGCTCTTGGTTTAACACAGTCCACAGGTAAGAACAGAATTTTGTTAATGAAGGCATGTACTGAAGATGATCTTCAAGTTACTGCTGCCTTTTGGGAGGGAGGAGCTTTAATACCTATGTGGAAAGTCAGACTTATAATCCTAGAGGTTTCCTGTCCTGAGGCTTTTGCAACTGTGCTGTCATTTGCCTGTTAAATGATGAGAGATACTTTTTCTTGTCATCTCTTTTGAAATCCAAAGTAGTTTAATTTGCCATAGCAAGAGTACTGTGTAGTCCAGGAAGCAAGCTCACAGATGAAAATTTTGAAGCACCTTTTGAGTAGATTTGATCTACTGCACCTAACAGAGGAAATGCTCTTTGTCTTTCCAGGAAAT
Organism: Actenoides hombroni; assembly: GCA_024336885.1. Lineage (NCBI taxonomy): Eukaryota > Metazoa > Chordata > Aves > Coraciiformes > Alcedinidae > Actenoides > Actenoides hombroni. The sequence continues at coordinate 24,267,902 of WUAM01000395.1, forward strand.
GCCCTTATGCTCCTACAGAAAAGTGCTTCCAGAGGAAGAATCAGAAATGCTGCAAACTGTCCTGCTGGTGCTGGACGCTGTAAGTTACAAAGAGCAATGTCATAGTACTGTGCAGCTACACAATAGAGGGGAGAGATAATACACAGGGAACACATTTCAGAGTACATCCTGGGTAGAATTTATGCAGCACAGGCCTCAGATACAACATTACTTCCAAAGAATAAAAGTAACCATTTTTCCCCCCGCTTAAAAATCCTTTTTGTTATAAGCTTGTGAAATATTTTAATCAATCACCTCTGTTTGCCTCCTAAATGGTTTTAGCCAGATGGCAGTTCCAAGATTACTGAAGCAAATGTGCTAGATTTCAGTGATATGTTGAAACAGGCAATACCAAGTCATCATAGAATCACAGAATGGCAGTGGTTGGAATTGACCTCTGGAGATCATCAAGTCCAACCCCCCTGCCAGAGCAGAATCACCTAGGGCAGGCCACACAGGAACATACAGGTGGGTTTTTTAAGTCTCTAGAGAAGGAGATTCTGCAGCCTCTCTGGGCAGCCTGTGCCAGGGCTGTCACTCAAGGGCAGAAGACTTGAGTATTTCTTTCAGCTGAAACCGACAGAGAGTGAGTTAATACACAAGTATTGTGCCCCTCCTTTACCCTTCTGTGCTCTTTAAAGTAGGAATTGTCTTTACTATCCCACTGTACAGTATCTATTTAAGATTTTGTCATAATGTTAGAGTGGAAAAAATTATGACAACTTTGAAAAAAAGTAAAAAAAAAAAAATTTGATTTTATTGATCATTTTTCCATATGCATATCTGTGTATGTCTAGATCCAAAAAAGTTTCCCCACATAAATGTTTCCTCCTAATAAAACTCCTAAGTAGATGCAGGACTTGATTACAAGAACAGAATTTCTGATCAGGCAGAAAATGATTGAGGAATTGGTGTGAAACTTAGGAAATACTGTGGTTTGATTCTGTTCTGCCTTACACCAGAATTATACTAGTGGCATAACAGTCATCCTCTTTGGCTAGTAACTCTCAGTTTATTGGAGTTCGTAATGCTGGAAATGTTATCTGAGGGATAGGGAGAGAAGCAATAGTAAGCAGAAGGGCGTTTTTCCTCAGTCGTTCTCTTCTACACATGTGGAAAGTCGTTCTCTTCCTCCCTTCCATACACTCTCTTTCTAAAAAACTCTAAATACAGGTTGATGTTTCTTTGACTTCACGTCACCTTCTCGTATTTGTTTCTCCAGTATTTCCCATCATTGATAATTATAGAATCATAGAATGGTTTGGGTTGGAAGTGACCTTAAAGATTATCTAGTTCCAAGACCTCTTCCATGAGCAGGGACACCTCCCACTAGACCAGGATGCACAAGGCCTCATCCAACCTAGTCTCAAACCTGATCTTCACTTAAGAATGTGTGGATCTTCCTTCTCTCAGTCCCTACCTTTGCCTTCTGCACCTTGGGTGGCATAGGATTTATAGTTTTATTCTTATGACAAGTAATAAGTAATGTCCCTATTTGGGGACTGCACTGCAGGACCTGGATGCTGTAGACACTGTGCGTAGTCCTATTCCACCTCATTTGCTACCCTGAGAAGACAGTTCGGAGTGTGAGGCTGGAAGGGACCAGCAGCACTTGCTCACCATAACCCCACATCAGTTAAAGATAACAAGGTGTGCTGGTTTTACACACAGGGCATGTGTTTGCACACAGCTCCAGTTCTCAGAACTTAGAGCTTCTGTTCTTGGGTAAGTTTCAAGACACTCGGAAGAAAACAGCAAGAAATGCTACAGTGCTTTTGTTGGCTTGTTTTCTCTTCAGCTGCTGAGTACAGAGTCAGCAGAACATCAAAACAAAAGCCTCCACGTGTTGCCACTGCAGTTCAGACAGAAGATGTTGATCAAGAGACTGATCGAGATGTAGTAAGCCCTTGGACTGTGCCTGATGATATCCAAAGAATACTTCAAGATACTCAAGACTCACTGTTTCAGGTAGGATCGATGCTTATTCTGGGCATGATTTGATACCTGCCATTTCACACTTTGTTTACTCCTGCTTTAGATAAAGTGTGGTTCTCTATTTAAAATGTGGGTGGGATAGGTGCAGAGGGTCGTAAATGTTGGTCATTCACCAGAGCTATTTTTTGTCTTTACAAGCAAAGTCCTTCTTGTAGGCCTTGAAAATGAATATTCTTTATGACAACTGTATAGGCAGGTTGTCTGTCCAGGCAACAGACACTAGTGGGAGTGCATAAACAGGTAACACATTGCTGCAGAATAATCAGTTATGTAGCTTGATGAGAATGTGTTTGAAAAGAGCGGGATCATTTCTACTGACTGCACAGAGCTCTTGTCCATGTATGGTGTGCAATAATTAATCTCACTTTCTTTTCATCCAATAGGCCTCTGCACTGCATCCTGTGAGTTCCTCTCCTCTTGGCGTTATTGACACTGATGCTATTTCTGAAAGCACAGGAAGTATCCTCAGCAAGCTGGACTGGAATGCCATTGAGGCTATGGTAGCAGATGTGGAAGACATGTGAACACAATTTCTCAGCTGCTGTGCACATCCAAACAGTTGCTGATGTTTCATTTTTTAAAATAATCATGTTCTACTTAAAATTAAATGAGGCTTGCATTGGTTTTCTTCTTAAGTGAACTTTCACTGCTTTCAGCTTTGCCTGGATGAAATTCAGTTTCTTAAGGGGTAGTTTGCTTTCCGTATCTCTTCAAATCAAGAAGCACTAAATAG
>WUAM01000395.1:24282788-24295769 GCA_024336885.1 Actenoides hombroni
AATACATGCAATCATATATATTTCCTTTGATTCTGTTTAGACCTAAAAAGTCAATATCTTATATAACATATATATCTGCAGAAGTAGATTAGCCTCATTTTTATTTTTTTTTCCTCATAGGCTGCTTGAAGGAGAACTCCCTTTTCATCATAATTAACTACTGAAAAGTGGAACACTGGATGATCTAAAATAGTTCTTTCTTTTTTATGAAATTATTTCTCCCCAGAGACTAAAGCGAACATGATCTGTATATACAGATTTTTTCTACAGATCATGTTTTGCTATGCATGAATAGAGTCCATGTGATTGATCTAGCTAGGAAGAACGTTATGATCAGAGGTATGTGGTAAAGAACAACCTCAGAATTAAATATGTATCAAGCCTGAATCTTCTTACTAATTTTCTAAATTACATAAGCAAAGATTGTCCTGCTACTCTATCAGAATATTTTAGAATTTTAAATCTCCTCACTACCACCTCTGTGCTATTAAAAGTTGATGACAATCTAGACAGTGTGCTTTCTTAATAAAAATTCAAGTGCATGCAGCAATAGCTTGTCTACCTTTTTAAAACAGGACAAAACCCATTGATTTAAAATACATGAAGTATGTAACTCTTCAAAATTACACATTCTTGTAAGGATTCACAGACAGCTAATGACACTGATCTTTAGTCTTGTTTTGATAAATGAAATCTCTTGCCTCATAGCAAATTAAGTAACTTAGTTTTTATTATTATTATTATTTTCTGCTGCATTAGTAATGGTTTGCACTGAGTTAGCACTTAGAAGACTCAGTCAGAGATTTAGACTTCTTTTGCTAGGTACGTTACAAAAGAAGAGAAAGAAAGACTGTATCCAAAACAGCTGGTGGTAGAAGAACAAGCTTTCTTCTCATATGTTTTCATGTTCTTACTGTTCCATATGCAAACTATTTCTCATGTAAGAGGGTATTTTTGTTTATCAGTTTATTGAAGGCAAATTGATTACTCATTGGAGTTACAGTGAGTGTAATTTTAGGCAGACATAGATTCCATTTCTGTTTATTTTCAAATACATAAAATACTATAGTTTTGTTTAAAATTACAATGCAATTTTTTTATGTAACACATTATGCTACCAAAAGGTATTTATCATGTAACAAACAATATATTATTAATATGTACTGTTTTCAAAGGTTGAAATAAACTGCATCTATTAAAAAAATGTTAACAGTTATTGAGGTAAGATTTTGATTGCATTTTTCTTTCTTTCAAAACATAAAATGACAAAACAGAAAACATTTTATAAAACAAGAAAAAAACCCACATATAAAACCTTTCTAGACTGCTATAGTAAGATTTTTGTCACCATGATAAGAAAAGGCATCGTTCAGTTCAAATAGGCAAGAATATTATGACTTAAAATATTTAACTGAAAAAGACAGTGAAATATAAGACAGACAACAGCATCAGACTTCACATCTGTCTCTTTTAATTAACTAGACAACCTTGAGGAAGACAATTGTCCCACCTTTCACCATCTGCAAAGAAAGTGATAGTGATGTTAATCTTCATTTTAATGTGCCTTTCAATTTATAGACAAAACATGTTATACAAAATCTAAAGTTGAGGGTGTCCCCTTTTGGGTCAAATTCCAATGAAACATAAACTGCTTTTCTATGATTGGTGTATATGTTATTTTAAGAGCAATATATAGAATGCTTGTTTAGAGTTTTGAAAGAAGAGCCTATTGAAATTCTTCTCCAGTTACCATGGAGAGTTTATCCAGTCTTATCTGTTATATCTTCATAAGAAGATTTAAATAAAATGGCTGACTAGAATAATTAATTTCTCTGAATACATTGACATTTCATAAATGTGACCTATGCTAAAATCAAGACAGTGGACAGAGAACTGAGATGACAATAGAAATTGTATTCTTTGTTCTATAAATAGAGAGACAGAAGACATGTTAAAAAAATGCTTTTAATTAACACCAGTTAAATATCAACTTTTTTAAAGCTTACTGACATTAAACAAAACAATTATGTTTGGTCTTGTTTGGTCTTCTTCTAGGGCACATGAAAAGTAAAATCATTTGCCACTGCGATCCTCTAAGGGAGATGAAGTTCAGGGAAAACCTACTAGGTTTATGGGGAAAACTAGACTACAGGAGGTCTTTGAACAAGCAATTAGAAAAAAATGCACTGAACTCCCAGTAGTTCTGGAAGGAACTTATTTAGAGAAGCAGATGACTGACTACACTTCTCTTGGAAAAGCATTTAAATGGATTTCAAAACCATGGCCAACAAACAAGAAATCAGAAGGATGGTACTGAGCAAACCCTAGGAGTTTAATTAATGTAAGCCATGAAGAATGGGAAAAAGCTGCTCTTTTCAGAAAAAGAAACTTGTTCCAGGTTTTGATAGTGGACAATTTGAGAGTGTGAGATGCCAATATTACTACTGCAAGCAGCTAATCAGTTACTGTCATCTGCAGAGCTAACCTCACAGCTCCACACTGATGAGAATGTTTTATGTCAGATCTCGTTCCTTCTAGTACCAGAGGGTATCTTACCACTGACTTTAATAAATGCGGGAACATTTGACCGAATTTATGACCCAGTAGTTTGGCCCTTCACAGGAGAGTTAATCTGCCATATTATTATTCTTCCTGTGCCAGAAACCACTGCAGAAAGATAAAAAGTACTTTTCACATTTATATAAATGTTTATTTTAATTTGATAAAGGACTATCTGAATTTGGAAGAACTTTTTTATTTTCCACATTTCTTCTTCTGCTTTAACTTTGTTTTTAAAATAGAAAATACTTTTGAAATCACACTTGCAAATAACATCTTCCAAAAATATCAACACACTAACAGTAAAGTCTGCTTGAATTTTCAGAGAATCTGAAACCACAGCTCTGTTGACTAGGTGTTTATGTCAGTAGTGGTGACATTATGTTAATGTGTTAATAACAACATCATTGTCACTCATTATGGCATGCAAGAAAGGCCAAATATCTAAATTTGCATTTTTAGTATTTTAGGCAAAACTGTTTGTGGAGGGGAAACAAAGAATACCATTCTTACAGGTGGTGTTGAAAGAAAATTGGATAATAACACCCCTGATAACTGAAAGATTGAAGAAAGGGAGGCAGAATAATCATTTGCATTTTCTTCAAAGAGGCATATTCAATTTTTTATTACAGTTATTCCAATCAATATCAAATTTCTACAATATATTCCCACTGACATTCATAGCACAGACATGTAGCCATGTTTGGAGAGAAGCTGTCTGGGTACAGCTACACCCTACAATGGAATTTTCTTCTCAGAAGTGGATGTGAAGAATTTCTTTCCTTCCAGCTATTATTTCTGACTATGGCAAGGTTAGGAAATATGCCATATAACTTCCAAAGCAGATATTTAGTTAGAATACTGGATCTGATATTTCCGGAAAGTACTTTGTCAATTTAATTTGCAGAGCAAAGCACTCTTCTATTGCTTCCTCTAGTCAGGAAAATGCACTTCAGCATAACACAAATGCAGAAGAAGCATTTCCATTTTAATCAGGGTGTACTGAGCTTCAAAGTAGCACCTGACAACCCAGCAGAGCCACACACTTCACTAAACTGAGCTGTACAAAGGGCAGGCAGATGAAGGGCTGCAGTCCCCTTAACAGCCAGTTGTAAATTTGTTTGCATAACCAACCCCAACAGTAGAATTTCTTTCCAGGAGTGAGCAGCTATTTGCACGTTAAGGAAAAATAGCATGAAAAGATTTGCTTACAGGTTCCTTGATATACAAAATTCAGAAGAAAACTCCCTAGCTGTATGCACACCTACACCAGCATGCCCATGAACATCACTGTATGATTTTTGAGATGTCTTTGAATTTTTTGTCATAATCTTATTTTTATACTCTACATTCTTACATGTTTTAAATGAAAATTTTTCACCAAAAATACAGGCAAAAATACCTGAACTTACTGAAACATATGCGATTGAGAAGAATATAGCTTGAAATGGTGTAGCATTGTACTATTTCAATAATATACAAGTGTTGGCTGTGTATCTCAGAGGATCTTACCTGGAAGCCGGCTGTTGAAACATTTATTCATGAGTTACTATTTAATAAAAGCCTCATGATGATATTGAAAGATATTTCAGGTTTATAAAGATCTTGAGCATTCACACCGATCAATAATGACATTTCAGACTTTTATTTGGATTCACCTGAACTTTCTGTTACAGAAGCGTCTGTGTTATCATCTGGCACAACCATCATTTATTTATATCCAACAGTGACATTACATGAAAAGAATAGCAGGGAGACAGAAATATATGAAGTATTTAAAAACACTGTCTCATAATAAACAAAGACACTGTATTCCACATTTCAGAAGGCTTAACAAGCATGATGCCAGCAGAAGAGGTAACGTGTAGATCAGAACTGATACATCAAAGCAAACATTGCAAGCAAAACTCTTCTGAGGACTTAGGAATGCTGGGCCAGTAGAGACAAAAATTAAAATATATGGAGTTTTCTTCAGGTATGAAAGAGTGTTGCAAGTGGAAGAACACTGCTATAGCAGATGAAATACAAATCATTTCATGATTGCATGATGAAGAAGTAACAAGCCCAAACACAAGACTTAACAAGAGTACAGCAGCAGAGAAGAGAAAATAAATTTTTTTAAACCAACATGGCATAAATTCTAATTTACTTTAGGCTGCACTCATTGCAAGACTAAAGAGATCAAGTAGGTTTTATTTGTCTTGGAACAAGGGTAAAGCTCACACGCAACCACAGGATAGGTCATGCTAGTGGCTGTAGATGACCACATTTTCTCTTATTCCATGGCTACAGAATGAGGATGTGAAGATGAAATTCCCTTTTCTTGGATATGTCTGTAACACATTAATCTACACTCTTTGCATTCACTCAGGGTTGCTGATTTCACTGAAGATCCTTCTTTCCTCCAATGTGGTCCTTTCATTGGAATTTTGGCACTGATTTTCTGCTAATTTTGAGCATGGTTATGTACATGGTTATGACTTACTTTGTAGATGATTACAGCTGCTGCAACACATATATTAAAACTAACATTTTTCAATTTTGGTCCTTAAAGGTCTCACAAATGTGTCCTAGCTTAAGCTCATAAGGCTTTGTAATGTATGGTCCTTGGTAATCCACCTTCTGTTTGGTCCACATCTCTGCTTGTCTCCGACTGCCTAGAATTCCTGTGATATATGAACGCTTTACTGAAATTGACTGTCTGATTGTTTTATGTGTTGATTAGGTACCTAACATGTAAGATCTTAGCAGATCAGTTTTACATCACAAGCATCTTTTCAGATGTTGCAAGATATCCAGCACATGATTTATATTGAATAAAAAACTGACAGCAACATCAGCTACCTCCCCTCACCTAGGAACATCCATTAATCATTTCATCTTTGCACAGGATCTGTTCTTCCAAAGAAGAGAGCAGGAAAGGCAGACAAATATTGGAATTACACTAACTTTTTCTCTCCTATGCAAAATATTATTGTTATTATTGTTGTTGTCATTGTTGTTTTTTACCCAGATGGGAAGAAGTGAATTTCACCTTTGCACCTGTGTCAACACAGCATTTCTCCCCAGATACCAGTATAACTTGGAAAAGGGTTTTGCAAAGTGGAAGTATCACTAAATGCCTCATATAATTTGCTAAGCATCTAGCCACATTTGAAGACATGATAGTGGCTAGGTAGACATGTGGTCTGATACTGTAGGTCTGTTCTCATCATCACACAATCCATAGATTTTTTCTCTGAGTCTTTTGCTCTTTTGTCCTGCATGAGGGCGAGGAGGGTCACCAAAGAATGGCACTTGTACCTATATACCCATACATATTCTTTTCCAACAGTGAAGCAGAGAGGAGAGCCTTTGGGATTTTTAACTTTTCTTTTTCCCATTCTTTCTGTGAAAGTAGCTTGAAAATCAGATGGGATCATAAAGATAAAAGAAGTTCCATTAAGTACCAGCGGAGATGCTATTAGTATGCTAATGGACAGATGTTTTCTTAAATAAGAGATAAAAGATATAAAAGGTGTCAGGAGAATAAATAGATCCTTCTTTTTCAATGTACAATCCAACAGAAGAATGACCAATAGGACTGAGCAATTCAGCAAAGGAAGAAGTTTATAAAGTCATTTCCAAAGTCTTGGCAACATTGACTCAGGGATTTTAAAAGTTACTATTAAAAGTTTCTTTAATAGCCCTATATATCCTGGTGCCCCTGAGTGAACATCTCTTAGATGTTAGCTAGATAATGGCTTTTCACAATATAACTAAGCTCAAAAATTATACCCAGTAAAGCAGTTTCCAGAAAAAATAAAGTGCCACAATACTTCATGTGTGTTCAGTCAGTAGAAAACAAATATGCTCACTAATATCTTAAACCAGCTGCTGAAGTTATGAATAACAAATAGGCCTATTAAAAAAAAAGTTTTTTAAACCACATATGCATTTATTTATTTTAATCTAAGTATGTGTCAGAAAACCATTATCACATTCATATATCAAGTCCTGAAATACTATCTGATCTTTTTGATTGTTTGTTTTTATTTAAATCTATTCAGGTCTGAACTTGAGAAAAGTCTTATTACCACACAAAGGAGACTCCTATCTATAAGCTGATAACTGTAGCAAGATGAAAACGCTCAGAGGATTTATAGGTTATAAACCATAGCATTATTACACTGTATGAAAGCCAAAAGTATTTGGGTTTTTTTCTCCCTAAGAGAGCAAGAAGCACCTTGTATCCAAGTGTGTTGTGCTATGTAGCTGCCTGGCTTTGATTCTGACTCTGCAGATGCAGAATGCACTAGTTTGCTTTATTCAGGAAAATAGCTCCACTGGTACTACCCATAAGAGTAGAGCCACCCACATGCTATGTCATTTCCAAGAACACTATAAGTAAGCAGTGATAGTCTGTTGGCACATACCCATATCTGTAAGTAGCTCAGCAAATGTTAAAACTGCACAGGAACTTGCGGATGTGGATTTTGCAAGCTCATGGACAAGGTTTCCAAGCAAGCCAGTACATTGGAGCTGGCCCCTGGACAGTCATAGAAACATATTGCAATTTTGTTTGAAAAGCACATTGTATTACTTATGTGCTGATCTTCAAACATTGCCTTTACAACACCTGTAAAACATTAACAAAAAAATAAATTGCAGTTTTTCATCACAACATGTATGCTCACATTGCTTCACAGAATGTAACTCCTGGGGACACTTTATCTGAATGTGTTAAAAAATATAAGACTGGAGATCAGCAGATTTCATTGGATAAGCTTTGGATACAACTAGCATTGCCAAAGGCACTTAGTCAATGGAATAAATTTGCCTTATTTAGGAAACTCCTTTGATTGCACTCCGCAACTGTCAGTGGAAATGAGGGAAATTCAGGGAAAAAAAACCTAAAACTGTGGAAAGTTCTTATTTTGCTTAACTCTGTTGTATTTGCTACCTGCATTTATGATCCTGCGCTAATAAGGATCACCTCAGGCAGTTACTTTGTGCCACTCATTGTAAACATGTTGGGCAGCGTTACAGGAGCAATACTTCCCTGGTTCAGTGCTTTTAGGGACTCCAGACTTGATCTTTCTGCCAGTTCATAGTAAGAGAAAAGAAGGGTCAAGTGAGGGACATCATGGAAGGAAAAAAAGAAGTATACTTGAGACCTTTTAAGCTACATTTTGACTATTGATAGGATTGTGGCTCTGATGTCAGAATTAAAATATATTATTGCAATTTGAAACTATGCTGGCCAGTGTAGAAAAAAAATCTGTATTACAATCATAGCATCTTTGGCCATCTGCTTACACAAAAAAAATAATAAAAATAATCACCTCCCTGATTTCATGGAAAACCACTGTTAGTGGAATTGGAACATGTCTTTATCTAGTCCATTTCTTATACTAGTTCCCATAAAAGTGTTTATTAGGTTTGGGTTTTGTAGTAGGGGGACTACAGGGGTGGCTTCTGTGAGAAGCTGATAGAAGTTTCCCCTGTGTCCAATGGAGCCGGTGCCAGCCAGCTCCAAGATGGACCCATTGCTGGCCATGGCTTAGCCCCTCTGGGATAAAATATTTAAGAAGGGGGGGAAAAAACTGCTGCAGAACAAACAGCAGCTGGAGAGAGGAGTGAAAATATGTGAGAGCCACAGCTCTGCAGACACCAAGGTCAATGAATAAGGAGGGGGAGAAGGTGGCCCAGGTGTCAGAGTAGATTTCCCTGCAGCCCATGATGAAGACCACAGTGAGGCAGACTATCCCCCTGCAGATCATGGAGGTCCACAATAGAGCAGATATCCACCTACAGCCCATAGAGGACTGCACACTGGAGCAGGTGGATGCCCAAAGAAGGCTGAGATCTTGCCAGTGCTGAAACAGGCTCCTGGCAGGACCTGTGAACCCATGAAGAGAGGAGTTCATGTTGGAGCAGGTTTGCTGGCAGAACTTTTGACTCCATGGGGGACCAACAGTGGAGCAGGCTGTTCCTGAAGTACCACACCCCATGGAAGGGACCCACACTGGAATAGTTCATGAAGAACTGCAGCCTGTGGGAAGGACTCATATTGGAGAAGCTCATGGAGGACTGTCTCCTGTGGTAGGAACCCTACTCTGGGGCAGGGGAAGAGTGTGAGGAGTCCTTCTCCTGAGGAGGAAGGAGCAGCAGAGAAAACAGGTGATGAACTGACTGCAACCCCTCTTTCCGATCCCCTTTCACCACTAGGGTAGAGGAGGTACAGAAAATTGGGAGTGAAGTTTAGCCCAGGAAGAAGGGAGAGGTGGGGGGAAGGTGTTTTAAGATTTAGTTTTTATTTCTCATTACCCTACCCTGATTTGATTGGTAATAAATCAAATTAATTTCTGCAAGTCAAGTCTGTTTAGTCTGTGACAATAATCACCGAGTGATCTCACCCTGTCCTTCACTGGAAGATATATGTTATCTCTGTGATGCTACTTAAACATACCAAAGACGACTTCTCAAGTGACTTCAGTATGAGGAAGACAATTTAAAAACCTGAACTTTCAACACTCTATCAATAGATGTCAATAGTACAGGAAGCTGCATCTGATCTACCATTAATGAGTGCTGTAAGTGTAACACCAAATAAAACATAATTAAGACAAGTATTGTCTCACTTGTCAGTCATCAGGGAGATATGTCAGTCTTCCTTTGTTCTAGGATTACATGCACTGCAATTAAAAGTCTGTGAAAATATGTCTTATGAGAAAGTAGTGGAAAAAATGGAGTTATTTAAGCCAGAGAAAAATGTGGAGTGCACAAATTAGAAGTCTTCAAATGCGTAAGTGGCTTCCTCATACTGTTCTGTACGCCTAGGGCAAATGGACAGGAATGCTGGTAATGTGTTTCAGCCTCAGAAACTTAGACCAGAATAATAGCAAAATTCAATTCAAACAGTAAAATAGTTGGGGGATTGTGCAATCTCCATCTTAGGAGGTTTTTAAAGACAGGTGTGTAACTAATGTTCCTATATAGGTACAGTGATTCTGATGATCTCTCAAGGTCCTTCCAGTTCTAGTGAATCACAGGTTGGGGCTTTTTTTGTTGCAATTACTATTCCAATGTCAGACATGGACTGAATTGTATCAACTTAAAGACCTGTCAGCTCTGCCTCTGAAATGGGCAAAGGCATGCAGGAGACAAATTCTATGGCAGCTTTATGAAATCCTGAAACAACCACCTACAGCATAATGGTAACAAGAGCAGTTCCTGCTTGTTGGAAAAGGTAGGAACTACAAATTTTGATGCCAATTTTACACTAGTAAAACAATCAGAATGAGAAAACATTCCTGAGTGCTAGTATTCAAACTTCTGGATCATAAAAGTTAGAATGATGTCATGGTTTTGATCATGGTTAATTAGTAAAAAATAAATGGGATGTTATTATTATGAGCATAGGAAATGACAACATAGTTGAGTCTATATTCCCAGCAAGCCAGTATCTTACCTAAGAAGACTATGTAAGGAAAATAATCTTGGGAGCCAAATTTAATTTCTGCTACAACATATATTTATTGAATTAATTTATTATGATTCCAAATATTCCTTTGGACTATATAAGTGTCTAGCACCTTAAAAGTCTAAAAAAGGGTATGATGCTTTCCCCAGAAAAGCACTTAATTTTTCTGATTGCTTGTCAGAATACAGACAAATTACAAAACAAGAAAGACTTCTGTGAAATTGAGTCAGCCTTTTATAAGATATTCTTTCTGTCTTATCCTATTCTTTCCAAAAAGATTTTTTGTTTGTTTTAAGCTACAGTCTGGCATTCATTGTTAGCATCCTGGAAAAGCAGCTTTTTGCAGGTTTTTATTCCAAAGCAATCTGGCTCAAAATATACCAGATACTGTATAAACGCATAATTATGCACAGTCCTTGTCTCAGAGAACCTGTGACAGTCAGTCTGTAAAGCCTAGATGCCGAGTCCTCACATGTGGCTTGAGTTAGCAGTATTACCAAGACGATGGCTTTGTAGGCCAAGATAGTGGTGGTGTCAATAGACTGATAAAATATCTCTCCTGTCTCCTAATAAAAAGATAGTAACTACTTGTAATGCATAGTTAGCAAGCTGCTTGCAATAATTACCGATAATTTATGAATCCTTTGCAGTTCTCATGTAAAGGAAACCTCAAATAAAAACTTAGATGTTTTACCCTGCAGTGAGATCAGTTTCTTAGTGTGTCATTCAACAAGCATATGGGGACAGCTTCTGTATCAAAAGTTTGTTACTAAAAGCACCTACTTTTAAAATCTGTTTTCCAGATAAAGTACTGAAGTGCTGAAGCATGTAAACTGCCTCTTCTGTGTACCTGTTTGGATATTCCATTTCCCAAAAATTATACCTTGCAGAGTTAGACCATCAGGTCTTTCCAAAGAGCCTTTTAAACCTCTTGGAAATTTGTCAATCAATCAGGGTTTGATTTCTATTCCTAATATCAGGCATAATACCTCACCTCAATCCAATGCAAAATGCACAAATAAATCAGTGTAGAGCAAAATCCAGATTTTCCCTCATTTTCTATTCCACCTTGTTGGATCTTTGGTTTATGACCTTTGCATTCTTCACTCAACAGCCTCCCAGCTTTCACTGAAAACATCAAGAGCTCCTTTTCACCTTGCTCTTCCATAGCAGCCTGCTAGTCTAGGGACCAGGGCATTCTCCTGAAGAAATGTGGCTTTAATCCCACTGTGACTTGTGAGGATCCTGAACCCATTGTCTTTCACTTCTTTGGTAAGAACTGTAACCCAGAGCTACTAGCAGCAATGACCTGGGCAGCAGACTACCAGATTTTCTAAAAAAAAGCTACTGAACTGAGAACAAGGGGAACCTGCTGCTCGTAGATCTGACCATACTGACACGTCTGCTCTAAGAAATAGATATTATGCAAATCAGAGTTGCCAGAAACACCACTTTCCCACACTGTGCATTTTTGAATGAAAATGACCATGACTGATGAGTTTTGCATTGAATGCTTCTCTGGTGGATTAGGCATGGTCTGAGCACATTTGATGAATCAGGACTCTTTGGGGACTTGCTTTCTCTAATTGGTGGAAAAATTTGGCATTCGTGGTTCTGACACTAGAACACCTCTGAGCATGCCTGTATTCCTACCCTTAGGCAGTGAACTACCACCAAATGATATGCTCCACTGCTTGATGTTAAGTGCTGGTCCTCCTACACCGAGTTAGAAGTGTTCTTCCAGTGTTCTTAAGTGTACTTTTTCCTTTTCTAATATACTAGCCAAAAGTGCATGTAAATGAGATGAAATCCAGGCAGTCTTAATGACAAATGCAATGGTCAGACCACATCTCTGCACCCACAGAGTCATAACTGTGAAACCATTCTTCAGTGTACCTTGGTGCACTATCCCACCATATTGCATCACTAATAAAATATCACACAATACCAAATGGATAAAAGGCTGTGGGAACATTGAAAGGATTCATCTGTGGCTTAAATTCTGACAAACCAAATCAGTCATTTTGTTCATTCTGTTTCTCCATAACCTACCTGTTATTTTCTAATAAAACTTTATGGGAACTTTAATACCATAAAGTTTAGCACTTGTATCCAGGAGAAAGTGATATCTATATATAGAAAAAAAAAAAAAGTGAGGAAAATTTCCTGTTTGGAATAGATGGGAAGTAGATAAATAGATAAACTTTAAATTGCCTGAGCTCCAAGAAAGAAGACTGTATTTACTTCTGTTTATCTTCAACTATATCTCTGGGGCAGAATTGTACCTATTATAAATTAGCTCAGCCAATCTGAAATCAGTGAAGCTAAGCAGATTTACTCTAGGTGAGGTTTCTATCCTTCATATCCTTCATTCCAAACACTAACTCCACAGGGTTGTGTAGAAGTCTCATACGATACTGACAATTTGTCTCGTTATTTTGGACCAAAAGGGTAGAGGTAGACAAAAGTAACCTTTAGATCACTGAATATAATGCTGTATTTACTCTGTTCTTCTCTGCTTATAACTTTCAGAAACAATTTTCACTTACCAGACTGACCAATGGCACTTCTTCAAAATAGCCATATCTCAAAAACATAAAAGAAAAAAAAATCAGAGTTTTGTGAACACTTAGATAGGGGAGAGTTTATGCTGGTCCACCCACGGAAATATAGGCAAATGACTTTGCATTAGATAAATGTTCTGTTTCACTCCAAATGAAAAATGGGGACATATTTTGGATGTTTCCACTGTGATTTAGATAACTGAAATTCAGTATGCAATTTTAAATTCAAAATAAACATAAAATCACAGAATTGTCAGGGTTGGAAGGGACCTTAAACATCATCTAGTTTCAACCCCCTTGCCATGGGGAGGGACAGCTCCCACTAGAGCAGGTTGCTCAGAGCCCCATCCAGCCTGGCCTTAAAAACTTCCAAGGATGGGGCTTCCACCACCT
>WUAM01000395.1:24305638-24329004 GCA_024336885.1 Actenoides hombroni
ATATTCAAGGTGTGGCCTCACCAGTGCCAAGTAAATATTGTATTGTATATATTGTATTTTTATTTAGTAATATTTTATCCCTAATTTCCATATAAAAAAATTGAAGCCAACAGCAATTCCATAGAAAAAGTAAAGCTCTGAACCAAAAAGTCTTAAAATTGCTGGACCATTTTCCCTACAGAATGGATTTTGGGTGAAGTTCTCAGTGCTGAGTGTACAATCGAATTTTGCATTGCAGAGAAGAGATTTGCATCCACAGATAGATTGAAAAAGAATGTTTTGGCATGAGTTTCTAAGTCTTTCTTCTTGGGCCAAATTTGATCTCACTTGCACTGGTCATCAATTTTGATATTCTCAATTTAAACTGAGGAAAGTGAAAAAGGAAATTTGCTTTCCTAATTCCGTCCTCATTTTCATACTTTATTGACAAATAACCTGTAACAATCTAGATGCTATTGAGCTTCCCCTGCTTGTGATTTCCTGAGTTTTATTAGTAACATTTTTGTGGAGAGGTAGATTTTATTTCTTTTAGCATAAGCCTAGCATTCTCAGATTCTAAGAGGGAAGGAAAATACACATTGAAGCACTCATTAGCTGGTCCTCTATGATGCTGAGTTCCCACAGCGATTTGAAAACATATTTTCATTTTAGCTTTGCAGCTCTTCATCTCCTTGGGGTACAGAAAATACAGCAGGCTTCTACTAGACATCTGCAACACTGAAACTTGCAGCATGATTTAAGAACAGTTTTCATTTTAGGCCTGCAAACTTAAGGCTCCCAGGAACTGGAAAATATGGCAGGCTTAACTGTATGACTGCAGCTCCAATTCCCAGGGTTATTTCTAGTTTGTTTGTTTTAGAGAAGCTTTTCATTTCTATTCTTCTTGCAGTTAAGATTTCAAAAAAAAATCAAACACACAAACCTCTAGTAAATGCTTACATACTCATAATTCCTGCAGTGATGGAATCAGAGCTTTCTTTCTCATACCAGGGTCTGGAGATTTGCAAGCACATGAGAATAGAAAAGCAAAATCTATTTTCTGAAAAATAGTGTACTAAGAGATCATGACACCCACAGGCAAATAAAGGTAAGTCAAGAAAATTTCATAAGTGGCAAACTTCATGTGGCTGAAAGTGGAAAGGAAAATGGAAGTCCATGTTAAATAAACAGTTGGAAGAGTTAAAGAATCAGATGAGGTAAGGGGAATGGTTCTTATACAGTTAGGATCTGATGTACTCTTACTCAGTAGAGTGAACAGCATTATACTTCTGATGTCAGAAAGGAAAATATTTGGAACTTGAATTCAGTTCAAATAGAAACCCAAGAATATGGTTGGACTGATCTACAAATAACACACAGAATTTAAACACTTGCACACAGATGAGGAGGAATTCCAAGACTAGGAAGGAAAATGTCCCTTTGGGCTTCTCCTCTCTGAACTGAATGAATATGACTCTTTTTAGCATCCCCTCACACACCATGTACCCTTGTCCCCTAGCCAACCCTGTTGAAGCTCCTCTGTATTCCTTCCAGTATGTCAGTGTCTTTCTTGTGCCGCTGAGTCCAAACCCATACATAATGATTCCCATGTGTTCATACAAGGGCCAAATAGAAGAAATAACCATTTCACTCAACCTACAGGCTATGATGCTACTAATGCAGACTGGTGTGTGGTTAGCCATCATTGCTGCAGAGGCACACTGCTGACTCGTGTTCAACTTTTTCAGCATGAGCACCTACAGCTCATTTTCTGCAAAGCTGCTTTCTAGCCAGCCAGCCCCCAGACTGAGCTTTTGCATGAGGTTATTCTGTATCAGACGTGGAACTTCACTGTTGGTTTTTTTCTTGCCAAAATTCATGCACTTTATGGCAGTCCATTTCTTCAGTGTGTTGAGATTCCTCTAAAAAGCAGCCCTGCCTTTTATCCAGTAAATTGATTGTGCCCTCCACTTTGAATTTGGTTTTGGCACACTCATCTCAGACTCAAAGTCATTATTTACAGGAAATCACATCAAAACAATACTGATCCCAGGAAAATGTCACTCATAACTGGCCACTAGTGGAATTTCAAACCACTGGCGGTCATCATTTTGCTACACAATTCATAGCCATCACATCCAGTATATTGACTAGATTTGACCTTCTGAATATAATAAATTATGGAAAATCAGGTTGAAAGTCTTGCTAAATTCAAGATAAATGAAATCCACTGTCTCCCATTACCTGTATAGTCAGTTGTCTCACTGTACGAGGCACAACTTGGTTTTGGTCAGTCCATGCTGACCACAATCACTTTACCATCCTTCATATACCTAGATGAAGCTTTCAGGAGGATTTGCTCCACAAGCTTCCCAGGGACTAACGTAAGACTTACAGTTTCCCAGAGCTTCCTTTTTGTCTTTTTTTATAAATGGCATTATATTTTTCTGTTTCCAGTTGCCACAAATTTGCCCCAACTGTTTTGACCATTCAAAGATCATAATGAGTGGCCTTGCAATGACATTGGTTAGTGCCCTCTGCACTCTTGGATGAACCTCATCTGGTTCAATTATCTGGTTAATTTGAAGTCCCGAATTGGGATGAAGAGACTATTATCAGATTGACATTTTCCTCAGTAGACCCACATTTATAAATTTACCATATGATCTCAGCCTTCACCACATTGCTCTTCCTAAACTGTATCTATTCCACCCCATTAACAAGTTTCAATTTCTGTTCTTCTAGCTTTGTTTACATTTCTTCAAAACTGCTTTTACCCAACCTCTTGTGTACAGGTAGGATTAATTTACAGGCTTCAGTAATGTGCAATTCATCTGAAAATTTGACTGGAAACTTCTGTATTCCCTCTTCTGCATCATAAAGAAGCTGCACATTCACAAATCAGGTAAATCACAGCTAAACCCCTTTTCCTTTCCCAGACATATGGCCATGTGCTTTCTTGTTCTCTGAGTTACACAAACAAAATCTCATCTATGGTCCACTAAGCCATCAAACTCCACAGTTAGTGGTGTTCTGATTCTTTCCTTCCTTCCTTTCTTTCTTTTTTTTTTTTTTTACCTGTTAATGCCACATCATAAGTACTCTTGCATTAAAGCTGTTTATTCAACTGAACTGAAAAATCGATGTGTTCACCTCTAATTGACAAACTTAATTTGAGCAGATGCATATATCTAATAAGACCACTTTTCATACAGTGCTTTCTACACTTGAATTTCAGATTACTCCTGGGAGAAATCAGCATCATTACCTTTAGCTTTCAGATAGCCAACATGAGCCACAGTTGCTTGCTGAAGTGTATCAGTAGGCCAGAAGGTGAATGAGGATGTTAGCATAATTTGACTAAATACTCAACTAAATGCTGTTTCCCTAGGTTGTCTTAAAGCAACTCTCCCTAAAAGCTCGCCAAGGCACATCAAAAAGTTTAGCTTTGAATTTTCATCCTGGACACCATAAAAAAAATGGACTTCTGTCCTTCTATATCAGTTGCCAAAACTGTCATTTGACAGTTATTTTGGTCAGAAGAGCTCTCTTCTTATTGTTTCTGAAGCTTCTAGTTTATCACTGGGCATTATACAATAATATAGATGTGACAGAAATAATACATTAACATCCTTGACAGGATGCCTTCCATCACCAATGTCAATAGAAACAGAAAAAAACCCAACCAAACATGGAACAAAACATTAGCCAACAAACATGTGTTCTTATTTTAACTATATTAATAAAAAAATAATAAAATTAAAAAAAAATTCATTATTTCTCTGACTGAAGGAAGGTTTCATTTTCTGCCACTATAGGGAATATGCAAAACAAATTAATGTACACTACATTGCACACTAGACTGCAGGTAAATGTTCTATGATTTCCACTGAGCTTATCTGCACTCAACTGTCAGCTGTGGAGGTAGATAACCAACACATCAAGAGAACTCCAAGACTCTGACAACGAGCAGTGGTTTCATAAAATTCACAATTTTCCTCTGATCAGCTAATCACATACCAGGAGCTGTGACACAGAAATGATCAATAAAAAATCATACAGAATATTGTCTACATCTAATTTTAGGACCAGGTAAGAACAATGGAGAGATAAGAGATAAGACAACAAAATATTACTAAGGCCTGCTCAAGGCAACACTCCACATGGAAGAGCTAGATACCATGTGATGAGGTAGGTGTTGTTTGGTTTTGGCAAAGCCCAGGACTGAAAATTAATTCAAATAACCCATTGGAAAAAGTATAAAAAGAAGTAAAATGCACTGAAAGTGGAAGTTTTATGTTACATTATTAGTAGTATTACAGCAGAATCAATAATTTGAGAACTTCAATACAAAGAGATAAAGTTCCTCCCATGTTGCCTTCTCACGAGCTTGCATGACAATATAAATTCTCATTTTGCATATTTTGTTCTGTTGCTCAGTTACTTCCTGTGGTGCAAACCTGCTTGAGACTGCTGGCTCTTTTTGTGCATCTTAGACAGGTATCAGGCCTTTTCTTATTTGAATCACTTCTAAAATAGATATTCCAGATATATTCAAACTAAATAGGATGGAAAGTATAAGAAAAAAAAAAAAAATCTTTTATGTACAAAAACTGAGGACCTTTCTCAGTGCAATCAAATCTTTCCATCCTTACTTAGTCCAAAATCTGAATCTTCTGAAGATATGGAGTACGTCATGAGAGAGGGTTTTTTTTTTCCTTTTTTCCATTTTATTTAGGGGCTCATAAGTAGGAATTGGATAGCTATGAAAATATACTTTACAAATTAGAGATGTTAAAGGCCACTTACTGACTGGCCAGCCTGTCTCTTTATTTGAATGTTCATTCCTACTCATCTTACAATCACAAAGCATATTAATTACTTTTGGAAGAGTTTATTGCAGAAGCTAATGAGAGTATAAATCTACAAGCTGTTTGCTAAGGTTTCTGGGCAAAAAGGACTCAAATAACTGTCAACGCAGTGACTGTGCTGCAAAAAAAAGGCCAAGTCTTTGTCTTTTTTATTACATATCTGACTATGTCATAACTATTTATAAGCCTGATGTTATTGGTTATAAATTTACAAAGTTTATTTAAATTTTTAATGAGAAATCTTAATGAGAAATTGTCTTATTCTTACTTAATTTATATGCAACTTACAAATTCTTTCTTCCCACTGAATGTCATTAATGCTTCTTGCAAATAAAATGTCTTTGACTGGACCATTAGTTTTTTGCTTATACTAGGCTAAAATTGATGTCTTTCTTATGCCAAAATCATCATTTACAAAGTAAAGAAAACAGTCCATTTTCCATCCATCTAACTTCTATTATATTTTTAAGAGTTTTGTTTGCTCCATTGAAAGTGCAGTTGATTCTGGAAAAGAGATGCTTTCATAGGTGTTCAGAGATTAGAGCCCTCTGTTTGGATGTCAAGTTTTCCTTCCAGAGCACTTGGGCTCTCTATCCATTTATTGGAGATCTTGTATACAATGAAGGCATAATTGTTAACAGAGGAAGAAAAAAAAAAAAAAAAAAAGAGAAAGGAGATAAATTTATTATCAAATTAGGTAATGGAACACAGACCTACACTGAAGGAAAACAGAGTTGTAAGGACAGATAACATAACTTCTGGACTGGAAAGTTGGCTTTTTCTTGACAAATTAATGTTGAATCCTATTGTCAAGTTTTAACAGTACAGTATCTGTATAACCTCTCTCTACTCATTTTTTCAGTTGGTATTTCAGAAACCTTAGTGGGGTCTGTTCCTGTGATGGCAGTCCAGACAAGAAGAACAGTCTCAGAACAGTCCTGTAGTCTTTCAGATTAGGCTGTTTCTAGCTGGGGTGACTTTTTCACACTTGACAAAGATATCCCAGAAATCACTTGCCCTTGGGGACCCAATTAATTTAAGAAACAGGATATTTTTTAAGCCTAAAATGAAGACAATACATGAAAGATCTTCTTAATTTTGCCTTCAAAACACTTCAGCTTAAGTTCACGCTGGGTCAGAGGGAAAGAAAGAATATTATTCTTTTTTGTTCTGACCTCATTTTCCCTCCCTGCCTCTGGCCTGACAATACAATCAGACTTCCAGCAAGGTCTTGATTCCATTTCGCTGAAGAAGTCAAGGACGGAACACACAGACCAGACTAACTTCTCACCTTTGGTTGTCCCTTCCAGATCTGTTCCATGACACAATGACTAGAAAGATTAAGAACTTCTACCACCTTTGTTAAAGTAGTAATCTTGTTTTCCTGTAATAGAGTGCCAAATTAACTTCAGAGTAGTGTAAGAGAAATTTTTGGATACTACTTTCCCAACAACACTTCTCACAACCTATGTGCATCTATAGTATTCTGAAACCAAAATACTTTATACTGAAGTACAACATAAACATATAACACGTAGGCCATGATCTGATTTCAGAGGATTAATCAGTTACATATCCTTCTTGGAACATGAAGTAATTGAGTTGGGAAGAGAGGAAAAGAAGAATCTTCCAGCTTTAGTAGTCTTCAAACAAAGAAAAAAAGTCCTATTAATCTTTCAAATTTGTAAAAACAATTATCTACTGTTCCAGTCATCAATCACATAAAACATTATCATTGATACTTGTTTCTAACTTCTTTTCCTCTAGACATTTATTATGTCTTCAGAACATAATGAATCAGTAGATTTTAAATACATTAAACTGAGTTACCGAAAACTAAATAAAATAAAGCTGAGTTTATTTTACAGGCTTTATCAGCACTGCAGGTGACATTCACATACCTGTTCAGGTCCTGTGTTCATACTATATCATGATCCCATATAAGGACTTACTCATTTTTGAAAGGAGGTATGAAACATTTGATTCAACATACTTTAAAAATGCCCACGGGTATTCAGTAAACATTTTTAACAAGGCAAAACCTGATGTGCTACTTCTTTACAGTATCAGCAATTCATGATGCAGTTAGCTCACCTTGAGGAATAAAGAAGTAAAAGGCATTCTCTGACTGCAGACTGTTTAGTGGGTATGGCAATGCATGGAAATAGAAATGGCAATATCTGAGTGGTCAGTGCATAGATTTTTCTGTGTCCCGGCCACCAGAAACACATATGTGTACAAGGAGAAACAACTGTTCCTGATAGGATGGCAGAACTTACCTGATTTATTTCCTCCATACCTTCCATACCACAGGACTGCTCAAGATGTAGCATAACGTGAAGCTTGGGAGTACACGCTGATTGTGAAGACCTGCAAGAGAACAGCAAGTGCCAGGTGCTGTACAGTCCCAGTTTCAGGTATGTAAGTAGTTCCCAACAAAAGCCTCAGAAATATTCTGAAAATTATCCTTTAATGAAAAAAAAACCCTTAATATTCATCAGAGGGGATGCAAAAGCAGAGAATGACTATTCCAGGGAGGCTTATGATGGTAGAGGAAGGTCACCTTCTTCTCAGATGCATATTTCTGCAGAGTGAAGCAACCCTGAAATTCGCGACTACTTCTTTATGACTTTAATCCCTTGTTTTCATCTTCCTTAAAGATTTAATGTGTAGCCATAACACAAAAAAATTGTTCTTAATGTCCAACCACATGTTCAGGAACACCGCAGCTACTCTAAAATTATAGCAGTTACATATCCAGCCAATGTGAGAAATGTGTTTGACAACCACAGCTTTGACCCTTTCTGCTAATTGGGCCCTACTGGATTTCCAACTGTATTTCCCAGCTGGTAAGAATCGAGGAAGCCAACAGAAAGAAAGGAAAAAAAAAAAAGGCAAAAACCCAAACTTGGTAATAAAAGTCAAAATCATCATTAGTTACATTTTTTTTTCTGATATTATCATAAAATAACAGTGAAAAGACCTTCTATTTTATTTTTTCCCAAATACAATGAAGATAATAACACTCACATTATATGGAAGCTCATTCTTTGCTGTCACAGCAATTTTTGTTACTGTAAACCTTTGCTAAAGAAATTGAAGAAGCAACAGTAATCACGGTAAGCTTGGAAGTTGCTATGGTGTTTATTTCTTCCTTGATGAACAGCTGCTATAGCACTTTGCACCATTGAAATTGTTTAGTTAGTTTCATAAATGCTAAAAGCAATTTCTGCAGGGAATTAATTGCCTTTCTAAAAGCTTTAATTATTTTTTTCTCAT
Source organism: Actenoides hombroni (assembly GCA_024336885.1). NCBI lineage: Eukaryota > Metazoa > Chordata > Aves > Coraciiformes > Alcedinidae > Actenoides > Actenoides hombroni. Next base: position 24,313,768 of record WUAM01000395.1, read on the forward strand.
TTTCCATTTCAGAAATACTTTCAGCAGCTATAGATTGAAGACCATTCTTAATAGTGTCAAAATTATGCATTGACAATGACAGGTCACTAAAATTCTGCTTATCTAGCAGGATAAATTTCATTGCAACAGTTCAAATTCCTGTTAAAGGCATACCTCTCTCTCCAGGCAGGAAAGTAATCAAGAGTGGGGGGAGAAATCCAGCCCTGCCATCTGGTTGAAGAAATTTACCTTTCTGAAGAGAAAGGGCAGGATGATCTGCACATCTTTTGCTGTGAGATGAACCCATGAACAATTCATTAGCTGTGTGCTCTATGTTGAAAGATAGCTCAAAATCTCTGTCAGGATATATCCTTAGACTAAAAATGCTGGGGTGTACTTTTCTGGATCAAATGGAATCACAGCTTTGACCAGCTTAATTTTAGCAGAAACTTTTGTCTCATGCCTGAAAGAGTGTAATGCTAAACACTCCTTCTGTTTAGCACAGCTCTTGGCAAGTCCACAGAAGTCCTTAAGGTCTTTATTTTAGTTATCTGAGCTGCAGCTAACATTTCCCTAGGAACCAAGCTGGAAGAAACATCTCACTAAATAACAAAACCACATATAAACTCAAAACAAAGCTCATACTTGGTTCCATAGTTATCTGTAGTACAGTAGAGTAGGATTTCAAAACTGATGTTAGATATTATGAGCCTCTTGTAAAAGGTGTTGTTCAAATATATTTCCTGCTCCTGAATGCTTTAAAAATATATACTAAAAAACCCAAGGTGGATGAAGACAGGAGGGCATCTTGGAATAAGAACCTCAGTGGCTGGTACAGTAGGTAGTGTCCTCCAAGTGTTACAGGTACAATTACAAAGGAGTCAATGATTTTGTAGATATGCTATCAAAGAAATTCCTTTACAGAAGATACGATATAAGCAAATACTTAGCTTTGCAATGCCACCTCCCACAAGCATGAGATAAAACATGAACACCCTTTTTGGAAGCAATATTAAACTAAAGGTGAGAAATAGCATGATGGAAAAAAAATGAGACATCAATTCAAACAAATAGAAAATCAGATGAAGAGGAATAAGTATGGTCTATGAAGGGATCTGTGCAAGGACAGGTCTGCAGCCCAGCATTAGAATAAAGAAAATAGTTTAAAGCACTCAAGGTTTTTGTAATATAAGCCCTATTGAGTGGCACTGAAAATGTTTGTTAAAAGACTAAAACAGGGTAGGTTCAAAAGGTATACCTGCAACAGGTGGGAAGGAAGAATTAAATCATAGTGGCAGATTCCTTTCAATTTAACCTAGTGGAACATGTCTGGTTTTATAGAATAATTTTTCCTACAATTTTCATATATTTTGCAGTTGGTAGCCTACTGTTAAATATGTTTTCAGGACTTCAACATAGTTATTACACTAACTAAATAAACCTCTTAATATGCCTTTGAAGAAAGGAAGAACTTGTTTTCATCAGTACAGTCAGCGTGGGGAGAGAGAGAGATGAAGAGCAACATTCTACTTACTTATAAGAGATCCAAACATAGCTTCCAGGATGTGTCAGACACCTCTAAATTCCCACTGTCATCAATGAAGTTCTCAGTACTGTCCTGGAATCTAGACAGTTGAACAGCTAACAGGGACAGGACTCATTTTCTTATTTATAGGCACCTTAGGTAATCTAGATCATGTTATTCAATCTAGATACCTTAGAGTTTCTAAGACACTTCAGTGGGCTGGCAAATATGGCATAAGTCTTCTGGGACACCCATATCCTTTCTGATGTGGCAGCTGGATACGAAGAAGTCCCAGAGTATCTATAATGTAACTAGACACCTATGTTTAGACAACTGAATCCAACTCTAGGTTTCCACTTTGGGAGCTGGATCACTCCGAAGACTCTGCTGATTGTATTAACAGGTAGGAGTCTGATTATTGAGCTGAATCTGAGGTGTTTGCTTGAGTACAATCATAGAATCATTTAGGTTGGAAAAGGCCTTTAAGATCAAATCCAACTGTTAACCTAGCACAGACAAGTCTACCATTAAACCATGTTACTAAGTGCCACATCTATATGTCTTTTAAATACCTCTGGGGATGGTGACTCAACCACTTCCTTGGGCAGTCTGTTCCGGGGCTTAGCTGGTGAAGGAATTTTTCTTAATATCCAATATAAAACTCCCCTGGAACAACCTGAGACTCTTTTGTCCTAATCAGAAACTCTCAAAGTCAAACAGCAGGCTGATGGTACTGACCCCACAGAAAAAAAGACATCCCTTGATTTTCTTCTCCTGTTGTTTCTTTCCACCTTCAGCTGGACAAGGGTGACTATTTAACAAATTCAAATTTTCAGTGTTAAAAGTAAAGCTATAGAATCAGTTCATGTGAATTATTTCTGCACAATTACATGCTGTGCAGCCATTTGTGAAAGTGTAAAGTCAGCTTAAAGCAGAGAAATTGATATGTCACCATCTATTGATAGTGGTTCTAATAGAAGGCAAAGGACAAAAATCAGATTTATGTAAATGCTGTTATCCTCCTAGCTAAAAGTTTAAACTGGCACAGCTCTATTTCTTTATATTGAGAAAAATACTTGCATTCCATATGCTATAGATAGAAGTCCAGTTTAGGAACAACAAAACTAAGATGACAACTTCAGAAAAAATATCTGTAAATTATTCAGTTCGTTCAATATTATAAATTGACAAAGCAATACATAAAACTAATACTTTCTGGATATCTCAGTGAATCAAAGCAATTAGATTCCACATGACCCTTTTTGTTAATTTCTTCAATGATTGAATGATTTACTTGTGCCTCCCAATTGACTTGCATTTTGTCTCTCTGGGATCCTTTGACCTCTTTTCTCACCTTGAAAAGTGTATTACTTTGTAAGTAGTCCAGTGAAACAAAGAGGAATATATGGCAGACTTAATAGTATACACATCATAACTTTGTCTGTAATAAATGCACATACTACTCTGCAATTTCTTTTAGCAATCAGCACCCTGAAAATATTGTTCTCCAGAGGGGTAAAACTCACCCCAGTATGAAACAGCAGAACAAGGTCTGAAAGTCACTTAACTTCCTACATCATGACACTCACTTTCTCTGTTAGCCTTACATAACAAGCAATTATTCTCTTTTATTTGAAGGATAAAAAGGGCATGAACAACAGCTACTAAAATTTCAGTACATTTGTCTGTAAATTTATGTAAAGCTGCCTTGGGGAAAATGAGTTATGTAGTTCTTCTCCACCCGAGATTGTGGGAAGAAAAACTATAATGTTGTCCTTAGTAGATGTTTGCCTAAATAATTCTTTAAATTATGCAGATTTAGCTATTTCTATTGACATTCCTTAGCTAGTCTACCAGAAATGTTTTCCTAATGCCCAAGCTAAATTTCTCTTGATGAATATTAAGCCTGTACTTGTCTTTGATGACAGAATAGGGAATACAGTTATTAAACATGAAAATGTCAATACAAAGCTTGAAGGAACTGTAAATGTTTTGGAATCCAGAGAACAATTTACTAATTTCTATTTTGCAGCTTATCTGAAAGTGGTTGTCACGTCTGCTTGCACTCTCTCTTTTCCTAAACTTAATTTCACATCTTTCCATATTTCCTCATTTTTCAAGATGTCTGTTCATGTTCTGTACTGTTGATAGTTGGCACACATCTTTTCTGAGGTTGGAATGCCTCAAACTCCAAGTGCTCAGTAGTACCAAGTAGAGCAGAACAATCTATTGCCAGATACAATCTTACTTAATACAATGTGTGTCATTAATACTTGCTTCAAATGGAGATACGCTATAGCAGAAGATGTTTTCCTCTGAAACTCTTGTCTAACCAGTTGTCCTTTTCATTCTGTTCCACTTAAAATTTCTGCCTAAAATTTTGCAATTCTTCTTGAATTATAAATATAACTGTATTCTCTTTTCTGTTACCTGAGTCATAACAAAATTGTTTAAAAAACTGAAGTGAAAAAAAAATCCATCAGAATTCACATCAATTTCTATCCCAGTATTTCCAACTACTTTTACCTGTTCACCTTAGTAGTTAAATCCATGCCATGTTGCTTAATCTTGCTGCTAAAAATAGTTTAGAATGCTTCTTAAGTCTTTGTCATTTCTACTTAGTCTAAGACAGTCATTATCTACTAGCTGCCCATCAGAATAGACGTATAGAATGACAAAACTTTTCCATAAAGTCCAAGAAAATAATTCTGTGTGTAGACAATAAATATTACTTACAGCTATCCGAATTCTTCAGATTTGGATCAAGGAATCAAAGATAAAGTCTGGATATAAATCTTTTTCACTAATTAGCACTTTCCCTTCACACAGATCTGATACAGACATACTGATCATGAGCTGTAATGTCTATATGTAGAGATAATACAACTCATCATCACTAAGAGTGAGATTTACGTAAGTTTTGCACAATTGCTATTGCGTAGGTGGCATTAATTTTTTCCAGGAGCATTACAAATGTCCTCTTAAAAGATAATTAAAACCCATCTTGATATGTCCATTTAATTAGAAGGTAAAAAATTTGATCCTTATGCTGTTGTCAGAAGCATATTGCATGCAGGGATTGAAATATATTTCATTGGCTCTTCAATGTGTAGCTTCACTTCAAGCAACAATTCTAGAGCACATACAATTGCTGCCATGCAGCTTTTCCCACTGAAAATCAATTGAATTTCCATTACGTTTCAATTGTCCTGCAGTGGCAAACCTACAGGATTTCATTGGCTGGTGTCTTTTTAATATTACCTTCTGCACAAGAGGATAAAAGTTTTTAATTCTTTTCCGTAGGTAAGCTACTAGCAACACAAGAAAATAATCAATTCAAACAACCTGCTCTCCATGAAACTCCCTTCCCAAAAGGGCAGGTAATCTTCTCCTGTATTGTACTGATTTTCTCATACTTACAAGCCTTGCCTCAGTCACCATGGTCTGCAGCTATTTTTGCCATGTGTTCTTCACCTAGTACTTCATCTGGAAGTGCTTTTCTATATGATTATACACAGCAGCAAGAACCATACCCAGTAGAAACACGTGTAGAGTAATGAAGTACTTCAAGTCTGCACATCTTGAAAGGAAAAGAAAAAACATTTATTTTGGTGTTCATTGGTTTACAATCCTGTAAATAACAGAAGTACCTTTCCAGTTTGCCCATCCAAATCATGTGGATACATAAAACTGAATGCAGAACAGACTGAAGCAAAGTGAGGCAAAGGCCGGTATTATGACTTTGTATTTTCTTTCTCTATTTACAGCAACTGTTTTCAGCTTATTAGACCACACAAGATTCGTGTAGACTCCTTACTCATCTTCAATCCCAAATGGCCAGTACTGAAGAAAGTTCTTCTAGTCATCAAGAGAAAGATGGAAGAATGTAGCTCCATGTAATCAAACACAGATTTACCAAGCAGAAGTATACATCCATGGCCTTCCTTATTTTAGTGACAACCTTTGGAAACAGAGCACAGTGATATTTAACTGTCTTGTCAGAACAAACACAGGTGGCATTTGGGAAATAAAGGAGTAAAGGGAAAACTAGTGCTTTATTAGATCAGATCAGTTGAAAGGGATTGTTCCTCGAATGGAGCATTTTATTAATAGCAATCTCCTATGCCTTATTCTGATATTGTTACATGACTTTAGAAATGTCAGGGGAAAGGAAAGCATTATTTTAAACCTTAATCAGGTACCAGAATAAAAGATTTCTGAAGAAAGAAAAAACGATGAATAATATTGAAATGAAAGTTCCAACAATGCAGTTCTGAAACTTTACCTTCAAGTCTATATTTTATGTTCACTTAAACTAGACAGTTGGTCCATATTGTCCTTGAACTTATAATAAGAATTTCTTTTTGTGGTGGTATGACCTTGGCTGGATGCCACGTGTCCACTGAGCCGCTCTATCACTTCCCCCACCACCTCTTATCTGGCCCAGGGGGAAGAAAATAAGACAAAACTCATAGGCTAAGACAAAAGAAGTTTAATGAAGAAGAAATGCAATGCCACATGTGGAAGCAGAAGAAAACAAAAATTTATTCTCTACTTCCCACCAGCAGGTGATGTCTGGCCCTTTTTGGGAAGCAGGGCTCCAAATGCGTAGCAGTTTCTCTGGAGGACAAGCTGATGGTCCTTCCCCCCCCTCCCCTAACTCCCCCCCTTTTCCTAGCTTTTATAGTTCAGCCGACATCATACGGTATGGAATATCCCTTTGGTCAGTTTGGGTCAGCTATCCCAGTCGTGCCCCCTCCCAAGATCTTGTCCACCCCATCTCACTGTAGGGGGAATGTTGAAAAACAGCCTTGGTGCTGCACAAGCCTTGCCCAGCAGCAGCCACAACACGGGTGTGTTATCAACACCTTTCCAGCTCTCCATGCAAAGCACAGAACTGGGAGGGCTGCTATGAGGAAAATTAACTCCAGCTCAGATAGACCCAATACACTTTTCTTCAGCTTTTCTTTGTTTTAAGTCAGTTTTTAAACTTTTTTTTTCTGATCAAATTTACCATCTGAAATACTACTGAATGTTGATATTTTAGAAGAACACAGTTACTTTAGTCCTGATCTCTAAACAGTTTCTGACATTTTAAACAGTTAAAAAGTAAAAAGTCTTCTCAGCACCACTATGAAATGTTGTTCAAAATTACTTATGCACCAACAGCCGTCTAATGTCTACCAGTGTTCTCCAATATAGAGACATTTTCTGTGACTCTAAAAACTTCACAACGTTTTCAAGCTAGAAGTTGTATCTAAAATGCATTCTTCCCATGTAATGCTGAGGAGTTAGATCAAATGTTTGCTTCTACAAACTACAAATATGTGCCAAATTTCAAATTTAATTCGCAAAGCATAATCAATGATATACTAATGGATGTTACATTAATATAGCTATAGTAATAACATTACATTAATTAGAACTTTGTAAATTTTGCAATTAAGATATTCAGTGACAGCTGCCTTTCCTGTCCCTTAGCTTCACCAAGAAATCTCTCAGCACTACTTATTTTGGAATCATCAGCTGCATGGATACAGGAAGAGCCATCTGTTGGCATTTTTAAAATGTTAACTGACAGAGGTTCCAAACAATTGCTCCTAATACTTAAAAAAAAAATAAATCCAAAAGAACATTAATTATTTTAACAAATTTTGTATCTGACTTTGGCAGAATTTACATCATTAGCAGTTAAAAATACAGGAATCTTTGGCTTCAGATTTTACTGATGTACTCTACCAACACATGATCAGAATAATACCATTGCCTTACATGCATTAAATAAAGCACTTTAATGTTTTATCCTAGGTCATATTTGTGAAGCTTTATTACCCAAAAGAGACATGGTCATCTACCACAGGCCTACAAAGTCGATCTGTGGATACTTGTTCTTAAGTTGTTTATTTTACCTTAGATTACAGACTTGCATGGATTCAACACAGATAATTTTGATACTGGCCTTTCTCTTCTGTAACCTTAATATCTTCTTAACCAGGCTATCCTTCACATATAGAAAATGTAGAAATATACTAACGCTCTTCTTATTAAAGCTTTTGGTTTTATATTCTAATTTCTTACTTAGCTCAAAGGACTTTGGATCTTGCTTGTCAGTGCAGCTCACTCCCCCCAAATCTAGCATTCCTACTCTGTTCATTTAATCTCACCATATGAAGACATTTCCTTGTGAATAACATTTCTCTCTCTCTGATGTTTACACCCTCCAAACAATCTGTTGCTGTTATCAGACCTGAAGGAATAATGAATTCAGTGAATTACACATTTTTTCCCTGTGTCAGCAAACAGATGGTAAAATTCTCAAACTCATTCATCATTTGAAATTATATTGGAAAAGCCTTCAGTTTTGCTGTGTGGGAGCTACATGAATGACAGACATTCTGCACATCCACATTATCAACTAAGTTAACTCCATGGTCACCTCCTGTGTCCCAGTTCCACAGTCATCAACACTACAAAAACATTCATTTTCTCATGAAATATCTGGTAGAGTATACTAGATTTACCCTAAGAAAAAAACTTTACTCTTTAAGTACCTTGAAGTCCCATCGCAGTCATTAAACACATATACTCAGTACTATGGAATTGAAACAATGTTCTGGTGGACTGCAGCTCAGTACTGCAATCAAAACAAAAATGTTAAAAATAGTATTTCTACTTTATGGCCCCAGGGAGCTCAAAAGGAAATCTAAGAAGGCTCTAGGCTTTATTCTGTGCACTATTGCTTGAGTTTACAGAGCTTTAAGCAGACTGTGTACAACCCCTCTATATCACTTTGCCTTCATTGAAGACATTTAGTATTGTAGATGCAGCAATTAAGCTTCAAACACAAGAATCTTTTCACTTATCCAAGGAAATGTTCTGTTTAATTTGACATTGTAGCTCTTCAGGTGGAACAAGAGCAACTTCCCCACTCTTCCACTGACAGAAAGCAGTTAGGGCAGGAGTAGGAACATGCCTAGAGGCGTAAATGATGGTTTGGACTTTTACTCTTCCAGAAGCAGAAGTAGAGCAAGTCTGTACTTTCTAAGGTGACTTCTGAGTCAGTACAACTGGTTAGGACTATGCCCAAAGATGCACTGGAGTCTTTAAAGAACTTCATTAATAAAATATCAATAAGGCATAAATAAATCACTATGTCAAATAATCTTGTTGAAATATAACAGCTACTTTGCATATCTAAGCATATCACAAATTGCTTGTAAATCTGATGCTATGGTGTTTTTAGAAACCTCTGATGCTTAGCAGCCTGAGGCACTCTAAGAAGAGATGTTTTTTAAGAGGTTAGTGGACAGAATTAAAAAGAGACTGATAATCTCAGGTCTAAATTGTCAGTGCTGACTCCTGTAGTAGAATTTAAACCCATGAACTGTGGGGTAGAGGGATTCTCTAATAAGCATAGAGAGATTTGTTCATTGTAGAACAGGACATGCAAGAGCCAGTATTAAACTAAAGAACAAATGCACCTTTTCTTGTTAAATAATGTACCTCAAATCCAAAACCAGTCTGGGAGATGCATTGTCTGGGACCAACCATCCTAAATCCCTTCCCAAAACACAGTACCTAACCTATTTTTCTTGGGCAAGTAGAGAAATTCATTTTAGAATGAATGTAGAATGAATTAAATGTATAATTCATTATAAACTATCCTTCATGCTCTATCTCATAGCATGTGTCCCTTGGGAGGCCATCCTGAAGGACAAAGGAGTTCACAAAAGCTGGGTACTCTTCAGGAAGGAAACCTTGAAAGCACAGGAACAGCCCATCCCCATGTCCTGAAAGATGGGCTGGAAGGGAAGAAGACTGGCCTGGCTGAATGGAGAGCTTTGGATGGAACTCAGGAACAAAAGGAGAGTTTATGGCCTTTGGAAAAAGGGGTGGGTGACTCAAGAGGACTACAAAGATGCAGTGAAGCTATGCAGTGTGAAAATTAGAAGGGCTAAAGCCCAACTAGAACTCAATCTAGCTATTGCTGTAAAAGACAATAAAAAATGTTTCTATAAATATGTTAATAACAAAAGGAGGACTAAGAAGAATCTTCATCCTTTATTGGATGCAGGAGAAATATAATGACTAAGGATGAGGAAAATGCTGAGGTAGTTATTGACTTCTTTGCCTCAGTCTTTAATAGCAGGACTAGTTGTTTGCTGGGTAGCCAGACCCTCAAGCTGGAAGACAGCGATGGGGAACAGAAGAAGGCCTCCATAATCCAAGAGGAAATGGTAGTGACCAACTGTACCACCTAGACACACAGAAGTCTCTGGGGCCAGATCGGTTATACCCAAGAGTGCTGAAGGAGCTGGCGGATGTGCTTACCAAGCAGTCCTGGCTAACTGTAGATGTCCCATAGAACTGGAGTTCAGCAAATGTGACACCCATCTACAAGAAGGGCAGGAAGGAGAATCTGGGGTACTACAGACATGTCAGTCTGGCCTCAGTGCCAGAGTAGGTTATGGAACAAATCATGTTGAGTGTTATAACACACCATTTACAGGACAACCAGGCAATCAGACCCATTCAGGACAGGTTCATGAAGGGCAGATCCTACTTAATGAACCTCATCTTCTTCTATGACGAGGTGACCTGCTTGGTGGATGAGGGAAAGTTTGTGGATGTTGTTTACCTGGGCTTCAGTAAAGCCTTTAATACTGTTCCCCACAACATCCTCATGAAAAAAATGGCTGCCCTACACCTCAACAGGCATACACTCTGCTGGATCAAATGCTGACTGGGTGACCAGGCCCAGAGAGTGGTGGTGAATGGAGTTAAACCTAGCTGGTGACTGGTCACAAGTGGTGTTCCCTAGGGCTCAATGCTGGGCCCACACCTGTTTAATATCTTTATCAATGACCTTGAGAGGAAATTGATAGCATCCTCTGTAAGTTTACAGATGACACCAAGTTAGGAGTGTGTGTTGACCTATTTGAGGGTAGGAAGGTTCTTTAGAGGGACCTTGGCATGCTGGATTGATGGCCTGAGACCAATCATGTTGACTGCAAAAGTGCTGAGTCCTGCACTTGGGCCACAACAACTCTATTCAATGCTACAGGCTTGGGGCTGAGTGCCTGGAAAGCTCCTCAGCAGAAAGGGACCTGGAGGTGTTGATCAACAGCTGTCTGAACATGAGTCAGCAGTGTGACCAGGTGGCCAAGAAGTCCAATAGCATCCTGGCTTGCACCAGGAATACTGTGTCCAGCAGTACTAGAGAAGTGATTGTCCCACTGTACTTAGCACTGGTGAGGCCGCACCTTGTGTACTGTGTTCAGTTTTGGGTGCCACAGAACAAGAAAGTCATCGAGGTGCTGGAGCAGGTCCCGAGAAGGGCAATGAAGCTGGTGAAGGGTCTGCAGAACAAGTCTTATGAGGAGCAACTGAGGGAGCTGGGATTGTTTAGTCTGAAGAAAAGGAGGCTGAGGGAGACCTTATCGCTCCCTACAACTGCTGAAAGGAGGTTGTAGACAGGTGGGCATTGGTCTCTTCTCACAAGTCACAGTTTATAGGACAAGAGGAAATGGCATCAAGTTACACCAGGGGAGGTTTAGGTTGGACGTTAGAAAAAACTTCTATACCAAAAAGGTTATCAAAACCTGGAACAGTCTGCCCAGGGTGGTGGTTGAATTTCCATCTCTGGATGTATTTAAAAGCCATCTAGATATGGTGCTCAAGTATGTGGTGTATTAGTGGCCCTGATAGAGTGGATAATGATTGGACTTGATGATCTTCAAGGTCTTTTTAAATCATACTGATTCTGTGATTCTGTGATTATTTAGAACAAGCCCTTATGAAGTGCAAAAACCAAACTTAATCCTTTCCTTTCACTGTGGTGCTTGAACCTGCTTCACAGGAAGTTAACGGCCTAGTTCTATACTATGTAGGAAGTCAACATTTCATCAGTATTTCCTTAGCCAGTGATTTCTTAATATGAAGTATAGAAAACTTAAAGAAAGAACTAGACTGAGGTATAAATGCTACTGCAATGATAGGTTTAAGAATTACGTTCATTCTTTTAGGGCTAATGAATCCTATAAACTGTGGAGACAGATCCTGCTTCTCTCATACATGCGTCCAGACTCCCTGTTCACTGATAAATGTAACTTTACTTTGCAAATTGGATGATATGGGTTCACAATTGAAAATGGGCTGCTGAGACAAGTATTCTGATGCCTACAGTAGTATGTGAAAGACGGGATACTGTGGGGTTTTGTGGATTTGGGAGATTGGGGTGCACGGAGGTATGTTTTCTTTTTTTAATTTCAAGGTAAATAGGAGGATAAATGCTTCTTTTGTAAAGCTTAACAAGAGGCAAACATAAAAAAACCCAGAGTCAATTACACTTTTAAACCTGGGACTCTTCTGTTCCTGATGAAACAGAACTTTGAGTTTCTCAGAAACTTGCTGAAAATGTTAATGTCCTTAGGCATTTATGGTGAGATTAATCTAACTTCTACACCTGATCTAGCTCTACATGATTAAGAGTAATTTTTAATTACAGTTATCAGGGCTTGTGATTAAGCTTGAATACAGTAACTACGTAGACTCTAGTACCGCTCATAAGCAAATTGATAGATTTTTCTATCTTCCAGTAACCCGGAACACATCAATAGCATTGTGTTGGAACTACATATCACTGAAAAAAAATATTTTAATTATCTCAGTGACATCTGTCTAAGCTAGAGATTTCAAAATTCTTTTAAAAATCCTAGGAAGAAATTTTGTAACCTAAGGAAGATAAGTTTTATTAGCGGAATTATAAATACTCACAGAGGGGGTTCATTAAATTGTATGCCTTTGCATCAAAAGTACTAAATCAATAAACCACTATGTTAAAAAATAGAAAATTCTTCAGTAAAATTTATGTCAAATAGTCAACATTGTTTTCATCAAAAAAAGCAATCAAATGAACATAACAAACACACCACAATCTTTATGAGCTTCCATTTACAACTGATTTATTCATGTTTAAAAAAGGAATTTTGTAATGTAACTCCATTATGCCCTGAAAGGCATTGCTAAATCAACAATTCACAGAAGTAATAGGAGCAAAACTTGTATCCACTTATTAAACTTTTCCCGTAAGTTCTAAAGTACATTTTAAGCTTTCATTTTTGAGACTTTCTGTCCTTTTAGATACTAAGTGTCATAAAAAGAAAATCCAAGCCATGAAGAAAAAATGTTTTTTGCTGGTCAATAGTAGAAAAAGGAGAGAGTAATATATTTAAAAGGGAAAATAGAGCACCTAATCAATTAAGGACTTCAGGGAAGTCTAGGCATAAGTGTGAACTCATATTTCCACTAGCACAATCAGGTCATTAGAAGATGTCCACCTGTTTGCATATTTTTCGGCAGTGATCTGGGACTTAAGTTTGAAAACCTTTGTAAGTAGCAGAAAAATGAAGAAAATGTCTTTCTACTGAGAAGGTCTTGCTTACGTGAGTAAGGAATACTTGTATGAGGAGGTTTTCAGGGTTTATATTTTCACAAATATTAATGGCACTTTCAGAGGAATAAAAATCCACACCCCATTTCATAGTGGAAACTGATTATATGGGAACTAAATTTGAAGATATTTTCTAATTCTCCTCTTCTTTCTTCCTCAGAGGAAACTTGAGGACACCAGAACTGATGAAAGAGATTAAATGGGTTTAGTCTGACTTTGCAGAGTAACCGTTAGAGATTCCAGATATTACTGTTGCTATTAAACATATTCCAATGAAACAAGAAGGTGACAGAACCCTGTCCTTGAGCTATTAATGGATAATTTAATAATACCTACCATTCCACTTCACAAGGCTGAAGGAAAAAACACCTCTAAATCAAACAAGTAGAACTTGATTACTTATTTGACAGTGTTCCCTGTTGGTTTAAGATAGACTGCACCACAAAGAATCTTTAATATAAAATTACAAAGTAAACCACACCCAAGATCAATATAATCCAGAATTCTGATTTTGACTGTAGTCAGAAGCAAATGCTAAGAAAGTGCAAGAAATTAAAAACAGATAGATGAGAAAAAAATGCAGCCTCTGCACTCATCTGCATCCTAGTTGCAGTGAATAACACTGGTGCTGCATCACAGCATGTTCCATTGTTTGAGATTCCTTCAGGCATTAATTAGAATATATCTAAACACAGTTTAGTTGTATCATCCCTTTTGTGAATCTTGCTAAATTCTTAATTAATTCAATGAAAAAAACCCAACAAGTTGTTACATTTCTACAAAACTAAGTCTCTTCTCTTAGAAGAGACTGAGATGAAAAATAAAATCACGGAATAGAATTAGACCTGTTCTAACTAAAACCAGGACATGATCTAAAATAGGGAACTGTTTGGCCCAGGAAAACTGCACTTAATCTCTCATTCCCCAGATCAATGATACTTACAAGGGGATAAGCAGAGGAATGGATACATTGAGACATCCTGTCATAGACCAGAGCAAGGTTTTGATCATATTCTTGTGAATAGATTAAGACTCAAAACAACATCAAACGTCAAGTGACTTTATTTGCCTGACAACAAGTTTGTGAAGCAGAGAGAGAGAGAGAAAGGAAAGAAAGGAAGGGTCAGTTGCAATAGCTGCCACCACAGATCTGCGGCGTCCCGTCAGACCGATTTGTTTCCTAGTCTGGTGGGAGAACGTTCCGTCCAATGTTGGTGGTTCCTGCTCTTTTATCGGCTTGTCCTGTTGAATATTCATAACTGTTTTGCTTAACCGCACCCACCACCTGGCAATGGCACACATGCCCAATACCATCTCTGAGGGGTCTTAGGTGGTCTTCAGGGGTCTCTGGACCCCTCGGTCTTCCAAGCCCTGGGTCTGGGCTCATGCATAAGAATGAGGTTGCAGTTTTCAGAGTTACTTAAGAAACAGGATCTTCTAACTTGCAATCCAACCGTTGTCCGGTTTGTGGTTTGAAGTCTGCCTACACTGGTGCAGCAATGTTAAGACATACACTACACAGTCTATGTCACTGTCTCTGACACATTCCTACCCATTCTCTATCACAAACATGCCCAGAAGAAGAGCTAAGAGAACATAGCCTTTATAACTATTCTGCTCCAACATACACATCAAAGGGATATGAAGCACAACATCCTGCATCCCATTTACAGAGCAAAGTATGATTATTATTTATAAAATCTTCAGGAAAAAAATATTTTTTAGGAATACACAGTGCCTGATAAAACAATGGTGGAATAATAGAAATAAGTGGATGATATTATAGTATGAATATGAACTATAAAGTAGATGTAACCAGCTTTGATATTCAAGAATATATAATACCTTGTTAAATAAGCTATTGCAGTCAGGGAGTCAGAAAGATCAAAGATTAGAAGGAAAAAAAAAAAAAAAAAAGCCAAACCAATATAAACTCTTTTTATGTAAAAATAAATAAATAAATAAATAAATGAATGAAAAATAGAAACTAATGTTATTCCAGGAATATAAAAGTTTCATTTCAATGGGTTTTACTTGTTTCAGCATTTAATGTATCTTACAGGAAAGCCTTTGTACTGCTTTCCTTTTAGGTAGTGCATGAGTCAAAAAGATCATAAAATCATGGAATTATGGAACAGTTTGGGGATTGGGTGGCTGTTGCGTGAAAGGTTAAAGTAATTTGGCAGAAAATAAACCCCCTTGCATTCCAGCTGGTCCTCAGATATCAGAGGGGCTGGGGGCGGCTAGGTTTA
Organism: Actenoides hombroni; assembly: GCA_024336885.1. Lineage (NCBI taxonomy): Eukaryota > Metazoa > Chordata > Aves > Coraciiformes > Alcedinidae > Actenoides > Actenoides hombroni. The sequence continues at coordinate 24,328,976 of WUAM01000395.1, forward strand.
GATTCTGAGTGATGTCCAATTTGGCACTA
>WUAM01000395.1:24335285-24349903 GCA_024336885.1 Actenoides hombroni
GGGACAGCCTGCTCCTGGGCCTTTAAGAGTTCCTTTTTAAAAAAAGTCCAGCCTTCCTGGACCCCCTTGCCCTCTAGAACTGTACTCCAAGGGACTTTCTCAACCAATCTATGTATTATTTATCCTATATTATGTGTTTCACCTTTGCTGCACATGATCTGAAGGAAACCAATACAAGCAAGAAGCACAACACTGATCTGAGGCAAGACAAATCATTCTCAAAATCTTTCAAGTGCAGCTGAAAGCAAAAGTTATTGGATATCTTATGTGAAAATACAGTTCATAGGAGATTTCCGGATGAAAGCAGTTTGGCTATATTTCTAAAGAATCTCCAGGATTTAGAATATTTTTTTCTTTTATTGCTACTTACACAAAATGTGATTTAAAGGAGGTCCAAACAGAGAAATCAATGGTGATAAAGAACCCATGGGCTCACTAGACCCACTGGATCAGGATGTTCAAAGCCCCATCCAGCCTGGCATTGAACAATTCCACGGAGGGGGCATTCATAACTTCTCTGGGCAACCTGTTCCAGTGTCTCACAACCCTCACAGTGGAAGAATGAAAGGAAGTGGATATAAGGAAGATTTGCTCCTAATATCTAATCTATATCTACTCTCCTTCAGTTTGAAACTGTTACTTCTCATCCTATCACTACAATCCCTGATAAAGAGTCCCTCCCCATTTTTCCTGAAGGCCTCCTTTAGGCACTGGAAGGCTGCTATAACGTTGCCCCAGAGCCATGTCTTTCTTATGCTATGGGCTGCAGAGTTGAACACAGTACTCCAGATGGGGTCTCATGAGAGCAGGGTAGAGACAATATACAAGTTAATAAGAACTTGAAGGAAATATACGTAACCCTAGAACAAAGGTGGATGCACCCAGAGAATACTGTGACTAACTAAGCCTTCTCAAAACAGCATTATACATAACCGTTTGTATAGACACACCAGTGATAAATCCTCGAACAAACACAGAAAAACAGAGGCTTGGATTCTAGTAGAAGCTCATTTGCACTCTAGAACTAAGGCAACCTAGCCTGTTGCAATGATGCACATCAGAGAATGAAAAAATAGCAATTTCCAACATTGCAGAACGGCTGGTAGAAAAAATCAGGAAGCATGTGGACCAAAACCATAAAATCACCTCAAGTTTGTGACTGTCCTCAGGACTGTAAACAAAGTACTAGGATTTACCATCCAGGGCAGCTTTGTCATGATAGAAGGTAACTAATGGTCCATAGCACCTCTGACAAGATGAATTCCCATGTAGTGTAGCGCATAACTTCTAGCGGGGCGCTTACCATGCAACCTTCCTGTCCTCATTACAGTGGCATCCTTTCTGTTCATCCCAGAATGATGAAATGACATCCATTCTTAGGTGTCACACTGAGAACTGTAATCAGTTCCTTTTCCAAGATACCAGCAGGGTATAAGGAAACAGAGATTTCTTTAGTCTGCATACAGCCGGCCATAACTATTTTCTGTATGTAGATTTCATTTTGTTAACATGTCTGCTATGGGTAAAACAGTCTCCACTCAGGGAGCTTTCAGTTAATTGAATTATTTTTATTAAAGATATCTAATCACTCATTTGGGTATTTAGAAAAAGAAAACATAAGTAACTAAACAAATACTTAAGTAAACACTTTTTTGCTTCTTCTCCAAGTTCAACTTAAGCCAAACTCTTATCTTCTCTGCTTGAAGCCTCAATTTCCCTCATTTTTGCTGTGGGTAACACAGAGCCCATCCCAATCCCTTTGGTGAGGCAACAAGCAGTGCAGGAGGTCAGGGTCATATTTATAATGTTTTCCTTCTGCTGATCCCTGACTTTCCTCTACTTCTTGTGCCTTCATGGTCTTCCTCTGCCAATTCTGCTTCTGAATGTCCCTGCCCAGTTCTGGTCACCCATGGCCACAGTCACTTTGGGGTGTTCCTGCCCTGATAGAAGTTACCTATAGCCACAGCCCCACAAGAGTGTACCCACCATATTGTGGATTGCCCATGGTTGCAGTTCCTTGGGGATGCTGTTATCCCAGTGTGGGGCCACTCACATCTACAGTCCCCTTAGAGGCAAACCCCCTTTGGCATGGAGGCCCAGATTCACAGACTGTCTCCAGCCTCCCCTCATGAGCATCCTCCTCTAACTGCCACCAGTAACTCCTGCCAGCATCAGGGAGCTGCAGATCTCTCTAACTGACTGACATTTTGAATCCCCATGGGCTGGAGTCTGTTTTGACCAGCACTGGGCATGGGTTCTTCCATAAGAGCATTTAAACAGAGTCAGTTGGACATTAAAGATACTGTAATCTGCAATGTAACCCCTGTTCCCTACACCCACCTTGAAAAAAAAAAGAAAAAAGAACGGCTGAGCATAAACAGGGTGGGAACAGTGAAGACTGAAGAACAACCTTGTAAGTTAAAGGAAATCTTTTGTCTTCCAACTAACATCTGGGCTAGCAAGACCACAAAACCAAAGCTAGTAATCTCAACATCTCTGTTGTTACATGTAATCTGACAATAAATCAACTTATCCTGCGTGAGATGTCTACTCAAAAGGAAAACCAAAAGATCACCTCACTTGTCCTTCCAGTCTCAATATGGCTTTACAAAACTTTAAGAGCTCGACTGTAATGCAGACACACTGTATATCCTGAGGATGCTTTATTGTTTATATTCATGTGCAGCAGTGCTATCTTCACACGCTGGGCCACTCGTCATTTGAGTACTTTGATGCTAGTGCAAATCACTGGGCACAATTTATTTTCACTTAATTTTTATTCATGCTGGAGAATTGCACTGACTTCAAAGCCAATGTGGTTGATTCACATGGAAAGAGAGGTGATTCATGCCTATGAGCTCCTGCACCAGCTGATCTTTAGAAACAGAACAGTAGACAGAAAGCTTCACTAGGAAAACTCCTGGGAAACATCACGTAAGACTGTTTGACCTGTATCTTGTGGTCCCACTTACAAATCCAGATCAGACTGGGGCTGGAAACAGGTAAGAAGCAGCAGTCATTTGATACAGTTAACTTCAACAAACTGGAAGCTGGCTGAGCAGAAGTGTGCCACTGAGCACCAAGTCCATCATCCATAAGCCTTAGAATACAGTGAAATTTCAAAGCATAACCATAGTCTAACAATCCTTTAAAGAGGAGGTGGATTCTTAGCATTTTTAAGTTCTTCTGGGAATTAGACTGAGTCAATAAGATGCATTTATAATTCAAGTACCTTGAGCACTAGTCATATTTGCTCCTGCTCTACCAATTTTTTCTCAATTTTTAATAACTCTTTGGACATTGATCAATTTCAAGGTCATTTCCCTTGAATAATCTGGAGACTTTGCCACCAGCATTCCGGATGTCATTATACTCAGCCTCAGAAAAATAATTTCTTAGTTAGCATGTGAAATGCTAAGTATCTTTCAAGTACTCGGCACCTTGTACTTTCAGAATGATTTGTGTCAGTCCAAACTATTCTCCTAGAGAGAAACCCATTAGAAAAGGTTGTGCTGCAGTTGTGATGATCCAGATAAGAAAGGTGACTTTGGTAACTCCTAGAACTTCTGAGAAACTTTAACTTGTAGACACTGAATACCAGTCATAAAGGAAGAATCTGCAGGTCAGCTTACTGCAATACTAGAAGACATCAAAATCACATTTCAACTGGCACCCAGAAGTGAATAATGATAGAAGTAGCTAATGACATCCATGAAGGAGCTGATATGATGAGGGAAGACCAGATCACTATTTTTTCAGTTCCTTATTCCTCCTTCTGCTGGAGAAGACTTTATAAAATGTTAAAAAGTAAATTCAAGCATAGTCATAAGAGGTGCTTTCACACAGATGTGATTCCCTTGCAAAAGTCAATGTTAGAAGAAATAATAGGAACCCACAGCAGTGAGTGAATCTCATCCTTTGAATTGCTTGCGAGCACCACCAAGTCTTTCAGAGAAGCCTATCCCTATGGTTGTGTCAACGGTAGGGTGAATAATCTTTTTGTGTGTTTGAGTCCACTGAAAGCCCCTTGTGGTCTCACCCTCATGTCAGGACTAGATCTAAGCATAAGCTGTGTTCTGCCTGCACAGGAAGAAAGCCAAGAATGCAGGTCAGAAGGAGACTGTGGCACATGTCAGCCAGGTGTCAGCCCCAGTTGACAAAAGATCAGGACCTGTATAGATTCAGTCAGGATGCATCCTGTCCCTTAAACTGCAGACACTGTATTTTTATTGACCCAGTAGTATAGTTGACTGTAAGGACCAGGTAACATGTGAAGGAAGGACAGATCAACAGTGAACTTCTACTCCATTATTTTTTTCTGATAAGGTAGGTATTACATTAGAAGCAAGAAAGAACTTACATGAACGTCACACTCAGTTCAAACAAGGAGTTGTTTGCAGTTTAGCAGAATGGACTGACCTGACTTCAAACTGCTGATGTAGTTCTGTAAACCAGAATGTAAGAAATCTTTTTAGATAGATGCTGAAAAGTGCTGTGCCACAGAAAAAAAAGTGCGTAGCATAATATCTATTCGAAACAGCTTGACCAATAATTCTGCCGAATCACTTTTAAAAGCCTAACCACGAACTCCTTTACACCATACACTGAATATACTAAAAGAATATAGGCAAAAACAACTGGTAGAGTTAGATTTCTTCAGGATTAATTATCTGGAGAAAAATATTTAATACCTGTGTTCCTCAATTAATCTATCCAAGGTGCTATTGAATGGAAGCATCAAAGAACAAATAGCAAATGAAATAAATGCATTATCGCTAGTAACAGTTATAAGTGGACAAAAGTTTAAATGGGCAAAACTCAAAAAAATCCCCACACTGACATTTTTTTTTCAAAACACCTCCTCCAGCAGTGCCACTATAAAGGCACTTCTCCATATCTGTACAGTGATAGATCAACAAATGATGTTTAAAGATAGCTAGTTGGAGTCCCCATATACTCTATAAATCCATTTTTATGCATTTGAACTTTAAAAGATGAACTGTATTTTCTACACCTCTAGTGACAAACCATTCTTTTTTAAAGTTTATTTTAACTCTACCCAAAAAAAATAAACAAGAGAGAAAAGCAGTTCTAGGGATGACAGTAAAATCATATACAAAATGATAACTGGATTAATAGCCACAAACAATTTGTCTGAGGGTTGATATAAATAGGTGACATATTTCACAGGACTGCCACCAAATGTCAGAATCCCTGAATTTTAATTTTCTGATTGTCCTTAGAGGATAAATATAAAATTTTCATATTTACAGTCTTCTGCATAGCCTGAGTGCATTCTGAATTAAAAATTAATTTAACGTTATATCCATGTTCTTGTCTCTATACCAACACATTCAGAATAATGTAGCAAGTGACATTCAGATGACAGACACAGATGTCTAAAAATCCATTGGTTTTTTGGATGCTTATCCAACACACACCACATATCATGCCTACTTTTTCATCAGTCTTTCTCTATTGGGAACACCAAACTTTCTAGCTGTGTACTGCTCATGTCTACTTTGACTTATGCAGAGATATGCTTACTACAAGGACCAAGATCTGATGCATTTCCTTGATCTTAAAACCTCAGTGTTGTAGTATTTCAAAATGCAATGCCTCAGTGAATTGTGCCTACTTTTGTCTCAAGGATATGCACTATGCATCATCAAAGATATAGAGTGTTGAATTAATGCGCTACCATGATTTCCATCATCTGCTTTGTCCATTAATTAGGTTTGTTGACAAATTAAATACCTTGACTAAGAAACATAGTACAAAACCCGTTTTAAAATGAGTCTTGTTTTTCACATGATGATACATTGCTTTACTGACTAAAATGTGTTACACACCAAAGCCTAAATGTTTTGTGCAGGACACAAAGTTCTGGCAAGCAGGAAAAGCAAATTAAGTCCATGTTCTGAATTTTCCTCACACTTAGTGGCTCATTTGCTCTTCAGAATGTCCTTCCTATTAAACATTTTGCTTTCCTTTCCCCCCAATTAACCCCAGAAAAGTGAAATTAAGTTCAAAGAACTAATTAATTGAACCTCACATAATTCCATATAATTTTTAAGGCTTCTCTTTTGAGAGTATCAAGTTTTATTCTTTATCTACAGCTAGTAATCAGTTTTCTCAGTGGTGTAATAGCTTCATAATTCTGTTTTCTGACTGTAATAAGAAATTGAAAGATCAAAAAATACTTTGGTTTGCCTAGCATGGAAAATAAATATCTAAATTCTGAATCAGGTCAAAATTCTTAGGCAGAAAATCCCTTCTGAAGCTCTGTGTAAGCGTAAGTGCACCCAAACCCAGTAGGAACCTCCCTGTTTGTGTTCTCATTTCTCTAAGTATTTAAAATCTTATTTATTTATGCACATACTCACAAGTTCTTGTTGGCTGCACCACTTGTTTCTTCATACCTAAACTAAGGATTTGAAGCCAAAAACTGTTGTACTCAAGCTTCTTCAAAGGATCCGTTTAAATTATATAATCTATGAATCACATACTGCTAGAAACAGGTTCTTCATAAAATCCAGCAGTGGGTCTACTTTATTTTATAAGCTTAATAATGCAGCATGCTATATTTCTCATTAAGTAACTTCTTATTTTGGCAAGCAGCCATGGAGGAAGTGAAAAATACATTTTAAAATGTATATACTTTTTTATAGGAATACTTTGCAAATATTTCTATAGATGGTAAAGGGAAAGACAGTTGTCCTAGTCTTAGTTGTGTTTATGTATGCAATAAACATGAATGTCTCAAAGATCCTTAGGATACAACCATTCCAAAGCCAGAACCTTACTTGCACGTCTAAGGAATCAGACTTCCACTGATCAAAAATTTTTGATATTGTTCCCTCTTTCCATCCTCAGCTGATAGTATCCGCCTTCTGTTTAATGTTGTAATGTCCTTTTCTCTTAATTTTATCACAATCTCCTGTACAAGTCTAAAAAAATTGTTTTCTCATTTAGAACAATAAACTTCAAATGTTATCTGTTTCAGTACAAATTCATAATGTAAGTGGTATACGTTTTGTTTGTTTAATAACAAAGAGGTGGTTCAGTTGGGAAGTTGGTGTATTTATGGGAAAAAAACCACCATATACCATAGGTTACTTAAAGTACCTTAGTAAGTCTTAACACGGACAAATAAAGAGGAAACCAGTTAACTGCAAAGATGTGTGTTATTTCTAATTCAACAGTATCACTAATCAATCATTAGAATAAATTGCCTAGGTCTGTGGTGTCATCTCCATCACCCCATATTTTCAGATCAAGACTATGGATAGTTGCATAAACATAATCAGATAAAAAATTTTGGTCTCCATAAAGAATTCAACAAAATTAAACACTACAACTGGAATTACAGAAGAGGGCAGGTGAGGTGCTCTGTTACTGTCCCCATAGTCTACAGAACTGTACATATAGTGTTGACCTGTGCTGACAATGAATGGAAGATTTGCTGTTAATTTTAATGTCAGTGTAGTTGAATTCATTACTTTGAGTTAGGATGTGCAATGGTCCTCAGTCAAGCTCTTTTTTTTTTTTTTTCATTAAAGATGCAAATGAATTATACAGCTCTACTTGTATCAAGTCTAGGTTGCTTTTGCTTCAAATATTTTTTTCAATGGTTTTTACATTAAAAAAAACCCAAACAAACAAAATAAACCACCCAAAACCACCCAAAAAACCAAACAACTCATAAAGGACCAATATGTACATTTTCTTCTATTGGATTTACACTGATGATAAAGATATTACAAATCTGGAGGGATTTTAAACCAAAACTCCATTTTATGTATATTAAAGTCAAGATAAGGTCTCTACAATAGTGAATCTAATAATTTTTTTCACAGAAAGTGTTTCAAGGAAGAGAAAGAGAGAATCAGAAAAGCATAATGCAAATGTTCTGAGAACTGAACTATTGAAATATTGTTTGATAAAGACAGGATTGAATCTGCGGTTCTTGAAGCCTGAGCAAGAATCCAAAACAGTTCTTATCGTGCAAAATGCTTCATAACTAATTTTTTGAGAGTTACAGTTCTAGAAATAGGCCTAGCAATTACAGGAAAAAATATATATAGCGACCTCTTCATGCTAGTTTTAAACTGCCTGAAATAATATTTTTGATAAATGCACCACCTAGTTATTTAAAAAACAGTCAATTAAGTTATTGTGCTCACCATGGTAGTATCTAGGTAATTAATTCTAAAATAGAATATCCCTCGAATCCATAATACATTGTTATAGTGTAAAAGTAGTAGGCAATAAATAAAATATGTAAATGTATATACTAATTTTTAGAATCAAAAGAATAACCATCTCCAAAATTTTATTTATGTTATAAACTCTAATCGCATTTTATTAATAATAAATTTCCATAGTCTATGGTTTATCTATGAGACAATAAAATCATGCAGAGAAACTATCTTTCTGAAATTTACTATACATAATAAATGTAATTTGTCTAAGAGTATAGCTAGCTATATTTGAGTAGAGCTAGCTAGGAGGAAAGGCAGTACAGATTAACTAACTTTTAGAGAAAAGCAAAGCTGAAAGAATAAGTAATTTTTCAATTAAACCAGAAAAACAGAATCCCAAGTGGACTGGGTATTGCTAATTGGAAAGACCCTGGAAAAGAGAGGATGGGAAGCTTTGTGGCCTAGAAGTCATGATCCATAGTGAAAGATAAAAGAAGTTCTTTCTATAAGAAGTGTAAGCAATGTCCTGTTTAAGGCCATCTGTCATTCAGGAAAGTTCTCTTTGATTGCAAATAGATCTTTAATCTAAAAGATAAAAATGTCCAAATGAACCCAGAGGCTCAAAGGCAGAAAAACTCAGACTACAAAGAAGATGCAGTTTTTAGACAACCAGTACAACTAACTATTAAAAAACTCCCTTGTCATGAGCTATAAAGGATTCTATATAATATGGAAGCTTTCCAAAAATAGGTTATACATCAAAAGTTTCATGCAAGAATTGTATGATATTCTTCTTTTTCCTTCTAAAGGCTACAGATATGAATCCAGGCTTTTTTTTTCACTTTTATTTTTCAGTAATACAAAATTTTCCTGTAAAAATCCTCTTTTAAAAAGACTACCTGATTGGTTTGGTCTTTTATGAGTGCCATTTAAATAGTCATGATTCCATCTGTTTACAAATACAAAATGAAAATATTTTTCATGGTTATTCACAAAGAGAAATTTAAGATCATTTAGACAGAGAATCTTTGTATTAAAATAAATTTTAAATATTAACCTTTATAGTTAAAGGTGAATGGACAAAGCTGTATGTCAGTCAGGACAACTCGTATTTAAAACTATGTTTAGATGCTAAAATGAGTGATAAGGCCTCATTTGTTTTTTACAAATATTCATACCTTTGTGGAACAACCGAAACACAAAATATCTAATTTGTAATGGTTCTGAAAAGTCATCTCCCCAAAATGTGGTCTACGAATGTGGGTCTTTGGAAAACTGACCCAGAGGATCAGCAGGGGAAAAAAGAAAATCCAATTTTAATGTCCAGTTTCTGCTCCAGTCCCTGGGAAGCTGGAGTATTCAGTGGACAGTAATAGCAAATAAGAACCAATACTCTAAAAGCAAAGCTACTTTGCTTTGTGCACGTAAATGTGGGCTGGAATCTCAAAAAAGATATGCCTTAAAAAAAATAAATACCTTCTCGTCTTTGTGTCTCACTTGTAAAACAGGTATGCCCATACTTTTCTACAGAAAGGCATTCACTTGTGGTTTTGAAATATTTAGGAATCTTCAGAATATTCTACACATTGATGAATTAGTTAATTCCCTTTTAAAATTACCACTTCAGAGGCAATATCTTCTTACCAAAAAAAAAAAAAAAAAACAAAACAAAAAAAAACCCAAAACTTCAATGCCACCACAATGTCTTTAAGGGATATGTCTGATTCTTGCCCTGATCTTGCAAAATAAGCCATACATAAAAGTGAACAGGCACATGCCTAATACCACCAATTAACAGAGAACATCTTTTCCAAAAGGGGAATGTTACTAGCTCATAATTCTTATGCTAATACAGACTTCATTTGAATTGTTCTAAGCATGTAATACAATGTCTAAATTGCAGGATGGAATGTACTTTGATCTGGTATTTCTCTGAACAGTAGTGACTGTAAAAAGCAATAATCTTGAATATGTGACTCGTGATGAATACAATTTGATTACATCTTTACACTGTACAATTTTATACATTGATGTTGTTTGCCATTACAGAACAGCACCCAATTTCATTTTAAATAGCATAGAATAGAGAATTTGTCATGATGTAAAACTGCAGGTACCAATAATCCATTTGTTTGTTATTATTCTAAAAGGACTGCATTTGTCAGGGATATTGCCCTGATGGTAACAATAGAGAATCAGATTTTGGGCTCAATAACTTAAATTAAAGGAATATTTAATTTAAACTTATCTTGGTTCACTGATCTCTAAAATAAATTCCCCTCTATAAGCAGAGAACCTTAAAAGAGCAGGAGATAACTTGAAAAAAATTAGCTCTCTACACATGCAATATTCGTTTCACCCTACTATATTGTTTAATGTCATCAGTAGTACATTGGTTCAGATGAGAACGGTTTTCATAGATATCAGTGAACAACTTTACCTTGACTTTGTTAAGATCTAGACAAGGTCACCAAGTCAATATCCAGCACAGAGGTACAGGCATTAAGGCGCTCACTACTACAGTGCCTGAGCTGTTAGGATCTCATCTCTGGTAGAAAATATTGTAAGATTGAGGGCTATGTTTGATGTACCTTGTTAGACTCCCTATCACATTTTGCAAGAAGCAGTGTAGATGGTTGGAGGGGAACCTTACACTTAGCATGAATAAAAGCCAAAAGGAAGGACTTCACTTTCACAAGTATGGACTTAGGGACCTGAAAGCCCCTGTTAAACACCACTGTGAAACTGGAACATGGAGCCTGCTGTCATATCTTGTCTTGAGATCTCTTTTTACTGGTTTGTCCATTCTTTCATCCTGAAGGACTGCCTAGTATAGGGAACCACTGGTAAGGGGATGTTCCTACTCAGAAAAAGTACATGTTGAGAAACTTCTCTATTTGATATTACTGCATTTAATTTCTTGTATCAATAATCACGCCTCCACATCTTTCAGTCTTGTCATCTTAGAAGCACCAAGTTCAAAACAGAATACCGTAATATACACAAAAATATGCTGCATTATGCAAAGTCATGACATGAGTCAGTAGGTAGTAGTATGCTAATATAATAACACCATTGATTTTCTAGGCTATTCGAGTACAATACATTTAGTACACATACAACCATTGTCAATATATGCCAAATCAGCAACATTGCACCAATTTGATCAAGAAAAATGAAGAAAGTTATTAAAAGAATATAATAAGCAATAGCAATATGCTTAGGCTTTTTTAGAACTCAATTACATGATTTCACAGCATCTTTCTATGACCATACCACAGATCTCAGTCACCAACTTCTTAATAGCTTTTCTTTTCCTACAAGAATTGATTAGCTTATACATGCACTCACATATCACTGCAGTTATAAGACAAAGAACATCCACATTCTGGAATTAGTTTGTTCAGCAAAATTAGCTTGAACTTAAAACCATTGGCAGGGACCTTTGGTGGTAATCATGTAGGATTTCCCTGAAATATTCACCTTTACTACTTTTGTGGGCTGCCCACCAAGCCACTCTGTCATTCCACCTCCTCAACAGGACAGAGTGAGAAAATGCAACAAAAAAATCCTATGGGCTTAGATAAGAATGGGAAGATCACCTGCCAGTTACTGTCTTGAGTAAAATAGGCTCAGGATAGGGACATTAATTCTATTTATTACCAATTAATAAAAGAGAAGGGTAATGGGAAATAAGAACAAATCTAAACACACCTTCACCCAACTCCTCCCTTCTTCCCAGGCTCAAGTTAATCATAGAATCATAGAATCAATCATAGAATTAAAGAATCATAGAATGAGAGGGGTTGGACGGGACCTCTGGAGATTGAATCCAACCCCCTTGCCAGCACAGGATCACCGAGGGCAGGACATACAGGAATATATCCAGGCAGGTCTTGGAAGTCTCCAGAGAAGGAGACTCCACAACCTTCATGGGCAAACTGTTCCAGTGCTCTGTTGCTCTCACAGTGAAGAACTTTTTCCTCATGTTGAGATGGAACTTCCTGTGTTTCACCTTGCGACCATCACATCTTCTCCTATCACAGGACACCACTGAAAAAAGACTGTCCCCTTCTACTTGACACCCACACTTCACATATTTATGAACATTAATATGATCCTCTCTCAGCCTTCTCTTTTCCAAGCTAAACAGCCTCAGGTCTCTTAATCTTTCCTCATAGGAGAAATGTTCCAGTCCCTTCATCATCCTCGTAGCTCTATGTTGGACTCCCTCTAGTATTTCCCTGTCACTCTTGAAGTGGGGATACCAGAACTGAACATAATACTCCAAATGTGGTCTCACTAGTGTAGAGTAGAGGGGGTGGAGAACCTCCCTCAGCCTGCTGGACACACTCTTCTTTATGTTCCCCAGGATACTATTGGCCTTCTTGGCCACAAGGGCACATTGCTGTTCCATGGGTAACTTATCGTCCACCAGGACTTCAAGGTCCTTCTCCATGGAGCTGCTTTCTAGTAGGTCAAGCCCAAACCTCTAGTGGTGAATGCTGTTGATACTCTCCAGGTGTAGGATTCTACAATGATCCTTGTTGAACTTCATTATGTTTACCTTTGCCCAGCACTCCAGTCTGTCCAGATCTCACTGGACGACATCACAGCCTTCTGGTGTATCAGCCACTCCTCTCAGTTTTGTATCATCAGCAAATTTGCTGAGGGTACACTCTATCCCTTCATCCAGGTCGTTGATGAAGATGTTGGATAAGATTGGACCCAGTACTGAACCCTGGGGAACAACGCTATCTACAAGTCACCGACTGGACTCTGTACCACCAATCACAACCCTCCGAGCTCTATTGTTTAGCTAGATCTCAGCCCATCTCACTGTCCCCTCTTCTAACCCACACTCCCTGAGCCTACCCACAAAGATGTTATGGGAGACAGTGTCAAAAGCCTTGCCGAAGTCAAAGTAGACAACATCCACTGCTCTCCCTGCAGCTACCCATTCAGTCACACCATTGTAGAAAGCTATCAGATTAGTCAGACATGACTTCCCTTTAGTAAATCCATGCTGACTAATCTTGATAACCTTCTTTTCTTCCATGTGCTGAGATACGATTTCGAGCATGAGATGCTCCATTACCTTTCCAGGGATAGAGGTGAGGCTGAATAGTCTGTAATTAACTTCACTCCAAACTTCTCTGTCTCCTCTCACTGAGTGGTTCAGGGGGATAGAGAATGGGAGTTGTGGTCAGTACTTCATCTCTGTCACACCCTCCTCCTCGAGCTCTTCCCCTGCTCCAGCATGGAGTCCCTCCCACAGCATACCATCCTTCACAAACTTCTCCAACAGATATCCTTCCCAGAGGCTGCAGTTCTTCACAAACTGCTCAAGCATGGGTCTTTCTATGGAATGCTGTTCTTCAGGAAAGGACTGCTTCAAATGTGTGTCCCCCATGGGACATAGTTCCTGCCAGGAGCCTGCTTCAGGGCAGGCTGTCCATGGACTGTAACTTCCTTCAGGGCACATCCATCTGCTCTGGTGTAGGATCAATTTAAGGGACCATTGATTAGTTGTCTCAAACATCGCTCCTATAGGGGAAAATCATTTCTTGTAAAAAGATTGTGTGGGAGTTGTTTGTTTCAACATTGCTAACCACAGAGGAACACCGTCAGCTGCTAAACACAGAGGAACATTATCAACCGCCCACCTTGGAAAGTACCGTGAAAGAAGAAACCTGGTTAAATAGCACCCGCCTACTCCTCCGTTCCTGAAACTGTGCATCAGCCTGGACCTGGGGTCATTAGCCTCACTTTTGGAGACCACCAAAAGACCGCCTCAGTGATGGTACTGGGCATATGCATCAGCCACAGGAGTGATGTAACACAGGGGCAAGGCAATACAAAGCAGTTCCAAGACGTAACTGACTATCTCCTAGAAGATGGACATGGACAATAAATAACGGATATGCGGACTGAGAGACAGAAGCTCCTTCCACTGAGAGAGTCCAGGCAACAGGATGCCATTGGAATGTGTGGGTGGTACACTAATTTATCCTTCTTCTTTTTTCCAACTCTCTTCTCTTCTCTTCTCTTCTCTTCTCTTCTCTTCTCTTCTCTTCTCTTCTCTTCTCTTCTCTTCTCTTCTCTGGATCGCCCCCGCCCCGGCCAGGACAAACCCGCTGCCCGCCCCCGTACTGGACCCGCGCCCCGGTACCGGACCGGGCCCCGCACAGACCCGCTCCCCCCGCCCCGCTCCCGCCGGTACCTGCGGCAGCCCCAGGCCGATCTCCTCCGCCTCCCGCACGGCGAACAGCGCGTACCCGGCCGCGTGCTCGAACAGCACGTGCAGCAGCACCTGCACCGGGCAACGGTTACCGGGGGCCGGGCCCGGCCCGACCTCGGGCCCCGCTCCCCGTTCGCGCCGCCCCGCCCCACGCTCCCCCCGCCCCAGGCTCC
>WUAM01000395.1:24417614-24430615 GCA_024336885.1 Actenoides hombroni
GCGTGGTGCTGAGTGCCCACCGTGCCGAGGAGGTGACGCAGGAGGGGCTGAGCCGGGCGCTGGCACAGCTGGCACCCACTGCTGCCACCCCCACCCTCACCAAGAGGGTGCCCCCCACCCAGGACACCCAGGAACTGGTGGTGAGTGTGGGGGTTCTGGGTAGGGGGGTGGGAACTGGCCAGGAGGGCACCCAGCGGGATTTTGGGGCGCTTGCCGACCCCTCCTGGTGCTCTCGGGGTGGGTCCCAGTTTTTGGGGGGCACCTGAGAAGTCCTGAGACCCCAACTTGGTCCCCGCAGGGCACCAACTACCGCAAGACCAACCCGGCACTGGAGATCCACCGCACCAAGAGGGACAACTTCTGGGCCCAGGCCGAGGTGGGTGGCACAGGGGGACACGGGTGGGCACAGGAGCTGGGTGCGATCCCCATGGATGCTCTGGATGCTGGCTCAGGGCATGGGGGTGCTGAGGGCTGAGCCCCACGGGGGTCCTGGTGCTGAGGTGGGTGCTGAGTGCAGCACCCAGGTGGGTGTCACAGTGAGTGCTGAGCATGGCACCACGGCTGATGCCGAGGTGGGTGCCAAGGTGGGTGCTGTGGCCGGTGACATGGCCAGTGATGCGGTGGGTGCTGATGGCCATGCCACGATGGATATCTGGGCTTAATCTACATAACGACTACGACTGCCCACGGAGTTAAAAAGGAAAAGATGCAGTTCTTTGTTGCACAGAAAGAAACAGCAGGGAAGTCGGGAGTTCACTGGGAGATCATCGTCTAAAGGGAAGCCGAGCGCGGTGCAACACCCCCCTCCCCGGGAATGTCTGCTAGAGCCTCTCAGAGGGACCACGGCCGGCTCGTCACCCCTTCCTCTGAGCAAAACCAGCCACATTTGTCACCCACCAGACAGTGTCCCATCCAAATTCACCCGCCAAACTGCACCTACCCAGCCCGCTGGAAGCCAGTTAAGATACAAGGCCCTGGAAACTGCATGGAAGTCACGAATCTCCCTGTGCACTTTCCCACTGGGACTAATAAAAACCAACCAAACCCAATGAAAAACAAAAAAAAAAAAAAAAAAGGAAAAAGGAAAAAAGAAAACGACTCATTCTATTGTAGATGGAGCAAGACTCTTTGCCTCCATGGGAAATCTGTTCCTCATAAACCTCCTCAGTGGAAGCTCCCAACCCGAGCAGCGCCGTGTCAGCCTTACTGCAAGACTCACAATGTGAATTTCCAAAAGCGAATTCTATAAATACAAGTCACCAGACCTTTCTTAACTAAAGAGCTTGGCTGTGGCCGTGTTGCCTTCCTTCCCACCGCCTGCTCCATCCAACTGGCAAACACGGAGTACCAGAAGGGACACACAAGCCTCTGAAGAGATAAGGGTACATGTGTGCCACTGGTGAGAAGACACAACTATGAGTTTCTGCTCAGATTTATTCCCTCATGTGAGGTTCAGCCATGATTGATTCCTGGGTAAAGTACACAAGCTCTTGGTTTGATGGTTAGGGCATCTCTGCTTTGCCAGCACTTGGGTCTCCAAAGCTCTCACTACCATTTTGGAGCCCTGTCCCTGCAAACTATGGAAAGGTGGTGGGTTTCCATAGAAAGGGTGAGGGAGGGGGATACGGGTGAGGAGGTATAAAACCCAGTTTATGCCTTTGCTTCTGCAGGAAAGGGTGAGATAAGGTGGTTGGTTTGCAGCCAAAGCCCTATGACGTCTGCCAAGGCCCAAAGGAGACAACTGGAGCTGTAACAGAATTAGCAAATGCATCAGATTTTTAAGGCTCTCCTTTCAACATCTTGGCATCTGAGGTGTAACAAGGACGAGTGTACAAGGAGAGACCCCAAAACCAGTCCAAACCATCAGCCTTGCTCTGGTGCTATATACCTACTAAACTCAAACTTTAGCTCTTCCACAACTGTCCTAAGGTTTTTGAGAGAACTGGGCACTTCTTCCAGATTTCTAACACAAATCTCAGTTGGAAGGCCCCTCAATTTCCTCAGCCTGTTATGTTTCTGTAACCCTTTCTAGGATGATGCATCAAGGAGCTGGTACCTCAGACGCAGGAGCCCAAGTCCACATCAAAAAAATCCCAAATATTTGCCAGTCCAACCCAGAAAAACCTTGGAGCAGATTCAAGCCCTCCATGCAAGGATGGCAGCTCCTGGGCTGCCAAGGTGTCCTGTCCATGGAGCAGCACACGGGAGTTGATGTAAGTTCCAGGACACGGGGGAGAACTAAACAAATTCAGACAATTAAACAAGCATGGGTTAGGGTTTGGGGGTTTTTTTGCAGTGACTCATAAAACTGAAGCATATCAAGATGCCACTCTGACAGCCAGAGGCGCTCAGGATGGCACCAGGTCAAGGGCTGCTCTTACACTAGAAGCTCCCCGTTTTTAAGGTGTTTGGGTTGATGCTACCTAAAGCCAAGAAGCACTGCAAAGCATGTCCCCAAAACAAGCCCACCGAGCTGACATTTGAGTGCACTCTGATCAGAAACCAGCATCAAGTACTTCCACCCTCAAACTCCACACGGAGGAAGTGAAGAGTTCCTGTGGCCAAAGGAGGCTGCATTCAAGCCCCTCTGTTCCCATCCGGACCCCAAATCAAAAGCATCACGGCTGAAGCCCTGGCTCGCTTGCCCTGGGCAATCTGCCATCCGATGCTCCCGTGAGCATGGGCGAGGGAAACATTTCTCCTCCTCTTGCCATGGCAGAAGCATCTTCAAGCCCGCAAAGCAATGGTTCCCACTGCTTTATCCTGAACTTTTCACAGTGGTGGCTGAGCACGTGGGACTGTGAGGTCTCTTGGCTAAGAGGGATCGGGGCTGTTCCCATTGCAATGCCGAGCCACCTCCTGCTGCCCCTGGGGATGAAGCAGCACTTATTTTAGCAGCAGAGGACACACCCAGGCAGGAAGGGGACGGTGACCCAGCCAGCGGGATTGCTGGAATATCAAGCCCTTTCATCATCCCAATTTCTCACCCTTTCCAACCAACACAAACCCTTTGACCACTGCTGCCTTCCCCACGAGACACAGGAATCAACAGCCTGGAATGGGGCAGGAGAAACTCAAGGGACCAAGGGCTGCTCCACAATAATGGGTTTGGACAGACCAGAGGTGTGTGGCATGGCAACTCTGGGGCCATGTGTGAAGTGTCCCCACCTCACTCACTCCCACAGCCCATCCCATGGGATGGCTATCGCTGACGTGCATCAGGGCTGGTTCCCATTGGGAGAGGAGGAGTGGTGCTGGAATTAGCTCCAAGCTCCTCCTCTGCTTGTGTGTGGCTGCGCAAAGCTGCCCCCATCCCTTCTGCAGGTACCAAATGTGTCTAACCAGCCTTCCTCAACACTTAACCCTCCAAAGCAAATGTCTCTGGCCAGCCTACGTTTCGGAAGGCAAACAGACTTTTGGAGATACCCAACAAAGGGCAACGAAAGCACCTCAAGTTGGGCAGTCTAAACAGCAAGATGCTGGATGACTAGACCTCCTTGTCTCACCAACTGCAATTCCCTGCAGCTGAGGAGGTGAGAAGCAGCGAGCCCAAAGGCTACCTGGAGCACCTCTTGGGCCACACGTACGCCCTGGATGGCAGCCATCTGTGATCTGGTGCTGGGGATTTGGTCTGGGGGGCCATGAGTCACCTCAACTAGGCTGCAATAGGAGAAAGAAAGGCCAGAGGACGTGCGGAAGACAAACTTCTTTTTTTTTTTTAAGTTTGTTTTTTTTTTTTTCCTTTAATTAGCAAATTTCTTCTTATCCTCATCAAAAGAGAAAACACCCCCATCCCCCCCTATGCGCCCACTGCTCCAGCTGCTGCAAGCGTTCAAAGGCAGAAAGTTGAGAGATGTTTATGTCCCAGCCCAGGGGCGGCTCTGAGGTCACCCCACCAGGGCACGTGCCAAGGGGTTTCGAGGTGCCAGGTGCCGCTTTACAGATGTGGGAAAGGCAGGTGCAAAATCTGGTGATGTGCTCTTGCCAGGAGCACCCAAAATCCCCCAGGAAGGCTGCAGCCCAGGCCCTCAGCCAGCAAACTCAGTGGTGGAGGACATGGACGTGCCCTGAGAATCACGCTGTGTCCCCAGGGCATCACAGCCAGAATTGTGGTTTCCACCACGGCTCAGTGATGGGGACACGACAGGAGAGAACCCAGTGCATTGGATTTGGAAGCTATAAATAAGAGCACCCCATGCTTTGGGGAACCCAGTGCTGACCCTACCCCAGCAAAGCTGGGTGCCTCAAAGCCCTGCCACAGTCCCCGAGTTTCCCAGTGCCTCTGCCTTCACTGCAGCAAGCCCCCAAGGAGCCCCATCCGTGGCATCCCGGCTGGCATGGAGGCAACAGGCAGATGGTGAAGTGGCAGGGGGGCGAGTAAAAAGGGAATGGTGCTGGGGGGGAACTTAGCTCAGCCCTTCCCATGGCCACAAGGCTAGCACCAACCTACAAACCCCCTTCACCTCTCCCTGCTGTCACCATCTTCCCCCTTGAGGCCACTGTGCTACCCCCACCTCCGTCCCCACTGCTGCAGCCCTTATTTACAGGGAAGAGGTGGGAAAGGGTTTCTGTAGGGTTGCTCTAGCCCTCCTGTTCCTCATCAATTCTCAGCTGGCTCAGCCCTGCCTACATCACCCCAAAGCAAGAACCTTCACCCATCCCTCTCAGTGTAACAGGGGGAGAAAGGGAGGAGGAGGAGGAGGAGGGAGGAAGGTGATGAAGAACCGTCACGTGAGCTCACTGCCTGCTAACGCCAGGAGTCAAAGGGCAGTGCTGCCTTCCCTCTTCAGGGCTGTGGCTGGAGAGAGCAGCCTTTTCTGGGGGTCCGGCAAGACAACCGTGCCGTGGGTGCTGGAACAGGTTGGTGGTGCTCCGCGTCCCCCCCACCCCAGCTCGAGCAATGGGGCAGCGCGTGGGGTGCGCGAGGCAGGGCGAGGAGGTGAGGGGGTGGGATGTGTGCGAGTGCCCGGGTGTCTGTGTGCACGGATTTTGGCAAGAGGTCACTGAGGTTACATGATGCAGCATTTGTTCTTGTGGTTATGAGGGTCCTTAAATCGGAGTCTCTGCTTTGGTCGGTATTTTTCCAAGTACGTCAGCTGCTTGCTGTTGATGGCTCCTCTGCGCTTCCTGGGGGGACAGAGAAGGGCCAGCACAGTCAGCGTTGCGGCAAGAGAAGACCTTCCCCCCCAACCCTGAACCCAGCCTTGCTGGGGTGCTGAAATCCCCTGCCCCGAGCAGGAAGAGATTTTGGAGGTTGTAGTTGTGTGTATCCTCTTGGGATGGAGATGGGCACTGACCCTGGGAGGTTTTCTTGCTCATCGTGATAGGATGAGAGGTAACGGTAGCAAGGTGAAACACAGGAGGATCCACCTCAACATGAGGAAAAACTTCCTCACAGTGGGAGTGACAGAGCCTGGCCCAGGCTGCCCAGAGAGGTTGTGGAGTTTCCTTCTCTGAAGACTTTCAAAACCCACCTGGGTCTGTTCCTGTGTGGGCTGCCCTGGGTGACCCTGTTCTGGCAGGGGGGTTGGACTCCATGATCTCTGGAGGTCCCTTCCAACCCCTACCATTCTATGATTCTATGATCCTATGATCCACCCTGTGACTCTCAGGACATGGAGAGCTGGGGAGGAAACACGTGGAGCAGCTGCCAGAAGCAAAGCGCCTGCTAAAAGCGCCCCAGAGATGCTCCCAGCTGCTGCCTCAGCCTCCTACAGCCCTGACGCAAAGGCATAGGGTGCTCGATGCCAGCATCTCCATTTTCCTCCCCCAAAGGAGAGAAAAGCAACCCCAGCACCCCGAAAAACCCCTCTGTTCCCTCAGAGAGGAGCTGCTTTCTCCCTCAACACTGAAACATCGCTCGACTTACTGTCGGATGAACTGGATGGCGTCTTCATACTTCATCCCACTCTCAATCAAGGCCAGCGCGACGAGGACGGGAGCACTGGAAGGCAATGACAGCGGCGGTCACTCCCCAGTTACGAGGCCCAGAGGCTGGCATCCAGTCCCGGGGTAGGAGGAGATGCCGTGGGGCTGTAATGGTGGCACTGGGGGCAACGGTCAGCGCTCGTTTTTTCCCTTGCGGTTTCTTGCCGTTTGGATGCAAGTGCTGCCCTAAGGAGCGGTTGGTTCTGGGGGTAAAGCCCTCAAGATAGGGGCTGTTTGCTGCTCTTCTAATGAGCACGAGGACTTTGGGAGGCAAATCTATCAGAGAAGTGGAGATAAACACACATGCAAAACCTGACCCGTAGCAGAGGGAGGAGCAAATCACAGCGGTTCTTGCAGTGCAGTGGCTCCTGGCTGTAGCAGGAAGGGGAGGTTCAGGCTGGATCTCAGGAAGCATTTCTTTTCAGAAAGGGTTGTCAGGCATTGGAATGGGCTGCCCAGGGAGGTGGTGGAGTCACCACCCCTGGAAGTGTTTAAGAGGTGGTTGGATGTTACGCTTAGGGACACGGTGTAGTGGTTTTGATAGGGCTTGGAATAAGGTTGGACTTGATGATCTTGAAGGTCTCTTCCAGCCGAACTTTTCTACGATTCTATGATTATGCAGGAAGCACTATGCAGTGTTTCTACAACCAGCTCTTAGCAGCAAAAGCAAAATTGCCATGGGGCACTGGCAGGAAGGAGAGCACCGAGCAACCCAGCTTCCCCGCGGTGACCAGCATTTGGCCAGGAGAACTGCAAGGAGAGGCTCAGGCAGCAGACCCCCCTGTCGCTGCCTATTCCTGCCAAGGTCTCCACTGCACGCCAATACCCTGCTCTAAGGTGGAAGGAGGAGAGCAGACATGGTTCTCTCTCTCCCTGCTTCATCGGTGGGGTGGCAGGCAGGGTGCTGGGCTCTAACTCACCGCCCCAGGCCGGCGACGCAGTGCACGGCCACGCAGCAGCCGGGGTCTTCGCAGAACTTGGTCTTCAACAAGTTGAGCCAATCTTCCACTATCTTGCTGGGAGGAGGGGCTCCATCATCGAACGGCCAATCCTGCAAGGAGGGGACAAGATTGGAGGAATAGAGGAACACTGTCAGACCCTGGGGAAAAATTCAGGGGATTGCTTTTTTACACAGGGTGATGGCGTTTGGGACCTCGGCAGTGGGGAGGTGGGTGTGTGTGCCAGGAACTGGGCTCAGAGTGCAGCTCCGCAGGGATGTAGTGGGTATTGCGGCACCATCCGTCATGCAGGAGCTCCCCCAGCTGCTTTGGTTCAGGGTTTGCAGCTGCACGAGTCTAGGTCTGGGGTCTTCCCATCTCCTATGGACAGGCTCAGCCTTCAGGAACACCTACAAGATCTTAAATATGGTCTCTATCCTTCTGCCTCTGCAGATCAGGGTGACCATCATCTAGTGGGAGGTGTCCCTCCCATTGGCAAGGAGGTTGGAACTGGATGACCTTTAAGGTCCCTTCCAACCCTGACAATTCTATGATTCTATCTCCTCATTCAGAGGACCACACTGATCTTCGGGGCGATGCAACTCCCACCCTTTCCCCTACTAGCCATCATCTCAATCTAGCACTTGGAATCGCAAAGCCACTTTGTAAGGAGCTTGGACAAAGGTGCCTTGGAGATGGCTGAAATCTCAGGGCCTAATGTGGTTCTGAAAGGATGCTCTGGAGACCACTTAACACAGCCCTACAGAGGAAATGAGAGAGGGAGGGAGACCCCTCCAAATGGGGCCACTCCAACAACATCCTTTAGGAAAGGCTCTTAAGGGACAAAAAAGAAAAGCCCATCTTCTGAGCTTCATCCTCAAGCGGCATGGCCATCGGAGCAGGGTGATGAAGTGGGTAAATGGGTACTGCAATAAGTACCCCCTGGCCCTGGGCTCTGCCGTGAGGAGAAAAGTTCCACCCCCTTGCCTGTGACTGCTGCAGCATTTTGGGGAAAGGATGATCTCTCCCCATCAGCACTGGCAGCCAGTCAAGGCTGCATTTCTCTCCCAAAATGGGGATTTCTCTCCCAAAATGGATTTGGCAGCAGGCGTGTGGAAGAGAGGGACAGGGCAGGGGAGCATCACCTGGAGAGGATGCAGCAGGGTGAGCCCGGGTGGGTGGGAAGCACGGGATCATAATCCTCATGTTTGAGGAGTGAGTCACTAAGCTGCTGTGCTGCAGTCATCCTTGGTGTCACTAAGCTGCTGTGCTGGAGTCATCCTTGGTGTAAGATGGTGAAAAAAGCAGCTGACCTTCACCTCACTTGAGTATTAGAGTACGTAATGTGATTTCAGTCGGGCTTTGCTAGGAAAGGAACGTGCTGGACTTCAGGGTATCCTAATGCTTGAGCCATCCCACCCTGCACAGGCTGTTGCCTGTCCTGCAAGACCATCTCCTAACCATGGGGCCCAGGCAGCACCACTTCAGCCACGAGTGCAGATCACCTGGCTTGCACCAGGAATGACACACCATACCATGCAATCCTCAAATCATAGAATAGTTTTGATGTGGAAGGAACCTTCCAGTATCATCTAGCACATCCTTCCTGCCATGGGCAGGGAGATCTTTCACTAGATCAGGTTGCTCAAAGCCCCAGCCAACCTGGTCTTGAACACTTCCAATGACGGGGCATCCACAACTTCTCCGGGCAACCTGTTCCAGTATCTCACTACCCTCACCATAAAATCTTTCTTCCTTATGCCTGATCTAAATCTACCTTCTTTCAGTTTAAAACTTTTGCCCCTTGTTCTGTCACTGCTAAAAAGTCATTCTCCATCCTTCTTATAACTCCCCTTTCTACACTGAAAGACTGCAATAAAGTGTTCCCAGATCGTTCTCATCTCCAAGCTGAACATCCCCTCTCAGCCTTTCTCCACAGCAGAGGTATTCCACCACTCTGACCATTTTTGTGGCCTCCTCTAGGCCTGTTCCAACAGGTCCATGTCTCTCTTGTCCTGAGGACTCCAGAGCTGGACACAGCACTGCAGGTGGGGTTTCCCCAGAGCAGAGCAGAGGGGCAGAATCCCCTTGACCTGCTGGCCACACTTCTTTGTATGCAGACCAGGATGCGACTGGATTCTGGGCTGCGAGTGCACATTGCTGGCTCATGTCCAGTTTTTCACCCACCCCAGGTCTTTCTGCACAAGGCTACTCTCAGTCCCATCATCACCCAGTCTGTATTGATGTTGGGGATCGCCCCGACCCATGTGCAAGATCTTGCACTTGGCCTTGCTGAACCTCATGAGGTTCACATAGGCCTAGTCCTCAAGCCTGTCAAGGTCTTTTTGGATGGCATCCCATCCCTCAAGTGGAACAGCTTGCACCACACAGCTTGGTGTCAGCTGCAAACTTGCAGAGGGTGCACTCAATCCCACCGTCGATGTCACCGATGAAGATATTAAACACTGTTGGTATATCCACTATGGTATATCCATCCGGTACCCATAAACCTTCCTACACTGATACCCGCACAGCATCAGTTCTCATCAGGATTTCTGCTCCACCTCCAACCTGCTGGAAGAGCTGCCAAGGAGATGTCTACGGCATGGGACACCCATGTCCAGCACAACTTGGTAACTGCCATCAGCTTTGGAGATTGCTCAGGATCCCCTGCAGCACACAGAGGAGCCGACAGCAGAGGAGGCATCCAAAATACCCATGGAGCGTGTCCAGGATGGGGCCATTGTACATGGGGGCATCACAGCTGTGGGTGTTGCCACCCAGGCACACCACACTAGAGTCAGGCCTCGACCAGCTTACGCCTATGCCCCAAAGAAAGGGATGGGATATACAGATATAGTCTACATATAAAGATATATTTGATACAGGTATATATAGAGATATCTCTGCCTCCACAGATACATCTATCCGTAGATACACAGGATATAGCTATCTCTCTTTATGATACACCTTATATAGCTTCTGTAGTTATAGAACCTCATATATAGAAGCTAGAGAGTTTCTATACAGTCTTATATAATTTCTATATCTAGGATATTGGTATCTCCCTATATAAAACATACCCTAGATAAAGATCTCTCTATATAAAGATATATAGCAAGATCTCTATAAGATATATAGAGAGTTATGTATGTCTCAGATATTGAAACTCAGACTGGAGGACTCCAGTCAGAAAGAGGGTAAAAGGCAGGATCTGGTGTGTAAGCCAGCAGATGCGATATCCTACACACAGATTCTCTATGTAGGATACAGCTACCTTTCTCTATATATCCTACAGAGACACAGCATCTCTATACACAGAGAGTTGCATCTGGAGGATCTGTATCTAGATAAGACATAGGGTCTATTATTTCCCTATGTGGAGGGATTTATTTTTATTATTTCCCTATATGGAGGGATTTGTTCTTATTATTTCCCTGTGTCAAGGGATTTGTTTTTATTATTTCCTTATATCAGGGATTGAGGTTATAGCTCTTTCCCTCTATAGGATATACATCATACAGAGAAAGTTATATAGAGAAGACCTACCCATAGAAGACCACCCTAGGAGACACGAGGCACTTCCAAACCCTTTCCTAAATAAAGAGCAAGAGCCTCACTTCCCAGCTGGAGCTGAACTCCCTGGCAGGGCAATCACGCCTGACATCATCTCCAATTATTTATCAGCCCTGATGCATCCCAGGCAGCTGCCTGCTCCGTCTCCTTGCCTTTCTCTGCTTGCTGCCTGCTCCCTTTCATCCCCTCGAGCTGCACCAGCAGGTACCTGGAAGAGCAAAAAACCAGCCCCCCCAACTCCCACTCCACCTGGCTAAGAGAACGCCGAGGGTAACGGGAACCACGTGCACCTTCCAGGAGGGATGAGGGGCTCTCATCCATCCCCTGGATGCTTTAAAGCCCGAGCGGCAGGTCGGGAAGGCAGCTGCCGACTCCACTGTGTGAGTCACAGTTTCGGCTGCGTGGGCAGAGGTATTTTTTTTTTTTAAAGCACCAGCCCAATCTCAGCCCGGGGAGCGGGGAGCTTGCCTGCCTTGCAGGATGAAGTTGGGCTTCAAACTCCGCCCCTGGGCTAGCACGCTGCTGTTTCGGTCCATCTGGAGTGCAGGGTGTTTAGCAGACCCGAGGGCTTGCAGGGGCAGCTCCCCCCGGGGAACCCATCTTGCCATCCACTTACCATGACGGTGATGCCATCCTTCTCCAGGGGGGTCTTGTCATAGGTCACTTCGCACACTCGCACGACGGTGGTGGCACCGTATTTCTTCAGGTCCTGGGGAGGGAAGGAGAAGGAGGGGTCTGAAAAACCTCTGCCAGTTGCACCTCAGTTAACCCCAACACATTTGAGCTCCTGCTATGACCACGCAGACCACTGCGGACCCTAAAACAGTGCCCTGCCCCATCTCTGGACCCTCGAGCAAAGTCCTCGCTGTCCACCCAGCCCAGGAAGCACAAGGAAACATCAAATCCCAGGGTGCCAAAGCTGCGTGGCCACATTTTCAGGCAGCACCTTCACGACTCCTTACAATCATGAGCACCATTTATTTTTAAGCCCCAACGGCTGCACCAGCAGGGACTTTGCACTCCAGGCAAAGAAAAAAGCAAAGCTTGCTCGGGGGCTCTTTTTTGACCTCATCACTCCAACACACTGCAGGCTTGGGCGTGGGATCTGGGCTGTTATCACCCACCATGAGGCTTGCCCCCAGCCTACGTGCCCAGCGTACCGGCCTCGCCAGGCACCGTGTGGGATCATCCCCTTCCATCATCCACCTCCTTCGCTCCTCGTGTGCTCTCGCCAGACCACGGCAAACCCCCGCCCGCTCGGCAGCTCTTAGCCCAAAATCCAAGAGGTTGGAGGAGAGGGGAATTTTCCCCGCTTCCCACCGGTGCCCATCCCCGCTGCCTCGTGCAGGGGGTGCAGGGTGGCATGAGGTGGCTGTCCTCAAACAGCAACCACCTTCCCGGGGCTATCTGAGCCGTTGGTGCTCGCAGCTGGTTTATTCAGCTGTGCATCGGGGGGGGTGTTTCCTTCAGCTCGGGGGATGCCTCTGGTGAGAACACATCTGACCTCAGTGTGGTTTAGGTCCAAGGCAAAAACCCTTCACCGGGCTCAGACGCAGCCCCAGGTCACCCTGCCAACGCAGTAACGTCCCGAAATGACTCCTTGTAAGCAGAAGCTGCTTGTGTCAGCTCGACTGAACCTGCAGGACGTGGTGTTTCCCCGAGGCACTGATAAAAAGAGCAAGTTGAAGCCTTTCACCCTGGACTGCAGGCGTGCATCCATTAATCCCCTCTTAACTCCCAGTTGTTGCCAGTGCCAGAGGCAGTGCTCCCAAGCAGGGCACCATTGATGGCTCATGCAACACCAAGCCCTCCAGCTCCTCACGCACCACCCAACATGCTCTGGGCATTGGAAAATCACTAGGGTATTTGGGATAAATGTCCACGTTGAGGTGCTGGGAGATGTGGAGGAGGTTGTGTGCATCCGTGCGCATCACTGCAAAGCCTCTCGACGTGATCTGCTGGTGGAGCTGGCAGGGGATGCAACAGACCGGGGAAACTGCTCCATCTCCACTGCGCCCAAACACCATGCTTGGGGTTCTCCAAAGCATCCCAGTGGGATCAGCTGGCACTGATGGGACCCACCACCTCAGAATGCCACTGGGGGCCATGGTACCAAAGGGGCCGCGCTGCTGCCTCATCCTACACAGGACTGAACCCTGTTGCATCTCCAAAACACACAGCTGGGCCCCAGGTTACCCCTTCCAGCCTCCCCTCCTTACCTCCAAGAAGGTGCTGAGTGTGGCATTGGTGGGGTTGTGGGTGATCAGGAACCTCATGTTTTTGTAGCAGACCTCCACTGGTGCAGGGCGGTTCATCCGGGCCATGGTGGGACAGGAGGAGGGTGAGGTGATGCTGACGATGGTTGGGGGAAAAAAAAAAAAAACCAAACAGAAAAACCCAAGAAAAGTGTGGCGTGGAAGGGCAAAAAAAACCCAACCCCAACAATCCCTCCGCGCTTGAAAAACAAAAAATAAAACAGGATCGAGAACTCAATATACAGGAGCAAGCAGGGCATTTTTCAGACTGCAGACAAGTAAGCAATGATTCTACTTCCATTTT
>WUAM01000395.1:24443828-24465029 GCA_024336885.1 Actenoides hombroni
TTTTAGCTCAGAAACCCTTATGTTTAAAAAAGATAATTTTATTTTCAGCTTGATCTGTTCCCAGCCCATTTCCCTGCCAACAGGCAGCAGTATGGGCATGGCATTGATGGCAGCACAGGGACAGGGATGGGCAGCCAAGGGCTGCTAAATGAGCACTGTAATTAAACGCCGAGGCACGGTGTGAAACTCTGCTCAGTGTTCTCAGGCAGGAATTTCCCCGGCATTTTCTTTTATCAGTTGGTTGATAAAACACCCCCACCCCATTTCCAGATCTACTCTAAGTGTCGTTTGTCAAACAGATGGAGCACATCCTCTCTGCTGTCATTAGCACACCCTGGCCAGGCATTTACTAGAAACACAGCAGAAGGACTTCCCTCGAGCTCTGCTTGCGTGCTGCATTTGCTCTACCCGATGGTAGGACCTGAAGGACTTTGAGGACCTTGCCAAGAGGCTTCCCTGCAGGGTCTGGAAATGCCAAACGACTTCTCCCATGAAGCTGGGCCTGCAGCTTTCCTGGCTGAGCTTCCCTGAGTCTACAGCACTGCAGCAACCAGCATTTGGATGGATGCACCCGTGAAGCTGTCACCTAACTCAGCTGCAGAGGGGCACCTGCCCCAAATCTCCTCCCAGGAGACTGGCACAGTGCATGAGTCTTGCATAAGGGGTAGGAATAGGAGAGTCTGGTTAAGGACAAGAATTAACTCTGAGTTCACCCACTTCACTGGCACAATCACTGGCAGGAGCTGGGCAGAAGCATTGCTGTGGGCACTGCTGCCTCCAAAGCTGGTGACAATGTCATCAACGCCTTACCAGCAGCACCCCCCCAGCCATCCTCCCAGCTTCCAGCCACAGCCCCAAGGATGAGGATGATTCTCAGCAGCTGAGATCACGGCTGCGTCCCTTCGATGCCAGAGCATCGATAAAACCCTGGTCCTTGACCCGTCCACTTCAATAAAACAAACAAGAGCTCAATGAAACCTCTGCTAACTTTAGCAGATGACAATTTTAGCAGCTCGCGGGAGGAACTGCTGCCCAGCTGCCTATATGATGCCTCCTCTTCTGCATTTTTATCCCCAGCTGAGCTTCAGGCACATATTCAGATTTTCTTAATGCTTGAAGACAGTTTTGGGGAATATACAGCCATTTTTAAAGTAACAGAGAAAAGAAGTAAGTATTTTAAAGGGAAACAGAGGGGGAAAAAAAGCCTTATTCTGGAGAAGCATCCATAAACCCCCCTTCAGTATAAGATTTGCTGACGAGAACTGTACCCACATGTGGGACATCCCTATTCTAACCCCCACCCCAAAGCTGTGTCACAAAACAGCAAAGACGGGCCATGAGCTGCCCCACTGGCCTCCACTTCTCCACAGTTCGCTGCCAGCCTTGGGCTTGTTCTCTTTGGGGGAAAGGAGTAAGCTTATGTGGCTGTGCTGTGCAAAAGCTTTTTGCACATTTGCCATCATTCAGATGGGCTTAAAATGCAGTATTTTTTTTTGACTTTTCATTTTTGGAAGCGATTTATCATTCGCCTCCATTTTAGCAAAGAGCAGTAAAGGGATGAAGGATGCTCAAGAGCAGCTCTGCAATCTACAGCAAGATATCTTCATGTCAAACTAACCCAGCTTAAGTCAAGCTTTTAGTCTCCAGATCACGCCTTTTTCAATGAGTTCATTTTCAGGAAGCTGTCTCACACACTCGCCTCGAAGAATGTTTGTCTCTGGCTTGTGTCCATTAAACCAGATAATTGGGAGTTTATAAGTTCATAACTTGAACTGAAGTCAGAAAGTTTCGCCTTTCATTTTCCAGAGCTGATTCACAGCCAGCCTGGCCCGAAACACGGGCTTGCTTCAAGTTCGTTGTCATTTCAGAGTTCACTTGCAGTTTAAAACGATTCCCTGCTCCTGCCTGAAGTCTCCTGCACTCTCGTCCCAGCTCGGTGCTGGCGGGTACCGGCATAGTTTGTGACTGCTCTCCCCAGTGCCTGCGTGGACCCACCTTGTAGACCTTGAGAGAAATGTCCCTGGATTCACTTCTTTGCTAGAAATTCAGAGGGATGTCAAGCAAGGGGTTCAGTCTTGAGGGCTGCCCCATGCCTCAGTGATCATCCTTCATGCTGAGGGCAGGCAGAGAGCAGCGAGCAGAGCCAGGCCACACCCACCTTAGACTTTTATTTCTAAAGTGGACATTTGAGCTTGTCCAAATCGGAGCGTTTTCCCTCTCTGCTACACCAATAGAAGAATTCCAGTTCCCCTATTGCACTGAACCCGACTGTATTTCTGGTCTGCAAAGTCAACAAGAAGGGCAGCCAGCTTTTTTGGCTCCCTTGGAAACTTTGCAAGTCCAAGAAAATCAGACGAAACATTTGAATACGCTCAAGCTTGTTCGTCAACAGTCTGATTTCTTAGGGACCTGACCCTGCGTTCAGGCCGACCCACACTGCACCGACAGCAATATTTTTGGGGCCTGTGTGAAATACTCCTGCAACGGCCCCGCTGCCAAGTCTTGCAAAAGTTCCCAGGCTGAGGGGCCGTCGCTGGATGTGAGGAAGGAGCATCCATTGCAGGGTTCATGTGAGTTGTTGAAACATCTCAGGTCACCCGGGAAGGGTCAGAGGCAGGGAGAGACATGCACCACGTTAAATACAACTCAATAAAAGCACCGTAATACACACAGGCAAGCGCCTGACAGTCTGCACTGACTGTCACCGAGGTTTGAGGTTGGAAGGGACCACCTCCAACCTCCCCGGCTGATGAAGCACCACTGTGGGCATCTCACCCACTGGTGCCTTGGCACCTTAATGGACATCCCGCAGATGGGATGGTCACTGCATTCATTTGTCCCCAACAACACTTTCATGAATGGATGAGATTCCTCGTCCTGGCTACTTGGACTGTGCTCCACTCAGGATATTTAGCATCTAAAGTACATGTCTAGCACTAAAGGATATGATTTCCTCTCTTTGCTCTGCCCACGGTCACTGAAGGACACAGACCTGCACATAGGGCATACCAGCCCCTTCTGAAGACACAAATCTCCATTCCCAGATGCCCCTTCTCAGCTACAAGCAGCACCAAACTCTTCTCTCAGGGGAAAAGCACCCCTCAACCCCAAAATGTGGTAACCACCCCAAATCCTCCAAGGAGAAGGAGGCTTGTCCGCAAAGCCCATCCAAGGCACGGCACCTGGTCACGGCCCAGGGATGAGGCATCAGGCTGAGCCTGCAAGGTGGAAAGTTCAAGTGGCTGCTGTTTATTTGGCTTTGCAGAGAGCAGCCGTCAAGCCTGAACGTAGGCCAAGCACCTTCCCCTCACAGGAAGTGCCATGGGAGTCTTTAAATAACCACCAGTGGTCAGGGCTTTGGTTTATAGCTTTGCTGGATGGAAAACCATCCCTCCCATCACGTCTGCCTCGGTTCTTTCCTGGGTATAAATGGCAACTGCTCACCTCCCTAACTCCTAGGTCTTCATGTTCACACCCACCAGGCCTACGTGTTCCACTGCTAGAAGCAGAAAAACACCTCCGAGCACAGGCATGAAAATACATACAGGATTCTTGTCTCTCGTGCAAGATGAATTGCATTTCCTACAGCCAGAGCTTCACTTTGCTTTCATGGAAATCAGCAGCTCCTTGGGGCTTTCCTCACCTTCCCCATCCTGCAGTTAAGGCCCATACCTAACACCTCAACATTGACCTGCAACCTTCCAGCACCATCATAAGGTGTTCCTCACCTTCCTGCTGCCGGGCTGGTGCACTGCCAGTTCATAGGGTTAAAACCAAGAATAAAGAACAAAACCCTTAGACCACGGGAAGCAGAAAATGCCAAGATTCCCCTCTACAAGGGTTTCTCATGTACTTTACTTCCCTGAGAGACCTGAAGCCAGAAACCTTGCAACAAACCTGGACGGAAGGGTCACCCAGCAAATCCTGCTTTACTGATGGAAAGTTCCCAAACGCTGTTTGCTGGGAAGGCTGGTTAGTCTGGGATTTTGGCAGCACCAGGTGGGAGACAGAAATGTGTTGGTTTTTTTTTACCTATAGCTGTCATTAACAGATTAACCTGAAATGACATCTGGCAAGAGGAAGCTCCATAAACAGGCAAAATAGCTTTTTACAGTCAGAAAACAAGACCTTGCTCTGACCTCTTCTCGGGCAGGTTCACCGGCGCACAGCAAACCACTATTTTATTTTAAACTGCACTTATAAAAAAGTAGGGGAGAAAAAAAAAAGCTGCTTCCTTGACACTCAAGTCAGGTAAGGACATAGCGGGCTATTCTGCCTTGTAAATAAGCCTGCTCTTGTATACACATGTATTTTAAAATAAGCTTATGAAATGTAAACACACAGGCTTTTACAAAAAAACAATTCAGCCTCATTGAAACCATTTAATCAGGGCTGAGCCAGGTTTCCTTTTGCTGCTTCAGAGGTCTGTGCCGGGGATGTTTAGACCCAACCCCCCCGTTAAGACACAGATACAACACTCTCACACTCATGCAATTGCATCTTCAATTTTTGCAGCCCTCCCATCTCTTGCAGGGGTCTCTAAAAGAATGCAAAAAGGAGCAAGATCTGGTATTTTCCCAAAGGAACATCCCCGAAGCTGCATTTACGCCCTGGTTTCAAAGCATGAGGTTATAGGAAGGCAAGGGTAGGGTGGGAAGGGTTTCTTCCCACCCATGTGTAGCGTGAGCACTTTTCATGCTGACTACTTTCTTTGCACCATTGAGATGGGTAGGTTTTTTTTTTTGTCCCTGTCCTCTATGCCCCAGGAAAGGAGACAACCACCAAGAAATTTGAGCTGTAAAAATGAAACAGTCTTGGCTTTGGAGGGGCAGGTGCAAGGGGAGAAACTATTTTTAACCCTTATTCTGCATGAGGGGAATGCCAGGACCCCTCTGAGGAGGGCTTGGCTGAGTTGAGATTTATTTGGAGGCAGTGGAGAGGTCTGACTGGTGGTTAATCCTGGTGCTGGGTGCTCAGGGCTGGGGGAGTAGACATCAAAGCATTCCTGCATCTGCTGGGGAAGTGGAAGCAGCAGCAGACAGAAGCTCTGCCTCCTCCCTGCGTGGCTGCTGGGGTGACAGGCGGCACAGACCTGACGCCTGCTCTTCTCCATGACCCAGGAAGGTTGTCGAGACGTCTGAGCAAAACTCCTTCCCACTCGGTCTGCTGGGTTTCCATCCTGACAGAAGCACAAGCCAAGTGAAACATGAGGACACAAGCTGGGGATGCCCAATGGGAAATATTACCTCAATGGAGACCCGTCACTGCCAGGAGCCACAGAAGGTGTGCGTGACTTTCTTCCACACCAACCAGACCCAGACAAGCACCCTTCAGGCTTTGCACTTTGTTCCCTCTCTAATTAACAGAGAGAGAAAGGGCAGTTGCCATGTCTGTGGAGCAAACCAACTTCTGGAAGTATCACCTCATCCCTTATACTAGCTATGGTTGAAGCACGGGGCAGTCATCTCCCTAATTTAAGTAGTATAGTAGGATAACTCCCAGCCTTGGTGTGCACACATCAGTCGCTGTGGAAAGAGGTGATTTTGATCTGGTTCTGCTGAGATCATTCTTAGGACCTTTCCAATCACCCCTTGGCACCATGGTGTTAACCAAAGTCCTAGCCATGAGGATGAACGACAGCAACCTGGAAGAACCAGAGCTTTGGTAGGATCCTACTGTCTGAAGGAGACTGGCATAAGGAACAAATCCAATGATGGAGATGGTGGAGCACTGCATGGGTAGTTTCAAATCAAGTTTGACTGAGGATTGGTTTGGGGGGGATACTGCAGGGAGAATACACTTATTTGAATAAAAGCTAGAAAATCAGTTTGCACTGAGGGCTACTTAAAGTCTTCTGTCATTCTGGGGGCACAACTTGTTCCTCTGTGGCAGAAACACATTGGTATAAGTAACTGTCTGACCAGCAGAGATCAACCACCCAGGAGTTAAACAGCTGGTCCACCAGCCCCAGGGGACATTCAGGAAGGACCAGCTTCCTTGATGGAGGAGGCAAAAAGAAAATTTTAGACATATGTCCACCATGAGCGGAATACCAAGTGCTGATGGGTCAGGGAAGCTGCAAGTTGAGCTCCCAGGAAGCTTAAGAGCCCAGTGGCTGGTGTCCCTGTGTTCATCCTGGGATCCACAGTAGAAGCTTTTTCTACTGCAGCTAGAGGACGGTTCAAACCTCTTAAAAGCAGGTTCAACAGTAATCCAAGAGTTAGTATCTGGCCTCAGAGATGAAGAGCGCATGAAGGATTTAGCAGGACTTGACATCTCATAAAGTATGGCTAAGGTAACTTTGTCAAAGGCTGTCATTCAAGACTTCTCCATCCAAGGAGCCAAATGGTCCCAGGCAGGCTGCCCTGGGGGACTTCTGAGTATACGACATAAATCTCCAACCTCATTAAAGCTCTGAAGACCACAGAATCCAACTCCTGACCTTCTCCAGAGCAGAAAACGCCAAAACGTTTCCTGTTATTTATAGCAGCTGGAGAGCCTGATGGGAAAACCCCCCTTGTGAAACACGGGCTGCTTGCCATGGTTGCTCTGCAGAGAACGGTCAAGCTGCTCCGAACTCCTGCCTGATGGACTGCTCCACCCCAACAGCCACTTCACCCCAGGCAAGGCTGTGTCGAGAGCCTGCGCAAGAGGAACAGGCATCTAGATCTTGCTCCTCTTGCCTCTCCCGGGTCACACGTCACAATTTGAATTAGGTGAGGCAGGGCGTCCCAGAAGAGGGGGCTTCAGCTGTGGGGCTACAGGGACCTGGAAGCCCTTGAGGAGCATCCTTCACACGTACGAGGCTCCACCTAAAAGTGGCTGACTTTACCTTTGAGACAACTGCCAGCTTTTTAGGGAAACTGAGGAAAGGGCACAGCCCCTTTTCCCACTTCCACTAGCTGCTACCCACCTCCTCAAAGCATGGTGGGACACGCACTGGCACGCTTGTTTGCTAGCAGCCTACTTTCCACCACCCTGGCATGCACCAAAGGTGCTTTCCCACATGCTTAGTCACTTAGGCACAGGAAACCTCGCGGCTCGAGGCAAGCTCTTCCTGCAATGAGATGGGCTTCCATTAGGGCTCATGAGGTGAGAGCCTCCCCAGCACTGGCCCTGCTCAAGACTAGTGTTTGCTGTCATGCTGGGAGCAGCACAGCCCACGGTCCTGAACTTCACCTTCATCACAAAGCTGTTGCACCTATTCAAGCAACGATGCTATGGGCAAGATTCGGTTTGAAAGCAGAAACCTGAATTTAGGGACCCAGAAATCTCATTATAGTGATCACAGAATCATAGAATGGCTTGGGTTGGAAAGGATTATCTAGTCCAACACCCCTGCAATGAGCAGGGACACCTTCAACTAGGTAACAGAGATTGTTTCAGCTTGCTCTAAAGCAGTCACCTGGTACCTGGCTTCTTGGTGGATTCCTCCTGTCCTTCTCTGTCAGTGAATCCTCATGCACCCGTGGCCACTGTGGGAGACAGACTCGTAGGACAACACAAGGCCAAGACACTAGGTGCATCTCCAAAGTGCCCAGCCAGCACTTCTCCCAGGAAGATCTCAGCCTTTGTGATGGACAAGCTCATTCTGAATAGCCTCAGGCAGTTTGCCTGGAACTTGAATTAGTAACATCGTATTTTGTCAACAAAGTCGGGTCAGCAGCAATTCCTAAGACTTCATGCTGGTTAATCTTTTTCCTCCAAAGAAGCCCGGGGATATTTTGACTCCCTGCCCTTGAGAAGTTTATTTGTATAGAACACATCCACTTACCGGGTTCTGGCAATGAAAAGACACAGAAGGAGTGTAACCACTTACTAATATCTGGGAAAAAACTTCACGGTTGTGGTTAAGGCTTCCCTACACTGGAGCTAGAAAAGCAGAGCACCTGCCAAAGCTACCTGAGAGAGTCCAAAAGGCTTGTAATTAGCCCGAGAGAGAAGCCAGGGTGAGTACAAAGGCGCAGCAATCACCCCTAGATGAAACAAGATCTCCTGTGGAGAACTTCAGGTGATGTTCTTGCTGGAGGCAAAACATGCGGACTGGGGTTGTGGAGCTCCAAAAGAAGACCCAACACAGAAGGCACATCAGAGAAAGCCATCCCCACTGTCCACAGCAAGCCTTTTCCACATCCCATCACCCAGGAGGAGATGACCCGACATCAAACCAGTTCAAGCTTCACCAGTGCCTTCCACTGCCCAGGACCACACCTCATCATCTGATGCTCCCAGCATTTTGAGTCAGCAGCAGATGCAAAGAATTTGATCAAGAAAATGGACTGCCTTAGCCTTTGCCTGGCAAGGATTTCATGCCTTTCAGAAGCAGAAGGACCAAGAAGGAAGACTTTTCCACCTTCCTCTTGAGACGTGTGGGATGCAGCTTTCTCTCTGGGACTGCGAGTTGCCACAGCTCACAGATGTTTTGACTCTGGGTAGCCCAGAAACCTTCACCGTGATTCGAAAGGGTTGGCCAAAAGGGATTAGACCGAGACTCCCGTGCTGCCTGGGCTCTCCTGGCAAATGATTTACAGATGCTGCAACTGGCTGGCGTGCTCTTCACCCAGACAGAACAAGCATCTGGCAGGCCCATTATTTATGAAGCATTACTGCCTTGCGTGGAGGGTGTGTCCTGGAAAGCCTGGAGATTTATTGTCCAGATATAAAGTGACTAGGCTCTGTCCCAGGAGCACCGCGAGGGAAAAGCAAAGAGTTTCTTCATAAAAGCGCCTGCTTATCATGATTGCAATTATTTGCACACGATGGGGAGGCCAGGAGGGCAAAGGCACCCCAGGGTGACACAAGGAGGTGACACGGGTCTGGCTCCAGCAGGCACTGCCAGATGGACAAGGCTGTCTGGTGCGGTGGAGAAATGGCCATCGCAGAAAGGGGCAGAGAAAGCTGTGCCTTTTAACAGCAGTTGGGATATTTTCTCCGGCACATTCCTTGCCCTACAGTAATCTCGTGGGAGCCTGGAAGGACGGGTTGTGAAACCCAATTCCTTCCCGCTGGCAGCTCTGTGGGGATTACATGGGGGGCAGGACCAGTGCCCATCACATTGCAAATGCCGAGACACCGATAATTAAACTGGGTGGCGAGTAGAAAGCCTTTTCCACCATATACCTCCTCCCTAGACTGGCTTGTCCCTGCAGCAGGGTGCACTCAGGCAGAGCTTCTCAGACAAGGGCAAAGGATACAACAAGCTCAGCATGGTGCAATATTTACCTCTTCTTGAGATTTGGGTGAGGTCACACATTTGCATCACTTTGGGTTGTATTTGCTCAGGCACAGAAAGTTAAATCCTCCAGGCTTCAGAGTAAATCTCAATTCAGAGCAGTAGCTGGAAGAAAAACCCAAGTGAAATACACTGGCTCCTGGGTGGCTCCTCCAGGTCACGGTGCCTAACATCTCCATCCCACCAACGAGCAAGAATGCTGGTCATAGCCATGAGCTGGGCTAAGCCACGCATGCCTCCTGGCAACGTGTGTCCCTGTGATGTGTTGTTTTCAATTAAAGCTGCTAATAATTTTAGCAAAAAACCCTGAAGGGCATCCCATGGCGGGCTCGCTAACACTGGCCAGATGTGCTGCTCCTGGCAGGTGTCGCGGTGGCCACAAGCATGCAGGTGGCTTTTCAGAGGGAAACTAAGAAGAAAAAAAAATATGTTATGGGTGATTGCCATCAAGCCAAGTCTTCCAGGATCGGGAAAACCGAACCGAACTGGTCCTGGATGCTTTGCGGACTGGGCTTGGGTGAGGCCCTGGGGCAGCAATGGTTTTAGTTAGGGTGTGCAATAACCTTTGGCTCCTATTGTATTGGCGTTTGCCAGAATGACGGTTGGTCTGGCTGGACTAAAGCTGGTGGTAATTACATGCCAATGCCTCCTCTGCAGCAAGGAGGGGCCAAGTGGAAAAAGAAAACTGCTTGCAAGCTTCCTTGCTCTCCACTTCATGCAGAGACAGCCCCTTGCCCTCCAGCGAGAAGAAATCTGGCCGGTGCCCAGCATTAGCACATTGGAAAGCTATTGACAACACAGTCTGAAAAAGAAGGAAAGATGTGGAAGTCGCTCCTGGTGTCAAAATGCATTTCGTAAGCAAGCAGTCGTATCCCCTGAAGAACACCCTCTGCCTTGCCCAGCCATCAACCCAGCGAGCAGCCTTCCCTGCTTTCCCAAACAAATGAGTGAAATTCAAACCAGATGCTCCAAAACCCCTGGCTGAAGATGTTCCCTTTCATCTGGTAATTGCTGCTTCCGAGGGAGAAGACCTTAAGCGGTCCTCAAACCTTCTTGAACGACCCAGACACTTATTTTTGTCCTTTTTGGGCTTCAGAGCAGCTTTAGCTCTGGTGTCTGAGCCATGCTGCCGCTCCTTATCCCCCCATGTCCGGAGCAGTTAATGGCCAGCCTCAGCCTCACACCTCTGGGGCTGGTTTACAGCCACCCACTTGCCTCCTCTGCAGCAAGGAGGGGCAAAAATGGAAAAAGAAAACTTCAGGCAAGTTCCCTCGCTCGCCACTTCACGCAGGGACAGCCCCTTGCCCTCCAGCAAGAAGAAATCCGGCTCGCGCACCAGCCGTGCGCAATGCCACTGCCAGGGGTGACACTATGCCACCGAGATGGGCACCACTGCTCCTCCAGCACTACCTGGGCATGGTGCAGGAAAGCCAGCCCAGGGGGGGCGTGCAAAAAATGAAGTGCAAAAGGCAAAACGAAGATGTTATCTGGAGTAATGGTCTAAAACTGCAGCAGGAGGAAATCGCCCCCTCTCCAGCCGCTATAAATATTTTCCTCCCGCCCCTCAGTTTTGACTTTGCAAGTCTGAATTTAATTGAGGTACATTTGCACTGAGGATTTCCTCTTGTCCTCTTCCGCCACGGCATTTCTAGCTTTGACAAATAAACAGCTAGTCCTCAAACCTCGGGCTCTTTATTGCTTGTGGTTCCTTCCCCTTCGTTTCTAAGAAATTACTAACAGGAGCAGGAGGTTGCAAAACACGCACTGACCAACCCTGGCTTTAAATACAGCAAGAAATCAAATAAGCTGAGAGACGGGAATGAGGAAGATCAACTGCAGGGAGAAAATGCCCAGCTGCACCTAGCAGAAGCGCTGGACGTTGTGGAAACTGCTTTCTGCGGCGAGAAAAGGCGACGCAAAAAGCGAACCCAGTGAGAGCGCTGACGAGCGCGGGATGCGAAGGAGCCCACGGGCTGCTTTGGGAAAGCTTCTGGGTGGAAAGTTAATGCCGGGTATAGCGTACTAAACAACCGTGGCCTGCAGAAGACGAGCTCGAGGTCAAAAAGAAAAAGAAATCGCTTCACGTGGGAAGATGCGATAGGGTCTGGTAGTTTCCTTCCAGGAATCCGCCGCTGATCCTCAGTGCCGGATTAGCATCGCTCTCCCCGACAGCGGAGATGAGCGTTCGGAGGAATTGTGTTACACCAGCCGAGCAGCTTTGCTGGAAACTGTGGGAGATGAGCATAATCCTGCTAATAACCACAGAGCGCAGCTCCTCCTCGATGATGCCAATTTACACGTTGTTTAATGAGGGCGCGGCACGAGGGGAGGACACTGCAGGGGAAGAGAAAATCCTGCCTCAAGTGGACACGTGCCGATGCAGTTTAGATTAGGCGGGACGAGAAAAACCAAAACAAACCCAAAAATTGGTTTCTTAACTACAGGAAAACTTGGGGGAAGTAAGGAGCTGGTGCGTGATGCTCCCAGAGCATCTTTCTTTCCATCAAAGGCACCAGCTGCACTCTGCCTGCCAAGAAGGCAGAGGTCCAAATCAGGATGGGCAAACCAGCATCTCAGCATCACCAGGGATAACCACAGAGCTTCCAAAGAAAGAGCAAAAAGGCATTGATGTAAAAAGAAAACGTACAAAGAAAAGCCACAGCAAAGATGAAGCAGGGAAAAGTACGGGTGGAGGAAAGGAGACCCCAAGGTGAGAAATTACCACCCCTGGGGAGAAAGCAAATACCTTGCAGCTCTTCCTATATCTGAGCAGGTTCTCAGCCATCACCCTGAGCACAGTTTTGTAAGGTCTCATATACAAAACCTCAAAGCTCCTCAGCAGGGTTTATAATCAAAACATACTGCATCCTGGATGGTCCAATGCACCAGAAAGGGGACCAGTGGTAAAGAGCCACGTGCATATTGTGCTCTGATGAACTTAAGTGTTGTAAACCCACTTCAGTCTTTGAGCAAAGTACTTGGCACAGCCATGCACAGGAAACTTCTGCTTCAGAAGACCAGGGCTGAGGTTAGCACGAGATCAGCATGGCTGGGAGCGCGAGCGGTCGTTCTGCTACCCAAGTTTGCCAACTGAAAGGAGAGGGAAGGGTGTTACTGAAGGCTGTGTTAGGAAAAAGAAGAAAATTACCCTCATCCTCGCCAAAATGGCTTTTGCATTGCAAAAGAGGAGGGCACTAATTAAATCAGACGTCTGCTTCGAATCGGCGAGGACGGTTGGGGTCCGACCACCCCTTGGGAGGACTTTGGGAGGCAGCATAGGCATTCTCCTCCGTCAGTGGGAGGATGAGCTGAAGATGCGAGTTGCTGGGGCTGTCCCCACTGCAGGGATGGGGAAGCCTGGATGCCCTTACACCTCCTCCCTCCCTTCTCAACCAGGAGCACTGGGGTTATTTACGTTGGCAGACTCGCGACGCTCGGTACAGCCCGCCAGACGACAAATACCAGAGCAGGGAAAAGAGCCATCTGAGCCAAAAGCCAGTGCGGGTACAAGAAGAACAAGGCCAAATGGGTACGAGTCATCCACAAATAAATTTAGGCTGGAAATGAGAGCACTTTGTATCCATGTGAGCAGCAAGGCTCCAGCGGCGGCTTTCCCGGAGGACTTGCCAGGGTCAAACGGCTCATTAGTTTGAAGAAGGAAGCCAGCAGGAGGTTTTTGCATCGCAGCTGCCTCTAATAGCAAGGGGACTGGTCTCCAGACCGGCCAAAAAAAAATCAGTGGTGGCCCTGGGGCTGGCTTCAGCAGCAACCTGCATCCTGCAGGCAGCTGCAGCCGCACCGGCGAGGTACGGAGGGACGCAAACCGCACTCGCTTGCTCTTATAGAGATGGGAAGCTGCATGGGGAGAAAAATACAAATGCACGGCTCCAATTTTCCAGCTGATGGGAGCTGGAAACGTCGGCTGGGCTTTGGGCTCAGGGCCCTCCGTAAAATTCATTTTGGTTTGTCTTAAGACAGCAGTTCTGTTCGCCAAGCAGCCTACGAGCATTTCAGTAATAGCAGGGGGAATCAGACCTGCTTGTCAAGCGTGTTGCTATTTGTGCTAATGCTGTGTACTGGAGGGAAGCTTGAAGAACAAGTCCCCTTTTTATAGCGTGTTGTATGCTGGCAGCAAGCCTGCAAATTAGAAGGAATTCAGAGAGGAGCAGCAACAACAACAACAACAACAACAAAAGCCTAAGGGGCTGGAGGGATTAGTTTTGGAGGATAAAAAGGAAAGAGAACTAAGTGTGTGGTCCAGTGGATGCAACTTTGGGCTGCACCCACTGCTGTCCCGTCCGTGGGAAACCCCCCTGTGTAATTTGCAGGTTTCCCTACCTGTCCTTAAAAAGCACAATGTGTCTTCTCCCACCTCAGGGGACAGCTCTGCCACATCGACGCAGAAGAAAAATATTTTTTAAAATTACATCCGTGATAGAAAGTTAATTAAGCAGTTGCCAGAGCAAAGGACAGCCCACGAACAAAATTGGTTTGAGCTGGGAGCGGCTGAGCCACAGCAATGAAGGGTGTGTGGGGAGGAAACCTCCACTGCAGTGGGGTTTCCAGGGTGGTTTTACCCCAGATCGGCTCAGTTCATCCCCAGCTCCTTTGAACGTGCAAGCTCTCTGCTGGGATGTGGCCCTGCCATCAGCATCCCTATCATTTGGGGCACCAAGAAGGGCAGAAGGTGACCTGAATCACGGGCTTAATCACCAGCCTTCAGTCTGGCTGCGCTAGCACTGGTGACAGGGCCCTGGAGAGGGGACTTTGGCAGGAGCCCAGCACCGTCCCTAGAGGAGAAAGCTTGGCTGTCCCCAGCCTGGGGTACACAGACTCATGGGGACATCCCTGTGACCAGCAGGTTGTCCCCAAGGATGCATCACTTCAGGGACCATCAGTGCAGGGATATCCAGAGCCTTCCGGGGTGGGGAGATAGGGATGAGACAGTCTGTTGACCAAACCCCACTTTTCTGCCTGCCACACAAGAAAGTGATAAGCTGTAATTTGCCAGTGATGGGGTATAGGAGAGGAGGTGGCACAGAGGTTGGGACAAGCCTTCCTTTAAAAGCCCACTAACGCCACCTTAAAAAATAATGAACTGGGGGCAGCGGAGGTTACTGGTTTAGTATGAGAATTTTCATGAGCATGAGAAAAAAGAAATAAAAAAAATAAAAAGACCACATTGCTGCAAAGTTTTTTGCTGTTGTTGTTTTGTTTTGTTTTTTTTTAACAAGCTTCGGGGGCTCTGGGAGACCAAGGCTTGCTGCAAAGTTTGTTTTCTGTTGTGCCCACGTTACCAAGCAGAGCTGGCCGAAGAATGTGCGGCGAGGGGCTCCCAGCCGGGCTGCAGCCCTGGGTTAAGTGCTGCCCACCAGGTACAATGGCACGGTGAGGGTCACCCAGCCTGAGCATCGCCTGCTGCCCAGAACACTGCTCAGCAACCCACCTTCCCAGTTGAATGCGGGCTTTGCTTCCAGCACCGCTCCATTTCTGACCATCACGTTAGTAAGTAAACGTAATACATACATTTAAAAGAAGATGTTTTCTAGAGGTTGGGATTACCAGGGCAATTCCCCCCAGAGCCTTTCCCCCAAGTGTGCCAGGGTGCAGCGCGGTAGCCGGCAGCTCCCAAACCCTTCTCCGGAAAAGTTCAAACCCTCAAATACTTGGAATTGCTCTTGGAGGGAATTTATTCTAAAGCCGCTTTAACGGCAGCTGGGAATTACCAGGGAGGCACTTTGTTCTGCAATTTCCCAGCTGCTGACCCCATTCACATGAAGGGGGCCCTGGGTGGTCGCTCAGCTCGGGAACACGTGCCCAGTCGGCTCTGCCCAGCGTTGTACCCACATTTCCCCTCGCCCCAGGTCGCAGGACCAGCATGGAGAAGCCTGTTGCGCGCGGTAGAAGCAAGAAAAATTACCTCCTGCATCCAGCTACGGGGGTGTGAGCTTGCTTAGCTCAGATGTGGTGGGGTTATTTAAGACCTTGCTCCCCCGAGGGTTAAACATTGCACCCAACCGCGTTGCTTCTCCCCTGAAGCAAGAGCGGAGCTGGAATGCTGTGACCCTCCAAAAAATCCAAGCCAACATCCCGACATGTTGGTGGCATGTTGCTTTTTAAGAAGCATTTTGTTTTTAAGGAAGAGTAAAGGGTTCTTGATCGAAATCACCAACGGAAGTCTATAGCTGTGCGCTGGCAGGGCTGTGAGCAACAGGTCTTGCTTGAAGATTGGAAGATGCCACCACTGGAGCTGTGGCTTTTGCTCTTGCAAAAACCTCTGTGCCCCCTGGCTCATCCTGTTGCCCTGAGAGGGTTATGGAACCTTTCTCTGCTCCACACCTACATGGGGACATCTTGGTCACCTTGTTGGGGCTACGCGACTCAAACCCTAGAGATGAGGTGGCAGCTCTGGAAGAGGGTTGGGTCTCGTGGCAGGTAGAGGAAGCCCCATGCCCGACTGCAGCTGGATATGAGCCCATCTGTGCCACGCAGCCAGTTGGCAGCTGCCAAGTCACCTGGAGCACAAAAATAGAGGCAAGGGTTGGACTGATAGGCATCAGCCCCCCACACTGCAGCGCCGGCGGCCTCGCAACAGCTTTCGACTCCTTGCTGTCATGCTCAGAAGACACTTGTGGAAAAACACAGCAGAAAGGAGAGGGTTTGAGTGGCAGGTTGGAAAAGGAAGGGGGGGGGAAGAAAACAACTTGGCAAGAAGGGAAGGACTGAAGGACACAGGCATTTCCATTTTGGTGCAAAACTCCCAAGGGTGCCACTTAAGAGTGTTTATTGACCAACTCTCCCCGCTCTTGACAAGCTGTCCTTGCAAACCGTGGCAGGCAGGGACACTATTTCTGGTCAAGGCGTGTACAGCGGCAACACTTTATTAACTCTATAATTAACTGGTGACACGCGTGGGACTCAAAACACACAGGCAGTGAATCCCCCTCGAGAGAGCTCCCACTCTGCAGGCACTGCACCTGCACTATCACCCCAGCATCACTAAAACCCTGAACTGTGACACCACAAAAAAGCCAGCGAGGGGTTTCATGCAATGCTTCAGAGGACCAAAAAAATACAAAAGAAAAAAAAAAAAAGAAATCCAAAGTCCAGCCAAACAGGTACAGTCTACTTAAAAAAAAAAAAAATAAAGCAAAGGGTGCACCCGCCCTTGACTCAGGCAATGCAGATGCAGAAGACTGAGTTGCTTCCCTCAGTATCAGAAGGAAAAGTAATCATCGTCGTAATCAAATAAAAATATTAGATGCAGCCAGGTCAGGTTCATGAAGGGTGAAAGGCAACAGTTTGACTCCAAACCCAGCTGTTGTCCCCAGCCCAAAAGCTTGCACCGATACCATCTTCCCCAGCACAAGTCTGTGCGGGAACTCGTTACCCTCCCCCCCGCCCCCCCCCCCCCAGCTTCCTTGCAACACGATAAGACTCCACATCGCCCTCAGCTCACAAGTTAAACGTCTTATTAACTGCAGTGACGTAAAAAAGGAAATCTCTGAGAACTATTGCAGAGATGAGAGGGAACACATTTACCATCGATCGGCCGCGACACTGCTGCAGAGAGGTCTGCACGTAAAAAAGCATCCAGCCCCTCCTTCCCCTCGCTCCTCTAATCGCTCGATGTCATGGGAAACCAAACCTGACATCCAAACAGCTCAGACACAAGAGACGTGAAGTAAAAATATTTTTAAATTAAAAAAAAAAAACAACAACACAACAACCCAACCTACAACGAAAAAACCCTTGCCTTCCAGGAAACCATTTGGATACGGACCCTGCGCAGCTGCAGCCAACCTCCGTGT
Organism: Actenoides hombroni; assembly: GCA_024336885.1. Classification (NCBI taxonomy): domain Eukaryota; kingdom Metazoa; phylum Chordata; class Aves; order Coraciiformes; family Alcedinidae; genus Actenoides; species Actenoides hombroni. The sequence continues at coordinate 24,460,872 of WUAM01000395.1, forward strand.
CGTACTCATCCCTTCTGCTTCGGCTTGGAGAGGAGGCAGGGTGGGGAAGAAAAGGGGAGGGGAAAAAACACCCCCAACCCAACCCAAAACAACAACAATAACCAAAAAAAAACAACCCCAAAGCAAACAAATAAAAAAACAAAACAAAACAAAAAACCCCAAAACAAAGAAACCCCCGAACAAACCAGGGGAAAAAAAAAAAAGCAGCGATATTGCAGCTGATGAGCTGCGAGAGGCTGTTGGCAAAGTGGTCCAGCAATCATCTGAAATTCAGACGGTCACGTGAGGACCCTGTCTGCAGCTCCCGCGCAGCCCGGGCTCAGCACTTCGCCGAACTGCACACGCAGCAATTCGCCGCCTCGCCGTCTCCCGCCCCGCTCTCACCCGCTTCCCAGCCCGCGCCCCATCCCAGCACCCCAGCACTTTTTGCACTGCGAGGTGACCGAGGGCCTGGTGCTGAGGCCGCTCCAGCTCCAAGGGTGGATTCTCGCCATGCAAGCGCGGGGAATGCTGCAAAGCATCGCCAAGCTGCGAAACCACCCCTCCTTTTAGGTTTTCCAGCTAAATCCCAGCCCTGCAGACAGCAGTGACTTCTCTGCCAGGATGTGCATGGTGGCCAGCACCCCACTACATCACCGAAGGCTGGCGAGGGGTCCCACGGGCATGGAGGAGCACCCAGGAGAACATGCTGTACTTGCTTCCTGGGCCAGCCTGTCCCTGGGCAACCCTGGGCATGCCCAAAACCAGCCCCTGAGCTCCCGGGACAGCCGCGGTTGCATCAGAGAGCAGCCTGGTTGAGCCCAGACACCTCCAGGGCGAGGTGGCAGCCGGCTTTTTTCTTTCTTTAGATAATTATTTTTTATTTTCTTCTTTTTTTTTTTTTTTTTCCTTTAGCTTTCACCTGGGCCGTTGCTTCACACCCAAAGGATGCTTCAGGTTCCCTCCTCCCCCCCCAGTCCTGCATCGCCCCACGGCCCCGAGGACCCAACCGGGACCAAGCGATGAGCAAAGGTCCCTCTGCAAAAAGCCATGTGGCCGCACAGTGCCAGCCTCACCGTCCCACCCCCTAAAACTTTCAGGACAACAAAAAACAACATTTTTCTCTCCGCTCGTACCCATTCTTCACATAAATCAGTAAAAGGAGTTAAGGGACTTAGCGCTCAACGCCGCTTCGCCTCCCCCGCCCAGCCAGAGATGCATTGCATTGCACTAAAGTCAGGCAGATACAGGGAGACTAAAATAAGAGCGTGCTCTTCTTTTTTTTTTTTTCTTCCCCTTTTTTTTTTTTTCCCAAAGTCGGATTGCCTTTCACGGCGACTATATTTATAGGTAGAGCTGTTGAAATTTTAAGGGCTCCCTGCCACAGGAATCTTGATGGTGTCTTGTGTTCACGAAGCGGCGTTAACTTGGCAAAAAGGAGCATTTAACAGACTGACGGGTGCTGCTTCCCCCCCTTGATTTTGGGGAAAATCATAGGGAAAAAGAGATGGAAAACGCGCGGGGGAGATGCGCGCGCCCCCGCCACGTGCCGTGATCCGTATTTTCCAGGTTTGGAGCGTAGAGAACGTGGGATTTCACACCCAGCCCTGGACCAGCACTTTCCTTTTCTGTCAACAACCGAAAAAAAAAAAACCCCAACCCATCCACTTTCATGGGTGTTCATTTCTGCTTTTAGTTTGGCTATCGGTGGCACACACAAAGCCTGCTCTGGAGGGGTAAAACTCACCCTCCCCGTCCAAAGCCGCCCGTGAACGCCGTCCACCAACACAAGATGCCCAGAAACCGTGCGGTCTCAGCCCAAAAGTCTGCGATTTTATTCCACGGCAGCGTGCTATGCCGCTAAAACCCTGTTTGATTTTAATTTCTGCTATAAAAGCGCGTTACACCACGGCCAAAGACGCTACCACCCCGCTGAGCGCGTCTGGATACTCAACTTTCATTTCCCTATGGCAACGTGTGCCTATTTAAGACAAAACCCAAACCATAATTAAAGTTATCGATAGGAGCCAATGTTTACTGTTGGCTATTTTAATATCAAGTGCTGTTGGCTTTCAAGCCACTGATTTCCATCGCTTGCAGGGGATGATTAAGCTGGAAACGCGCCTAAATGCCGGGGTTTTTTTACGTTTCTATGGGCACTTCTGCCGTCAAATCAAAGAAATGCACTTAAGAGGCCAATCCCAGCGGACGCTTCTCATCGGGGACCGTCTTGACTGGAAGCCGGTGAGTGATTTTTTTGAGCGATCAAAGACAGGCATAAAAATAAACCTGAAATAGCCGTAACGAAAGGTTCTTGCTCCTGCAAGCAGCCCCCTCCAGAAGCAAAGCCAACGGGGAAGGCGGCTCGTGGGGCTCCAGGAACACGACTATTTTCAGCCTTGTGAAAGTCAGCAGAAGTATCACCTTCCCAAAGGAATGAATTTCAGGTTGGAGCGCTTACCAAAGGTTAAAAGTCACTTCCTTCGCTTGCCCATGTGCCAAATTTGGCAGCTGCTACTAGCATCTGACGGCCCCAAAAGGCGGCTGTGTTGGGGACTGGGCTGCAACAGCCTTCGCTAGCCAGCACCTGGATGGTTAACTCTGAAGCCTAGTGACAACAGACTATTAAGTTCCTGGATGTATATAAATACCGGTGCAGAATTTTGCCGGATTTACAAAGCCCCCAGCTTTCAATCGACCTGTGGCATTTTCAACACGTGCTCTTAGCAACGATGTGACTAGAAAATTAGCAATCATTATAACAGTGGAATTTAAAGCCAGCTCACAACAGGGTAGGGAGATTCATGGTATTTTGTGATATTTATATCATGATATTTATACGGGAGATAAACAAGTCACCGGCCCCATTTATCCACACTACTCTTTTTCCACTGCTATCAATAAATACACGACTTCATTAAGTCTCATTTTTCTGGCTGGTCCTCCTTTAGGGAGAAGGATGCACGTAAAACCAACCCAGCAGCTCCAGACACTCAGTCGCCCTATTTATGTTTCAGCTCCTTTGAGCAGAAAGATGAAGCTGTAACTGAATTAACTGGAAACTGGCAGCAGCACAAACTCGCCAGATTCCAGCTAATTGCGTGGATTAGTAATTCCAGTCATATGCAAAATCCACCTCACCTATGGCAGGGGAAGGTTAACGTATGGGGTGTTCTCCTACTACGCGACCTGCCTGCTCATGAACTGGGGGTCCATCGGTCTCCTAAAGCCTCCAGGCCATGGCCAGGCCAGCAAAAAAGGCTTCAACACCCCAATGGAAACATACTCTAATATAGCCCAGGGGAGGCCGTCGCTGCTGCAACCGCTGCCGCAGGGAGCACCATCCCATAGATTTGACGTCGTTTTCTTGCAAAGCGGTGGGATGAATCCCTTGGGATGGCAAGACCAGACAGCGTGGAGGATGCGCTTCCCCCCCCCGGGCCCCCCAATAACCCCCAGCCCTGTGTCCGGCCTCGTGAGGGTCGTGAGGTCCATTGGAGCCCGAAAGCGTCCGTGCCCCGATTTGCACCCCGCATCGCACCCAACGCGTAGCGCAGGGGACCTGCCAGGGTCCACCCTGAGCGGGTGGGCGGGTGACTGCGCTCCGGCCTCGCACACCGGCCTCGCTACCGGGTGAGCATCGTGCGTGACCCCTCCCTCCGCCGTTACCGGGGTGGCTGCGCTGGGCAGAGCTCTCCCTGCTAGACCCCCGCTGCTGCTGCTGCTGCCAGCATTAGCGTCCGGTGCACGGATGTGCGTGACACCCACCCCCCGACTGCTGCCGGGCTTAGCGCACCGGGCACCCCGCGCAGGCGGCGCAGCTACCGGGGCTATTGCACCGGGCACCCCACGCGCGGGTTCCCCTCCGCAGCTACCGGGGTGATCGCACCGGGCACCCAACGCACGGGTTTCCCTCCGCAGCTATCGGGGCTATTGCACCGGGCACCCCACGCGCGGGTTCCCCTCCGCAGCTACCGGGGTGATCGCACCGGGCAACCCCGTGCACGGCCCCTTGCCGCTTCCGGGGCCATCGCACGGCGCACGGCGCCCACCCACGCGGGGCCAGCAGCGTGCTGCTTCGTGCGCGGGCCTCCCCCGCACGCCGCGATAGCCCCGCTCCCGGCCTCCCCCCCCCCCCCCCGGCCACCCCCCCCCCCCGCCCGCCCCCCCCCGCCCCCC
>WUAM01000395.1:24465695-24502690 GCA_024336885.1 Actenoides hombroni
GCCCCTCTGCTCCGCTCTGGTGAGACCCCCGTCTGCAGCACTGTGTCCAGCTCTGGGGTCCCCAGCACAGGGACCTGCTGGAGTGAGGCCAGAGGCGGCCAGGACAAGGATCAGGGGGCTGGAACCGCCCTGGTGTGGAGACAGGCTGAGGGAGTTGGGGGGTTCAGCCTGGAGAAGAGAAGGGTCCGGGGAGACCTTCTTGTGGCCTTTCAGTTCTTAAAGGGGGCCTGGAAGATGGGGAAAAATCTTTTTAGCAGAGCCTGCTGCAGTAGGACAAGGGGGGGTGGTCTTTTAAACTAAAAGAGAGGAGATGAAATTTTTGACAGTGAGGGTGGTGAGAGCCTGGCCCAGGCTGCCCAGAGAGGTGGTGGCTGCTCCATCCCTGGAACCATCCCAGGTGAGGTTGGCCAGGGCTCTGAGCAACCTGCTCTAGTTGCAGATGTCCCTGTTCCCTGGGGGTTGGACCGGATGACCTTGAAAGATCCTTCACAACTCAAACCATTCTACCATTCTATGATAAGAAGTCGAGGAGGAAGATGAGGAAGGTGAAGACGAAGGAGGCCTGGAGGCAGGGGCAGGCAGCACAGGCCTGGGCTTGCTGCAGCAGTTCCCCTGCTCCCCGAGGCAGCACAGCCTGGGCCCAGGAGGACCCTCCCCATCCAGACTGGGCACAGGGAGGAGGCCGCTTGTTCCCGAAGTACTATACAGGATTTATTTAACATCTCACCATTGGCAGTGCTGGGTCCATGTGAGGCACAGTGGTGTCACCCAGCAGGCCACTGCTCTGGGGACTGGTGTGATTCAGGAGCTGCCATCGCTCAGCCTTTCCGGCCAAGGGCCTCGTCTCATGTTGTCGACCTTTGTAGCCCTAAATCTCTGCCTAGATCTGTGGCGTAAAGAACTACCATAAATTCAAAGGAATAGGAACAGAACACCTGACGTCAGCACAAGTTGCATCTTCTCATTTATTTCTGATTCATTGAGGACTCTTTTAGCACAAGTCACCATGGAGGCAGCCAAGGGCTTTTCAGACATTAAGGGAATAGTAGGAGAGGGCTTTCTGGGGTGACCAACGGGCAGAGGAATGAGGTGATTCCTCAGGAGGCATACACAAATACATAGAGATGAAGGGACAGCAGCTGAATAGTGGGAGATCCTCAGATGTGCTTGCATTTCAAGGATTCTTTTCCTCTTTGTTGAAAGGCACTAAAACGGTGCACTCTAAACCAGAAGTGTCTGACAGTGCTTTATTTTTTTCTGAGAACATCCTTTGTTAAAAGGGCCAGGAGGCCTCCTCTTTGGTTAAGGGCTGACCTGTCAAGACCTACAGCAAGTCCTCCAGCAGAACTTGAGAAAGGCTGATTTGGCACAGTGAGTGTTTCCAACAGTAAAAAAAGAGGAAGAAAAAGTAATGAAAAGGTTCAGAATTTCTTAATGCATCATACAGAAAAAAAACCACCCCAAACTAGTAAACGAGTCAGTATTACCAAAGTTTCTTTTGAGATCAGTCTTACACAATTACAGTGTATATGTGTAAATAAAATGGATTCTTTGCTAAAACTTTTGAACTTGTTGACCAATTTGAAAGGATATCGGAGACACTCAGTTTCTGCAAGTTCAAAACCAGGCAGCTGGATAAAAGGGATATCCATCAGCACACTGAGCTCTCTCCTTCCCCTTCCCCTGCCAAGACAGAGGCACAGCATAAGCTTAACCTTGCTTAGACATCAGCACAGTCACACCTTGCAATAGACGTTTGCTGGAAACAGAAACAAAACCGTTACTTCCCTCGCTGTTGACATTTAGGTTTTGCTGTTTGAGTCCCTGCTACTTTTTCTAAGTGAGAAAATTACTTGTTATTCACATCAGTGCTTTTAATGAAATACTCAAAGCGTGACTTTCAGTGGCGCTAGAATCGCTCTGGCAAAGCTTAGTGAGAGCTCTGGAGGGCAGAAGTCCTGCTATTGCTGGTGATGGTAGCACCAACTGTGAACCCTGCCTGCAAATGCTTTCTTTAACAGCAAAAATACTGAACACTGAAACAAACAAACAAAAAAAATCCCAGCACAAAGAAAAACAACTTTGCAGCTGCTCTACTTGGTTGGGTATTTTTGGTCAAATCCTTTCTAGTTAAAACAGCGTGACCCCTTTTCCTTGCATGGGGATTCCCAGGCATGATGGGGAACTGCATTTGGCTCTGAGGGAATACGTTTGTTTTTCTGTATCCTTTACTGCTTGTGAACACCATAGACCCGCCTTTCTTTCAGACGCCGCAAATGTCAGTCATCTGTTTTTATTTAGTGGAGGACCTGAGAGTGGTGGTTGGCACGCCATTCCTTGCTTACCATTTGAAATGTCACATGGCAAATTCTAGCGCTTGAGCACAATCTCAGCTTGACAGCTCTGGCAAAAGAAAAAGGGGCAACAGCATGAGCCTCTACCACATCGCCTCAGAAGTGCTGTCAAACCCAGCTTGATCCCTCTTGCATGGGTGAGGCTGAAGGCTTGCTGTGCCTGAGAGCGGAGCTTCTCAGCCGAGGGTGGAAATTCATACCAGTTTTGCTGCTCTTTGGTAGGGAAGCTTTTGTCTACTGTAAGCTGGAGGGAAAATGGGGGCATTAAAAATTGATATGCAACACAATTGAGGAAGACCTTCAGGTCTCCTGGCAAGCCTGAATTCATCTCCAGTCAGGCCCTGCCTCACTTCTCTGCATTTTAGAGAAACAGGCAGGGAGAAATATTTCCACAACCAGGTCACTGCCTTAAGAGGATCAAATAGGCTTCATGTTAGCTGTAATTTCCTGAATTTGAATGGATTTTCACCACGAATATTGACAATCTCCCATGCACGTGAGCATCCTTGAGTATGATTTTCAGTGTAATGCACTGAAGAGTGATGTGGAAGGATGCTAATCCCCGAGGGCTGTGTTTGCCTTAGTGGAAAGCCTGGCCATGTTTTCATGTGTGCTTGTCAAAATGCTTGTGTTACAGCTAGGACACTTCCCTGGCTCTAGCCCACGCAGCCCCCGTGTTTGCAGAAAGGGTGGAAATGCAATCCACACACCCGCTTTGTCTAAGTTTCTGTGATCTTTTTTTTTTTTCCGTGGTGCTTCCCTACCCCTTCTGTCATTTCCATTTCAGCCAAATGCAGCTTTTTTTCAAGACAGGACACCATTAACACTGAACTGATGGAGAAAATGACTCTCCTTTTTGCTACCTGCACCTGACAATGCTTCTCACAGCTGCTGTGTTAGAGGGGGAAGCAGCAGAAAAGTGGTAATTCTGGGTTGGAAAGGTTGCAGGAGGAACTACTTCTCCAAGGTAGGAAGTGAAACATGGATTCTTGATATGTCAGTATTAATGTTTCAGCACTGGTGCCTCCTCCCCACGTACTGTGTAAACTGAACAAGTCCTTCATCGAGTTTCTCATCCACTGGAGCTTCTATCTTGACTCTCTACACTCCCTTTGGTGAAGCAGTTACCACTTCGTAGTCCTGTGGGACTTGAGCATCTGTATGAGGTTTACAGTCACCAGTCCTGACACGGACATCATGTTCACCTGCGCTACAAGCAACCTGGGTTTCTTCAGCTTGCAGAGGTCCCAGAAGCTGCTGTGCATTGACTAATGGATACTTTTTTCTTTCTGGGAGAGATTAAAAAAAATCAATCAGCCCCCAAACGAATAAAAACCCCCAACCTATGCAAGAGCTCTGATTCATATTTTATTTTATTTTTTAAGTTAGCTTTTCCTTCAGCAAAGGCTAAAACTGGAGCACTTACCTCTTCAAGAAGAGTCATTTAATAACTGGACCAGCACTTGGAATTCACTTGAAGGCACTGACTAATTCAGCAGATGAGCGAAACTGAAGTTCAATCATATGTGGTAACGCCTTTCTTTTTCCCACACTCATCAAAACCCTGTTTGCCTACTTCACAGATTCCCCAGGTATTAATAGCCAGCAAAGACTTCAGCTGAGAAAGAGCTGGCCCCAGAAGAAGTTTCATTTGCACGTTAGAGAGATGAGGGAGGCTACAAAGGGATCACTACCAAGTGCTGCAGATAGCCTGGCTTCTGGCAGCTGCCTTCCTACACAGATGAAGCTGAGTCCTGCTTTGTCAGGCACATGGCATAGTCCAGGGCTTTTGTCTGGGCTGAGAACGTGGTTAAATCCTTGCAGGCATTGCAACGTGGAATGGCATTTTAACCACATCAAGGAAAGCAGGATGGGGCTCCAAGGGCGAGGCGGTCCCTGCACTACTGGTGGTCCCTAGCATGCTTGAAGGTGGTCTGCAAAATGATTGCAATTGAAAAACCCAACCCATACACGTTGCATTCCCATGCCTGCAAGCCAGCAATCACAAAGGAGATGAAGTAACGGTGATAGATAAACAATTTGGGTTTTAGGTCCCAAGGACAGTTCTTCCCAGTGATGCTCACGTTTTGTCATTTTTTTAGGAGCGAAGGTGAATTGTTCATTTGGTTTAAGGAGGTCGGGGAGGGGCGGTGGTTGCCCCATTTCATCTGGCCCTGGAAACCTGGGCTGGTACACGCTGCAAGAACCCTGCTCGCTGCCAGAAGTTACCTGCAGCCAACCCCCCATACCTATGCAAAGAGCCCTTTTCTTATTAAAGGACATACTTGCATAATCTTCCTTGTATGATAAGAAGCAGTGCCTACGTTCTGTCTCACACCCAGGCCTCCAGACTTACACAGGCCTAAGGAAAGGGCTGTTCTGCGTAACCAGCTCTACCTGGGAGCGTGGACCCATCCTAAGGACATGATACCATCGGTGTGGGGAGGAGAGGGTGTGCCCCAAGCGTCCAGCAAAGACAAGCACTGCAACTGCCAGGCTGCTGTGGAGACAGTGATTGGAAAAGGGTGAGCAACACAAAGCTCAGGAATGTCTCTGTGCCTCCCAGGACTTTTCTCTTGGTCCCGTGAGAAAAAACCCAAAACAAACAGTGCTTCATTTCATTTGGTCAGGGTGACTGCTTACCCTAGGAATGATTTTTGGAAGGTGCTGCTGAAAATTGACTGAGGGCAAGGACGTTGCCCACCTTCACCTTAAACTCGGTAATGAAGTGTCTGCATTACCAGCTGAACATCAAATAACTTGACCTGGCACCATTCAAATCGGCAGAACCTTGAAGCTGTACGTAGGGGAGATCTCTGGCCCCAGCTCTGATCTGTTCTCCTATGAGATCTGTAGGATCTCACTTGGCTTGCCATGCCATTCTTCCCCCTGTGGATGCTCTTAGTATAGAGGAAAGCATCCTGGTGGGGTTCAGTTTAGAGCACTTCGGTGACACCTAGGATTTTGGTAAAAAACCAAGCACCTGGAGAAGGGTTCTGCCCTTTCCAAGGAGGTTTGGTTGCATTCAGTGATGGATGTGAAGGAAACTCATGGTTCCTGGGTTGGTGGAGGCTGGGGATGAATGAATCACTTTGCAGTTGGGAGTGTGGGAGGTAACAGGGCTGGTTTTCCCTTGCAGAAGTGCTTCTTGTGACCCACCACGGGTCTGCACTGTTTTAGGAGACAACAGCATCCAGTTTTAACCTTCAACTGGAGAGGTTCTTACTTTCAGTCCTCACGGGCCGTGGTATAATACTGGTGGTGGCAGCAGGGTGAGCAAGCCTTGTGCTACTTTCCTCTCCATTTCACAGAAAGTGGAGGCAGGCAAAGGTTAAGAGACTTTCTCAAGGTTGTGTAGGAAATTAGTAGGTCAGAAGGCTGGTCATTAGGACATCCTTTCTGCAGAATATAACAAGAGATGGACCAGAGGTGCAGAGAAAAATGGAACTTACCCAGGGTTGCGGGATCATCCCATCTCCTGAGGTAATTGCCCTGGCAGACAGATTATCACATACTTCCTGTATCTCCACTGCAAAAGGTGAATGGGAAGGGGTGTGGGGGGGAAAAGACGATTGCAATTAATTCAGTTGAGCTTGACTGGACATGCACAAGCAATCTGGAGAAGGAAATAGTTCTAGTTCTGTCTGGTTCAGCAGAAACTCCACCCACTGAAGCTTTCCGGCAGGAAATCAAGTTACAAACATTACATGATCTGAGCAAATTCTCATACACTGATCCTACCCTGGGGACAGGACACTTTTGCGAGCTGCTTATTGAGGCCGTAGCTTTAGATACCTTAACCCTTTCTGGAGTGTCACTTTGAGGGCATCACAGCTTCTTGTGCTGGCTAGACTGTAGAGATCACAAGCGAGAACTTAAAACTGTTTGGGGTCATTCTTCATCAGTAAAGAAGTCCTGAAAGCTGTCTTCGTGTGGAGGAAAGAAAGGGAGGGCTGGGGAGTCTTTCTTCTACTTGCTTTTCCTACTGAAAAATTGCGATCTGTCGACAATATGTTTCCTGGAACACCCTAAAGATGACCAAAAAATGTGTGGTTTCTGGCACCAGCCTGACTGTGCAAGTGAAACCTCTCAATGGAGAAAGGAACCAAACTGTACTTGGACTGTTTCAGACCCATTGTTTTTTACTAGCAGAAATGCCTGAAAAACAATAGGAGAAAAGCTGCCATCCTAAAAATTCGGACACCTACTGCTTCAGCTAAGGGTTAAGATAAGTTGTGATCCACGTGTTTAAATTATATAATGAACCTTAAGGAAATAAACCTTGACACTTGCTAATAATCCTAAGATTTAAAACAAAACAAAACAAAAAAAAGCTTAGAAAGGAAGAGAGCTTTTCTTTTCACAGAACAGGAAGCAAAAAGGAACGCAGCTCGTATTTTTTCTCTTTAGCCAATTACCAATAATGTAGATGAATGTCTGCCACGGAGAAAAGAGGAAAGGTGGGAGCTGCTTGCAGTGACAGCAAGGCTGTTTCCCACATGATGGCTGTTTCTGGGGACTTGGAGCCCTTCAGCACACTGCTGGAGAGTGGAGAGATGGGAATGGCCCTGGCTGGAAGTGCTTCCCGCCCGAGCACGCGGTGTGACATGTCTCAGGTTTCCCTTTTTCTTCGTCTAAGAAGCAGAGCATCTCCTGATGAAGGTCAGAGCTTTGATCCCCATAGCTTGCTCTCCTGTTTATGGATGGCCATTATTAGTAACACGGGCTAGTGCAGGCACTGCTCCGTGCCTGCCCTTGTCTGCCTGCAAGGGAACAGGGGCAGGATAACAAAAGAAAGTATAAATAGAGTCTTTTTAAAAGCTTGTTAAATAGAAATAGACTTTTAGGGAGGAGAGAGAGAGAATGAGGCGTGTTACCATAGTAACTGCCAATGGTTTATTTAAGAAGGGCAAAGAAACAAACACCACAGAAAGGCGAAGTCAAGAGGACTTGAAAATTGCTGAAGGACTCCACCAGGATACAGACATGGAGTGGCCAGGTAAGAGCAGTGAGCTTCTGCTAAAGCTGTGCTGAAAAACTTCATCCCGCTTTACCTCTTGCAGAGTGGTCTGGAAAACGTTGCTGGGAAAAGTGCATTAGGGAAACACAGCTTTTTGGGGGTGGAGGGTGGGGAAATGCATGAGAACATGTGTCAGATTGGTGATATCATCAGGAGCAAAGGGTCACATTACCTCTGCCCAACCTGAACCCACTTAGTGCAAAGCCCAACTCATGCTTTTTGCCATCTTGGTGTCTTGGTGTTAGAGGAATAGCAGAGAGCTTTCAGGGGCTTCCACAACATCAGCTATTAAAAATCAGACGTGAAGGTCCTTTCCTATGTGCACCAGCAACATGGGAATCTCCAGTATTGTTCCTTTCCCTCCCCACGTGAAAGCTCTCCCTGAGTCAGGAACAAATACCAAAGACTGAAAATGCTGGCAGCTGTGGTGGACACCTGTGCTGTCTGCCTCCCCTTATCCCCTCTGTTATCTCACTTTCTCCTCAAATGTTTTTGCTCACATTATGTATTTCTTAGGTAAAATGACTGATCGGAATGATTTGCATTCATTCTCCCTGTGCCCAGGAGGCTGCATCCTGCCTGAATCACACAGAATGGTAAGGGTTGGAAGGGACCTCGAAAGATCATCTAGTCCAACCCCCCTGCCAGAGCAGGATCACCTAGAGCAGGTGAAGATCACCTTGTGCTAAATGCTGCACGTTCATGGGACAGAAAGATGCTTCCTACCTCAAAGAGCTCTTACTTAACACAAGAAAAGAAACAGGAGATAGAAAAGCAGGTGTGATGGTACCTGGAAACACCACAACGGGGCTTTTCCATTCCCAACCTTAAAAGCTCAAGACCAGAAGCAACTCGAAAGTCTCTGCGGTTGGAACGTCTTTTTGCAGTTTTGTTTTTAATCTTTTAGTTTCTAAATCGTTGTAAGGATTTCCCAGTTCCTGACTCGTAATTTTGAAAACCTCAGGGCAGGTGCCACTGGAAGTGTTCACACAGCAGAGAGGTCACAGGAAGAGAGCAAGCTTCCCTACGAGGAGAGCTAAGAATTGCAAAAAAAAAACCAACCAAACCTTAGTTTCTTCTAAAAACTGCACAGGCATCTTCACTGGGGAAAGAGAAACAACTACAAAAGTCTCCTGCATCTCTGCAGTGGAGGGCAGACACTATGGACTGCCCCATCTTATTTTGCTTCATGGTAAAGCCAGGACTGTTTATTCACACAACAGAGCAGGAGACTTTCTGTTAGGTTTCTATCAAAAGTCTCCTTCCTCTCAGTGAGAGAGAGGCAGATATTTTAAAACTCTGGACTATGAGCTGAAAGCCCTGTTTCTCCTTAGAGTAATCCAAAAGATTGTCCTTGATGTCCTTCTTCAACACCTCTCCGCTTAATGAGTGCATTGCAGCAGCAGGGCTGTAGCTCCTTCACATTACTGATCCCCTGGATGAAATCTGAGGCACAGCTTGAAAGGCTGATGCCTCTGTGAGCCCATTAACACAGACATGTTTGCCGGGGGATGGAAATGATTTTATCCAAAAAGGGCCCTAGGTTACCTAACTCAGGCCAATTTTTGTGCAAAACCAAACCTATGGGTGGCATATTTATTTTTAGGGTTTGAGCTAAATTCTCTTCATTTTCTCCCCCAGAGCAAGAAGCTAATCAGAACCCGACTGCTCCACTTTCTACATTTCCCTGACCCTATGGAGAGCTATCCCATATGCCCACTCATGCATGAGAAATTCAGGGTGAGCATTTTCAGAAGGTTTCACACAGCCTTTGATGTCTCCTAGCCTGGGAAATTGGTCCTCCTTCTGCTTCCCAGCTTGGAAGGTCTCACTGTGGTATCTACAAGAGATAACGCTGCCTTTCGCTGTCTGCACTCCGTGCCAGTTGGACTGTTCATCTCTCTACTGCAGGGATGCAAGAGGGATATTTCCCTCCAGATATTGCAGAAGGTCCTTCTTGGAGAAGCTGGCCTGTCTGCAGTTCTAGGCAACCCGGGCCGCTCCTCTCCTCTCTTCTCACAGAGATTGAGTTATGCCAGGCTTTGACCTAAGTGAAGCTGCTGACGGTCACAGGGATTTGACTAATCTCCTTAGGTCGCTGTGAAATTTGTGATTCCTTTTAGGGAATAGAATTTTTTTACAAATTTATTTTTTTTTTTTTTTTTTTTTTTCCCCTTCGGGCTAACTTGCAATGTAAAAATAAACTGAAGCCCATGGTGGGAGATTAATTTCCTCCCAAACTCAGGAAGGGCAGTCAGTCAACACAAGATTCTCCTGGCCCATCCCAGGAGGACACTGCTCCTGGATTCATTCCTGGAGACAGCTGCTGTCCGACCTTGCCGTAAGACTTCCTTCCCCAGTGCTCTCCTCCCGGCCCTGCTGTAGCCCCATGGGGTCTGACTGCAGCCCATGGGCACAGCCCAAGACATTTCCTTCCCTCCTGGCTCTGCTCTGCCTTAGAGTCCTCTGCTAGCAATACTTCTGGTGGTGGGGAGCTGAAATGATTATGTCCCAATTTCTAGTCACATTTGACTAATCTCCGAATGAAGGCAGAAACCCAAACTCCCCAGGTATCCATCCTCCAGGGGCTTATGAGTAATTTTGCCTCCATCTTCATGGCTCAGGGAGCCTCTTTGCAGCCTTCTCCCAGGGTAATTGTGTCCTTTCCCTGCAGAAAACCCTACTGCTGTGGTTCTCCCCATCACTCCTGCTGCCAGCATTCTCCTGCCCTTTCCAGAACATGGGAGAGTTTGCACCATGCCCGTGGTACATCTCCTAGTTGACCAGCATTATCCCACCTTTCCTGGCTTTCCAATCCTTTCGGCCCCAACTGATGTTTAAGGGCAGATTCATTACCCCTTATAAATTCCTCAGACACCTTGAAAAGAGTTGGAGTTTGGCACTGTGCTCTTGCACCTGAAACACTTCAGGAATGCTAGACTCACCTTCCACGTGGAGGTTTGTATGTGGGTCTTTGTGGCAAAGAAACCTCTACAGACTTCTTGGTGCATTACGGTTGCTGCACAATGCTAGTATTAGTCAAATAATTAAGAACTGGTTGCTCACACAGATGCCAGAGCCTGGCTTATTTTTGCTGTGCTCCAGGGGTTCCCATTTCTAGACATTCCCATGAATTAAGCTGAGCAAGCTGGTAGGGGAGAAACGGTCTCTGAATGTTGGCATGAAAAGCACCACCACAAACTCAGCTGGCATTGTCCTTCTGCTTTGAAAGTTTTAAGCCCTTCAATTAGGGTGAAATGACAATACCCAGAGCGGGATTCCTTTGCTCTCATTTGGGCATGTAGAATGGAGATGTCTGACTTCAGATGAACTAATCACTGTCGGCTCCCTTTGTTGCCGATGCAGAGAAATGGGAAGAACCGGAGTGTGATTCAATCTACTATCGTATCCGAGAGCAGTCAAATGAATCATAAACTGTAAAAGAAGCTGAAGCTACACAGCCAAACATAAAATTCTACATTTTAGATGTCTAAATTTAAGCGAGATGAATTCCACTCCTGTGACTCAGGTGGTGAATTGCACAACGCGATGACGAGCTGACCACACCGAGTAAAGCAGCTCTGATTTCTTGATCTAGATTCATAACTGCCTCTTTTTCCTGCCTGTGTTAAAGTGCAGCACTGTCCCATTGATTCATTTCTTAGCCCTTGATGGCAGGACTATGTAAGGTAACATCTAGATGACCACTGAGTGTGTGCTTGTCTTCTAGGGGAGCAATCATGTGGCCTTATCTTGTGCTTCCAGGTTGCTGTGTTTTCTCTTCTTCTTGAATTAATAAAAGTGATAACAGGTTAAGTTGCAGGCAAAGTCTAAAGAGCTCAAGATTGTAATGCTGAGATGTCAATAAGAGGCTCATGCTGGCTGGGGAAGAGGGCTTGGGATAAGAGCAAGGAGTGGAATGTGATGGTGATGACCATGTGAACGTGAGTCATTTCAAAAATGAAAAGCACCTAGCACAAGATAACACAAGAAAACCCTAGAACCATGAAAAATGGGGCTGAAAGGTGGTCTCGGAGGCACCATGTAATCTACCCCAAGACAGGGGGTCATATGTACGTTTCTAATGCAAATCAATGAAAGAGAGAGGTGATTTTGCTAGAAGGTCATAGAGATTCTCCTGCTTGTTTTATGATGCCTTGGATCTGTGTCCAGTGGTTCACATGGTTTATTGTACAGCATTGCCTCCCTGGGAGCTGCAAGACTGGGGATTTTATTCTCACAGTGCATTACTAGAAGTCCTTTTAAAGGTTTTCTCTAGAATTCCCTGGTTAGGTTATCCCTAGAAATCACCAGTTGGGAAGCAGGATTAGCAAGCAGTTAGGTCCTTCTTCTCTGAACCTCAAGGACATGTCATTGATACCACACTGTGCTAGGACCCTGCTTCCCCAGTGTGAATGTGTTCCCTGTGATATGTGGCAATCCTCTGCATTTGAGAACTAAAATAGACGTGCCAGACTGTGACAGGGAAAAGTGCCTTGGGCAGGGCAGATTGGAGAAAGCTGGCAGGGGCCAGAGTCACAGGGTAGCTCTTGGGTGCATCTCTACCTCTCTTGTTGCTTCTGACAGGGGGAGGCCGACACAGCTCAGGGCTGTGCTTCTCTCTCTCTGAGCCAAGGACGTGGAGAAGTGGTGCACATGCTTCTGGGGCTGCAGTTCCAGCTCTGCAGTTGACAACAGTGTACAGAGCAGGTACACGATGGTGCTTGCTGTAGAGACAACAGAACCTGGCTAGATGGTGGCGATGGTAGGTAGCACTGTCCAGGAAGGGAAGATGGCTTCGCAACCGGTAGCAACCCTGACTGATGGGCTCAAATTCAGATATAACCTGCACACTAAGAATGCTCCTGTAGGATGGAGATCCCTTGGTGCTGAGCACTATCAGATGCAACACATTTTTCGATGGAATTGGATGTGCCCTCTCTAGTCACTAAGTTCCCTCCTGGCTAGTGCTGACGCTGTCTGCAGGTCCTTGAGGTGCACCTGAACTTCTTTGCCTGTGGTCTGGGCCAAATGGTCACATAGCCAAGTAAGTGCAGTCGTTTGCCTTAAGTGCTCAGTGCTGAGAGGCAAGGCCTGCTGGGCTAGGAGGCTGCTACACCCATCTCCTGTTCTGAGTTCCTTAAAACCCACGAAAGGATTACTTCTTTCACAGAGCCTAAGAGACCTGGAATACCTTAACTCATACTACTTATTAGTGCAGAAATAATTAAATAATGATGAGAGCTCCAGAGGGATGTGCTTAGTAGCTCCACAGCCTTGCTGCTAGAAATTGTCCCCTCCTTTCTGCTTATAGCTTTTGTATTGCTCCAATTAACCTTTGAACTACTGAGTAGATCCTCATAATCCCAAGGGGATTTCCATGCCAAAATGGTGGAGACTTCTGGGAAAGTGCAGTGCCTCAAAGTGCAAGATGGTTGGGGTGGGAAAAACTCCTTTCCATTTCCTCATTCTTTGTACCTTTGAGATACAGAATGTTTGGTCTAAACATATGCTAGGTGGTGCATTAGCCTGTGGGGATGCCTGAACTTTGTCTTGAAATACATACGGGATGAGAGGTGCATTATTCATCCCTACATGCCATACGTGCTCGTGTGGGCACACCTTGTTTTGTCAGTGGGTGCTGAAGACATGCAGCAGTGAAGAAATCTGGATACTGGAGAAGTGGGTCAACCTCAACTGAAGTGCTGGTGGGTTGTGGTACTCCACACTATCAGTTTGACTTCAGTTACCTGAAATGCCCTGTTCTCAGGCTGCTGAGATGCTGAGTGCATCAAGAAGTCAAGCCCTTTTACCACACCTCACCGTAGGCAGCAAAAGGGCCAAAGCTCTCTGGAGTTTTGGGATCTTTGTCCAAGGTGTGGGCTTGGTGATGTGTCTTTAAAAGGCATCCCGGTGATGTGCCTTTAACAGGATCCTGGTCCAAGTGTTCTTGTCTCCCACCAGCAAAATCTGAGTGGCTGCTGCTGGGATTGCTTTGTTGTCTATGGGAGAACAGGATCTGGCCCACAGGGAAGGCTGAGATAACCATCTCCACCTGAAGATGTCAGCCCAGGCAGAGGAGTGAAGCTAGCAGGAGAATCGCCTTGCTGGAGGCAGTGAGTCGCACGTAGAGATTTGGAGCAGTTCAGACTGTGCTCTCGTGTGTTTGTGTCTCCCCTCAGTTCCCACGCCTCTGCACTTCCTTGTTTAGCCCAGGCCCGGAAGCAAAACTGCTGAAATGCAAGGAGGAAAGTTATTCTCATGGTGTTTCCAGCCCAAACAGAACCAGGAGGGAGAGAGGAAATCTCATGAGAAAGCTTGACGGATTTCCAGCCCAGTCCCACTCAAGGCCATGGAGCTCCTGGTGTTTCATCTGGAGCTCTCACCACATTTCCATGTGCTTGGAAGTCCCGCAGCACCAGAGTGACAGCAGTGTTGGTGTCCAGGACCTTCCTGCAGTCCCATGCATCTTGGATTTACTCTGCCTCAGACCAGATTCAGTGAGGAGCAGTGTATTTGCTGCTTGTTCCCACCGTGGATGAGGATGGTGAGGCTGTGGGCGACTTCTGCAAGCCAGAGATGTTTCTGGCAGAGATGAAGCTCCTTCTTTCTTCACACTCAGGCAGGGTATTCAGGAGATAACCAGAGACTTGGAGATGGAAAACAAGCTCAAAATTCAGTGCTCTGCTCCCAAACCGGCGATAGCAACAGACTTCTAGGTATCTTCTCTCCTCAGATATCTCCACCTTTCCCCATATGAGATGTGTGGTCCATCAGGGAAAGAGGTTGGATGGGGGGGACTGTCCTGGACCACCTCTTTTGAATGCAAAATCCTAGAAGATGGAGCGGAGGGTGTAGGGGATAAGGTGGATACTGCACCCAGGCACTGTATAAACATCATGTGAAGCCGTGGTAAGAGCAAGCAGCACCTGCTGATCCTTGGACGGTGCCCGGTGTTGCCAGGCGTTGCTATCTCACACAGCACAACCCTCATCTCCATTCTTGCTCAGGCCCTCTGGATGCCAGTTCCTGTTTGTCTCCATTCCCTTCCCAGCAGCAGTCTGCTCTTTTAATTGCAGACCACCTTAAAACAAAAAGTGTTTCATCATATAGTTGGCTTTGCATTTATCACCCCTTACTGCCACTGAGCGATGGCGGTAATTAGGAGTTTGCTGCATCCCCAGCTTTTATTCTGCAGTGCAGCCAATGCAGCAGCAATTAATCCCCAGCAGGCACAGGCTAGGTGAATGCAGCAGTGCTGGGGACACAGATAATCTTGGCATAATTTATAAATGCAAAGCCATCCTCGGAGCGGGAGAGACCTCTGGGAGTTGCTTTGCTTTTCATTTTCAGAAGGCAGGCTGACTGACAGTGGGCTGGCGTGGGCTGGCTTATTTGTCCAGTTGTTTGTATAGGCTCACGACCATTTTCTAGCACTGAAAACTCCAGCGCTGACTTTGGGGTGAATTTTATCTCACTTTTTTTAGAGGAGCTGAGCAGCCTGAAGCAGTGGGAGCAATGCAAGCTCTGATGCCTCCCTGTTGTAACTGAGCAACTTGCCCCAGAGCAGTAGAGAAAAAAATCTGAAATACAACAGAGGGGCTGGGATTCATGCTTGCTATCTTACAGGTCCCTAAAGAAACTCCAGGAGTGATGCTCTCTTCCTTTTCATTGACTATAAGGACCCTGGGGAGGTGTCTTTTAATGTAGGTGCTTCAGTCAAGTGTGTTTGAAATTCCCCCGAGGCCACCTTACCACAGGTCTCAGTCATATCACCAGGTACAAAGCAGCTCAGGTACATAAACCCTGTGGGTTGCTGCCAGAGGGAGACAGTGGCACCCTCAGCTCATTCCTCATTGCATTTTCTTCCTGCTCTTCAGCCCAGCCTTCATGGGAATGGTTATCCTCCCAGGAGAACAAGGGTGTGGGCTTGGCCAGGAAGCATTGAAGAAATCCCGGGTTCCCATTTCTCCAATGAGAAGAGCAGAAGCTGTTTTAAACATGATTTAGAGCACCGTAATCTATTCCCACTGTTTCTTCCCTCCTCGAGGGCTGACTTTGCAAGGAACAAGTTTCTTTGGGTTAGAAAGTCAGTCCTCATCCAACTTTCATCAACTGCCTCGAGAACTGCTTTCTGTCCATCACACCTCCAGGCTTGGTCAGGTGCCAGCCACTGGGATGGGTGATCCTGGGAGAGCAGATGGTGTCCATGGTAATCCACTCAGATTCAGTCTTGTTCCTTACCCTTCTTTAATTTTTTTAATTGTTGGGGAGGAGGTGTTTCCAAGAGAATCTTAGCAAAGAACAAACCAGGAGGATGCTTTGCTGCCAGTTTTCATGACCCATCCCACCTGAGAGCCTCAAGCCTGCCCGGGCAGTGGCACCCACAGTCACTGCAGGCCAACTGACGGTCCTGAGAGTGAGAGCAGGATTTGGCTCATGTGTTTTTTCCTTTGAGACTTGGAAGGCCTTGGTCATATGTGAATCCATTTCACAGGTGCTCCCTGGAATAGATAAGCATCACCAGCTATTTTTGAATCCACAGATGGAGACATTTAGGCTTGACAATGTTATGAGCCAGAGCCAAAGCTGTGTGGACCTGGAGTGAAGCTGGGAACGTGTTACTTGTGTGCTTAAAGTGTTATCTTAGGGTCTGATGAATGACACCCCAGCACTTGTAGGCAGTGGGAATGTTTAGCAGATATATTTTGGAGAGGTTTGGTTTTTTGTTTTTCCCTAGTGACCTGTAATGGGACTGTTTTATGCTGAGGATCAGGGATTGATGAGACAGAGTCCATTAAGACATTAGGGCATGCAGTGTCTGTGCAGTAAAATAGGATTAACGGAGCCAACAGGGGAAATATGTTAGGAAGCATCTAGACTTACAAAGAACAAGTAAAGGACAGGCAATCAAATGACCACTTCACAAACACGTGGTGGGTACCAAGGAGATGGGTAGCAGTCATTAGGGACTGGTCAAGAAGAAATTTTCAGATCAATCCAATTTTCTTTGCGAGAGTCTTTCTGGAAAGGGGAGATGCAGTAGCTGCCATGTGCCTTGGTTCCAGCAAGGCTTTCATCACTGATCTTCTGAAAAACATGGCTCAGATGCTTGTTAACGTGGCTTCCAAGACAGGAAGGCAATGATGAGCATGGGTCTGCAGGGTGGATGACTGAATATAGAAGTGGATTATTTGA
The DNA here is from genome assembly GCA_024336885.1 of Actenoides hombroni. Classification (NCBI taxonomy): domain Eukaryota; kingdom Metazoa; phylum Chordata; class Aves; order Coraciiformes; family Alcedinidae; genus Actenoides; species Actenoides hombroni. Next base: position 24,482,268 of record WUAM01000395.1, read on the forward strand.
TCCACAGGACGTGCAGAGCCAGGAAGGACTAAGAATGACACCGAAACTGGGATGAAGGGTGGCCTCAACTTGGTTGGAAGAGCAATCTTTCAATAGTAGCATGAGATTCAGTTGGGAGGTGCGTGGGGTGGAATAAGGCAGGAACATCCAGCTGCACAAATACAGAATGGGGAACAACCGGTTTGGGCAATGGGTTACCAGGGAATGTGAGTCAGGAAATCCACCCTCTTCTGGAGACAGCGATGAGAATCCTGGGAGGTGTAAACAAGCATACAGCCTAGCCTGAAACTCAAAGGTTACTACTCAGAAGTGGGGCAATGTATTTGTGGATCTAAGTCTAGAATAGTGTGATAGAAAGACCTGGGAAACGAGACCTAGGAGGAAAGGTTTAAAGAATTGGGGTTTTTAGCTTAGAGAGGAGAAGCGCAACCTCCCTGGGTCACCACAATGATGTTCATGATGTAAAAGGCTGCTGTAAGCCAAAAAGAAGTGTCAGTACTCTGTTGAATTAGTATTAAAAATGTATGTTGAATTCTCTTGAGTTTGACTGTTGCTTAGTTAATAAAAGAGGACATTCTTCTGGGAACTGGAATTGTACATACTTAATTAATGATAATGAACACTGCAGGATATAAGAGCCTGCACAAGGATTTTGACTGCAAGGTGTTCCAGCAACACTTGACTCAGTATGGACAGCTACGATGTTGATAAAGCAGGTACCAAACAGGGGTGGAGAGTAGTACTAATTATATAAACTACAATAACTTCTATTCCCACTGATGTTCAAGAGGATATTCATTGTCAGCTGAAGCCTTCTGGGAACTTTGCTCTTTTATTGAATCTGGCTCTTTAATGGCTATTAAAACAGAGCTATATTATTCATTCTGAAACAGCATGCCCAGTAAATGAACTTATATTTTTCTTTAGGATTTAAATCCAGTCTGTTATGAATTAAATTGCAGTTGTGAGTGGCTTGAACCATATGAGGCAATGTTTTGGTGTTTTGGCAGGTGGTTTATTTTTCTGCTTGGCTGTGCCCCCACAGACGTGAATGGATAAATCAGGATGTGGAGTGTCTGTCCTCATTGAACAAGGGAAATGGTGAAGACAGGGAGCAGCCATACAGAGAACTTCCCTGGTGAATGGTGAGTAGTGCTTCTCTTTAAATACTTAGGAGTGCATGGTCTTCACCAAGGTCACCCAAGACTGCAAGTGCAAGGTCTTGCACTCTGAGATAAAAACCACCCAGGGCTGCAAGGGCGAGACCTTAACACTCTGAGATAGCTCTTGGATGCTGTAAGGCTCTTGTCCCTAATAAAATGAAGAGGAATATGAAATGCTTACTGTGCCATGGACCTGCTGCCCAAATCCTGCTGAGGTGGTGTCAACAGAGGAGATGCCCCTCTCAAAAGCTCTTTGGCATTCTATAGGGTATGTTGTAAGGCTATCCAACACCTTCTGATCAAGGAGGAGCATCTTCAAGCTCTTGCACAAGCCTTTGATAGCCTCACTGGGCAAGTGACATCTTGGGACTGAGAGTGGTGGCAATGGCAGCAGTGGTGGCAATGGCAGCAGATTCCTCAGATGCTTGGGCTGCTCTGCTGCCAGCCCTCAAGACACCAAGAACTGTACGAGATGACAGTCCTCAGATGCCCTTGAGACACCAAGAACTGTACGAGATGACAGTCCTCAGATGTGTAAACAGGAATGCAACAAATGAATCGTGTTTAGACATCAGCAGAAGTCAATTTTAAGACAGCTAACTATCAGCTTTCTGCACCGTCAGCTGATGGGTCAAATTTCTAAAAGTCAACACCCTCAGTTGCCGGAGCCAGAATCTCTGGTGTCCACCATAGTGTGTTTAACGCTAGATGCGTGCAGAAGAGCAACATATTTCCCTGATGCTTTTCTCTCCCTTTGCTGGTGGAGCTCACCTGCTTAGAAGGTGAAGATATCTCCGAGGTAAAACAACAAGGGAAGAAGGTTCCAGCCCCTCCTGCATCTCATATGGCCCAGCATAAGAGCTGCGCTCTGGCTTTTGTTTGCCGGTGGCGGTGGAGAGGAGTTGACAGAGCCTTGGCCTCCTTTGCCTCCTCCTCCTCCCATTCTTCATCCCCAGAAGCTGGGACTTCCTGTGGTTTGGCAGGAGCTCTGTAAACATGTTCCCCAAAGTGCCTCCCCCTGCCTGCCACCGCCACACACCCTCACGAGAGGGGAAACACCGCAGCTGGGAACGTGGAAGGGGATTTCCACCGGCTTTAACGGGGCCGGCCTCCTGCACCCATCAGCGGGACTCGGGGATGCCGGGATTCCTCCTGTTGGCCCTGGTCACTCCTGGGAGAGATCCTGACCCATCTGGTGTGGGACTGGGACAGCACCCAAATGGCACCAGGGGCGGATCCCAGCGTGAGGCTGCTCGGCTGGCTCCATCCCTGCTTTGCAGCCTTCCAAGGGCTTTGCCTCTTCTCCTTTTACACGGGAGTGGGAGGGCAAAAACAGCCCTTGAAGGAGAGGTCTGTGTGAAGGAGGTTTTCAGCCAGGGAAGCATGGGTTGGAGGGATGCAGAGCACCCTGGTCACCTTATAAAATGGAAGTGGTCTGGGAAATGGCCTGAAGTTGACCCAGGGGAGGTTCAGGCTGGATCTCAGGAAGCATTGCTTTCCAGAAAGGGTTGTCAGGCATTGGAATGGGCTGCCCAGGGAGGTGGTGGAGTCACCATCTCTGGAGGTGTTGAAGAGGTGGTTGGATGTTGTGCTTAGGGCCATGGTTTAGTGGTTTTTGATAGGGTTAGGAGTAAGGTTGGACTTGATGATCCTGAAGATCTCTTCCAGCCAAAACCATTCTATGATTCTATGTGAGAGTGACCACAGATCTGCTGGCCTGATACAAGAGAGCAGTTCCAAGTATGTTTAAGTCAGGTGTTAATGTCCTATCCTGTTGGCAGACTATGGATATCAGCGATGTTCAAGCGTTGAGTCCAGGTGACACGGGAATTTATCCCGACATGCCTCTATGGAATGAGGAGGCCTTTAGAAAAATAACAGGCCATGCTGGAAACTCTCTGTATACTTTCACTGTATCCTTAATAGGATATTTTAAACCATCATGACTGATGGTTTATGTGCCCTGAATCTAGTTTTGCATTTATTAATCCTACATCACTCTGACCACCCTGGCACACAGGAGAATGGTAACACTGCTGAGTAATGTCATAGTGTGGATAAAAGTCTTTCCTTGGATGTGCAATTAACCCTCAAGTGAAAAAGCAGCTTTCCTAGTGCTCCTCTAACATAAATTACAAAGGTATATTTTATTCAGGACAGAAGAAATCACAGAGGATTTTCTTGGTAAGCTCATCCGGCTTTATCAGCAGTCAATTTGTTGTTTGAGCCACTTAGGTCTAGTTACTGTAAATTCCTGTTTAATTATAATCCAGATGTTCTCAAGGCCCCCTCACCCTCCGTCACGCCTTGACAAGCACCACTCAGAGGAAATGCAGCTCTGCAGTTTTCAGGGTTAACATGCTCTTTGGAGAACACCCCAGGAGAGCTGCTCCTCACAGAGGAGCGGTGGGACCCGATCCGAGGTGAACCATGGGGCTCAGAGAGCTGCAATCCTGAGCCAAGGGGTAATCATCAGAAGGGAAAAAATAAGCGGCTTCCCAGTGCCTTACTGGGGTTTGCCTATGTGAGCTGTCACTGCCTTCTGAAGTCCTGCTCCAGCACAGCACTGGCACCTGAGACCTGGGAAGATCCCAGGTTCATTGCAATGCAAGTGGCATCCCCCACCCCTCCGGAGATGTCGATGGGGTTTTTGTTTTGTTCGTATTCATAGTGCCCTGCTTACTTGCTCTTTTACTTTTTTTTTTTTCTGGAATAGCCTTTTTTAATTTTATTTTTCTTTTTTGAGAAAATGGCTCAAAAGCACATTACATTTCACACCGGTCTACATGCTCTTTTAGTTTAAGATGAAAAACCCCTTAACAAAAATGTGTAGCTTTAGACATTCATAAATGACCTGGAAAGAAGGGTGTAAAAAAAACACGAACAAAGACTTCTAAAGACATACTCTTGCCAAAGTGTATAATGAAGTTATTGAACTCACTGCCACAGGATGCTGCAGCAGTCAGAGATAGGAAGAAGTGGGTGTTTTATGCACTGAAACAACTTAGTTTGTGTCACACCTTGGCTTTTGTCCTTTCTGATCTATTCACAAACGTTTTGTTTCCTATATGAAGACTAACCATTTGTTGAAAGTTTTTCATTCAAACGTCTAAAAAATGTCCTCTTGAAATAACACTTGCCAAGTATGATGAGATTTGTTTCAGTTTGAATGTTTCTCAGACCTCTGTGAAAATCTTCACGTGGATATACAAACTCAGGGAAGTGGGTCTTAGAAAAGAATCAGAGTTTTAGGTTCTTAGCAATACTCAGAATCACTTAATGGTCTCTGCTAATAGAAATTAATAGTTTCTGCTTAATAGAAACTAATATCAAACCCCCTGAGGTTGGGGACAAAGGTTGTCTTCTCACTTGGCAGTGGTGAAGTCCTAGCTCATTCCCTTATTCTCCTTTTGTTCAGGCACAGTCCAGTGAAGCTGCTCAGTGTATACTGTAAATAAAAGAAGAAATGGTAGATTTAGACATTTATTTTTCCCTGTTCAAAAGTAACTCCTGAAAAGTTCCCACAATAATTTAAAAAACCCCACTTCCTCTCAGTGGAAATTCAATATATTTTTTTTTTCTTTTCAAACATTACCATTGCTGGTCCGATCAGTATATTATTTGAGCTTTAGCACCTGTACCTACTATTATGTTTGTATTTTTAAGAGGTTATAATACTGCCAACTACAGCATCTTTCTAAACACATCTCCCAGGTGTGTGGTGATTTGTGTATTTCAGATATTTAGTCATGATGCAATGTGGGATTCAAGAGAAACAACTCAGTGTCGACATAAGCATCCCATGGACACGGTGGGCAAGGTTGGGAGACACTGACAAAGCTGCAGAAGAACAAGTGCCCTGTGAGCAGGACAGATATTAAAAGGTCAGATGCTATAGTCAGAAAGGAGTTTCTAAAAACCATAACTTTTGCCTCTGCAATTACATTTCCAGTAGATCCTTCCACTTTGATCAGACACTGGATTGATTATGATTGTTCCAATTTCACTTGAATTTTAGCAAATTGTTCTGCTATTATATTGTTAGACCAGAGGAAGATTCTGCCATCCAGTGGTGAAAAATCACTTTTTTACTTTAAGGCCAGAGTTTATAATAAAACCACGTTATACCTTTAATGAAATGGATATGTTTGGGCCACTGTAAGAACTTCCCTTTGTTCCTGGACCAACAAAAGCAACCATTTCACAGGCGCTTACACGTACACTGGTAGAACTCATAGGGATGCAATGTGTATGCAGAATGTGCCTGTAGTTGATACGTAGGTTTGTTGTCTCATTAATGCATTTGGTCTTAGGACACTTTGGGGTCATGTTTATCACGTGCCAGTAGTGCACGTTCCGATGACTCCTGGGCTGGTGTAGTCTTGTCAACAGGAAGGAGAGGAGAAGGTATGTGTAAATGTCTTCTCCCCAGGCAGGGGAGTACTGGGCCTAGCTCAGCTCTGCCCAAGGCCATTAGCTGCCCAACCACATTCACCATCTTCCTACCACAGTGGACAATGTCAGGAGTTGATCTTGGGCTGTTTATAAAAAAAAGACACTTCATAGAATCATAGAATGGTAGGGGTTGGAAGGGACCTCTGGAGATCATCATTGAGTCCAACCCCTCTGCTATAGCAGGATCACTCAGGGCAGCCCACACAGGAACAGAGCCAGGAGGGTCTTGAAAGTCTCCAGAGAAGGAGACTCCACCACCTCTCTGGGCAGCCTGTTCCAGGCTCCATCACACTCACAGTAAAGCAGCTTTCCCTCCTGTTGAGGTGGAACTTCCCGTGTTCCAGCTTACATCCATTATTCCTTGTCCTATTACTGGGCACCACGGAAAAGAGACTGGCCCTTCCTACTTGACACCCATCCCTCAGATATTTGTAGACATTGATAAGATTCCCTCTCAGCCTTCTTTTCTTCAGACTAAACAACATGCAAATGCGTATCCCAGTTTCCCAGTAATTTACCACTGCATCCCCATTTAGTAACACCTGTAACTAAAGGCAGAGTTGGACCTTCACCACTTTGGGTCCTGGAGAGTGTAGACGTGTGATGGCTTGCCTCCTTTCACCCTATTCACACCCTTCACCTCCTTCTGTACAAGTTCTTAGAGCTCTACAGCACCACACCAGCGACATGGCTCCCTGTTATACCTTGTGCTGAAAGGACACGTTGGCTTATACTATTCAGTCTACAATATTTAAGAAAAAAAAGCCATTTTTAGAAAGTAGTAGTGAGTGGCACTTCTGCAGGTGAGCACTGACCACCCATGGTGCCCACAGTGGGTGAACCACTCGTGTGGACTGGGTGGGTGCCCAGAAGAACAGTAAAACTGCCCTGCTGAGTCCTAAGGTGAAACTCGTGGCAAAACACTGCATGTGTCTCCACTCCACCACAGATCAGGTGTTAAACGTGTCACTCTGTGGAGTAGATCATGGCTGGATAGGTCACATTTTTCATGAATAGACATCGCCTAAAGTAGGTCAACCAGGAGAATGAGACAAGGAGACCTGAAAGAATTATTGCAGGAGGTGACAACAGCACTAATCAGAGCTGACATGGTGCCCAGCACCAGGAGAAGGTCCAGATCCCAGCTTGCTCCTGTCAGAAGAAGTGAACTGGGAGAAAGGCACCATCCCATCCAACTGGTTGCACAGGCTCTGGGAGCACACCACTGCACTTCCTGAGTGCTGCTGTGCACTCAGTTTGGTTTTACTTAATAAAAAGATTTGGCCTAGTAGGTTCACTCATTCTGGATATCCCCAAGAGCTAGGTGAGCTAGCCCTAAGCCTAATGTTCTTGGGCAAAAGATGGACAGGAAAATAAGTTTAATGCCCTTAAATGTTCAAACCCCTGGTATTTTGAATAAGTGAATATTGCATTCACTTACCATTTCCTTCTCATCCTAAGACCAAAAAACATCTGCACTGCTCTGCCTGTCTACTTGTAAGAAATAGCTTTGAGTATCCTCCTGATGTCCAAAATTATGTTGGAAAAGTACTTGGGGACATTTTGGGGTGGAAGACACCAGCAGCACAGGAGTACATACTGCTGAAATATCTCCTTCCCTCTGGCAGGAGACAGACCTGCACCAGCTCTTGTGGTACAGGACAGCCCTGGCATCCTTGCACTGGGAGCAGGAGAAGCGATGGCAGCAGGATGTCCTCTACCAGTGCTACCCCAGCCAGGACATACCTTACAGATTGACATACCTAAACTTAGGTGTTTTCACATAGGTCTCAGCAGCAGTTGCACTGACCAGATGTAAACATCTCCTTTAGGGTGTGGTGGACAGTCCTCAGACTCCCTTGAGGAGATCTCTTTTGTCAACAAGAGGAGCTGAGCAGGAGGCACCTGCATGTGGGCAGATAGAGTCATAGAATGCCCCAGGTTGGAAGGGGCCTCCAAAGGTCATCTCGTCCAACCCCCCTGCAGTGAGCAGGGACATCCTCAACTAGATCAGGTTGCTCAGAGCCTCACCAAGCCTGACCATGAATGTCTCCAAGGACGGGGCCTCCACCACCTCCCTGGGCAACCTGTTCCAGTGTTCCACCACCCTCAAAGAACTTCCTACTGTCCAAATATAAATACACATGTCCAAGTTTGGATGCCAACAGGGATCCCAACAGCCAGTGGGACTGGTGTGCGTAAATGCATCAGGCAGAACTCCACCTGCAGGTGTCTGGATGGAGGAACCTATCAAGTGAATGACATGTAGGCAATACAGGGCTATTCTGCCTTCCCAAGGCAGGGCTGAGAGGCAGCCCACATCGGGTCTGTGTCTATAGACTTGTTAAACTTCCATGTTAACAACCCGTGCTCCTTTTTGCAGGAACTTTCTGAGGGTCTCTTTTCACATGCAACCTCTTGAAATATCGATGGGGGGAGTGCTGAATTTGCTCACCTGTCACCAGGAGAGCTGTAGGTGGGTGGAGTGAAAACTGCTTGGTGCTCTCAGGTAATACCTGTCCAAGAAGCTGGTTTTTTTCAAGCCAAATATTGTCCTCGTGTTGACTTTTACATGTGTGCGTGTAAAAGAAAATTACTCCTTGCATTTGGCTTTAGAGATGGCGAACTGCCCTGGCAGAAAACTGACAGTACTTGCCTTAAAAATATGAGATAGTGAAAGTTGAGCATGGCACAGGTTTTCCCCTTCTAATGTGCTGTATTCAAGTGCTTGGTGTGGTTTTAGTTTGTATTTTGAGTTTAGGTGATACCTTCACTGCAGGAAGAAAATGGTTTTATGTGCGAAGATGTAACTAGTCAAAGAGAAAACACAGCTGACCCAGCCTCCACATCTAGTGTCCAGGTAGACAAACAATAAATGGATAGAGAAATTAATTTTTAGAGATGAAATCCTTGCCTTTGCTTATTTGAGAACCAGTTTTCTTTACAGAAAGAAAAGCCAGCACGAGCTCTTTCTCTGCACGGAAGCAAACCTTCCTGCAGCAGACACAGTTGTTAAAAGACAACTGCATCTCCCAAAGACATATTTGGCTCTGGGATTCATATTTTCCACAAGGTGCCTTATTCCTACAACTTTATGCTCACAAGACAGGTTCCTTTGACTAAAGTTATACATGTGCTTAATCAGGTACAGAATAAGACAGCGTTTATCTACTATTTTTATAAAGCAATTATGAATGACTCACTTGCGTGTGATTTGTTCTGTAAGAATTATGAGCCTTTTACCTCTCTCTGGTAACGTGAGAGAGCTTCTCGTTTTGATTTATAGTCATTTTCTTGGGAGGGCTGGTTCCGTAAGAAAACGATCAAATACTTGTCCTTTTCCATACCTAATATTTTCGAGAAGTGCCCTTTCCCTCCTTTGTGAGTGATAAGCCCACTAACCGGAGTAGTTCAGCCCCTGTCAGAGAAGCATCAGCTCTGCCTGAGTGCTGGGCACAGCCTGAGAAAAACACAGCAAAAGGCTGGGCTGGGTTTGTACCTACTCCACGCAGCTTTCCTTATCAAGCAAAGGGCAACGCAGCTCGCAGAAAAGATCTCAGAACCAGAGTTTCTGTTGGCAGATGCCATCAGTGCCAGCAGAACTGGATCCCCAGGGAACTTAAATCTTTCACAAGTGGCAGATATTTTAAAGACTATTTTAAGAAGGTTTCAAAGGGAAACATTACTCAGAATACTTGATACTCCCTGTTTCCAAGAAGTCAGGAAAATCTGAATTCCAGAAATGGGTTATTTCCTCTTTGAAGAAAAAATGAGTTGGCAAAGATGCTGGATACCAGGGAGGGAAAGCAGACAAATATTGGTATTATTCTGTCTGAATAGCATTCATGCCCCAAGGAATTGCTTTATTTCTGGACTACGAGCAGTGGAGTTAGATCAAATGGAATTTTTAAAGGAACGAAGTAGGAAATGTGAAACAATGACCTGCTTAACACTACAACAAGAGCTCAAAACCTCATCCTCCTAGCACTGGTGACATTGCTGTTTTACCAAGGGTGAGATGCTGGAGATCAAAGGGTCCTCATTCATTCTAAAAACTGCCTTCCCAAGAGCAAGGAGGAGGAGGATGAGCTGTCAGTGGGGCTGCTGTAACCGTGGTGCAAATGAAGTCACTGAGAAATTTCTACTGAAGTAATAGTCTGCTTATCCCCAATGAAGATAAGTCTAGTATGAAACATGAGGTTCTGTAAAGCTGCTGTAGAGCTAAGTGACATTTGGTTGTCACTAATTAACAGTACAAAATGATACACAAAATCATAAGAAAAAGTATCACTGAAGTCTAAAAAGAGAAGCAGGAGGAAGCCCGTTCCTTCAGAAGGGTGACGTACAGTCAGAGACAATGCAGATTAATCTGCCAGTGACTGAGGGCTACCCTTTCCATGCATAAATTTGTTTCAAAGACTATCAAGGAGATGGAGGAAGGCGAGAGAGTGGAAAAGCTAAAGCAATAATGTGAAGAATGCCTCTTGATCAGCCCCCTAAAGGGAAAACTCTGGACTGCTCGTAGTTTCTGCTGGTTTCCACAAAGCTCTGACAAGACTGTGCTTTCTGCTCCTCTTCACTCCAACCTCACTGGCACTGGACTGTCCTCCCTCATTTGCTTTTCTAGTGCAATGACCTGGAAATGTGGGATGGAGCATAACCCAGAATGACAAGTGCTTGCACCTTGCTTGATTTTTCTTTTCAGGATATGTTTCAACAGATGGACACAAACTAATGCTGCCACTGCTTCCTCTTGAGAGATCCAGAGTTAGCTACAGTTCACACAGACATCCTCTGAAACGCAAGGTTTGTTCTCATCACTGCAACATGTAAGCCTGTGCTGAGGATTGAACACTTCTTTGTCATCAGCGAGAGCCTTCAACTGCAAATTATAAACATGATCTAAATGTCTGCAAAACCCCAAGCTGCTTAAAACCATTTTGACTTGTTCAAATCACTTTTATATAGCAAATTTCAGATCAGCTGGTTGATAGGGTTTTTTTTCCTAGCTGGAGAGTCGTGTTTTCATTTGGGCCCATCCATTCCGTGGCAAGTAGCTCTGAAACTCTGCCATCTGCCAAAAGTAAAGTACATCCATAAAGAAACCGGTTTGTGTCTTCTGTTGCTTTCAAGTTGATTACAGAGGCAGATAATGTGGAGTCCCTTCAAGTACTTCCACCTCAGTTTGGCATACAAGCTCCAAAATATGGTGAAATAATCAAAGAATTCTTCTCTCCAACAACTCATCTGTGTTACAGATCCCTCCAGTGACCATAAAGAAAAGGCCCTCCCTTGCATATGGCCCTGCATATCTTTGCTTTAGTATTTATCCACCACAAATTTTCACTGATTGAAGGACTTGCTCCTGTGCAAGCAAAAATAGAAAAGTCCTTGATGGAAAGAAGCTGATCTGCTGGCCAACATCAGTATTCTCAAGGATGGATGGGCACACAAAACATGCACTACATACTTTGTGACCATTTGAACCAAAAGAGGAAAAAACACTTTCTCTGCAAGTGAAGATGATGCTGACACATTGGCTAAATATAAAAAAACCACTACACAGCAACACAAATTATTCAAGATCTGTAAAATCTCCCTCCATGAAGTGGAGGGAGCTCATTCTGGGTAATCTGCAGGATAAAAGGAGGAAATTATTTGTTTATGGGTATGAGCTGAATAGTTGTGAGAAGATCTTAGATGTGAGAAGAAAGATGAATATTATAGTTAGGACAAACATGATAGAAGTGGGCAAAATATTGTAACATTGAAAGTAATCACCAACTGAAAAAAAAACCAAAACAAAACAAATACCAGAGTTATGTCTTTAAATCTTAAATTATTGAGGTGAGACCAGCTGTCTTTTCAAGATGATTGGGTTTAGTCAAGGTGGATGAGAATGTTTAAGTAAAAAAATCTATGGATTATATTATACAAGAGTTCTGTTTTCACTCAAACAACAAGAGGTCATATTAAACATTCACAATGTCCTTTCAGGATTTAAAATCTATAAATTTCTATTAGGAGCACTGGCTTTCACAGGCTGCTGACTTTATGATAAAGTCTCTGCTGGGTTTCAGATTCTTCATGTTTGGTCTCAGGGGACAGCATTGTCCATATAGTAATTTTGAAAGAAAACTTTCAGCTGACTAGAAATTGAAGGAATAAAATACTCTTTGAAAGAAAAAACCACTGCACACACAGACACAAAACAATAATTCCATTTCCTCCGTTGAGACTCTTTGCTCAGCGAAAAAGACACTGAACAAAAAAAAAATTCAAGTAGCAGAGACATTTCCATAAGAGAAAGTACATCAGATGAGGAAGTTAAGTGGGAACAACTGGGCAGACACACAGGGTATATCCAGAGTATCCTGGTGCAGTTGTGCTGTACGGGCTGTCATGGGACCCCACCTCTCTTCCCCTCATCCTGATTTCCACAAGTTTACACCCGTTGCAGCCCTTGCCCACAAACGCAAGAGCACTGGTGACATCATAGACCAGCATCTCTTAGTGTACAGAGAGAAAGGGGAAAGCCAAGTCTGAAACCAGAGCTCCGAGCTGGCTGCCTTCCAGTCTCAGGATGGTTACTGGGATGGAGTGCTTGGTTCCAGCAGGGACAAACCCCCAAGGAAGGGGGATGCTTAATACACAGAGAAAACCTGGCAATATTGCACCCCTTTAGCCAAGACAGAACTGCAGGAGATCTGAAATGCTGGAGTATGGCCAGGTTTGTGACCAGACTGCACCCACATCAGGTAGGTCCTTTGTGGTGAACATGGAGCACAACCCACCCTTCCCTTTAGAAGCTTTGTGGCAGTTGAAACATAAAATAATACTAGTTTGTAAGACCACCTACGTTGCTAAAATAGCAATGCCAAACACGGCGCAGCAGAGCCTGCTTTAACCTTCTCTTCTCAAATGTTCTTCATTTATTAGGTTTCTACTTTTTCATCTTCATGAGAAAGTGCCCCATCTGTTGGGTGGCAATAATTCCAGGTTTCAGTGTTTTGCTCCAAGGTGAGGCAAGAAAAGCAAACTATTATTCTTTTCACTGAAGACGAAAGAGATGGCAAATCCTGTAATGAACTCTAAGATTCATATGGGACAGAATCAGTGTCCCTCTGCATAACAGATCGATTGGAAAAAGAATCTTCTTAGAAGACCACAGCTGACATCTGCTGTTTTCGTTTGCTGTAGTTTTCTTCAGAGACTTCTTGGGACTGTGGTTGCTTAAGGTGCAAGGACAGCGTCATTTGCCACGGACTAGCAACCCTCTTTATTCTATAGAGTAAATTTGGTAATGGATACATTTCCCTTTTTCTTGTATTTTTTTTTCCCCTGCCACCAACATTCCTGCTTACTGTAGGATTGCATTTGGTATTTATGAGACTGTTTGCTTGCTTGATTGCCTAGGAATTTATGTAGACATTGAAAACACCATTTCATGTTACATGGGTTAGCTGGGCATGACCACATGGGAACCAAACTCCTCCTTAACCATCACCTACTGGCATCTTCTCTTTTTTATTCTCTCCCAATCCTGTTGCCCACTACTCTCCTGGACACATTCCTGTCTGATCTACTCTAGGTGATCCTGCTCTGTCAGGGGGGTTGGACTAGATGATCTTTTGAGGTCCCTTCCAACCCCTAACATTCTGTGATTCTGTGATTTAACATCAAGAAGGGACACCTCATTTCCCCAAGCACTGTACAAATACCTAGACAGCCCTTATGTCCATGATTCCCACAGGGTTTATAAAGCTAAGCAGATGCACAGGAAGGTGAAGATGATTCTCCAGCACAACATGGCTGGAAAAGGCATGCAGCAATCCACCTCCCTGGCCATGCTGCTTCCTCTTGTTCCATGAACATGGTGAACCTTGTAATGCTTCAGTTTCCTGATTAGGTGCTTCAAAACCTGACCAGTGCAGATTGACTGTTTCTTGTGATTTGGGAAAGATTTATTTAGGACTGCTGGGGAGTTGTCTCCCAGCTGTTCAGGATTAGAGATGTTTTGCTACCCAAAAAGTCTGGAACAATTTATGTATTTGTTGGAAGCATTTAATGGAAATTTGGACCCAGTGTTCCAGGAGTAGGCTGCTTTTGATAGACACAGACTGAGAAATTGCATTGTAGCAATTGCCTTGTGGTCCATCACGTTGGGTTTCCATTACCTATAATTTGTACAGGTAAATATAAGAAAGATGCAGACATTTTATAAATAACAAGAGCAGTTGTCCTGAAGCCAGGCAGGTGCAGATAATTCTTCATGACCCAGGAAAAAAAAAAAAAAATCATTCTTCTTATTATTTCTATATTTCTTCTGATGAATGCAATGATTGCTATTAGATCCTTGAACTGTTTAAGAAGTAAACATTTCTGTACAATGTTCCTTTTGTTCTAGTTCAGTCAGCAAACATATTTTTTAGGTTTTTTTTTTTCCCTTTAATTTTTTTGCATAGATTTTCTCAAAGTAGCATCTGTTTTGCCTTTTAAAAATTAACTGTGTAAGCACAACAAAATCAGAGAGATGTCAAAGCTGTGGAATTTTCCCTTGCAACCACACAAAGCCAAGTTTCGGATGACTCTGTTGCGAGACAATGAATCATCTCAAATTATGGAGTTTGGGTTCAGGTTCACTAAGGTAGGTATTATAAAGCTCAGCAAATCTATATCCACCTCTGATCTGTTGTTGAGCTTTTCGGGTTTTGGAGGGGGAGGTGTGGGGGGAACTTCTAATATCATTATCCAAGCTTACACTTTGTCAGTTACATATATCAAAGCCTTCCTTAAACGAACTAGAAGCCCTGTCCTAAACCTTTGACAACTCTGGTCGACAAATCCAAACAGAGCAAACCCAAAGATTTAGGAGCAAACGTTTTCAAAGACAAGTGGTTGCAGTCAGCAAAAGAGCTCTTAGATACAGTTCTCTGGGTAAATCCTGGCAGATGAACTTAATTAAGAGACAAAAACAATTAAATAGCAATTTGCGACAAAAATTGGCTAAACTAAAATTCTCTGTAAAATCTCCTTATTAGGAAACAAGAGAATTATCATTCTGCTGTTTTCCCCAGAAGGAAGGTTGGCCTCTTTCTGTCTGTGCTCATGGGGCAATATCAGCTTCTATTCACACTGGTCCAGCTGGCAAGTCAGAGACCATGGGATATTTTCCTGTGCCCTCTGCCTTCCCTCAAAAAGCCTGACAACGTTGAGGAGGAAAATGATGTTTTGGCAGCCAACGCATCCTCCTGGACATGCAGAACGAGGCATGGAGCTGGCCAGGAGCTATTGGCCCAGCTCCTGGGGGGAAAGGGGTGCAGAACACCTGTGTGCATGCTCATGGCTCAGCACAAAGTCAATCATTAGCCACTTTTGTCCATCCTGAGCATGAGAAAAGGGTTTCTTAAAAGCACCTCCAGCCACTACATCTCCTCAGCTTTTGAGCAGCTCACGACTCATTGGCTGACAGGCAGATGGGTAGCAAGAAACAAAACCCCAATTTAATCCTGTCCATTTTTCACCAGTGTGACTGCCCCAGAGAAGCCAAGAGGTCTGCATCTGCTCTGATCCACATCGCACAACCACTCCTGGTTTTCATTTTGCAAAGGATACTACCTTTTGAAGATAAATCCTCCAGAAAACTCGTGGTACAAATTTTTTTGAGAATTGCTAGGCTTAGGGCTGTTCTGAGACATGTCCTCCTCAGAGGTTTGGTGGCCAAGAAACCATGCCAGGAAGCATCCCTGGAGGAAGCCCCTTCAGCTATTTGTGCCTGAAGATAGATAAAATGCCCAATATGTCCCGGTTATCCTCCCAAGGCATCCAGGATTAGCCACTCTTGGGAAATAATTGATATCCACAAAGGTCTGACCCAAAATGGTTGGGTTTTAATGCTTGTAAAGCAATAAATAGACAACAGTCCCCGAAAGCAGCTTACTGAAATGGCCAATGAAATAGAAAAATTCAGATAGACTTCTGTGAATGTGGGATAGTCCTAAAATTCTTTGTGGTTATGATTCCAGTTTTACTGAGGTAGGAATTAATTTTAAAACCCAGAGAATTTAAAAGTTCCAGGAATAGACAACAAGAAGTATTCTTGGAAAAAAAAAAATAGACTATTAGATTTCAAGTATCGTTGTTGTTGTTGTTGTTGTCATCATTTTCAAATCTGGTAGGGAATTCAAGCAATAGTGTCTGTTACATGAAAGTCAGAAAGAGAAATTCAAGAATCTGAAAGAATATGAAAACTTCAGGGTGTAAATGTTTAAAAGAAGATAAGGAATATCCTGACTCTTATCCCCCCACTGTCCTCACCCTCCCCCTTCAAAAAAAAAAGAGAAAGAGAATTTACATCAAGTGCCAAGCAATCTTTTCGACTCCCAAATCTTCCATGTAGCATGTTTAATAGGATTAACTTTAATTGCTTCCAGCCTATATCTAAAGATGAAGAACACGATACCAGCTGGTTGGAATAGAGATACCTCGTCAGTTATTTTCTATTAAAAAAACTGGCTCACACACCAATTGCACACAAATGGGGTGTTTCTTGAGGTCAACTCTTTTACCTCACCAGCTGTCTTAGCATTTTATAAACCTCTGTCATCCCCACATGCTATGCTCAGGTTATTCCTTCTTCTCGTTTGGGCCTGTATCCTGCAGGACCTGGGGTGTTTTGCTCTTGCATTGTGCCTCAGTAAGTGCTTGGCAGCACAGACACCGTTAGGTCCACAGTTTTCAGACTGGGGGCCGTGGTGGATCAATGCCAGACTGCGAAGCATCTCTTGGGACTGAGCCTTTTGTTTGAGCTCTGCCACTTTTTCCACCGAGGTATCTCTTCCTCCACAAAGGAGACTATTTGTTTCAGCTGGACTGCTCTTGTCGTTAAATACTGCTCAGATTTAGCAGATAGCAGAACTACACCTTTGCCTAGAGATAGTGTGCAACCCAAAGTAGAAGTAATTCTGGTGAATGAGTGCTCATAGCCTGAAAATATTCTCCACACTAGAAAATATTTAAGAAAAAAAAACAAAAAAACAAAAAAACAAAAAAAACTGTGGAATGGAAACGGGTAACATTTTCTACTGCTGAAAATGTTTCAGATGACCTTATAAAAGGTCCTTTTTTCCTCTGGATGAACACCAATCTCACATATGCAATAGAATATTCATCCCTCTTAGAGTAATTTCTTTCTCAAAGAAATTTATCTTTTAATATTGCACTACAGATTCCTTTTCAGTAATAGAACTGCTGGGTTGTTGGGTTTGGTTTTTTTTTTCTGAAACTATCAACAGATTGCAATCTGTCCCCTGCTTTTATTTCTGCCCTCTTCTGCAACAGTGTTTTAGACAATAGCTGCTTCCATCTTAAAAAAAAAAATAAAGAAAAAAAGTAAGAAATATGGGAAGTGACTGGGAAAGTATGTCAGATATCAAAAGTTCCTACGTGGTATTAGAGTGAAAAATCCCAGTTAGGTGAATGAACCTTGTGATCCAAAGTGCCTTGGGCATGTCTTGAAAGGGACATCCCACCCCGCGCTTTCCTGCGTCTCCTGATTTTGCCATTTGGGGAAGAGAGGGTGTCTGTCATCAGAGCATTTCTTAGGATTCACCCTATGTGTTGGTCCCATTTCCAACCACACTGAGTCAATTCAGTGCTCAGGACAGAGCCCTCCACATCCCAGTTTGTGGGATGGGATGGGTGTGCAGTCCAGGGAGCTACCACAGGCACCCTTGCACAGTGGATATTAAAGCAGAGCCTTTCTAGGAGTGAGGGATGATCTCTTTGCTCAGCAGTTGGCACAGCAGCAATGGATACTGCCTTCTGCTCTCTGCGGCTCTGGAGGATGGAAATTGTTGCCTCACGTTAGAGTGATGGCTCAGCAGCCCTCTGCACTGCTCAGATAGGCTCCTCATAGCAGGGGGACGCAACCTGGCTTCCCAGTTGCAGCTGAAGCCCTCGTGCAGAGAGGCTGATGGGGAAAGAAACCTTCTGGGACTTGCAGGGATTCTCCAGGATCTTCAAGAGCAGAGGGTAGTCCATATTTGAGCAGCATGGTACGTGCTGTGATTGCCTTTTTACCCCATCTGCAAAGCAGCTTTTCGGGAGCAAGCAAATTGACAGCTGCAGTGAGGTTGTAGTCTGGCTCCCGAATTTCTGCAGGAGGGAACAAATTCCTATAGTTCTGTATCATGAGCTTCCCTGAGGCAGCTATCGCCCCAGTGCCACAGCAATGCAAAAACAAATGATTACTGCTATCTGGAACCCAGTTAGCCTCCAGTACCTGGATAAATGATGTTGAGACACTGCTAGGGGAATTTGGCAATGGTATTATGGAAGTGATCCATCTATGGGTAATCAGCACTGCAGGCACACTTGAAATTCTAGCAAGGTTGAGGAAAATGGTATTCTCAGCTTGTGCTGGGAACAAAAGTGGCTAACACAGGCCCCTCTCACATTCTCTTGCAGGTGCCCATAAACGAGCTCTCCACCAGAATGCTCCTCCTGCCTTCTGCAAGGCTTGCTTGGGATCAGTCTCACACAGAACGTGACTTTGAAATAGGGTTCCTTCTCACAAAACTGCAATGTTTGCTGTATTCTTCCTGTACAACTTGAGGGTGGGACTCTGCGTAACTGCCATCTAACTACGTGTCATCTGGGCGCCATGAAAACACGGAAGTAGAAGCAAAGTAGGAGTAGAAGGCAACCCTGGGCAGATACAAAAGTTTCTCACAGGCTTCAGACATTCGCAAGGCACAGGAGATAATTAGGATGTCCTGCTCATCTCCCTGGCAGTACAGGGAGGAAATGTCTGCAGAATGGTGGAGAGACATAGGAAAAGAGCATTGTGGGATGGCTCCCAAAGAAGAGCATATTGTAAGTCATGGCAAAGCAGCGACCAGACTGCAAATTCAGTGTGTGAAAAAGCTGAGTAAAGTTTATGTATTTGAAGGCTAAGAGGAGGTCTTGTGATCTGGATGTATTCTAGGGCAAAAGGGCATGGAGCTCTGTAAATATCTCTGCCCAATTCAGTATTCCTAGCTGTCTTGAGAGAAAAAAAGGAAAAAAAAAACCAAAATAAAATAAAAGAACAGCTCTAGAGCATGATTCACTTCATCCTAAAGTAGATGTTAAGATACATCAGATGAGTCACAGCCTAAAATTGCCTATTTCACTCCATTGATTATAAAAGGGAGCCCAGAGTGATTAGTTCAGATGAAGACACCTACAATTATGAATATGTTAGAGGAGCTGAATCTCCTCTAAGAAGTTCTCAGTAAGGGTGCAGATATGGACAACAGGCTTTGGCACACACCAGTTCAGCAGTGCAGAGGTACCCTCTGGAGGCTTTACCCTGAGAACCACCCAAGTAAAGCCTTGCAGCTGGATCAGCCAGGAAAAGCAGAAATGGTGCTTGTTCATAACATCTCATTTAAACACCGAGCCTTACATCTACCCTATCAGTTATTCAAAGAGCTCTTATCTCTGAGAGAAAACGTGTGATTCCTGAGTAAAAAATACATCTGACGGGAGTCGTGTAGGTTTGTGGATCACGGTTTCCACAGAAAGGCTTTGTGGGGTCTATTTGAACGTCTAAGTCTGTACTTGGATACACAAACTGGATTTCTACAGTTAACTGAGCTACTGCAGAAGTAGGAGTTTTATGTCTTTCCATTACACAGACATTTGAAATTCGACCTGTTGCTACTAAGACAACAGAGTCTGTGAGAACGGGAGTGAGCCAATTGTTATTCTCTAGTGGAATGAGCTTAGTGGAAGACCATAGCTGGAAGAGCTGCAGTCTGGCAGAGGATCAGAGAGAAGACAGGACATGGGGGCAAGCAGTAGGTCCATCACCCCAGAGGAAAAGTTGGCTCTGAGTCGGCATCAGGACCTCCTCTGATGTGAGCTGCCCTTTCAGACCTCTGCAGAGAGTGTGTGTTGGGGAGAAGCTGCTTCCCTAACCTTTCCTCCAGCCTAACTCTGGAAGAAGGAAGAAAAGGCAAGAGAATAGGCATGTTGCCAGTGGGGTCAAAGCACTGTAAGAAAAATTTTCAATTTAATTTAAGCATTAAATTAGAAAATACTATTTCTGCAGGTGGATTTCCCCCTATCCCCAGGTAGCTTATCTGCCTTACAGTCCATCCCACATTTGGCAATCCATACTAATTTTTATGCTGCACCTAGGCAAAGATACCTTCATGTACTTACATGGAACTGCAAAAATGACTGAGTTTCTTGAAACTAGGAGTTTGGTGCAGAAACCCCCAACCAGCACTGAGGAAATCATGTCAGTACCAGTACTATCATGCTGGAAGTAAACTGCTACTTCCTGACCCATCACCCCACAAGGTAAGAGGTTGACTGCATGGACTGAAAGCCATCTATAGTCACTGACATGATGCAAGTTTATGATTTATTGGTATTCTTCTCTCACGGTTTAGGGTCAGGGCAGCCCCTATAGACCTGTGACAGCCACCCTCTGTTAACCACCCTCCTTCCCCAATGGGAAACAGAAAGGGAATAAGGGAGAGAGACTTGGTGGTTAGAAAAAGAAACTAGAACAGCTTTAACGAAAATTAAAGTAATAATAGTTAAAATGGAATAAATACATATCTATACAAATCCAGTATGGAACCCAACCCCCCTGATGGCAATTACATCACCGTCACCACTGATGCTGTGGAACAGGCACTGGGAGAGTCCCAGACTGGGCTCAGCAGCAGCTGGGAACTGTGTTGAGGAGCTGGATTCTGGTGCTGGATTTGGGAACCCCCAGCTCAGGATGGAAGGCAGAACAGACAG
>WUAM01000395.1:24502790-24570502 GCA_024336885.1 Actenoides hombroni
CTTAGGGACATGGTTTAGTGGTTTTGATAGGGCTGGGAATAAGGTTGGACTTGATGATCTTGAAGGTCTCTTCCAGACAAAACTGTTCTATGATCCTATGATTCTATGGTCCAGGCACCTCTATGTCATCTCTGCCTGCAGTCCCCTCTGAGGACCCATTATCTGGCCATGGACATGTGACACATGATGTCTAAAATCTGTACCACTGTACACTTGCTTTTCTTGATGAATTAGAGGTGCATCCCTATGGGGACCCATCTCTACACCTTTCAGCCTTCCCAGAGGGTGCCCAGGCATGAGCAGTGCTAGCTGGCACAGGTCATGGACTGTGCACAGAGTTAAACATCTGCATCTTGGACCATCTTGTGAGTCCTGGCTCTGCTGGATTATAGCCAAATATCTACCCATGTCCTGAAAGGCCATGGGGGTGTGGATACTGTTGTTGTATCCCACCTCTTCCAGGCTCAGGTATCAGATCCCATCAGATATGGGCATTTCTCTTGGCACTGAGAGCATCTCCATGTGCCTGGACTTTGTGACCTTCAGTGATCCCTCCAGCTTGAATCACCAGTCCTTGGATGTGAGGGGTAATGGGCTGTGCATGACTTTCCCATGTGGGGACCAGGAGAGGGGGACAGGCAGTAAGTACAGTGCATGGGTGACATCTAATGTCATATTGGGGTAACACAGGCTGTTTTTTCCAAGTTTAATCCTACTAATTGTAGGGACTTTGGAGTGAGCAGGAGGATCAGACCCATCTGGCTCTAGAAGGGCCTTTTTTCCTGGGGGAAAGAAAGAGCTTTTGCTTCCAGGCAGCAAGAGGTGGCTCACAGCATTTCACTCCCATCTTCATGCCACAGAGCTACAACTCCAGCATCCTGCTCTGCATACAGCCAGTCTGTGCTGCACTGCTACTGTTCTGATGGGACCTGTCCCAGGTTCTCCAGGCAGGGGACCATCACCCTTCCTCAGTGCCATTTGAGCACCTTGGTTTTGCCAAGACTGCCTCCTCCTTCCCATCTCTTCCATATCCCCACATGTGCCAGTCCTTGCTCCACATCTCTATCAGTAATTAGCTCATCACGGTTAATTTTTCACCATCAGAAGATGAAAGACTTTACCAGCTTGTTTGTTAGGGAGTGTGAGCTTGAATGGCTCTCCCATCTCCAAAACATTCTGGGGAGGTGAGAAGGGACTTTGAAGGCTTTGCCTAAAATTCTGGTCTATCGGAGACTTTGCACTTGAAAAGCTCAGGTTGTATTTTGAAAGAAAGTGTTTTTAGAGTATTGTAAGGAAGACTGGAAGGTATTTTGCTTGACTAGATCCACTTTTCAAACACTAACATTAATACTTGACTGCCTGCCTTGCTTCGTGAGAGTGTATGTGCATGGATGCATATAGACATATAGAAATATTGAATCAAAAAACTCTTGCAAGAGGGGAAAGAGCTGTGAAAAAGGACTCCTTCACTCTGCCTCTTCCCAGCAGCTCCTTGTCTTTATGCTACAGCCTTGGAAGGTGTCCAGGCCAAGGACTATTCCCATCTCCCTGCTTTGTTAGGTCTTCGCAAATAGACACTTACCAGCAAGACTTTTTCTCTCCAGTTGTCTAATTGGGGAATGCAATTAAATCTGAGTTGTGGTTCCCAACCTGCACTTAGCCTGAACTTGGCTATTTCTCTTTCAAACCCGTAGAAAGCCTTACACTGGTCTGCAGGTGCTGGTGGTGTCAAGTTGCTGAAGGACGGTGTCTCTGGTGCCTCCTCCAGGAAAAGCCCTGCAGAGGATGGACCTCTGCAGATCGTAAACAGCAGCCTGTTCCTGGACCCCACTCTAATTACTGGTTGCACTCTCACAGCTCTATTGACCTGGCAGCCTTTCCTGATGCAAAACCTGAGGCTGACAGAGAAGCTGCTCTTCTCCCAGGGAAATAAATGTTTACTTGGGGACATTGTAGTGTGGTCGATTGGTTTTGTAACACCTCTCTGCTTGCAAAAGGCCTGTCTGCCACCAGAAGTCCCTCCTCCCTGGATGAATTTGGTAATGTCCACATCTCAGCTGTCCCTAAGCCATTCCTGGTTTTCAGACAGGGCTTGAATTTTCTCCAAGAAGGTACATGGCACATCTCGTGTCCTTAGGCTAAATCCTTCCTTCTCCATCACTCCTTCCAAAATCAAGGTGGTTTCCCCTATTCTGCCTGCATCAGTGTGGACCAGTGATGAACCCATCCCCCGTTCCTTGCTCCCAGGGCATGGTTCCAAGGGCTTCACCAGAGCCAGGATGGTGCTCCTGCTGCTGTAACCATATTAGATTTGCAGGGAAAATCAATGGGCAGATGGGGGTATGCAACTCAGCCCAGGCACTTTATCAGCCCAGAATCATGGGAATAACATTTTCTTTTCCCCAGCATGCCATGCTGAGTGGAGGCTGCAGCCTTCACTTTCCCGGAGGCTGTTGGAGAGCTAAATTAATTTGTTGGTGTTTATAATCTCAGAAACTGCTGCAGTGCCTTGGGGAGCCACTTACAGCCCCATCAGTAGCTCATTGATGCAGTGGCTCGTTGAGCCCAGGAAAACAAGCACCATTAGGACCAGAGCAAACCCCGACTGTTCCTCTCTTGCATAATGATAGTAATTAGTGCTTGCTGCTACTTTGCAAGCATTAGTTAATTACTCCTCAGAGCTTCCTCGAGGAGGAAGCTATTTTTAATGTGTTTTACACACAGGGAAACTGAGGCAGCAGATTTAAGGTTGCTGCAGAAGGGATGGAGATGGGGACAGTGGCCTGCAGACCTGAATATGCCCACTGCTTCTCCCTTTGCCCTAAGTCCACTGAAACACATTCAACTTGGACGGTCAAATCATGTATTTCCTAGTGCTGGAAAGCTTGTTTGGATTGGAAACAGCTTTTTTATTTTCCCCTCAAATGGGGTATTTGCCTTAACCCACCAAATACACCAAATAAAACCTTTTTTTTTTTTCTTCACCCCCAAACTGCCCATTTTTGGAAAACAAAAATCAAGGGTATTTTTAGCTTTCCTGTTGCTGCTTTCTTATTCCACCTTTTCAAGGCAAAACTGAAGACACTGCAAAAAGAATACAACTAAAAATGTCCAAATATGTAGACACCAAAAAGGGGGGCTAAAAATGCTTCGTGTGCAGAAGGTCATTGGGATGCAAACCCCTGTTCCCTCAAAGCCTGCAGACTGAATTCAGCAATAAAGCTGTTTAATTCTTCCCTGCTGGTTTTTGAGCTGCTCCAATATTCTGCAAAGCAAGTTGGTTTTTGGTTTGTTTTGTTTTTCTCAAGCCAATCAGTTATTGCTCCTTATCTGAGTTTATTCACTGCGGTTTTATTGTCTCATAAAGTCCCTTAGTTGCTGGATAGGACAGATGTGTGGTAGATTTGTCTAGGTAAGTGAAAGAAAATCATATATGCCTGCTTTGTAAAGATGCCAGGCAGAACACTGTTGTATAATTTTACTGTTAGTTTTCCAATATATGAGTTTTTTCCTGATACATCCAGCTCCTAGGGCCTTCTGACACATGATTTTCTCAGGCTTCATGATCAAAAAGTAAATTCTAGCTGAGAAATGCAAGCTGGAAATACAGCAGAAAGCCAAGGGTAAGACACCAAGGTTGTTGCTGCTGCTGCTGCTGTTATTACTATTCATAAATGTCAAATTCTCTTGTGGGTTTTCAAGCAGGACAAGTGAATTTTAAAGCCTGACTCGGGATTTTTCAGTGTCTGGAGCTGACTGGAGCACCTCTGAGTACCAGTCACCACTGTGGGTGGGAGCAGGCAGCATAGCCTAACACAAGTTCTAATTTCCATAAGTTCATTTCTCACTTGGCCCATAGGCTGATAAATATGATGGTGCTGACCATTAAAAATCATACAGATCCTAGGGTTCACACAGCCAGCTGCAAAATTTCTCTTGACCTAGGCTTGTTTACCAAACAAGCAGCCTTAAATAAGGCTGCTACTTATTTCCAAAAGTGTAAAAAGTTTTACACCAAATTAGTTTTTCTGTTGGTTCACAGGCTATGGTATTTTCCTGAGATGATTACACATGCAACACGCCCTTCGTGCAAATCCATCCCGTGTAGATATCTGTCTGTCTGTGGTCTCCATACCTCTGGTACATAAGTATCTGCCAAAATCCTTGAATCAGACATCTGCCTCCTTGAGAAAAATCAAGGCCAAGCAGGGAGCCAGTTGTTTGGTTTTCTTTGCAAAGGGCCCATCTCTTCTCAGTGCGCTGCAAAAATCCCTCAGAGCTGAACATCTTCGTGGTACATTCCCAAATCACAATCTCAGTCTTGAATCCTCTGCTTTGCCTTTGTGGAGGTTTGCAGGGGTCTTGTTAGCACTGATAAGACCCTGGGGGAAGACAAAGGAGGTGCAGAGTCTTTCTATTGGAGAGCAGGTTCCTTTCTGTCCTCTCAAGAGATGGTGATTCTCCTGCTGTGAAAATGTCCTATCTCCTCTGCTCCTTTCCTTTCCTTTCCCTCCTCATTGAAGTTTCTGGCTGGAGTTGAGGTTATTTTCCTGGCCCATCCCAGGTGCTTTGGTATCTGCCTATTGAGAGCTTGAATTGGAAGAGGCTCATGGCTGTGATGTGAGAGCTCCCATCTGCCTC
Source organism: Actenoides hombroni (assembly GCA_024336885.1). Taxonomy (NCBI): domain Eukaryota; kingdom Metazoa; phylum Chordata; class Aves; order Coraciiformes; family Alcedinidae; genus Actenoides; species Actenoides hombroni. The sequence continues at coordinate 24,507,432 of WUAM01000395.1, forward strand.
CATCCTCAGCCCTCAATCAACAGCACTACCTTCCCTCCCTGGAGTACCAGCGCTTCTTCCTGGACACTCCTCTCTCTGTGTCTTGCTGCAGAGCAGATCTAAGGTATCTTTGCTCTCCTTGTCCCTTGTTATCCACTCTTTAGCTGAAGCTCTTTATCCCAGTTCTCCTTGTCACATATCGTGTGACAGTGTTCACCTATGACCTGCCTTGCACCCACCTTGTCATTGCTGGTGACACCTGTTAGGACCATGGACCTGGTGGCAACAGTTGCCATTTGTCTGCTGAGCAGGGTGAGTTCAGATTGCGTGGGGCTTGCCGGGAAGGTGGGAAAGAGGTGCTGCTGTGATGGCCTGCAATGGATGAACATCTGGGAACACCTGTCATCTGAATCTCTTCTTTCTCCCAGGACTGAGCCACAGGGCTGATGTGGGGGAAATAGCACTTTTCTACCTTAAATGGTTCCTATTTTGTGGGTGACCAGAGGTGATAAGTATCTAGGCTGTCACTGTCTGTGTAGACAAGTATGACTTTCAATAAGAAATTTAGTCATTTGAGGGCTTGGGCAAAAGCTAAGTGGTGTTCGTGCCTTTTGCACTGTGATGGTCTTCACCTCTGCCCACTGGGAAGCCACCAGGCTAGACTGGTCTTCCCAAGGACAAAGTTATGGTCCAAGAAACTGCATTTCTCCCAGGAAATCTCCCCTAGAAACTGTTTTAATCTTGCAGAAGCTACTTGCAGCTCCATTAAGGAGAAGGACACCCTCTTTCAGGGCTTCTCACCATTTGCTGCTTTCCTTAACTCTGTAGTGAGACTGGTGCTGGTTGCACAGCTTTATGGTATGCCATGGGGGGCCAGCAACAAAGGTTTTCCATCAGGGCCATCACTTGATTTTGCTTTGTTTGGTTGGTTAGTTGTTTTGTGGTTTGGGTTTTTTGGGGTTTTTTTTTTGCTTGTTTTGTTTTGTTTGTTTGTGTTTGGTTTAAGTTCTCCCCTGAGCCTCCTTTTCTCCAGATTGAACAACCCCAGTTCCCTCAGCCACTCCTTATAAAACTTGTGCTCTAGGCCCTCCACCAGCTTTATTACTCTGTGAACACAAAATGCTAAACCCACCCCTGAATGTTTACAAATAAATTTGAGAGGGAACCAGAACTAAAAAGGGCTGCTGCTTGTCTAAAGCCACAGAAATACTTTCACGAGGAGCGTGCCTCACACCCCAACTGTGCCTCAGTTTACCTTTCAAACCAGCATAGACCTTTCCTAAGAGCCCAAGTGACTCCTGCAAGGTGCAGCTGAGAGGGTGAAGAGGTAGAATATGAAAAGACAGGAGAAGCTGCTGAGGTGAGACAGCAGCTCTGAGCAGACCTCTTGCAAAGGGACCATACTTCCAGATTTGAAGCAAGACCTGGGCAAGAACTGCTGGTTGGTGTTGGCAGGAGCTGCTTCTGCTGTTATCCATGGCTTGGAGCAGGAGATGACTAGAGCATCTGAATCTACCCGTGAAAGGGACCATAAGTGTCATTTTTTCCCACAGAGATGTTCAACCACATGCTAGCTGTTGGCCTCCAGGTTTGGTTGAGTTGGGGTAGAACACTGTTCGGAAGCTACTCCAGCCCATTTATTGTCCTGTGGCCCTTTGAACAGATCTGGGGTTAAACTTCTCATTGAGAAGAGGATTTTAACTGTTACCCCAAGGATGGCAGCCAGTTCTCCACCTCTCTCCAATACACAAAGGTCCCATTAAAGGAGCTGTGTTGGAGGGAGGAATGAATTGGTATAAAGCAGTTATCTGCTTATCAGGTTTCTTTAAGCTCATTTTCTCCCACCCTAGAAGTAGAGACAGACTAAATTGCTATTTGAAATGTTATTTTGCAGTGTTATTCTGCAGTTCAGTATTTTTTTTTAATTTTTTTTTCCTCCTTCACTGTCCTAATTACATTCCTGTTTTGACTGCTTCATGTTTATAGATTATTTTAATCATGTTCACTTGCTGGTTTATGAGTTCGAGCTCTTCTTTGTTCTCTTTTTTTTTGAGAATAAAAACTACAGTGACTGCTTTTCTTACTGCCAAAGGAGCCTGTCTATATCTCTGTTTAGATGGAATGGCCTTTATTGCTTTTATTTATTTTTTTTCACATCTATTTGGGTATAGAGATAATCCCCAGACACAGTCTAATTCTTCCTCCAATAGTTCCTAATTTTTATCAATAGCTTTCTCACCAGCTGCTGAATGTACATCCCATTTCCCTGGGGAATTTTTTTGGTGCTATCTCCAAGAAATAAGAGCCAGCTCCTTGATATGGAAATCCAGGTATCTTGTTAAAGATAAGGACACCTCTCAAAAGAATAATTTCCTTATTTATTTTAGGTGGAAAATGAGACTAACTCAAGATATTTAAAAAATAATAATAAATCAACAGCTTCTTTCTCCAGTCTTTGTAACCTGCACAGATGAGGTCTGGCCTTTTCAGGGAAGGAGAAAATAGAAGGATGGAGCTACCAAAAGGGTGGTGTGTGCAGTGTAGCAAACCAGGCAGAGTGTGCAGGACAGTTGGGCTTTCGGGTAAACACTGAAGGTGCCAGTGTGTAATTTCCAGGATGGTTTATGGATTGGCCTGGTGAATCTGCAAGCTGCTTTCCATCTCCACACCCCTGTTTCGAAGGTGCAGTTGGTGACCCTTTTCAGGTTGTTGCTGGAGACCTGTGCTGCGGGCAGACCAAGGCTGTAGGTGAACCGTGGTCCAGGGTTATTCTTGGAGCAGGTTCAGGGATTCAGCGTTTCCAGCTGAGATGTTTTGGAAGGGGGACAAACTTTCACAGGCAGGCCCTGGATCCGTGCCCAGAAACGGGGCCGGGTGGACGTCAGCAGTTTTGGTTCAGGGAGGAAGGTCGTGTGAAACTGCATCTCGGATCTGCCTGCCCTTGCACTCGCTGTCGGTTGTGGCCAAACCCAAAGACCTGGAGCGAAGGGCAGAGTTTTGCCCGCGTGGTGCCCGGGATTTACATCCTCTGCTGGGAGCCTAATGATTGACAGGGTGTAGGATCACCTACCCCCCCAGAGTCCCCGCTGACCTGTTCTTAGGGGACATCCTTTGATGCCCAGCCCTGTGCTGTGTAGGGGCTCTCAAGTTGTTCCTGCACAGCCCTTCTTGTTCCCCAGGAAGATCTCTGCCCCTCCAGCTTCACAACACTCTGTGTGTGGGTGAGTGCCTGCCGGGTTGAGTCGTGTTTTCACCTAGCTCCTGTTTTCTTACCCAGTACATTTCCCTGCTAACCTAGCAATCACAGTCTCTTTTTGCTCCTTTACTGGGTGGTCTTGGTTGTGGCTCAGAGTGCTGAAGGGATGGTGAAAGGCACGGCAGCTGCAAGATGGAGTCAGTGAGGAGCAAACAGAGGATGCTTGCTGAGGGTGCTCTGGGGTTGCGAAGCTTGTTGGGCACGTTCAGGAGGAAAGATGTGGGGAGTGTGCAGACATCCACCATCCCTGAGTGACTTCTGGATCTCCAGTGATGCAGAGTCCTGCTTTTCTCTGAAGTGAGGGTGGGAAGCTGAAAAAAAATGCATCTCTTTTCACCATGATAACTATTTTTCTGTTTTATTAACTCACTACCCACAGTTTATTGCCCAGTAAAAGGGAGAGTGCTCTCCTTGTCTTCCTTTAATTAGCCAAATTAGCTTTATTTGCCAAATAAACCTTTGCAATGAAAACAAACTATCTTTGATCTAGATTTCTACCCCCAGAAGCTGATCTATGAATCAATCAAAAGTACACAAACCTTTAATCAACATGAAAAGGAAAGGCATATGATTTTTCTTTACATAACTCATGGAGGAATTTCTCCCTTTTGCATCTGCCTGATGTTCTAGTGATGTCTGCTCAGGCAACGTGGAACAGGGAGAGCGTGAAGGCAGCGACTGGTATTGTTATTTCTGCCCTGTAAGGGAAGAAGTTCAGCGTGTTGTTTCGGAGATGAAGAGGAGGAGACATCCAGGTGGACCCCACAAAGTGTGAGGTTGATCTGTCTCTATGATGCAGGCATCTCCACCTCGCCCCAGGCTCTTTTGTTTGCAGTCAACGGAGCTTGGGCAAAGTCTGAGGTTTGGGCTGGAAGGATGGAGATACTTAACTGTGGCAGCTGGACTGTCCAGATAAAGACTGTCCTCCCAGATATGAGGAGTTCTATTGAGCAAGTTGTAGGTGAGGTTTCAACAGCAGACTTTGCATGTAGCATTGGAGCAATGAATTGTCATCTATAAAAGCACAATCTTCAGAGGTGCCCCCCACCCCCCTGGCCCTGGCCCACGTTAATCTGCTTAAAAGCAGCATTTTCACGTGGCTTTAGGGGGTCCTGGTGAGTTATTTGCTGAGGGAGGTGGGGACCAGAGAGGGGAGAGAGAGGAAAAGGGGGTTTAGATCTGCAGAAGACATGCTTTTTTTTTCTTTTTTTTTTCCAAATTTTAAAGGTCAGATCTCTGGGCTCTGTGCCCTCTTTGAGCCATTTTGATGAAAGGCTCTTAACTGCTTTTGTTCTTTTTGCTTGGAAATTTAGTATATACCATAAACTGGTATATGCACAGGCACTCAGAGAAACTGCCAGCCATGAACCCCTGGACCTCCAGCTCCTGCCTCTCTGAGCTCCCAGCAGTCTCTTCCCTTGCCACAACTGCCCTCTGTATATGATGGAGATTATAATTCTTTTCTGATCATTTTGCACCTGCCACTAAGGTGGATTTTGGCATCATCTCAGCCATGGAACTGATAATTTTTCAGCTATGTTATAAGACAAAATATTTTCTGGGGGAAGGGGTTCATTCATGTGCTTGCACACTAAAAAGATTTCATGCCACCAAGAGCTGTCATGTCCCGAGACAAAGAAATTCAACAATACTGGACTTTTGATTTCAAGCTGGATTTTTTCATGCCCAGCAGCCAGCACTCCCTCAAGTTCACCTTGCCCTCCAGCATAACACACAGATTACTCTGGAAATGACCTGTTTTTTAGGTCACTGATGCCCATTTGATGCTGACTCTGCAAACCACATGCTCTTACTTTCTGAGATAAAAAAGGAACACGGTTTTTATGCTCTGAGTTCTCCCCCACTGTGTTATGAGGCCGTGCTAGGTATCCTGAGCAGCTCTGTGAAGTCAGGAAGTGAGAGCAATTGCTTCAGCCGTGTGCTGGAGACCTGCTCACCCTTCTGAATCCCAAAGGTAGTTTGCAAACCCTTCACAAGGGTCCCGACTTTCCATCACTGTCTTGCTCTGCAGTTATTTCTATCCTGTCAGAGTTTTGAACACTACTGCAGGATCAGAAAGGTATTGTTATAGGCATATATTTTTGCTGGTGAAAATATAGTAGGGGATTTGGTTTGATTTTTAAATGAAGGTACACTGGTTCTTTGGGTAATAATTTTGCTTAAATTGCAGAGGCAGAATTGAAAGAGGTACATCGACTGGAAACCCAGCTAATCAACATTTCTTTCTCTGCTTTGTGAAATAACTCATTAATATCTACATTTTTCTCTGCAAGAGTCAGATCAGGCTCATCTTCTCTGTGATCAGTCCCTCAAAACCTTCACAAAAGTCCCTTTCCATAGTTCTTGAACAGAATGAATAGTGTTTAATGTAAGCTTTTAAATATTTTTCAGCCTACGTGGCCCAAAACTGTACAGGGATTGCAGCATAGAGTTTAAAACCCCTCCTTAGTCCTGCTTACTTCTTCATGCACCTAAGGATTTATGTATCTGTGGAAGAGTGCACAGATCTCAAAATCCTTTGCAGAGACGCTGCTTTCCCAAACACAGCTCCTCTGCTATAGTGATTGCCCGAATCCCTGTGATTTACTTCGTCTTCCTGAAGCTAAATAGGTGAAATGACCGAGGGGGAAGTTGGGAAGGCAGAGGAGCATCCAACACCCACTGCCCTACCCTGACATGCCCCCAGTTTGTGACCCGTGACCCGCTGATGGTCGTGCAAGAGGAGGGAGGTGTGATGGCACCACAGTGTGTGTGACCCAGACATGGATGCAGGGCTGTGTGCTGCACTGGAGGCATCTTGTATTGAGCACATCCAGTTCAGGAGGGAGCTGCTTTTTGGGAAGGTGATGCTGGCTTCCAGAAGAGCTCATCGGGGTGAGTTTTGCTGACTGAGATCTGCCGTGGTGCTAATGCCACTTCTGCTGGCAGAAAATTCAGTGGGTGATGCAGAATTGCCACAGCGTCCAGTGTGCAGAAACCAGCACAGCCAGCAGCACTGCAGCACTGTTCTATACTCAGGGGACAATTAATAAGACAACCATTGTAGAAAGAGTTCCCAGTCATTGTGCATGAGGTGAGAAGCTTGACACATTTTAATCACCCTGCTCCTGACGGGTCCTCTCCCGTGGTACTGTCACAGACAGAAGATAATTATGACTCTAGCAAGAAACTGTGCTTAATATTTCTTATAACGTTCAGGAGTTTTACAAATGTGTTTTTAGGCAGCTGTAGCAGACACAAAGAGCTTGAGGCCAGACATGTGCTGAGTCAGATACACACACAGCGATGATAGGAAATAGGAAGGAAATGACCATGAGGAGGAGGTGAGCAAGGCTGGGCAACACAAATTTTAAATGATCTAGAAGCCTTCATGCCACAGCTCTTTCCTTCTCACTGAAGGACAGGGGCTAGGAAGGATGTGAAAGACACTTTCCTTGCAATGAGCAGGGACATCTGTAACTAGATCAGGCTGCTCAGAGACCAGTCCAACCTGAGCTTAAATGTTTCTGGGGATGGAGCATCTACCATCTCTCTGAGGTGTCTCACCACCCTCATTGTAAACAATTTTTTCCTTATATCTAGCCTGAATTTCCCCTCTTTTAGTTTAAAACTCTCACCCCTTGTCCTAATGCAACAGGCCTTGACAAAAAGATGGTCCCTATCTTCGTTATAGACCTTTAAGTACTGAAAGGATGCAAAAGGTCTCCCCACAGCCTTCTCCAGGCTGAACAACCCAAACTCCTCAGTCTTTCTTCATAGGAGAGTTGTTCCAGCCCTCTGATCATTTTGTGGCTCTCCTGTGGAGGTTCCACTTAGGAGAAAAGAGACAGGAGCTATCTGAGATGCTGCTACAGCTAAGGAAGGTCTGCAGATCCTTAGGTGCATGAAGTAAGCAGGACTAAGGAGGGGTTTTAACCTCTGTACTGCAAAACTGTAATAAAATCTGACATCCCAGTTTCCTGTAGCTGTAGTCCAGTGATGCAAGCCCATCTTTAAATAAATATATTATTTCCTGCTTTAACCTTATCAAGTGATGAAGCTAGTCCATATTTTATGCCATATCTAAGGGTGGGGGAATCCTTTGAACAGAGCTGTTGGTGCCTTGTTGATTCTCTGATAAACGAGAGAGATACCACATTGCTTTGGCACGTCTAAAGGGTGCCAAGATGCGTGTCCGTGGGAGCTCTGGCAGGGTTTGATAACGTAAAGTCAGAGAAAGAATTGTCTTTTCATAATTTGCAACAGTTAAGCAAACTGCATTTATTCTCTGAAGTAGTGAGGCTCATGGCTAACTGTCAATACTACCACTTTGGCTACAGTTTCTGGCTGTCACTCTCTTTTTCAGATTTTCAGACATTCAGGACAAGACAGTAGAGCACGTCCCACCAAAAATCAATGTCACTGACATCCTTTCAATGCTTTGTAGGTCAGCAGCTTGCTGCCATCATGACCTCTTGGGATACCTCAGGGAAAACTTCCCCCTGCTTTTTCTTTTTGCTCCAGAAGTACAAATCCTCTATCCACTCTGTGTTAGCTTCTAGCTATGTGAAGTCTGTGAGGCATGGTTAGGGGCTCCCATTTCTGTCCCCTGAAGGGTAGTGGTGCTTGTCCCTATTATTCAATTATGCACCCACAATATTATTCAGAACATGCTGCACTCTTCAAAATGCAGTGTTAGAGCCCTGCTTAATCATTTCAGGAAGATTCATTTTTGGAGGGTTATACAAAGTCTATTTAAATTAGAAATCACATCTACTTTTCATGCCCGAGGATTCATAATAAGAACAACGAGAGCTCCCAGACACAAATAAGGGTACGAGTGAATATCTCATCATGAAATTACCACTGAGGTTATTATTGACTAGCTTTTGTTTTTTCCTGATCATTAATGTTGTTCTGCTTCTCTGGACAGCTTATTGGCAAGGAGTGCAGTTAGCATCCTGTGCGGCAAACACATGCAAGAGGCAATATAAATGTAAAATGAGTTAAGTGAGATGCTATTATTTAATGCAGAGTTGCAAGCATAAAATGTCAGGTAGGAGTTTTGCTCAGAGAAAAGGAGTCATAACTGACCCAAAAGGATGGATTTGTTTACCAACTGCATTACACCTCATGGGATCATTTACATTGACACTGGGTATGATTCCTTTTTGGAAGCATCTTCTGTTATTTTTTTTTTCCATAAATGACAGCAGAAAGGTAGGATTCATTTGCCAAACACAGATGCCCAGTGCTGTCTGAGATGCCTGATGGCATCCAAAAATCTCTGTGGGCCAGACAGAAATAGCACAGGACTTAGGAGTGACTGACCCCTTCATGGATTGATAGCTCAAAGGCGTCTGTGTTACAGTGAATTATTCTCTGGGCTCAGCTGGCACAGTTCACCAGTGGAAGGACATGGTTTTATGGGCTTCTAGTGCCATTTGATGGTACCCAGACTGCATGGGGTTGAAAGAGAGAACAGAGGCCATACAGGAGAGCTTTGCCTGGCTGAAGCTGTAGTTGGAGACAGACAAGCTTGCCTAGGGCAATCTAGTGCTAAAATGGCACTGGAGACCTCTAAGCAACTGAGTGCTGCCTGTAGTCTCCGTTGATTCTAATGGGAGCTCAGACACTGGCACACAGGCACGTGCCAGCACCTACATGTGGATATCCGAAATCTGAGTGCCACCAGTGATGTTCAGGTAACTGGGAAGGCTCTGGATTTCCTTGTATTCCAGGCTGCTTTTGGTAGAGGCTGATCCAAAACCATATGCAATCATCAAGGGTCTGCTCACGTGGCTAGTTCAGTGTACCTGTGGGTCCAGCCTCAACCTCTGAGAGCTGAAATACAGATGGTCTGACACGGGTTGAGGAGTATGTGAGGTCCAAGTGCTTGTTCATGTAGCATGGGCAGATGAAGCACGGGCAAAGTGCAGGGATCTGAGCTTAGCCGTGTGTAATCATGATGTGTCTGTTTTGAGTCTGGGCTACAGTCAGTCTAGCCACCTCCAACGGAGACTTGGCCAGATCATGTTCACTGTCAGACCTACTCTTCATCTTGCAGTTTGTATAGAGTACTCTGGATCTTGGTGTCAGGTCTGTAAACATGCTTAAACCTCTCCCAGTTCCACTGCTGGGTAAGTGAGCAGCAGAATTGGAGTTTGTAAGTGGGATTGAATGGAAGGCTGGAGGGAGAAACCTTTTTTTCATGAAGTAAACAGGTGAAACTTCCAGGCTTTATCTGCCCATTAATTGAAGTAGTTGATGATAACTAGTTAGAACGCATTGGTGCTAAGAAAGGTTTCATTAATCATCAGTCCTTCCAGTGCTAAGCACATATACTATCTATTCATACCCGGGACAGATTAGTGTTGCATACTTTGGCCACCATTCACAATAATTTGATAATAAAGAGAAAAGCATATTTATCTCAGTGACAATAAGATGTAAATTAGAGGAATTCTCCTCTTTCACCTCACTCACAGACACTTGAGTGTTTTCCTCCAATTACCTGCAAATAGCAGCTTATTCAATTAAGAAGCAGAGCTGAAAAATAACCCCCTTCCCCTCTCCTTAAGCTCTTTCTTGGTTCCTTCTGTGCAGTACCAGAGGTAAGTAAAGACCTTTCTCCTTAGAACAGCCTTCTGGGTCAGCAGCATTAACTTCATTTTATAGAGGCAGATTTGAAGGACACAGAAAGATCAAGCAACTTTCTCAGAGTCGTAGAGGGAATGGGATGTGGTACCAAAACCTGAACCTGCTCCTCAGAGGGCTGGCATTACCTGTCAAAGCAGCAGAAGGATTTTTGCTTGCTTTATAATTTGTGAGGTGATAACAAGCTTCTCTGCATGGATGGCTGGAAATTCCTGAAAGTGGCAGTGGCAGAAATAGTGATTTCCCCTGTTTCTTCTTGATTGAAAGGAAAATCAGTGTCAGGGGTATGGCTACATAGTGATGTTGTGCTAAGCTGTTCTAGTGCTGTCCTACCCACTTAGTACATATATCAGGGGCAGAGTTTCGCTGCTCACTGAGCATGTAATAGACAGGAATGCAGTGCAAATGATAGCAGCATTCTTGTCTAGCCCTGTCTAACCCTGTCTGACTATACCTGAAAAAAAGCCACATAGTTATTTCTTTGATGTGCCAGTGCTTTGTAAACCCCTGAGCTACTTGCTGTGCCCTGTGGTTGATCAAACCCTGGCACAGAGCACTCTGCCCTTTACTGTTGTACCGTGGGTGTCTAAGTCCCCTGAGCACACCTCACCTCTTCCTCAAAGAGTTGCAGCTGGATGGAGACTCCAGACTTTGGGTGCGTGCTGTTATTTAAGGGCAGAAATCTCCCTGCTCCTACCTGCAGCATCCCAGACACTCTGTATGGCTGTGAGTTGAAAAATGTGGGTATTTCACATGTATCTGGAGAGCTGGAACTGGGATAGTCCATGGGCAGGACAGGACACAAGTGAGTGACATCAGGACGGTGTTAGCTGGGCTACATGACTGAGTCCCAGCAGCCAGCTGGAGAGGTTGTGTTGTGCATCCTCTCTGCTTACCTCCTACAGTGACCACGGGGTCAGATACCTTAGGTGGTCCTGGCAGTGCTGCAGGGCCAGGGCTGTAGCAGGAGAGCCATTTCTGAACTGCGTGGGGAGCAAATGAAGCCTGGCAGCCGCGGGCTGACTGTGCTGGTTCTAACAATGCCCGCACGCAGCTACGGTCTGCAAGGGCAGACACCATCAAATCTCTTTGTCTATTTGCAGCTCCCTGGGTTCATGCCATGTGTTTGAAAGTCACTTTCCCAGAGTAGGTTCACAAATACAAAAAGGCAAATGCCCTTCTGCTTGCAGAATGGGAGGAAAAATGTAATAGTTTCTCCTTCCTTCTTCCTCGATATTCAGTGTAAGAACAGATGTGGATATAGTGTATAATTCCACGGGAATGCAGCTGTAATTCTGTGTGAACTAATACCCACTTGTTATACCAGTGACTAGAGAGGAGAAAGGATCCTTCTAGATGGTTTTAGCAGACACCTGGCCTCTCTGTTTTCGATTGTTTTCCTGGTAGCAAGATCCCTTGCCACTTTTGTGTGTGCAATTAAAACGAAAAGACGATCGAGCATTTTTTGGCATGAGCTGGGTGGATGGATTCAGAAGAACTATGGCAAACCAGTATGTTCTTGGAGCTGGAGTTTTTCTTGGATGCCAGCCCAGGATTTTTTGGAACAGAAGCGAGTTTTACTGAAAGGTTCACAAACTCTCAAGGACTGGGCCCAGATTTCCTCTGTTAAAGCTCCACACAGCTCTACTGGGACAAACTGGAACATAGATAGCTGTAACCATTCCAGGATAAATTTTGACCCTAAAGAATTCAGTTTTACTGTATTTGGCCATCATTTCTGCAGGTGAGATAGGATGTTGGCATGCTCAGGGAAGGGACTGCTGTGCTGGGTTGCAACTGGGAACCAGGTACTTTACAGTGGGACTCTGTTGGGTGGGAATAATATACTCAACAGAGAGAACTCACAAGTTCTGGGGTTTTCATCACATTATCTCCTGTGTTTTCTCAGCCATTTACTGCCATTCTTTCATCCCTTTCCCTATTTCCCTCATTGATGATGCCCATTACCCCTCCACAGTGACCAGGACTTGTCTCCTCTAGAGCAGACCAATTGCTTTCACAGTGTTGGGCTCTGCATTGTGGAGGATGCAAAGCCAGCTGGGACCCTGTTTGAACACAGTGTAAAGCAGGGAGAGATGAACCTGGTGAAATCTCATTGAGGTTGCTCGATGAGCAAGGATTTTAGAGTAAAAACTACCCATGGCAAACTGTTTTATTGGTTGGTTTGGGTTTTTTTCTTGAGAAGACTGGATGATTTATTGCAAAATAGCCTGTGATTGAAGTCATGCTTATACATCTGAGGATGATCAGGGACTAGGACCCTGGAAGTGACTAGGAAGCTAAGTTATATGATGGTAGGAACATATCCAGGGAGACCTGAGTCCAAAGGTCTGTGCATAACATTCTTGACAGTCATAAGGCTGCTTCGGGACTGACTTGAAAAGATGGAGAGCAATACTGTACACAGCCCAAATTTCCTCTCTCCACTTCTCTGGCTGAAAGCACATCGCTTTCATTGAGTATCTATTCTGTTATGGTGTCCTCCCCACATTTCCAGCTCTAGTTGCAATCCCCAGTCTGCAGCTACATTGCCTGTGACCCTTCAGGTTTAACCTGAAAGTCAACATCCATCGCACAGAGATACTCTGAATGGGTTGCAGTTGACTGGAGAAGAAACAAGGACCACCCTAGGCATCCTGCCATGAGCTGATGTCCCATCACCAATATCCTTTGAGATCCTCGTGGAGATGCCCCTAGTAGCCAGGGACACAGGAATCACTGGAGAGGGCTGGCTAGTTGTCTTTGATAGTAGCCCATAGTACATACCTTGAGATGCTACAGGTAGTCCTGCCATCATGGGGACGTGTTCCTCCCAATCTCTGTTAGTTGAAGATTACCACGTGCCCTGAAGCACAAACTTTTCTCGGCCTTGACAAAGCTCCAGAGGCTCTGCTTTGAATCATAAATAACAGAAGTCTGGATTTTCTTGTTTCTCATGTAAAATGAGTTTCCAAAAAGGCCTGAGGCACTCTGGTATATTGGCAGATCTGTAGCATGTTCAACTGCAGGTAAATCAGTGATGGATATAGTTGTACAAGCTTTGTGAGGTTTGGACATCATAGCCAAAAATCTTCTACCAATCAGACTCATATTACCACTTCTCTGAATATATTTACTCTTGGATTTCTAAGGCCTTTTTTTTTCCATGCTCTGTTAATTGCCAAATGGAGGAAATTAAGTTACACCATTCCAGGGAATAATAACCTCACTGCTTGATTTCCATCATATATAATATACTTTATAATTTAAGCCCATGATGAAGTTCTTTGCCAAATTATAGCTTTTCTGAGCAGAGAAAGTGCAGTTTTCTGCACTTTTGTTATAATATGCCTCCTTGCTGGTAATGTTACTTTGACAAATGCACCTTTCTGCTTTCCCTGATTTGATTGATTTTACGCTCAAGTTCTAACAGCGTTGTAAGAAATTACTCATTCTGGTTAATAATTTTGATAATCTTATCAAGGAATTTTCTTTCAATAGAGTTACATTTTTAGGTAACTCTAAATGATCCATTGTCTTAAGTTCCCTGGATCTCCACCTTGCCGGACGGCAGTGGAATTTAAATAATAATTTATACTGCATGTGGATGTAGCTGCTGTAGAGCTGGCAATAAATATTAATCCTGCTATCCCAGCCTTCTTCTCCTTCTTTGGAATAAAGAGATTTTCTTAAGTACATTATACCTTTCCTGTGTTAACTCTCTGTTAATCATGTAAGCTATTCTGTTTTGAACACATGACTCAATGACTTGCGAGGCTTGTGTCTAAATGAAAGAGCTGTTTATCAAAATAATGTATCTTTGGGAGAGATAGCTTTTTCATTTAAATTAGGATTATCCTATTGTTCGACAGATCCCATTAAGACCATCTACTGAACCCAATCAAAGACCTCCATAGTAATGTGAAATGGTAATAATAAGGCAAGGTTCTGTTTTCCTGACTCAGCCAAGGGGATATAATTAAGTGAACATCCTGACTTATTTAAAAGTCCTGTCTAATAACGTGGCCTGTTTTGTTTTTATGGGCTCAGCTGATCCCGTTCTTCTGTGGCTCAACATTTCAGTGTAAATGTTAGTATCTGAATTTAAAATAAAACTGTGGGGTTTTTTTTTGTCAGTAGTTTTCCCAGCCATTTATGCACTTTCTGCCTGATGCCAGCTTTTCTGTTTTGTTTTGTTTGTTTGGGTTGGGTTTTTGTGTGTGTGTGTGTGTGGTTTTATGTGTGTGTGTTTCGTTTTGTTTGGTTTGGTTTGTTTTTCCCAGGGAGTTGCACTAGAAACTCCAGATATTGACATCACCAAGAGGTACTGCATTCCTGGGAAAGGTTTGGATTATTTTGTTGTTCAGAGAAGTCAGTCTTTCCTTGGTTGCAGCCTGGTGACAGGCTCTATTAGGTCCTTTCCATGACACTGACCTCTCCAGCTCACCTGCAGCACGTGTTCGTGAGCACCAAGTATGTGAGTAACTTCTCCACCATCTCTGTATTAGATATATCCCTGTCCCTCCACTTATATTTTGAATGGAGCTTTCAGCCAGCTCTTATCATACCTTTATTTTCCTCTCGTATTTGCTGTTGTAATTCTTTCTGGATCAATCAACTTTTCTATCAAAACTCAGTAATTGTTGCATTAGATAAGTTCTCAAGCTCATCTTTTGGCCTTTTTCTGCATGACTTTTTTTTTACCTTCACATTCATGCTCATGTCCATGTTTGTGCAGCATCTTGAGTATCACCTTGGCCTTAGTCTCTCCTCTCTGCTTGTGTGGAACAAGCATCACTTGGTGGCTGCTCTTAGCTAGTGTTAGTCAACTAGGAATTATACCCCATGTAGGATAGCAACCTCTTCTTCACTGATCTTCTTAATGTAAGTTGGAGATACACCTTCAGTGTTACCAGTTACTAGATTAGTTTGTCCTTTTCAGAGTGAGAAGATGCAAATATTTTCTTTGACTGTTTAGCCAAGTTAGCCTCTCAAAGAAAATTAAACTAATATGGTAGTATTGCTGAAGGAGAAAGCTATTTAAATAAAGTAATTTAATTCCATATTTTGCTGTTAGTAGTATCTTGCTTGGCATTTTTACTGTGGCTCCAGAGAGAAGAAAGTTATGAATCATACATGGAAATTGTGAATGCAAATCACGTATTGCAATGTATAATTTTTTGCCGATCTGCTTTCAGGTGGAGAAAAGAATTTGGTGTCTGAAAGAAGCCATGGATTCTGTAATATGTACAACAGCAGTGTCAGTCAAAAGCATTGAAGGAAGAAGAGAAGATGACTCAGTTTTCTGCATTACCATATGATGTCCTAGCACCTGATGGCAAGGAGTGAGTTAGAGGAAACCATTTGCCTTCCCTCCAGGGACAAAGTGAGTGAATCCAATAAAACCAGACCCAACCTCCTCTTACTTCTGATAGTTTTAAATGGGAGGAAGTGGCTCCATTCCTGATGCTTTGGCAGCAGTGTAGCTGTTCATGCCCTGGGTGCTGGGTTTCTATTTCAGCCCTAAGGTGGCTTTCATTCTGAAACGAAGCAAATTGGTAAAGGCACCAGGAAATCAATCCCTCCAGTCACATCTGAAATAGAGATGAAACCCCACTCTGGTAGGCCACACCAGTTCTGAGACAGGTCCATTGACAGCTAGGTGCTTCCTGGTCACAGGGTCCGTGTGAAGGGGGTGACAGTACTGCCCTTTGCCATTTTTAGCTGGTTGCTGTCACAGACCTTGCTGCTGCTGTTGCTCAGGGAGAGGAGCATCTTGGGGGGGGAGGTTGAGAACTCCAAAGTGTGACTTGGGAGGCTACACCGCAGCGGTGGCGGCGAAGTTGGCATCACGTCTGTCCTCCTCCCCACCACCACACTCTGAGCTCCCCCAAATTCAGTGAAAAGAGCAAGATGGGGAGAAAAGGGGAAAGAATCATCTTCACTGCTCTGAGAGCAGACACAGGCATTGGAAAATGCCCCCGTTGGTGCTTCAGCGAGGGTCAAGCTGTAGGAGCATTTCATTACTGCTGCTTCTGCAGAGCATTCGCTCCACACTTGAATTCTGGATTCTCCAGAGCAGTGAAGTGGGAAGTGTTAATCCCGTTCTCTGCCAATCCCCTGTACCTGCCTGATGCCTCTGCCTCTCTGCTCCCATCAGAGAGGCTCTGGTCTGGCAGGATCCATATGAAGGAGCTTATAATTTCCATGGGGGGCTCTGCAGTCCGCGATTGGAAAGGTTTGTGAGGTTTCCCAGATGAGCAGGAGAGGGCAGCAAAACATAGAGATTGAGAGAGAACATCCCCCCCACCTTGCAGAGCTTGCAGGGGTTTATTTAACGGTTTCAGGAAGGGTGCACTGATGTGGAGTGGGACTTGGGGTTGTCCAGTGCTGTGCAGACTGGACAAAGTCACTGGTGTGGGCAGTTTGCTATAGCTCGCCCTCGGAACAGTCCTGCAGAAAGAGGTTCTCTCTCAGCACCTGGTTGAAGAGGGAGTCTCTTATACCCACCTCAGAGGATGGTTAGAGTTGTGGAAACCTTCATACCCTGCAGAGAATGATGTGTAAGAGGCAGCTGCCTCAGAAAACAGAAATCTTTTCAATAAGAAATGTAAATACAGGGCCTTGGAGAAGGAGGTACCTCTCTTCTTTCTTACCCCATGACATGCAGCCTAAAACTTCCAAACCACTGATAAAAGAGAGAAGAGAAGGGTGAAAATTTCAACATAAAAAGACCAAGATCTTGGCAACAGAGGGAAAAAATACAGTCCATATAACAACTGGTGTGAAACAAATAAGGAGTGTTGAGGAATTCAGTTACTGTGGCAACCTGGTAATAATAGCTAACAGCAGTACAGAGGTGGAAATAAAAGTGAGAACAAGGAAAGCATCTAGAAATATGAATCTGTTAGTCAAAATCTGGAGTAATAAAAACCTTGTCAGAGCATTAAAACTGAAGCTATGCAACAGCATCATTATGCTGCTGGTGTTTTATTTGGCAGAAGTATGGCCAGAGACAACTGCTCCTGAATAAAACAGCAGTTTTCATGCACGGTGTGTAAGAAGAATATTAAGAGTTAAGTGGGGAGAAATGGTTGTAAATCTGAAAGCACAGCAAAGATCAAGATGGGTACCAGAGCATCCTGAAATCACATCCCAGAGCATTAGAAAGCCCCCATTGGGCTACACGGAATAGGAGGGGGGTTTATTGCACCAGGACAGTGGTAGAAATTTACAGGGCGATTCCCAGGGCTGTGGTCTGGGACACAGAGTTAGACACAGACCTGGTTTTAAGCTCGGTATATTAGTCATTAGACTTCAAGGTGGAGACTTAGGCTGCCTCTCCTGTCTTCCAGGAATCAGACATCAAATGCAAACCTTCAGCAAAGATCTCATTCCCACGACACTGACTGTACAGATCGTCTCTAGCTCTAATTACTGGGAGTTGTTTGCACCAAAAGCTAACACGAGATAGCACTCTGGGCATAAGAGTGGTGGAGATACTCTGCAACCATCCACTAACCCCATGAGGAATCTGTTTAGAACCAGGCTGCTCAACCTTCTGGGGATATTCCTAGATTGCACACCCTTGCAAGGATTAACATGAAAATTAACCTGATTGCTGCCATGGTTTTCCATCACGTTGAACTAGGAGTCAACAACTGCTTTCTGTGGATGCTGTAGAGAAATAATACCTGTTTTTCCCAGCAGGGAGACCAGATGACTTATTCCAATGCAAGGGGAATGTTGTATGTTGAGGACTTGTAGATCAGCAGGAAAAAGGGCAGCCGTAGCCAGGCAGTGAGCAAATTAATTATCCTGGCAGCTGAATGTGATTAGGCATTGTTAGTGTAGCCCATTAGGTTTGATGGTAAATAAATGTTCCCTTCTGTGGGAGAAGCTGCCATTTTGAAAATTGCTTTTGTGGCAAAAGCAAACTGTAGTGAAATGGGAAAAAAAAAAAAAAAAGCAAAAAAAAAGCCCATCAAAACCCATCAGTGACTGTACAAACATTATGTTGTGAAGTAATCGATACTACTCAGAGAAACTATGAAATATACTCATTTTCTTTCATCTCAGCATATTTTCAGATGTCCCAAGGAACTGTTGCTATAATAGGCCAATATATAAACACAGTATTGAAAGGATTGTAACATAAAATCAGGGTGAAATAAAACAGAGTAAGAAAGTCAAAATGAAACCTGTCTGCTTTACTGAAACAAAACATTTCAACATCAGAATGAAATGAGAAAGTCAAAACAATCCCTGTTTCTCCAATTTTCCCATCAGATACTTCACCAAAATCAACATGTTCAGTACAATGTCTCCATTTCCACGAGATGTCATCTACAGATGGAAAACTGTGGTGTGACAAATGTTCCCAACTTTCTCTAAAGATGACAGACCCGAAGAGAGGCACCTCTGTGGCCAGCAGAGTTGGGCAACATTGGGAAGGGAGTCATAGCAGCTTTCCAAGCTCAGCTGCCTGCAATGTGTATCCTGCTTCTTGGGATCAAGGATCTTTGTGAATAGCCTTTCCGTCACTTAGCAAGAAGGATGATGAGACATCAAAGGTATTATCTGATTTATCAGGCTTGATGGAGTCTCACTTTGCCTGACTTATGTCAGCTCAGTTCAACTGCACCTCCTGTCTGAAGTTTCCAACATGTAACTGTCTTCTTTTTTTGTTTTTTTTTTTGGTTGGTTTTTTTTTTTTGCTTTAGGAATCTGCACTGCCAGAATTAATTCAAAGAAGGAACATGTTTAGTAAAGCAGGGAGTTTCTGCTGTGGTTGGTATTGTTTTCCTGACATACTCATTTGAAATTCAGCTGACATACTCTTCTGCAGCATTTGCAAGCAGGGAGGGAAGGAGTGCCATTTCAGCAACAGTAATATGTAAGTGCTATCATTATTAATAACAATCTATATTTCAATACTGCTTGGAGGCCTCAAATACCATTAGTGGCTCATTATGTTAAGCTGTATGTAAATACACAGCCACGGAGTGTTTGGTAAATAGCCCTTCTCTAGACCAACAAGACAAAATAAGGGAGAGCGAGAGGAATTTTTATGACTTTGAATTTATAGAAGGGGGAAAATTTAGATTAGACATGATTATGAATAAAAGTGTTCAAAAGAGACGACTAAACTTTGGTTCTGTCAAGCCAATGTGATCAGCTGTCTTGTGAGAGTTTGGTGTTTTATAGAGGGTTTCAAGAATATTATTTTAAGATAATGTCAAACCTCACACCCCAACCCTACAATTAAAAACCAAAACTATTCACTGAGACACTTTATTCATATGAACTTCCTACTGAAATGATTAGATGTTTTCTCAGGAGACAATTTCTAGGGTACCATTCCCTCTGAATGTCTCTCAGGTGAAATCATAGAAGTCTGCTTACTTTTATGGAATAGAAAAAGAAAAAAATGTTTATACAGCAAACAAAGAAGGAGCAGTGTTCAGTGTCTTTTGTTGTTGTTGTTTGTTTTGGCTTTTTGTTTTGAATAGTAGCATAAAATTACCCTAAATAACTTGTGTGCATTTTTCAGCCATAACTGTTATGAGCCCAAACCAGCCTGAACTGTTTGAAATTTCTGTGAGGAATTGTCCCACCAGTTAAATTCCTGCAAATGCATCCTGTGGCATAGTCAGATTATCTGTGTGTTTTGTGTGTGCAGCACAGAATACTGCAAAAAAAAAAAAAATATATCCAGAAGACAAAACCAACCCCACTCTTACATTCCCACTTGTTCAACTCACGCTATGATGCTTCATGTGTTGAGAGGTTCCATTTACACATTGACTTTCTGGAGCAAGATTTGTGTCCATGGGTGCTTGGGGACTTCTATATCAAATCCTTTATTGCATTCCTATCTCTTACCCCATCCTGTCTTTGCACAGCTACCTAAAATAAAGCCCTTTGGAGGTAGGGGAATTTCACATACCAGAATGTTTCCTTACCATGCAAATTCTTAATAGTTCCTTTGCTCTAGGAAATGTGAGGTTTTTTTCCTAGGAAAATCAGCTAAGCACAAGCTGCTGTCATTCCAGAGGACGTTGCTAGTTTTCCCTGATGGCCTCCTGTTCTCTGTGTCCCAGGGAGGCTGGGGTTTATCTGACACAAGGACCTGATCTGGAAAGGAGAAGAGAAGCAAGAAAAGCACCACACAACAGCATGGAGGTTTATGATGGAAAACTCTGGAGAGCTGGACCTGCTGCCCCACCACAGCAGCAAACCACAGGGATCTATTCTGCGGTACTGCCAAAGCTCTGAGCCCTCTTTCAGTGGTAGAAGGTAGCTGGTTTTCCACAGCAAAAGAGGCAGCAGAGCTGTGGCACTGTCACAGGAGCTGTGTGGGGACACGTACCCTTGTTTGTCTGTGGTGAAGCAGAGGAGGTGGAGAAGAAAAGTACAAGCTTGGAAGGCAGAGGACAAAGTTGCCACAACCCCTATTACTCCTCTTTCCTTTGATAAGCTCTCAAAAGCCATGGTTTTGATGTATACCCAGAAAATGAAATCAAATCATTACCATCTTCCAAAAGCACAGTTTAAAAAATTCAAAACTTTTGAGTTGTCAAGGGGTAATGGATGCTGACAGGAAAAAAAGAATCCAAGTATGGCAAGTTAGGTTGTTCATAATGGATCCATGATGAAGGCAAATGTTCTTGAACTGTTCAGAAACTGATGCAAAGCAACCAAAAGGTTTTTGGTTGGTTGGTTGGGTTGGGTTTTTGTTTGTTTGGTTGGTTGGTTTTTGTTTGTTTGTTTGTGTTTGTTTTGTTTTTTTTTCTGGGGGGTGTGTGTGTGTTTGTTTGTTTGTTTTTTTGGGGGGGGGAGGGAGTTGGCAAAACCAAGAAAATCTCTTACTAAAACCCAAGCAAAATCCAGCTTCTGATGTTTTTGGTATGTTTTTTTTCTTTCCCTAATAAATGAGTGCTGATATTTTGTTTTCTGCTGGACTTGAGGGATCAGTGCAGAAAGAAAAGTTCATTTAACTAACTGGGACAAAATAACAAGTTATTCCTTAACAAACAAAACAAAATATTCAAGCTTATGGCTAGCAGCAATGGTTCAAGAGGGCTTGAATCCTGGTATAGTCTCTGGAGAAAAAAATTTTCTGAAGAAACAAAAAATAGCAACAGGCAAGAATTTCCTCTCTGCAGAGAAACAACACTCAATCAGTTTTAGTAGATAAAATGTTTTCTTAACTCCTGTGGCATTTCACAATTGATGAACATTTCCAAAATAGAGATAGTTAAAATATTATCTCTTTCCCACAAGTCTTTTTGGCTTATGTTCTGGTTTTGTTAAGTTGTGACCCAGGCAGTTTACATTTATAACCTCACCTCCCCACCATCTATGCTGAGATGACTAATTAACATGGTTGCCATGTCTAATTGCAGTAATGGATATCTCGTATCCTCACATTGTGTTTTGATATATTTTGCTATCATTTTGAACCAGGGATCCAAAAGAAGACAAATATTGTTGTGCTAGTCAATGTTTCTGTTCAGCTGAAGAACAGGCATAAGTGATCTCAGAGTATCTTAACTCTGCCTGTTAATTAAAACCATAGAAATTATGCAGAATGCTTTTCTACCAGGTTAGAATTTAAAAATTATTTGTGATTACTGATGGCTCTACAAGTAGGAATATGGTCAGAAAAGAGATGACCAGAAATTTGCTCTATTTTTTCCCTTAACTTCTCTTCAAGTAAATAGACAAGTAAAGAGAGATTTTCTCTCAATATTTCTCTGAAATTATAACTCCAAAGTTACCATACAGAGAAAAGTTACAAAATGCTTTTTGGTGTTAAAACTCAGGCAGAGATGCCTGGAGAATCAATTTTCCTTCAAGAACCTGTTTTCAGCTATGTCAAACACAGGGCTTTTCCCAAATCCATGGCAACTACAGTCACCAAAAGCAGGACACCAGCAATAGATGGTGTGCAAAACCCCTCTGGCACAAGGACTTCAGCTTAGATTCCCAGCAAGAGACATTGTGCCTTGCCCACTTCATTTCATATAGTATACTTCAGATTACATCCAATTCTTCTGGAAATATTGAACTTGTGGGGAAAAGAAGTCATAGAGATGCCAAAAAGAAGAATGAATCCTCCATCTCTAAATGGCAGAGACTTTTATTTTTTTCTCACCTAGAAGAGTACTTCACCACTGCTTTCAACCTCTGGTCCTTGCCTAAACCCTATGGGTTATACAAAACTTACTGGAGACAATCTGCAGTCTGTCTGCCTTACTTCTTCAGTTTTTTCCAGCTTTTCCATGTTGACCACAGCCTCCACAAGCTTGGGTTATCCATCAAACTTGATGATCCTTAGAGGTGCCTTCCAACTTGAGATAGTCTCTAATTCTATGATCTAAGGTGCCTTCTGTTTTCTGGTATGGGGTGTGCTTTCTTAATGACTTTAAAGACCATGTGTTGTGCTTGCAATTTCCCAAGGAGAAAGACTTAAAGACCTAAGTTGCATTCTCTTTCCTTTTTATGGTCACTTCCTCCATGAGTGGCTCTTGGGCTTGTCTTCAAACAAATGTGGTCAGCATTCAGTGGTAACAACTCACAACTATTAAATATGGTCATACTGGAGAAGAATGAAAGATTCTAACATATGAGGACAGGCTGAGAGAGCTTGGGACTGTTCAGCCTGGAGAGGAGAAGGCTCAGGGGGATCTTATCTATATGTATAAATACCTTATGTGGGGAGGTAAAGAAGAAAAAAACAGGTGCTTCTTAGTAGTGTCCAGTGTCAGGACAAGACACCAGAGGCTGAAACTGTAATATGGGAAATTCCATTTAAACATAAGACTTTTAATTTATTTTTTTTTAATTATTTTTATTGTGAGAATGGTCAAACAGTGAAACAGGTTGCCCAGAGAGGTTGTGTGTCTCCCTCCTTGGAGATATTCGAGACTCAGCTAAGCCAACTGCTCCAGATGGTCAGAAGGTTGGAGTAGGAGATTTCACTACTAAACTCAATTATTCTGTGATCTTCCCATACAAACATCCCATAAAATTTAAAAGCAGAATCTCTATAAATCTGAAGATTAAAGGAGGTAAATGAAAAGAGGGGGGCTGTTAAGACTAAGGTTTCATCTAATACTCTCCAATTTATCTTTTTTCTTGCTTAGTCAGATATTAAATGGATTAGGATCATAGTAATATAACAATAGTCTTGATATGCTCTTGTGTACAGAGAATACAAGGTATTTAATCTTCAGAGATGAATGATCTAAAGGCTTTCCCCTCAGTAAATCCACAGTGGCTTCAGCCTTTCAGCCCCTGCATCTTCCTTCTCTCCTGGAGTCACAGTTAAATCAGTACCACTGTGTGTAAGCACAGGCACTGCTTAACAGGTCAGACTTTATTTTGGAAGAGACCTGAAAAAGATTTTGAAGTCTTTTTGAAAATGATGGCAGGTCAGCAATGCTTTCTGGTCAAATTCCAGTAAGATTCTATTGAAAACCAAACAAGCAAATAAACAAAAAAAAAACCCCCACAGCTGGGTTGTATCTTTCCTTCCTTGTCTTCAAGCCTGTATATGCATGTTCTTATGTAAGTGTCTGTACCTATTCCTATATAAGTCTCCAAAAAGCTAACACTTCACTTTACTTGGAGGTAATTGTATTCTAGTGAGTTTAAAATTTCAGAGCTGGAGACAGGTATTCTGCTTCTATGTCTGTTGTTAATAATCCTTTCATTCATCATCATGGTGTTGTGGCAATACACAGAAGATGAAGGATTGATGTTCACAGCCTGCTCCTCTTCCTTTGCCTTTTTTTTGATAACCTGAATTAATTTATCTGTGGCGACAGTATTTTTCGTGGATAAATTGGGAGCCTAAGTCTCTTTCAATCACTGTTGGTAAATGTATTGCCATTGCTGGACATGAATTGCATCATACAACTACTTTCAGGGAATTCTAGAGTCAATAAACATCCATCATCCTGGCAAAGTCTCAGCCCTTACATCTCTGTTAACTACAGCTGTTGCAGCTCTGCAGTAGAAAAATGGGCTTACTGAGGAGGCCCAATTCATTTTTCCAAGAACTTTAAAGATGATGATGGAAGTCTAAGAGTAGAACCAGCCTTTGTAATACCAGGAATGAGCAGAAAGCACTGGTAGGAGTTGGTCTCACCAGATTTTTTCAGTGGGAAGGCGGGATGCTACCAATCCAAATGGGCCAGAGATTCTGCTAGGACTTCATAATCAGTATTGAGCACAGCTCCTGAAAGGTGCTTCATTGGGTGGTGGCTATGTCACTGTGACAATACAATCTCACTGTCCTCCCTCCATCTGGAGGAGAAGAGGAGCTACAGTGGCGCAGAGTCCTGTTCCCACTTGCAAGAGATGAGGATCCACAATGGTTTCAAGCTGCTTAAGAAAGAAACCAGTGGTCTGACTGGGGCTTATTTTCTGGCTATTCATAAAGCAGATCTAGTTGTCATGGAAAGTAATGAACTGGTAAAATGAGGGACCAATGATGTCTTTGCACAGAGCAGAGAACAATGAGGAACAGAACACCTTTCTTGTGCCCTATCCTTCCACTCCTGCTTCCCATGGGACTGGTATGCTAGAGGCACTCATCCAGCAAGCACACTGGTTTCTTGGATTTTCTGCTATTAAACATATGGGGCTTGTCAACACTGACTTGGATCCTAATATTCAACTAGGGAAGTTCCTAAAATCAGTGTAGTCACCAAAGCAGATGATGGGAGGTTGTATCAGAGAGGAACCATGTTGTCTATGACCTGTCATACTCCTCTTTTAATTACCCTATGACTGCCCTGCCCTGGGATAGGACACCAGGAGCTCTGATCTTGGCCAGTACAGATGTTCTTGACCCCTTCCAAACTGTAGACAAATGGCCAGGAAGTTCTGTGAAGCCAACATGAAAGGTTTGTGTTCTGTGGACCAGCTTCTCAAGCCCTCCTGCTTCCAGGGGTACTTCATCTCCTCCAACATTGCCTCTCCTATGATAGGAATCCATCTAAAAATTCTCCCAAAACACAAAGTCATTTGAAAATTCACAATCTCCAGAGCAATGAAAAGTCAGTAAGTTGAAATCTCACTCACAGGATATTCATCTAGTATCTAGTCTTTGAAGGATTTGAAATATAGCATGGTATGTTCAACATTTTATTAAACATTAATAACCATGCCCAACAAAATGTCAGCCATTGGCAGAAATCTTTTCTTAAGAAATTATTCCCCACTTCAAATTCCAACAGAAATGGAAAGTTTGGAGCTGAGAGAGACATTTCCTTTTATGAAAATGCTGTTCCTGGCAGTCCTTAAAGGTGGGATCAAGGGATTTAATAAATGTAATTTACTTTTTATTACTGCTCAGAACTGGAGCTACTTTGGAGTGAAATGGGTATGTGCTGTGGGAAAGTGCTACCATAAATCTCTTCCCATCAAATGAATCTGCCCCAGAGAGGTATTTTAGAGCAGTGTTTTGAAATGGGAAGGGTAAATCTAGGCAGTGATCTGCAGGAACTCTGTGTGTCTGTGCCCCTTTGCTTCTTTAATCCAGTCAATCACATCTGATTCTTATGACCCAGAAAGTGTTGTCCAGTTGAATTACCTGGGAACCATTCTCTCTGATACCTTCCTAAAGAAAATAGATTAATTAACACATTTATTGAGCATTGCTCCTATGCTGCTATGGGTCTTGTGCAGAGGGAAGATAGGCTCTGTTCCAAGTCATTCCTTCAAAGCATCATCTGTAAATTTTAACTGTGTTAGCTAAAGGCAGCAATTGTCATGCAGTCAAGAGCAGATTTTCTCCTTGTTCATTCTCTACTGAAAGGCAATTTCTGGTATTTGTAAATCGTAAGATTGTCCAGAAAATCCCACAATTACGAAAGTAACCACCCAGGTAAGAGATGTCTCAAAGGAAATTTAGTTTAGCCAAAGCCAGCGTCAGGATTTTTTCCTGCAGTGGGACAGGATACAGCTTGAGACAGATCTTTGACAGACAGCAATGAGTCTCTGGGAACCAAGAAGTACAGCACAGCCGAGGAAATATTGAATTTGTAAGGAGAAACGGTGGAGAAAATGCTGAGAAAAACACACCTGCTACTGGAATTGCTGATCTGTGGAATTTGCAACATCCTGTGGAAGGTTTTGGTGTAATTTTATTATTTTTTTTTTTACATTCAGCAAACTGCTTATGAGCCTGCTCTCCTTGCAGGTTGCCTGCCAGCACCCTGTGAGTGGCATGCTGGATAGACAGCTACCTGTCAGCATCTCGCAGCCTCTGGAGTTCTCTGCCTCAGTGCTCTTGGCTGGGCAAAGTGGCAGCCAGAAAACCACTTTTCTGTCTTTCTCTAGGGAAGAAAGAAACACTGAGGTTACTATGAATTGCAATTGGTCCATGTTTTGGAAAATTTGAGTCTCCCATGGCATTGCATTGAGGTTTCATACACAGGCCAAAGTCATTGGGTCCAGCAGCTGGTACAGAGAAAACCAGTGCAGAAATGCAGTAAGAGTATTCAGTCTAGATATTCCCACTTCCTAACACTTCACAATATCTTCTCACAAATTTAATACTTTTAGTGCCAAAAACCTAGGGAATGATGACGTTCTTCAGAAAGAAAACAGGAGAGATCAAGGACATTTCCACTGCCTTAGGTTCTTACCACAGCCAGAGTACCTGGTTGTAAATCCCTGTATTATCCTAAGTGGTGAGGACTGATTCCATTTCCCTGTGCTATTCTGAAGATCATATCTTGAGTAAATATATCTGAACAGGAAGAGAAAGTGAAAATAATTTCTTGAATGTCACAGAAGTTTTACCCCAGTTCCTAAGGATGCTTTAGAAAATCCCTCCAAAGCTTTCTTTGCTTGAAGTGAGACTTCTCCCGTTGTCTATCCAGCAAACAGATTCTTAGGCCATCACTCCCTGAGGTGCTGAAATGAAGCACTGGTCTCTTGACAGTGGGAAAAGACAAACAGAAGAATGAATTGGAAGGGATAACGTGACACTGGCAGCATTTGTCCCTTTCTGCGCTGCAGTTTGACCGTATCCTGATGATTTCTCAATTTTCCCTTAAAGGCAAAACACACACCTGCCTGTAGAAGTCTTGTTAAAAGCCTCAAGATTGTTACAACACCATATAACAAATTTGGTTTTAAGCAAAGGCTTGTGAGGATTCACTTATTTGTAAAGCTCAGATGGCGTGGTGGATTAGTGCTCTAAATATTTGATCCACCAAAAGAATAAACAGATACAAAGGCTCAGGAAAGATGTCTAAGGTGATACTTTGCATGGTTTTATAATCTCATTCAGATTGATACTTAATGATTTATCACCTCTCTTTTTAGAAGGGGTATCCAACTTTGATTAAGGGGCTCAAGCAGTGCAGATTTTTCCTTCATCTCATCATAATAAAATCCAATAGTTAATTGTCATCTCTTAAAATAGGCATCACATTTCCAGTTCAAACTTTGCAGGCTTTTAAGTTGAAGCTAGTAGCTAGATCTTCATATGATGAAGAAAATTCCTCCAGCAGAAAGTTTCCGGCAGGCTAAAAGGTTGCAGATCACCATAAGGTCTGTTTTTCCCAAAAGAAAAATGAAGCTAAGTCTTGTCACCTGTCTTGTCTCAAGTGCCTGCAGAAGGAATTGCAGAGGGTTACAGTACCGCAGCTGCAAATGGGAAGTTAGCTGGGTAATGGTGGCAAATGATGGGGCTGAGGCCAATTCAACTGAGATCAGAACATGGGCTTTGGGTTTAGCGTCACCAACACACAGACAAGTAGTCTGGGAAGATGGATTTCCCCTTTGCTCTGTGAGTTTGGAAAATGAATAGGTTTTCCTATTTTGAGATGTTTTACTTGTACAGGCACAGAATCTAGCACAGCTGGCTCCACATTTGTCTCTCTTTGCTCCGGCATAAAAATAGGGCATACACGCAAAGATGTATAACAGTGTTCCTTAGGAAATGGGAATCCTTCCCCTTCTAAAAAGAGCTAGAGAGAGAACTTTGTAATGAACAAAGCAACTAATAAGCAATGAAACCCCTCTTGCCCTAAACGCTGCTGCAGTTCTGCAGTCGAGCAATTGGAGAGCTCACAGGTTGTCAAAAAGAACATTCAGCAGTTTTACCATCTCTGCGCCTCATCCCTAATATATTCATTGCTGCCATTCAGGTAACGACGCGTTCTGATTACCCTTGTAGGCAGTGTACCTTGTACAAGGAGGGGACGGCTGGCACCACCTCAGAGCTAAGCTGCCTGCCTGTGTAGCAATCAGCTTGTAAAAAGCTGAATCCAATGAATGGCTTCCTTCAGATGGCTCGGAATCAGGCAGGAATGTAATTGAACAAGAGTAATAATGTACCTTATTGATCCCTTCAAGGTCTCCGATTTCCTTGAAGGCGAAGGAAGTAATGAGCCTCAAGGAGCCATAATGTACCTGCAGTATTGAAATAATGGAGCTCCCAGTTCTGAAATGTTTGATTCCTGCTACCTCTGGAAAACTGCTCCTCCCTTTGGCATTGAAAAACAGCAGAAGAGAAAAGCTAGACTACATATAACCAAAGATTAGCACTTGCAGCCCCTGTGTGCAAAGGCATGTGAGTTTATGGTCTAAACACTTGATGAAGGATGGGAGGTGGGCACAATGAATTGTGGGCGGGAAGGTCGTTAGATCAGAGCGAGTTCCAGTTGTGTGAAAAATCAGTGGCTACAACATCCAGGCTGCAAAAGCCATGTACAAAGTGCTGCAGCTGATTTGAAATGATTGCACTCTAAAATAAAAACTGGTTCCAGACACTTCATTTGTTTTCTGGCTGCTTCTAGTTGTATAGCCTGTTAACATAGCCAGCGCCATACATTGTGACATTTGGCTCTTATTTAGCACTTTTGGTCAAATAGATGCCTGGATATTTGATGAACAGTGAAGAAAGACAGACATCCTCCTTCCTTTACAGATATGGTTACAGAAAATGCACCTTTGCTTCTCAACTGTGTGCTTATGATGTCCCAAATAGTTGCTCCTAGATTTGATTTCATGTCATGGGTGTTGACAATAAATGGAGGATTTCCTAAAGACTGGAGAATGGACAAGCTGAAGTAGAAATGGTGCTGGCTTACTGACCCTTTGCTTTTAAAAGGCCTCCTGTAAAACAGTGTCATCTAACACATCACCATCGCCTGTACGTCTAATCCCTGTCACCTTAGCTGGAAAGTTTAGCATGTTAGGGATCATCTTTTCTTCTTGGGTTTCTTCAGTTCTAGCCTCATTTCTCTACTCGGAGCAATAGGAAAGGTAATTTCCTATATTCTATGGCTGCCCAGTGTGATAACATCTGAACATCCTCCATATGAAACAAAAGCAGCAGTCAATCCTTTAAAACCGCATTAATTTCTTTTGTGTAAGCCTCAAACAGAGAGAGATTCTCCACCCTTCCTCTAGGGTGAGACTTGGCTAATAGCAGGCAGGCTGCAGTGCTACTAAATTGGGATGATGTCTATTTGTTAGTTGATCCCATGATTAACTACGTCTTAAACCTGGGTAGGGTTATCACACAGCTATTGCAAAGTGGTTGCTCAGCTACTGAGGTGAGGTTGCTGGGTTGCTCATAGCCCATCGTCTGCACTCAGGACACCTCTTACTCAGCAAGGCTCTGTGCCATGTCTTGCCGTATGTCCTAGCCATATAAATCAGGAGATTTACCCACTCTTGCACTGTAAGAATGGAAAACTGAGAATGACCGTTGTTGGGTTTGTGTCTGGTGGAGATTTAGTAGTTAGTATGTGTCTCTGGCAGGGTTTTGGTAGCGTCTGTATGTGTCTGGAAGGATTTTGGTAGTGTGTGTGTGAGTGTGTGTCTGGCAGGGTTTTGGTAATGCATGTGTGCACACCTGTCTCTTTGTGAGTACTTAAGAGGTGAAAAGAGGTTGGGTGCGTTCCTTTGTGTCAGAGAGGAGCAGGAGTGAGAGAAGCAACCCCGCCGACACCCAGGTCAGTGAGGAAATGGGTGGTGGGAGGCACGAAGGAGCAGGCGATCTGAGTGAGGCCTGTGCCGAGCTGGCAGGCTCAGCCCTTGCAGCTGAGGTCGGTGGTAGGGCGGAATCCCATCCGCGGCCTCTGGAGGATCCCAGGCTGGAGCAGGGCGGGGGCTGCTCCCAGAGGAGGCCGTGACTCTGAGGGGAGCCCACGGTCAGTGGCTGGGAGGGTTGCAGGCCGCAGAAGGGAGCCCTGCTACTTCATGGAGGGCTGTCCCCTGAGGAAGGGATGCCATGTTGCAGCGGGGGAGGACTGTGAGCTTTCCCCCTGAGGAGGAAGTGGGGAAAAGTGGCAGAAACAACATGGGACGAACTGACCACAACTCCTATTCCCTGTCCTCTGCACCGCTGTGGGGGAGAAGGTGGCAGAGCTGGGCCTGGGAAGAAGGGATGTGCTTTTAATATCCTGTTGTATTTATCCCTGCCCTACTCTTGGTGAATTGGTGGGGGGTTTGTTTAGATCAAACTGATTCTGTTTCCTCAAGAGCAGTCTGTCTTTACCAGCGGCCATAATTGGTGGGAGAGCTTCTCCCTGCCTTGACCCTCAAGCCTTTCCTTGCGTTACCCTCCTCCCCATCCCACCAGAGAGGCAGGAGGGACGGAGCAGCTGCCTGCTGTTGCTGGCTGGATGGCCTTAAACCATGACAATGTCAAACCACCTCAGGGTTTTCTAAGCCATGACCTGTACTTCCTTCTGTGTGCTAAGACTTAACTAAACTACTTGAGGTCATAGCATTTTGAAGTGGCAGTACTTCCTAAGTTAAAAATAAGGACTCTTGAGGCACGTGAAAAAAGACACATAGTATTCTGAACAGTGGTTAGGTTTTGAGGGTGGGGGTTTTGTTGTTGTTGTTGTTGGAATTTTTTGTTGTGTTTTGTTGTTTTGTTTTTTTTCCTCTTGCCTGATATTGACATTTCAATTTATGCTAATTTATACCACTCGAAGAGCCCAAATAAATCACTCGGGTGGAACTGAAGAGAGGGTGAGTGTAAGGAAATTAAAATTATAAAGTTGATGTCTGTGCTAAGATAGCACTTGAGACACAAAGCGTTTGCAATCACTGTAGCATGCATCTAGTCTGTATGATACTTAATTAGTTTTTCAACAAGTGGTATGAGTTCCTTTGAAAATTTGTGGACCTTTGTTTACTGCCAACCAGCCTCCTCATGTCCACACAATAAATAATCTTAGAGCTGGGGCCATCTGGAAACCTGAAAACAGGGTATTTTTCAAGTTTTGATAAAGAAGGATATATTTAAAAAAAAAAAAAAAAAAAGAAAGAAAGTGTCAGAACATTCTCCCTTTCCCCCAGTTATTCCTGTTAGAAAGAACTGTGGGAAGTGTCTTGAGATGGCTGGTTTGATCCATTGACTTTTCTATGACACCAATAAAAAGGTTGTATCAATGGGCTGAGGGAAGCTATTTCCAGATTGTTGCCTGTGAGGCCACAGTAAATACTCTGAAGTTAGATCAGAACAAGAAGTGGCCTTGAGCAATCAATGTGAAAGCAGTCACAGTCCCTGGAGCCAAAACTCTTTGAGAAAAAGTAGTTTGAAATATTGATAATGAGACACAAAAAACAGAGTTACAATACTAGTCAAATCCAGGCGAGGAGGTGTGCATCCAAAATTTGTTCTATAATGTGGTAGTCTGATGGTTAGAAAAGACTGGGATGAACATTGCCAGAATTTCCTTTCTATCAATGGTAATTGAAATACTGAAGCAGGTTGCCCAGCAAGGCTGTAGACTTTAAATCATTGGAGATACAAAAAAAAAAAAAGTTAAATTACAAGACAAGGCCCTGAGCAATCACATCTAATCTCAAAGCCCCTTTTTGAGCAGGAGTTTGGATGAAAGGATTTATTGGGGTCCTTTCTGCCTTTAATTTTGTTATGTATGTGCATTCTTCTTAAAGGATGATGCACTGCAGAAGGTGCCTGGAAAGACAGTAAGGATGACAACAAATATTACTTCACAGAAGAAAGCTTTTGTAGGTGAACCATGACCTATTATTGTCCCACATTTCTTTAGAAATCATTCCTGAACACAAAACTCTTACACCATATTGAACAATGCTCTTATTCCGTGTAGTTGTGTTTATCTAGTGTGCTTGTACAGATACTTGCATACATAATGAAATAGAAAACATGAGGATCAGCAGGAGATGCACTCCACACTGGAAGATCAACACAACTGTGAAAGATGAAGGAGCTGCCCTTTGCTGAGGCAACATGTTATTTAGTCAGTCAAGTGCTAGAGATAACACGTGCAGACTGGCCTTTGCCTCTCCAAATGCTTTTCCTTTTTTAATGAAGAGAAACAGCAAATCTGTCACTTGAATAGGAAACAGATAAACCAGAGCTGGAGAGGGAAGCTAAATGTGTTTGAATGACTCTGAGGACAGCAATCTACAAGAATGTATCCTCCACAGTGAAGGATACAAGAAGTAAAGACTCTTTGTCATGCTGAATAACAGAGAAGTCTATAGTAAATTAGGTGAATAAAGGGACAAGGGGAGCGATCTCGGTGTTTGCACATTAAAAAAACATTTCTCTTTCATTTCTTCACATAGCCTTTTTATGAACATTTTTAATTTGTCGCCACAGGTCAGGGAGAATGCCTGAAGCCTGGGTGGAGTGAAACAGCAGTGGCTAAATTAAAAGGATAAAAAAAAAAAAATCCATCAAAAGCCATTACATGTAAAGATCACAGCTCTGTCAGAGGAAGCCCCTAACACTAGCAAATTAGCACTGTGTGCTGGCCCTGAGCCAAATAACTTCTCTCAAATTATGCTAGGTCTTGCTCAACACTATTGTTCCCCTTAGCGTTTAATACAGGGTTTAATATATGGCTCTAGAGCTGATCCGCTGTGAAAGACATTATTCATTTCAGACCTTTTCTGGGGCAGCCACAGCAGCCAGCACAACTCTGGAAAAATCCCCCAGAAAAGCCCGGAGATGAGAGGTGATGGCCAAGTTCTTGATCCAGCAATAAGCAATGATTTTTTGGTAGAAATCGCCAGCTGAGGAGCAATGTTGAGGATGAACCTAGGAGTCTGATTACTTTAATATAGTTGCTCCCCATATACGTTTATGTATTGGGAATGGGGTACCCCAATGCCTTGGAGGAGCTGGGTGTTCGATGACTGCAAGAAGGAACTTGAATTTTTCATCTCAAAGGAATTGGTCTGAAATCATCCGACTGGCCAAACGGGAGCTGTATGGCATGTGTCTTCTCCTGTTGCATCTGAAGAATCACTGTGATGCCTTTCAACAATATTTCAGCACAAAATCTAACCCCTTTGCAGGGCTATTAATCTTGTGCTAGATCTGAGCATACTTGAAAGCCTTTAGCAGAGACAACACAGTCACAGAGGTTGCCCTGAGGTCAAAGCCTCCTGCTGTGGAAATGAAATATTTGCATAACCTTTTCTTTCAAGAATATATGCAATGCACAAATGTGTTCATTCAGGCTGCTTCTTCAGTGCTTCTCTGAAGCTGCCAGACAGGGGCAAAATAAGGCAGTATATTTCTGGGAAGGAACATGATCATCAGCCCTAAATAAGCTTATGGGAGGAAAGTATGAGATGTATTTTCAAATAGGTAGCTAAAGAGATTAGTGATGGGTAGAAGAGCAAACCTCTGTGGCCTTGGGTGTCACAGGACAAGGAACTGAGTGGGGGTTTCCTTTTGCTCTCTGCTTTTCTTTGGCATAAGGGAGAAACCAGCTTGTTGGTTCCTGAGATTTGCAGTCTGCTGCTGAGGCTTTTGTGATGGCAGTTCCCATTTTAATCAGTCTCCTGGGTATGAATGTTTGAAGTATTGATGCACTGAAGGCCTGGATGACCTTCAGTGATTGACTGGCCCAGTCAGGAGGACCAGAGCTTTCACTGGTAGTTGTGATGAAGCTGACTGACTATTTGGTGAAAGAATCACAAGAGCCAGAGATGATATTTTCCTGTTTTCTGAGCTATGTGGTGTTTTGCTGAAGGTATCTAAAGATTTTTCCTCTGACTTGCCCTTTTTGCATTTTTATTTTGTTCAGTGTCTCCGGAGTTCCCAGCTGAAGGCAGATTTCCCACTGTCTGGCATGGGTGTCTCATTTAAACCCAATTTCTGTCATTCAAATCCCAGTCCCCTTTGGCCTTCTGGGGTTATTAAATGCTTTAGTTTATTTTTTAAGCTAGACAAGTCCAATCTGAAATGCAAAAAAAGCAGATGGATTGCACATGGCTGCCATGCTACACTTCGTGTGTCCGCCTTCCTGGTGTTACTGCACTTCTAATAACTTGCTACCACTCAGAAATACCATGTTGCTGATGTTTCTGCTTCCAAGCTATTCACTTGTGGGTTTTTTTTGTTTGTTTGTTTGCTGTTTTGTTGGTTTGTTTGGTTGTTGTTGGTTTGTTTTGGGGTTTTTTTTTCCCCCCTCTTTGCTTTGTTTCATTTTTCTTTTAAACTGTCTGGTTTACTTCCCCTAAGTTTTCTTTCAATCTGCTGTCTGTATCTGGAGAAAGTTGTCAAGCACATCTGCCCAGAGGGTGACTATCAATATTCATTTCTTGTTTTCTTGTTAAGAAACAAACAAACCTACCTTTTTTTTTCTATATTTAATATGCTCCTATACTCTCAGAAAGAAAATACTGTTCCTTCCTGATTTCATTTGACAAAATGAACACCAGTTGGTTCGTAGGTATTTATTTTTCTTACTTCTTGGAATTTTCAAAGCAGTGAAATCATTCTCTGGCATATTTACACTTGTGTTTGTGGATGAGGAACAATTGTCATTTTTCCTGAACTGTATCACAAACATTCTTAGGTGTGAGGTAATCTTATCCCTGTCTGTATTATATGTAATGAGTACACCTCCTAAAGAAACATTTTCTGTTGAGAATATGCTTTGAGATGTGCCCTTTACAGAAATGAATTCTTATAATGAGAAATTTGAGACTACCAGGAATCCCATCATGGGCAAGGAAAAGATAAAAGTTCAGCCTCTGGCATGTCTAAAATTTGTGTGCACAATATTGCTTCAAAAACTACCAGAAATAGTAATTAGCTGGTACTGGATGGTCTCAGAAGATGGCTCTGAGGGTCGAGAGGGAATTTCTGTGCAGGTAATGTGTCTGGAAGGTCAAATTTATGCTTCACCAGGCAAGTGCTGAGCCAGCCAAACTATCAAGAGGAAAGAAGGCTAAAATAAGAGTCTGTGTTGGTTTAATGCCTGATCAACGTGGAAAGTAGAGTTGTGCGAGCAGGATCTTGAGCACGTAGGATGCAGGTCATACATTCCTGTTCCACCAGCATTTAAGACTGTCCTACATGAGCTGGAACACTGCTTGATCTGGAAAAAAAACAACCCTCCATTTACTTAGTTGTTGAGAGATGAGAAGCTTGGGAAAAGTTTTTGCTCTGAAGTTTCCGTATCTCAAACTATGGACATGTTGAGGACTACAGGATCACCTTTAAATTAAAATCAGAGGGAAAGAGTGTTTGTGCACACACATGATAAAAAAAAAAAAAAGAAGTGAATGAGAGCAAAAAAAGTTAAATTCCAATAGACAAGGTTGCCACAGCATATGCTTTCTTGGTTGTGCTTCCTTTTTGAAGAGAGCACTACTGATAGTATTTGCTTAATTGTTTTCTGCTTTAGGTAGACTGAAGGATCTGCTGGCTGAACCAGTCAGGAAGCTGTAGATATGGCTGCTAACACCTCCCAGGATGACACAGGCCATCAGAAATAGGTTTACAGCACTGAAAGCCCAAGGAAGAGGTAGGTCCTCAAATGTTGTAAATTGGTAATTTATACTGGCAGAGGATTTTGCTTGTATGTATTTTGTGGCTGTTGCGTGAAGAGCAATGGTCGCTCACAGTGTCTGGCAGACTTGAGAGGAGTCCTGTGCGTCGGGGTGAATGCTGCTTTGCAAACCCAGTTCCTTTGAGAGCATATTCAGCTCTACAGCTTTGATACAGAAAGGAGCTGGGGAAAGGTCACCCTGGGCTCCTTCTCTGCCCGCAAGAAAAAGAAGAAACACGAGAGGATAAAAGTGTGTGGGGAAAAATATCAAATCTTCATCTAACAGAGGAGAACTTCACGCAGTTTGTTGGGTTGCCTGTGTTTGCTGAGGCAGAGAGACACATCTGAATGGATCTTGCAGCTTTTTTCTTTGGAACACAGCTTCACGATTTTCCCCTTTGAAGCCTCTGCATCGCATCCCATCTGTTTGCTTACTCATGGAGGGAAAATGTATTCGTTATTTACTTCTCTCTCTGAAATCATGTTTGTGGGCTTGATTTCATGTCTTCCAAGCTTCCCTTTGTGTCCTGTAGAGCTCCAGACTCTTTCATTAATAGTCATTTTGTTTCGCTTTTGGACTTGATCAAAAGTTAAACACGGGTCAGAAATGTACACTGTGTCTAATTTATTAGATGAACATAGCCCTCTGAAAACCTAGAATTCCTACTAATGCACATCCCAGTCTTGAAGGAGCTTGTGTGTGAGTCATCCCACTGAACTGTAGTTGGTGAAACTGCTCTCTGCAAAGTATTGGGCAGATGTATATGTCTGAATGCATGCAGAGAAGCCAACAAAACACAGAGTTGGTTGAGGAAGGCAGTTCTAGTGGACTTGTTTTACTGTAAACTGCTCCTGCTCCCTTGAAAATCACTTGGCTGGCTGGAAGTCTTCTTCCTGACTCACCAGGCTTCATGGTAACTTCTCTCTTATGAGAGAGAACTCCTCTATCTTTTATGAGAGATAATTTCTCTATATATCTTTTATGGGAGAGAACTTCTCTCATAAAAATTACAGCAGTAGTGCAAAGCCCATCTTCACACATAAGAGAAAGCCAGAGCAGGACAGTATTGATCAGTTCAGAAGAAATGTCTGCCTTGATAAAGAAATCAAGAACGAGGATTTTTTGGTCAACAAAGCCAGTATTTCCACTCCCTTGTATTCTTCTTGTACTACCCTCAGGCACTGTCATCCTCCAGCAAAAGCTGGAGCCCAGGATTGACTTTGTCAGAGTCCTAACCCTTTCCCAAGCAGGATTTATTTTTTTTTCCTTTGTGTGTTAGAATTCCACCTCCTAAAGCTCTAATTAATTCATATAAGCAATCGTTCTTGATGAAGAAGTTATACTTTGCAAATCCCAGAGCCTTCCACATGAAGAAGTCAATAATTTAATTCCAGCCACTGCAGTGAAGCAGAGGCAATGTACTAAAATCTATGTTCCCTCTTGGGCTCAAAGCCCTGCAGAAGCCAAGAGCTCAGCCTGGCTAGAGTTGATTTGGAAAATTAAAATTTCAATGAAAATATATGCAGGAAGCCAAAAAAAGCCAGATTTTCTTTCTCTCTGGAAAGCAGTGATGCCTTAGCAACTAGCCAGATCCAAAGCCTGTAATTTGCAAACAGCCTTATCCTAAGTTGTTTTTACTCTGCTTGTCTATACAGTGCAAAATGCATGGAAGGCAGACACGGGGTATCTGTGGGAGGAGCTGTTGGTCAGGGCATGGGCAGTCACACCTAGAGCTGCAGCAGAAGCAAGGCTGGGGTACTGTAGCCAAGGTGAGGACATGGCAAAGTGATGGTATGCAGCAGCCTGAAGGAAGGCAGGAGACACCTTGCTGGTCAGAACAAGGAGTTGAAGGTGCTGAGAGCAGTTGCTGGGAATGGAACTGAGCAGCCCAGAAGAAAAAATAATAATTGAAGCTACCAAAAAGCTGTGATAGTCCAACTGGGAACAAGGTTGGAAGAGCAGGAGGTGGATGCAAGGTTAATGAAAGAGTAAAGGGGCTAAAAGTACAGCTCTGGACCAATGTGTTTGGAGTTTTAGTTTTATGCTACCTGTGATTTTTTTGGGAATAATATTGGCAATAGCACAGCCCTGCACACTTTGCTTGGGTGGGTACAACTCCAGAGGGCAGCAGAGAAGGCTGTGGACAGAAAACTGTCCTAGGATGAGAAGTGTGCAGACAGTGAGCTGGCGGAACAGGTAAATTCAATCCAGGTGCTGTACACAGAGAATAACATACGTACCCTAGGTGCAGATATGCTGTAGCCATAGTGTCACTGCGTAGGTAGTGAGAATGCCACTGTGAAAAGTAGACCTGCAATATGTGGTTAGATCTGAACACCTTTCTCAAGTGGTGGGGTGATGGGAAGCCGTAGAAATACCCAGGTAAGCTGACACTGTTTGGAGGCATATTGTCAAAAGTCATCACTGGAAGGAAGTAAAGCTGCAGTGCTTCAGGCTGTCACTCCTGCTGCTCCTCTTTGACTTCAGTGGTACATTCTAAGTCTATGCAGGAAGAAGATCTGGGGTTTTGCTTTTGTCTTAATTTTCTGTGTGAAATACCACTGGCCTCTAAGAGTCATGCTAAAATCCATCTGGGTCTAGAGCTTACTTTCTATGGCAGTATTTTACAGGTAAGAGTCAAAGGCCATTCTTTGGTCTGGAGAACACATAGGAAGTTGGCATGCGTATGATTAAACACTCTTCCCTGAAAAGGGTGATGCATTCTGTCCTTTGGGGGCAGTCCCTGGCCTGTGCTACTCCTCAAATGATATTTAGACACTGCCTGGGAGAGAGCTGCTTGGAAGGGGACACAATTGCTTCACATGAAGATGGAAGTGGCCCAGCCAGTGACAAATCAGCACCCCAGCCTGTGTCCTTCTTACCTTTCCAGTGTAGACTGCTCTGTATGGCCAAAGAGCTGGACACAGAACAAGGATGAGTCTGTAGTGGGAGCTTGCCAGGAAGCTTTAAACAGGTTGTCAAGCTTGTGACAACCTCTGCAACCTCTGCAGCTGATGTTTGATCTGCACGTCAAGTACTGTGTCTCCTCACTCTTGTCCCATTTAATAAATATTCTGAGTGTGGACCTGCATGTGTGGTCTTACTGCAGCCAGCAGATACCCAGCAGGGTCTCACCTCCCTCTCTCTGCTGCAGAGAAAGCAACACAGAGCCTTGAAATGTGAAGCAGGTTAAAAATAACTATTGTTTCTGTAGAAAAAACATGCATCTTTCAGAGCCCTGTGATTTGCCAGTGCCCTGCCCGGATGGCTGCTCTGCCGAGGCAGCTCTCAGATTGAGATGGAAAAGGCACAAATCATGGGTCAGGTCATGCACACAATTCATCCTCCTATTAATCAGGGTGGCTGCTTGCCCCTCATCCTCTCCCAACATACACACACATCCCTGACTGGGTTTCAGGATCTCAGACACCTATTAAAGAGCCATGTTTAGAAAGAAAAGAGCCATGCCCAGCAATGCTGCACAAAAAGGAGTATTTGCTGCTGTGGTGATGTTTGCCATCACAGCAAACAATTTATGATCCTACATGCTGCAACCCCAGGATGGTAATGATCAAATTACTGTGCTTGAATGGGTAGCTGGGTGTGTGTTACACCTCCCTCTTGGCATGAGAAATACGTCAATGCTATTTGGATAAACCCAGCTCTTATACTGCCTGAAGAAATGGTTGTTTCAGGAAGGAGTTTTTGGGGGGGGGGGGGAAGCCTGTGGGCAAGCAAAGCCTAAATAGTTTGTAAACTGTTAAATGAGGTGCTCTAAAGCCAACCTACAAATGTTGGACTTGTTCCCTTTACACAAGATGCCTTAGGCCAACAGCTTCTAAGACAAAGATAGTCCAAGTTCTCGGAACTAATTTTGTATCATAGACATGTTTTGGGCTGAGTTCATGCTGTTTCTGAAGAAAAGACATCTTCTTTAGATTTCTGTCTTTAACAACGGTACAAGAGATTTCTTAGGCACACATTACACCTTACAACAAAAATAGCATTTTGCAAAGAAAATAAAGATTTAAAAGCATCTTCTTGACAGTATGTGTTGACACTGGCAACTAGGAAAAAAAGTGTAAGCTAGAAATAAAAAAAACAACCCACACTTTGAAGTAGCAGAAGATAAAACATCTTGTTGGGTTCATAGATTTATTTAGTTTACTCTTCCCTTCCCACGTCATGTCTCTTTGCTTTCACACTTTCCTGCCATCTCCCAGACCTGACTTCAGGAATTTGAGGTTCTTCCTGAGGTGCTTGAGGCAGAAGGGACTAAGGTGTAATGTGAAGCCCATGTCCTATTCTTACTCTCTTTCTCTGTCTTATGATCACCACTAGAGAATAAAATTCAGCAGTGCAAGAAGTATCTGACAGGACTAAGAAAGGTTGTGTTCCTCCACCAAGTCACAACAGAAGGGCATGCCCAGCCAAGCCTTGTAACTGTTGCTTTCTTCTCTGGTGACCTTGGGGAAGCAAGAAGGG
Organism: Actenoides hombroni; assembly: GCA_024336885.1. Classification (NCBI taxonomy): domain Eukaryota; kingdom Metazoa; phylum Chordata; class Aves; order Coraciiformes; family Alcedinidae; genus Actenoides; species Actenoides hombroni. Next base: position 24,547,642 of record WUAM01000395.1, read on the forward strand.
ATGAAGGGGTAGAGGGATAGAGGAATGAAAGGACAGAAGAATAGAAAGATGAAGGCATGGAAGTATGGGTGGATGCAGGAAGCCCAGTGCCCATTCTGTCCCCACAGGTCCCACTGTGTGATCAAGCTGTCAGCAAGGCTCACAGAAAACAGCTCCCTCCAGGACCTACAATTTTAAAATGGTTTCAATTTCTGGTGACACATTCAGTGGAACCAGGGCATATGACAGTGCTGCTCATAGTCTTTATGGAAGTGTCCAGTTCCTGATGGACACTGACCTGATGAAGACCAGCCAAGACTACTGTCAGCATCCTTGGGATTCTTTGGTTAAATAATGAAAACATAGTTGGTTTTTTTCCCCTTTTTTTCCTCCTGCTTTTTTTTCCCCAGTATTGTTTTATTCCAACCACATCCCTCTCCAGCTGCACATTAGCATTCTTCCTCTCTCCAAATCATCCTTCCTCATTTCCTGCCCACAACTCTCCCTTTCCTCACTCTTCCACAGAGCTGTTTATCACACAGGAGCAACTGTGTGGAGTTGCCACTCACCATTACAGCAAGAAAGGCAGATTTCCCCTTGCTGTCTCTCTTTGCTGTGTAGCAGCTACCACTCAGCCATGGCCATTTCCAAAGTGATACTGCCTCATTTTCCTTTGTCTGTAAACAGAAGCAGTGGCCAAGGTGTGTTGACTTGGGAACCTGATAGCTCTGTGGATGGTGCATCAGAGAAAACCCTTTATTGGGATGTGCAATATTTCCACCTGCAGTTTCTGTTATGGTGCTTTCCTTATGGCTTTGGAGTGCTTACTGCCACCCATACGTTGACCTGATAGGACACTGCCTATAGCTTGACATAAAGATTTCTAAAGAGTATGGTAGGTCACTGGAAAAGAAGACATTCTCAGCAGGTGATGAGCTGGTCCCTGGTTGCAGAGATGGTGATAGAGCAAGAGCATCGATGAAGGTTCTCCTGTTAGCAGCAGATCTGGCTGTAAGATCACACTGGGAGCTGCACCCTGGATGCAGCTTAAATTGAGAAATTGGAAGCGACGTGAATTGAAAGGAAAATCATTTGTTTTGCTCCCTTTGTTTGCAGCACATTTTCCCTCTAAATTAGCTGGCATGATAGTTCAGTCGCTGAGAAAGGAGGAGAAAAAAGAGGCCTGGGAATCCATGTCATCACATTTCATACGAGGCTGAGCTTCAGCTAATAATGCTTTTGTGCGGAGCGGAAGGGAACCTGCTCTGTGAGCGAAGCTGAGCTCAGGCACTTGCACGCAGTGAGCTGGAGCAGTGTGTCACTGTCTGGATTCACGATGCGGGTGCACCCTTCACACACCAGTTCTGACCTCTTCTGGGAGGCAGCCAGACAAACCCCCGTGCAGAGAGAGGCAGGGTTTTTTTTTTTTGCCAGGGAGTGCCTTTAAGATAAGATGTGAGCAGCCTCCTGGGATGCTTATCTCAGGGTGTGCCTGTGAGCAGATTGTGTCACTGTCAACCTTTTGGAAGTTAATATCTGATCTTAGGGATCTTTTGGTAATGCCTTACTATTCAATAGAAGAAATGCCAACATTTAGATGATGAAATTCTATGTATTTTCTGGACCTGATTTACTTGGCTTTGTATATATGGTTGGTATGAGAATAACTAGGCTTTTTTTTTTTTTTGGCTCTGCATTGGTTGAGAAATAAAAAGCCAAAGAACCCATGAGCACTCCCCTTCCCACTGACACTGCCTTTCATTCAGTACTTTTAAAAACAAACCCAGCTAGCTTGAGGCTAGTATGTCTTTGTAAAATGGAGCTTATGAATATTTCTTCTTATGTGCAACTCTTAACAGGACATACTGGTACTTGAAGTCTGGAAAATTCAGTATGGGACAAACTTCTGTCCAAGAACGGGTTCTTATAGTAGGCAGTACTATTTTTGTATGTCAGAAGACCTCCATGTAGATCAAAAAAGAGAAGGTTTTGTGAGACCTGCTTTAGTGATGGCTCTGTAGTTCAGGCTGGAGGGCTTAGAAACTCTTCAGTTGTTTGAGCCTGTCACTTTTGGACATGGCATTGACTCAATTCCTCATCCATGATATGGGGCAGCTGGACTGAAAGAGGTGCAACGTTTTGGGTTAGACAGTTTTGTTCACCAGCTTGGACTAGATGATCACTAGATGTACGTTCCTTCTAACTGAAACAATGTCTTCTATTCTACATGAGCTGATAACAGCTTCAGGAGGCAAAAAACGTTTTCTCTTTCTCACGTGCACTTTCCTCCAATATTTGTTAACCTCCTCAAGACACATCCTGGCTGTAAGTCTTAGCGCAGATTTAATAGTAAATGTCACGAAGAAGAAAAGCACAGGGAGGTTAAATACACTAAAATTGGGGAAGGACATTCCTGGGTCCTTCATCACATCTTGCAATATAGGAGGTAGGATAAAACACTCCTACACAGTGGTCACAGCAGACAACTCAGGGGAATGTCAGAACAGTGAAGCACCCAAGCCAAGAGAGGGGACTATAGGGTGTGTAGGGTTCTTTCAGAGCAAAATAAATGTTGCATGACTTACAGAAAATCTGCTGTTACCCTACTGTATGTCTCATTCACAATGAAGTTTTCCCAGTGATGATTCCAGTGGCAGGACTTGGACCACTGTAAATGCAGATATCCATGCTTACATTTGACACTTTTATACATAGTTAATGCAACACCAAATCTCTGTGTCCCACGCAGCATGATCCTTGAATATAAGCTACTCATAAAAGACTAAGACTGGCCCATGGATTTATTAACCATTTCAATATACCTACATCATTTAGCAGGTCAGTTGATCTCTCCAGGATACTGAGGAGTATTGAAGCTGCTTCTGTGTTCCACAGAAAGGTTAACAAACAGCTGTCATCTTACAGGAGTTCATTTATTTTGAAAGCTCTTCTAGGGAGGGTTTATACCTGTCCCTGGCTGTGTTTCTCCAGTGCCTGGCTGCTTGGTTAAACAGCTTGCAAAAAGTTATGCTCTTATTTCTGTGAGTTTCCTTCAGACAAGAAACAGCAAGGCTTCATTTACCTGAAACAATCACCAATGTAAAGCGTAAGGCTGACAAATATTGTTGAAGAAGCAGCAGCTGGGAGGATATTTCTGCTACCTGACCTTACTTCTTGCTCAGAGGACAGCTGTCACCTGTGACAGTCGTGGCTCTCTAGCAGTGCTGGATTTCGTGCCTCTGCTAAATGGACTCTATTTACTCTTCTGTTCCTAACAGTGGTTAGCTGGAAAATGTCCAATTTTGTGAGTAACAGCTGTTACTTTAAAAGTGACAGGCTCTATTCATCTAAAACAATCTCTGATATGAGCTGTACAAGCAACCAAATGGACCTATCCCACAGAAATTCTGTTGCTACAACTACGAGATGCGTTAAAAGAAAGGCAGAAAGCGTTTGCAGTTTGTCAGGAAAGTACAACAGATTAGGTGAGTAGGATCTGGAGTACTAGCAGTATCTAGGCAGGTCTGTTTGCATCAAATTTTTCTATTGGGTACCAGCTTGGTCCTTAAGAGAAGCAAAAAAGTAGACATTCGGCTTGTGTTCCTGATGTTGTTATCTTTTCTATGACTTTAAGGAAATCACAACAGGACCAGTTTTCATTGTGTTGGTATTTTAAATAATGTACTAAAATGGTCATCCTTGGGGGCTCCACCAAGAAGTAGACTTACCACAGCAAAGTGAAAACACTCTCCATCAGCTAGGCACTTATCACTCACTGGACCTTCTTTTGGCCTATTGCATGTGAGGAGAATTGTGTTAGCTGAAACTTCCTTCATTTTTTGTCAGTGAGTGGCCTATAGCTTGTGGAACTGCAGTACCTTGAACCCGTGCCTCATTTGTTTTCCTGGTAGCACTGTATTCAGTCACGACAACACTTTGCCTTTCTGTAGTTCCTCTTTCCCATGGACTTAATGAAGCTTAAAAAATGAATGAACGTAGCTTCGCCTTACTCTGAATTAGACAATTTTTTCCCCTTTTCAGGTTACCAGGGACAAAAAGTCTGGGTTTATGCAATACATTTTCCTTTCCTTTGCTGAATGCCATGGATGAAAGTCACAGGGACTGTTATTTGTTGCTGTGACGAGTTCAGAGGAATCTGGAAGCTGTGAGCCTACAGAAAGCTAATAGATACAAGAGAGCTTGCAAAACAACAGCTCCTGCTTAGATTTAGTGGCTTCAAAGACCAGACAAAGCCTATGGTTGATTTGATTTTGAGATTTGATGAAGATTGGGTGGGGAGATGCTTGGCATACTTCTAGGTCATCAGCTCATTTCCTCTCTGAGACACAACCTTGTGCTGATTCCTGTGTTGTGCTTTCCTGTCTGTAAAACAGCAGTTCTTCCTGGACTACAAAGTCCTGATTGGCAGAGGCAATCACAGAGTATAAATGGCTTGCCAGCCTCTCCCAGGCTGCTCTCTAGAGGCAAGTACCAGAGCCTAGTTCAGAGGAGTGACCTGTGCTTGTGTTTGCTGAGATTTTCAGATCTCTCTGGGCTGCTGCAAGTGTTCCAGCTCTCACAAATTCAGCAAGTTCTGCATTCCTGGAAGTATGTAAATTAACACTGAGAGGTTATTTCAATTGACTTCCAGCTCCCTGGAAATCTGAAAGCCAGAGATTTTGCTCACTCCTGATCTTGACTTTCCTAGACACTTCCCACAAACAGACTTACCTGTCTTATTGCTTTGTCCAGAGAAAGATTATAGGACCTGCTGCCAGGACCTCCTCATGCTGTTTCCCCACTTGGTTACCCCCTTCTGATGCCCCAGCACAGCCTGGAGTAAAAGGGTTAATCCATGTGTTTGTGTTTGTGTGGGCACAGAGATCAGAACCCCTCTCCTCCTCCAAATTCAGGGATCTTTTCGTTCACATACAGATTCATTTAAAGAAAATACCAACATGGAGAAGAGAGGTGAGCACTCTGAGAAATGACCTTTCCACTCCATCCTTCGTTGCTTCCTCCTCTAGTTCCTGTGTCTGCTGTCCTTCCAGCATTGCCTTCAACAGTCCTTTACTGTCATACATGCATTTGGTCATTTTACAGCTTCCCTGCCCTTCCTGGGGAGCTTCTCTACCTGCTGTGGTACAGCACTATTCCTCATACTTTGCTTCTCAAGGGATCCATTAGTGTTTCATCTCCTCTCCTGGACCACTCGCTGCTAGTCATGAAGAAGATGTCTTCACTTTTCTACCTATTAACTCTCAAAGAAACTGCAGGTAGTGATGGTGCTAAAAAGCCAGGACTTCTGACAGCTCTTGAAGACAAAAATAAATAAAAGCAACTCACTGAATCAGTTGATGGTGTTTACAACAAAATTCAGAAAATGTATAGCACACCAAAAGCCAGGCGCTTTAAATCTCTAAATTCTGTTGGACGGCTGCAAAAATATCTGAGAATTGTAAAAGTGGTTTTGGGCCTGTGGATAGCCTCTCAAGTCACTGCAATTTCCTGATGCTATAATAATAAAATCCAGAAAGACTGCTCAGCCCAGCTTTTCAGATCAAATTGATTGACAGGAAGTCCAATTCCATGGAAACCACAAAATCTGCCCCGTTTTCTTCTTCTAAGACCCTCATGCATGGCTGAGTCTCATTTACCTCTGTACAATTTAGCATAATTGCAGCTCTCTAATTGAAGCAGAACTTTATTCTGGTAAAGATGGTTAGGAAGATGAGATTGCATGCCTTCTGGAAACTGCACGGGGCTTCAGTCTCTCCGCTGTAGAAAAACAGAATCTTCATTCTCCTGATTCCTTCACTGTTTCAAACTCTTTAATTTCCACGTGGGGTAGAAAAGGGCTGTAGTTCCTATTCGGTACTGATTTTCATTCTCTGAATTCAGCTCCTCCTCAGACATGGGCACTTGATTCAAATCAACACCAGAAGGGGTGGAGAAAAACAAGAATATTTCTGCCAGCTGTACTGATTAAGGGAAGGAGAGGGAAATTTGGGGTCAGGCAAGGGCAGATGCTGATTCCTTCGTAAACACATGATACGATGGATTCAATGGCAAGAGGAATTGAAATGCACGCTGCTCCAGACTCAGCATGCACAAAGAGATGGCCCTTACTTTGCCTGTCATCTTGGGAAACAGTGAAGCTCCTGTGGATGTTTCGGTTTGTGAAGTAGGTGCTGACAAAAATCCTTATTTTTGCTAACCTGTATGCTTTCAGTGGTGTACAAATAATTATGGAAGGATTCAATAACAGCTTTCCATCTTAGTCCCCAAGCTCTGTCTGATAGCCATAGATGAGCATGCACCAGCATGGTGACAGCAGGAAGGAGCACGTCTCTTGCACATTCATGCTCTATTCTTCACTCTCCTTGAGGCCTTGCAATTTTTGGAGAGCTACAGAGATTTCTCCTTGTGGAGGTTTAGGGTCAGGGCTGTCCACTAAACCTATAACAGTTATCACCTCTCCCTTCCCAAGGAGGAACAGAAAGGGAATAAGGGAGAGGGGTTTATGGATTGGAAAAGAAAAATAAAAGAGCTTTAATGAAAATAATAATAATAAAATAAATGCATACAAATATATACAAAACTAGTATCAAACTCAGCTCCCCCTGATGGCAATAACATCACCACCACCACTAATATGGTGGGGCAGGCACTGGGGAAGTCCCAGAGGGGACTCAGTGACAGATAGGAAATGGATTCAGGAGCTGGATTCTGGAACTGAATTCATGAACACACAGATTGGGATGAAAGGCAGGACAGACAGAGTCTTCCTTGGATGCCAGCCATTGAAGAATAGGCTCGACCCTTGTGATCCCTCAGCTTTATACTGAATATGGCATGTATGGGATGGAATTCCTTGATGGTCGGCTTGGGATCACCTGTCCTGGCTGCTCCTCCCCACAGGTGCAGCCTTTTACTTTCTGCACCCCCAACATGGTGCACAAGATTTAGCAGTGACCTTGGTCTGCACAGCAGCAAGTATCAGCAAGAGCCTTTCTGCACACCCCAGCCCTTGGCAGTAACTCTGAACATGGAGCATGATCACTGCTGGAAGCAGTCTGTGAAAATCTGCTGTTACCTTCAGACAGTGCAGGGAGTTAGAAGAGACTGAGCTGAAAAGTAAATCACTGAACAGAATCAGTTCTGTTCTAACTCAAACCAGGACACTCCTGGAGTTCTGATTGCCACCCGGGTCTAAGTCACATTACAACCCCATGGGCAGAAACTTCACAGATGTTTGCTTTGTGAAGAAGGTGGACCATGTTCTGCTCCTGGGACTTTCTTTCCTGGCTGTATCTCTTTTTCCCTGAGACAAAAAGTCACTGCCACAGAGGCTAGGCCAGTCCTTAGCCCATCAGTGGTTTCTCTGGAGGCTAACCAGGGGTTTGATGGTAAGTAGGTAGAACTCTCAGTTGAGGTGCTCTCTGCAAAACTGCTGTGCAGCAAATTGCCCCCTCAACAACATCAGAGATTTTTCTGTGCTTGTTTCTCATTCCCAAGCTTTTACTGTTGTACTGAATCCCTTCTGGAAATTATGAATGCTAACAGCATAGTGGCCAACAGCAAAGTTGCCCAGCAGGAGGTGGGATTTTGGGCCCTGTGTGATGAATTTGCATTGCTGCAGCACCAGGGGTTCTTACGAAAGGATCGGGGCTTTGCTTGGTGGGGATCTGTGTGAAGAAATAATAGCAGAGCTCTAAGCCTCGGGGATAAGCAATGAGCAACAGCATCTAAAAGCAGTAAGAGAGAAGAACGTGGGAGACTAAAGGAGGAAAATTGTGTACCAGGCACAAATAAAGCCATTTGTTCTGCTTAGCCTTGTGTCAGTCAGCCAAGGCTTCATAAGCAGATAGATCATACACAAACATGCCTTCATAAAAATGAAAAGAATTAAATGCTATTAATAAGTTGTTGTTTAAGATGTTTTATTTTCTAAGCAGACTATGTTAAAGGTGAGGTAGGATGTGTACAGGCTGCCACTGATAAGAAAGAGGAGCTTGAATACAGTATTGGCTTTTAATTTCAGGGCCTGATTAACCACATGAAATTCATTGCACCCCTGGTTTTGAATGTAGCCTCTCAGATCAGGATCTAACTCAGTAAACCTGGCCAAAGGAACAACCAAGTGACCTATAAAGACCCTTCTTAATTACAATGTAGTTTCTGGGGTGGGGAAGGGGCAGCAGAAGGGATGCTGCTTGAAGAATATCAGTACAGGAGGCATAAATTAATTTATAATATTTAACATTTTTTAAAGTTGGATACTCTCTGACTTACCTAAGCCTTTCCCTAACACAAGAATTTCTCCATTTGAAGAAAATAACATGAAGAACATTATTTGTTCTGTTTAAAAGAACAAACCAAAGCAAAGCTGATCTTTATACCTAGACTCCTATATGGACAACAGAGCAAAAGTCTCATTTTACAGCCTGCGTGCAACACCTTTCCTTATCTGAAAGTGACTCTGTGGCATCTTACCCACAAGTTCTCAGTGGTGGAAGACAAAGTTCGGATGACCCAATGGCTAAGTTATGGCCACCTGTCCCAGCTATGGAGTTGGCAGTTGCCCTGTTCCCAAGGGTTTGTTGGGCCTGGGCAATGCTCTTCACAGAAAGTGGAGGCACAGAAAACATCCTCTGCTGACTGCTGCAGTTGTGACATGAAGAAACTCGTGCTCTGCTGGAAATCAGGTGTGCAAAGTGCTCATTGTGCAGCTTCAGCTTTTTAAATTGGCATAGAGGAGATGAAGAAGAGTCTGAGAATACTGTAGAAATGCTAGGCTAGAAAAGATTTCTGGTCAAGCCATTTCCTCAAGAGGGTATTGACTTGGATTGAAAACATGTCAGTCTGACCTTTCCTTAAATATCTCTGCTGATTGAAATTTTGCAGCTTCCCTCTCATGTTTAAATAATTTCTGTAGGCTTTTGCCTTGTAAAGTTAAATGCTTTAGCACTTTTGCATTCCCCTCTCTATCAGTCCATTCCCTTTTGTGTATTCTTGAGATTCTCTTTTGTCTGTATTGTTGCTTCTTCAAAAAGACCAGATTCTACAAGTGGACAGTGTGGTTATGTGACGTGATCTTTCAGAGCCTCGTATATTTATCTAAAGATAGACTTAGACTAAAAGAGTTAAAAAAAAAATAAATTAAAAAATTAATACTTTTGCCAGGTCAATACATAGATGAAAATTCATCTTCTGATCAGAGACTGTCATATGCTTTTAGATTAATGGTGTAGAAACAACACCGGTGGGACTTTCAAACATGAGATAATTAATTGCCTGTAGAAGCTTCTGTTTTCAAAATTAGAAGTGCTTTTTGCTGCTACTGAATGGTAGAAGATATGTTGCACTTCTTTGCTAGTGAAATCTCAGATACCTGTTTGGGAATGCCAGAGACTTCCAGAGTACTTGCATTGTACTTTGATACTCAGTGGGAATTTAAAGCTCACATCAAGGAATACTGGCATTTGTGGGGTTTTTTTTTCATTTGTGGGTTTTTTTTTTTTCATTTGTTTCCAATACTCTTTCCTTCACACTTCGTTTGTCTCCAGAGCATAGCAAAAGGACAGCCAACAGCCCAGGAGCCCTGTTAGAAAATTCTTAAGAGATGTTGGCATGAAAGTCTGGCTCTGGTGAATATCCCATGGTAGATGTTTGAAAGTGAAGCATTGCTCAGATACTTATGGCTTAATGTTTTGAATCAGCCTTATCTTACCTTTTCTTCTAGCATCTGTAATGACTCATGGTACCATTAAGGTCACTTAGATTACACTACCTAAACAGATACATGAAACACTTTATATATCATGTCTCCAATTCCTTTCTTTGTAAATGAATGGTATTTTTTACCTGTCCCTTCCTTCTCATCAGTGTTAGATGCTGTCCAGATAAACTGACAACACAATGTTCAGCACGGATCCTTAAGACCAGCAGATCCCCTTGTTTGTTGTCAGAATTGTCACATTTGTCTTGTTTGCATCCAAGGCATGGGGTTTTTTCCAGCTCTCATTCTGCTTCTGCCTGCAAGATAGATCTGGTGAAGCTATTCATTAGCTACTTCTGGAAGAGGGATGTGGGCAACCACAGTATTCAACAAAATGCAGTAGAACTCATACGTGAAGTGGCTTGCCTGAGAAAATCTGCCTCTCTGCTATGCCTGTTGGTCTCCTCGAGCCTCTTAGAAATCACTGAAATGTAGCAGGAGTGACAGACAATCATCCACTAGCACGTTAACATGCTTTGCACTTGATGGCAAGCCTTGATGTCAGTGCTGGAGAGCATCCACAAATTTGATGTGTGCTGATCCCCAGCACCTCAGAGGAATATTGTTGCTGAGCAGGGAGAAGTCACTGTGTGCAGGAATAGGAGAACTGTCAATTGGTGTCATTTCTTAAACAGCTTCATCGTGCTGGAGGATGGGAGAGAGCTGCACTATCTCAACTCTTCTCACGTGGCTGAGGTGAAAAAAGCATTAGCAGGACAGAGCTGAGTGAAGGGCTTTTAAGAAAGGACATATGAACTTCTTTCATAAGGGAATTCACACTCAGCTCAGTGCTCTGAACAAGAGTAAAGTGGGTTTATTGCTTGACCAGGGAGCTGTTTGTGAGGTTGGGATCTGCACATCCAGCACCTAAACTGTGATCCAGCTTCTGCAAACAAATAATTTCTCCAGGTCTCCACGGCTGACAAATACATTCTGTGATTGCTGGCCTTCCGAGTGCTGATTGTGTACCAGGGTTAATTGAACCAAGTTCAGTTGCTAACCCAGTCTCATTTTTTTTCCCCAGAAGTGTCTGAGTAAACAGCTATCTGTCCTCTGTCTTGAAAACACAAACTCAGCAACTGACTTGCCGTGGGGGTGATAATTTTAAAGCAGTGCTGTTTCTCTCCAGAGGTGTGTAGGAGCTCTCTTAGAGCTCTGTTGCAATAGACTGCAATTACTGGTGCCACTGCATCTTTATTTAACATAGACAGGGGCCTAGAGGATACAGCTTCTTCAGCTTCCTGTGAAATGTCTGGGAGTCATATAGTATGTCCCACATGTTCTGTTCTGAAAATGGCTCAGTTCTGATACTACCAATCTCTTCCATCACTGGATATTCCAATATCTTCCGTCGGTGGGTACTTCATCTTCTAGATAGCAGCTGGTGTCCAAAAAAGTCACCTCTGATTTGCATTTCGTTGCCTTCCTGATGAGTGTGATGCCTCTCTTCACAAGAAGACTTGTTCAAAGTCAAGTCTGGGCATCGACGCTCATGTGGAATTAGTTTGTCAGGTATCTACATCACCCACGTGCAACGTGCTTTCCTTTAAACCTGCAGATGTCGGGAGCAATTTTGTGTAGTAAAAGCACAATATTCTCCCAAGTGCAAAGAGCACTGCTTAAGCAATATAAAAGCTGATTTTTCCACCATTTGACCTTTCAATAGGAAAACCAGGAGTAGTGATACAATCCAAATGAAGTCCAGGTTAGGTTAATGCCAATACCAGATTCTGAAAAATCACAGAATCACAGAATGCTAGGGGTTGGAAGGGACCCCTGGAGATCATCTAGTCCAAACTCCCTGCTAAGGAAGCTTTGCCTCGATCAGGTTGCACAGGAACATGTCCAGGCAGATTTTGGAAATTTCCAGAGAAGGAGACTCCACAACCTCTCTGGGCAGCCTGGTCCAGGCTCCATCACCCTCACAAGAACCGTGAGGTACAACTTCCTGTGTTCTAATTTGTGCCCATTGTCCCTTGTCCAAAAGGAACAGAGAATAGTTCCAGTTGTACTGTAGTGCAGCCATGAAAACCTCTGCACTGATCTCCATAAACCCAACCTGGCAGACCCTCAGTCACGCTGAGTCACACCTTCCACCTGCTCCTGTTGTGGGTATCTTGCCTTGATTCTGCTGAAGTGTGTAGGTTCTTGAGTATTTGAGCCTGCACTTGTGACTTGGAGCAACTTTTTTTTGTGGCATTGGTGGGGTTGAGGACCCAGAGGTGGGATTAATTCCTGAGCTGATGCCTGCGTTTCTGTCACAGAAACACCAAGCTCCTCTTACAGGCACCGTCCGAGGGGTATTTAATATTTAAATTATACCCTCTGATGGACTATTGTTTTCCATTGACTCTAAAAGCACCTTCATAGCTAGTTCAGATGTAGACGTGTACATTTTAGACCTTTTGGTGAGATCAATCCAAATTACATAATCTTTTTACTAAAGAATGTAATTTTATTTGGAAATTTTGTAAATCAACAACTATTAATCTGCTTTCTCTGAAGGTGTTATTTTTCTTTGGCTCTCGTTCCTCCATTTTTTATTTTATTTCTTTTTCTGTTGTCACTGCATTACATCCCTCTACATTTCTAACTTTTTCTTCACTTTCTGTGCAAAATGTAAGAAAGTTCAGGAAAACTTAAAAATAGAATTGTTTTCACATACTGATATTTCATAAGATGTTCAAGAAGGAATGTTAAAAATTCTTAGACAAAAGTTGATTTTACGTTTTCAACAAAGGCTAACTTTTAATGAAATAAAAAAAATTATGAACTCTAATTATAACAATGAACTCTAATTATAACATTTCATAATTTCATCGATACTCAGACTGACTGCAAACGTAGGCACAATGAGGTCTTTTTTACTGACACATCCAGAAATACTTTTATCTGTAAAATTTCAATGACGTGGACTAAAGAACAAGTTGTTCAATTCTTGGAAGAGTTTTTTTACTTAAATGTTACTCTCTTCTTTTCTTTGACTGCAGAAAGGACATAAAGTTAAACGAAAGAATAAAAATAACAAGAAGAGACAATGTAAAGACCTGGAAAATAAGTGGTATTCAGGTTGTGGAATTAATCCAAAACCTATATTATGCTATGATTATCTCAGTGGCAATATCTCTGATCTGCTTGGATCATTTATCGCATTAAGTATTAATATAAAAGACGTGAGCAACTTGGCACACATGAAATGAAACCCTAAGTGCTGGTTCAGGGAGCGTGGGGTGATAATACAGGGAGGATGCTGTGGAGATGTGTGGTCCATGCAGCCCTGCTGGGACATCACCAGGAACAGCAAGCGCAGTCCTGACATCCCAATGTTGGAAAGATGGTGCTGCTGTTTAATAAGGTGAAACACAGCCAAAAAAGTTGAATTTCTCTGACTTCAGAGGAATGCAGGGGACAGCTAGGGTAGTTAATTGCAGGAATGATTCCGTGACTCTATGTTTTTGAGTGCACGTTCCTTCTGAGTGTAAACCCCTAGAAGAAGAATTAATAGAGGTATGGGTGAGGGGTTCTGCTTAGACTGTAGACAATTTGAATCTGGTACTGTCTTTTTCCATTTTTTGTGCAGCACCTGGTGCAGGAAGATCACTGCTAAGCTGCAGTTATTACTGTTAAAGAAACCTACAAAAATTGTCCACTGCTGTCTAAGATCAGCAGAGACATTCTAATTTAAACAGTAGACAGTGAATCTTAAATTGTGCATTTTTAATATAAAAATAGTCAATCTTCCATTGTGTATTTTTAATATAAAAATATCAAAACTCCTAAAAGTGGCTGAGTGTAAACCTAAAAAAAAGAATTGATCACAGTAAGGCACACCAAAAATTTCTACTTGGTAAATATGGAAATCACAAAGCTTTGTACCCCTCTGTGTGTGAAAACATGATCTATTAACTGAAAACCTTCTGTTGGTTACTACGGGAAGGAGGCTTTGCTGATGCTAACTTTTTAATAGTGAGTTTGCACGGTTTTGGGGGGGGAGGGGAATATTTGAAACGGGGGTGGATGGTGAGATTGTGTAATCAGCCACCTTATCTTTAGCTTCTCAACCAATTTCCATTTTGAAAGTCTGTAATGGAGAGGCAAGGCATGTTTAATTGATTGCCATTAAAATCTTCAAAGGAATTGGCGAGATGAAAGTTGTTTCTAATTACTGCATTATGATGTAAGCTTAATGATACACCACTTCTCTAAATTGATTTTATTAGAATTTAAGATGAGGAATTAATTGAGTCGCTATATCGATCCATTTTATTTTTCCACCATTTAACGTGTCCAGTGGAAAAAAAAAGCTATTGAGCTGTGGAATAGTAATGAGGACTCAAGAAAGAAAGTCGAAGTGAAGATGGATTGTCCGATAAAAATAACTTATAAAAACCATAATGTGATAGCAGAATATAGTGGCAGAGACCAATTTATCTCTAGGTTAATTAGGGTAAATTAAGGTTAATTCCTTTGTTATTTAAGTTTTATTTCTTTGCTTTGCCTCATCCTACCTGTTTGAACTAGAATAACTGCTTGCCCTAGTGAACCAATATTCTGCAAACCTTCCAATTCTGCTAAATTTGCCTTTGAAGGTCTCTTTAGACTTACCCCCAAAACCTACAAAACCCCTCCTTGCATATATTTAATCTTTCCTAAAAATCTTCTGAAAGGTATTTAAGATTACTTTCTTGTTCTTATTCTCTTAGAACTGATTCTAAGCGCAGCCAAACAGGGTCCCATTCTACATTTAGAGCTAAGGACATGGTTTCACCCCGTTCTTCTTAATAAATCCTGCAAACAGAGCATTTCTTCTCATTTCTCTTTTAACTAAAACTTGCCAAATTTGAGTGAAATGTATTCTGAGGGTAAGATGGTTCTCCAGAAGTTCATTGCTGAAGCTGACATTTGAGGAGTGTCGTTTTTGGCTTGCCTGCTTATGTTGGGCAAATTAACTGTTATATTTGAGTTTTTAAAGTTCACCGTGATGCTTTCTCTGTATTTCCTATTGATTATGCGAACTGGAACATCTTGTGTATACAAAGAGATTGCAATGTAATTAAATGCAGGATTTATAATTGTATTTGAAGCTCTGATATATTTCAGGAGAAGCTGTGTCTATTTGAGGCTTGAAGCTGTAAATTTGAAGCTGAGTTGTGCTAATACTTAAAGCTGTAATACTGATCAGAAAGAAATGAGAATGGACGTGCTGGAGAAGTCAGTTATAATCATTCCTGTTTTATCCTTGGCACTTATATCTCTTCATCAACACTGCCAGCTTTCCTTTGAAGGCAGAAATCCCCAAATCAATGATGTTCTCATTCCTTATGCAGGGAGAACAGTTGTAGTGAAAGTGTATTTTGAGGGTCATCTCAATCAACAAAAAATTACCATCGTCAAGTAATATTCTTCTCTTACATCAGAAAAACTCTTCAGCAAAGAATGATGCCCTCTTTCTAGCCAAGTGGGGCCCTAGGAGATAATTTATCTCTTTTGTCCCTAAATAATTCACACATGATGCAGAGCCAGTCTATTTGCAGCCTTATAGCAGGCACTTATCAAAGCTCTATCTCAGTAGCTCCTTTGTTAGAACCAGTAATAGCCTCTTACTCTAAATAACCAGCTCCTGTGGTCATGACATCTCACACATTTCCTAACAAGTGACATTAGCATGCATTAATTGACAGAGTGATTGCAGAAGTGGAGTTCTGTATTCAGGAGGAACTTTAATGAGCTCCTAGAGGATCAAAGACTCTTTTGGAAGTTCAGATATTGCCCATTTCTGAAGTTCAAACATCTGATTATTTGGAACGTTGTGCTACAGGAGAAAAGAGTGTGTTCAATAACAGTCCAACATGGGAAATAAAAGTAAGCAGCAAATATCTCAAATGATGGCCTTTTTTTAAATTCAGATTTCAATTAAGGCACCAGGTGTAAAGCCAAATAATCGTATTGAGTCTTAAATAAAATGTTAATTACAGAAATCCTCAGTGAAGAAACAGACCTAAGATGCAGCCAGAAAACACTCATTAAATAAGGAGTGATGGCTTGGTAGGGTAACTAGGTAAACTTTAAAAAGTTTTCTCAATGGTAAATATAAAATTCCTTTCTGTTTATATGTTGCAGAAATACAGTCTTAGCTCCCAAATGGGCAGATACCTGCCTCACCAAAGAGACACTGAACAGCTGCTGAATGAACACAAGTATTACTTGATTGCTTAAAATTAAAAGTAAAATTAAGAACTATGAATCTCCATAAGCATAAAATGTAACTATGTCTCATTTACTCACCCTCTGCTAAGGATGGAAATGTGATGGCTTGATTAACCCCATCTCATCTGCAGTGCCAAAGAGAAAGGTTCCACCAGGAAAGCTTGGAGGGTTGGCAGAAAACATTGAGGGTCTTGATTTTATTTTGCCCCTAAACTCTTTGTAGTGGAGTAGACAATGTGCAATTGCTATGTCTGTTACATTGCCATGCAGTGCACACACACACGTATCTATCTATCTATCTATCTATCTATCTATCTATCTATCTATCTATCTATCTTTATATGACTTGCTTCTAAAAAAATTCTGGAGGCCTGGAAGAGAACTGTTTCTCTTTGGAAATATAACTGCTTTTGTGGATTGTACAGTTAAAAGGTGGAAATAGAACAGTATATTATCAGTTCTTAAATAGATTCCTGTAATTTATTTCACCACAGAGCATTTGACCAAAGAATGGTGCTAAGTGCAAGGTAATGAATCCACTGGGGAATGAGAACAGAGTAAATATATTTTATGAAGGATCAATTAGGGGCTGCAGACTCTTTTTCTTTATCCATTTTACTCTCTTTCCCACTTATTTGTGGAACTCATGTCTCTGCAGAGCAAGTAAGGCTGCAGCACTGCTCTTGAAACTTGGCTAATGGAGTGGAACAAGGGCATGATGCACTGTCCATCTTTGTCACTCTTGCTAAATTTCCTGCATCTATGGGCACTGATCACATGTCTGACCAAGCCCATGCATTAATCTTCACTGAGTTCTTCCCATAATTAACAGTTATGTGTCTGTCAAAGCAGAGGTTGGAAAGCCACTGAGTATTTAATAAGTAGGATTTGTGTGGGGCTTGAGATAAGACTCCTCTCACCTAACTTCAGCTTTTAGACATTGGTTCAACTCTAACTGTCTAGGTTGCCTCAGTGGTGACTGAAAAAGGGATAGGAGAGTCTTCAGAGTATGATCCATGGCTTCCTAAAACAGGGATCTGATTTGCTTTTTTTCTGCAACTTCTACGTCACCACTGACTCCCGAAAGAGCTTCATCAACTGATTGTAATAGATGCCTGAGTATGGGATGGTAAGTAAGTTGAAATGAATCCCCTTTCAAGTAGTGGTGACTTAGGGTGTTTGCTTGTAATTCAGTG
Source organism: Actenoides hombroni (assembly GCA_024336885.1). Classification (NCBI taxonomy): domain Eukaryota; kingdom Metazoa; phylum Chordata; class Aves; order Coraciiformes; family Alcedinidae; genus Actenoides; species Actenoides hombroni. Next base: position 24,564,805 of record WUAM01000395.1, read on the forward strand.
CAACTCTCATGCATTCTAGCAGCAGAAGAGGGCAGGATGTAAAAAAAAAGGCTTCTTAAATTATCCAGCATCCTTTCTTCTGTCTTGCTTCTTCCAGTTCATGCTTGATCCTGGGTATCACTGGCATCTCTGCCATGGGAAGAAGGGCCCAAGTAATTTCTAAATACTTTTAATGACCTCTTTCTGTCAGCACCTCTCTAGAGAAAGCAGGCAGCGTTGGGAATTCAGCACAAGAACAGTACGATAGCAATTACAACTTTTCTTCAGGATGCTAAATATTCCTATTATCTTGTATGCATACATATTTAAATGCTACATGCTTCCTTTTAGGAATAGTCTGCTAGTGGTTTGAAGTACCCATAAAACTGCTGGAAAGTGACAGTGCCAATTAATCTGTTGACAGATTTGTTGTTTAAATATTGACAGAACATTAAGCAAATGTTGGCTGCGGCACTGAGATCCCTTCAGAACGCCTGCCTCTGTAGTGCTGGGCATTTCCAGACACTGAAAATGTCCCAGACACTGCAGGGTGGGAAGGGTATGATGAATTTTTAGTCCCTTTTTCCCCACAGCTGGTAATCACACTATAAATATTGTCTATCCCTGTGAAAAAGAAAAGATTTGTAAAAGCCTCATGCAGATTGTAAACCCCTTACAGCAATAACCAGTTGAACTGGGAGCTTGTGGAGGGTATAGCAGGGAAGGGCTTTCCCTTTGACTACTTGACCTAGGCAGTAGAATAAGAAAGGAAGGCAGGGTGCTGAATTTATCAATCTGTTCAGATAGTAACGTGAGAAATACTGCCAAAACCCCTGCAGAGGAAGGCAGTTTTGGTGCAAGATTGAGATAGGCTTGTGCCATATGACAGAGGAACGCTGTGTCGTGGTGGATTTGGCTTCCTTGGTGCTCGTGGATGCTGTGAGCTGGAAGCAAGGGGTTGGTGGAAGCCAGGGTGGAAGCCAGGTCTAGCTCAGTCTTGTCCCTCAACAAAGACATAGGGTACACAAAATGAACATTGACATCGTGGCATTTGTTTTCCCTTGCCAAATATGTGCACCTCAGAGAAGACCTGGAATGCACAGCAACTTACAGACCGGGTGAACTTGAGCATCAGATTGAGAGAGCATCAACATGGCAGTAAAGATGCCTTCTCTTCTGCAGTTTCAGTCTGCTACTTTTCCCATTTCCTTTTCCCATCAAGCATATTCATTGTTCTAAATAGTTTCTCGTTGTCATTTCATCCCTTTACCTCTTTGATTTCAACAAGTTTCGTATCTCAGAACTCATCCATCACACTTCATTTGAGTCTTATATTGTTGCTGGAAGCTTCCCAATTTAATTTGTATTATTTTAACAGGTTACATAATAGTCTAAACATAATTTGCTGACTGTTTCTAGCAGCACATATTTTTTTATTTAATGAAGGTTGGGAAAAAGATTTCTTCACAGATTTTGAAGTATCCTTGCTATAATCTTACTGCTCTTCAGTTATAATAACGACTCCTTACTGACTTTAACTCTGCTACAGGTTCATTGATAGATGCTCATCAATCATTTTAGTTGCATGTTGCAGTTCTTTCTATCCAACTTTAACTGAATAAGAAGAAAAAGGGAAAATTATTTCTTTTATGCTAATTGAAGACAAAGACTCAGGAAATCCAGGTTGAGAGCAATAAGTCTGCTCTGGAATTTGGATCGTTCTGACTTTGTAAGGGTTTAGGGACAGGGGCTGTGAGCTCTCCCTGTCTGGAATATTGTTTCCAGGAATCAACACGGACAAAAGCTCAGCATTCCTCCACAGTTCATTTCTTGTGCCTGCTCCTCTTTTCTGGGTGATACTTGAGCTGCAGCAAAACTTACCCATTATTTTTTACAGCAAGAGGCACAGAATAGCCATGGCTACAAAAGAAGAGGTGAGTGCAGCTTGAAGGGAAGGCTGCCTTCAGTCACAGATGGTTCATGTCACAGTCAGGGTGGAGCTTTCAGGTCTCCTGGGTCCCTGTTCCTTCCACTGTATAGATATTCCTCTTCATCTAAAAATTCCATTTGTTTTGCTTCTTTTAAAAATAAATCACTTGATCTGGTTTTTGATTTGAAATTAAATGAAGAGGGAGTAGATAGCCAGGGAGAAGAGGCTCACTAAAACAAGAAAATGTATAGGTTTCTATGGAATAAAAGCCAATTTGTCTCAAAAAAATTCCATAATAAGATATTGATTACAGGTTTTCTTATGAGATTACTATTGAGTCAGGGACAGCTTCAGTAAATAATACCAGAGATCAAAAATTCTCAAGCTCTGGTTTCACAGAAAAGGGTGATAATTACAATCTGGAGTAATTTAATCAGGTTAGTAATTTCTCTTAGAGAGATATAAACCATGGGGATGACTTATGTTCTTCCTTAGGCAGACAAGATTTGGATATTTAAAAAGAAAATATTACATGACATAAAACCTCATGCAATTTCCTTATTTTTTTTATTTCCTTCATGTGTTCACCCATATTTTTATTTTATTATTTTTTATTTGGTTTTGCTGTTCTCTGATTTTCTGCTGCAAAGGGGAGCATGATAACGGTGACAGTATTGACAAGCTGTGCTCAAACACACTGGGGGTCCTTTGATGTCGAGGTGGGGGTTTCTGATGCCTCTGATTTCTTTGAGTCACATCCTTTCAGTTTGTTAGGGGAGCACGCAAACCTGATGAAGCGTCTGGTAACAAAATACAAGGTAAAATCAAAAGCAGTATTTTCTCTATTAATGCATATTCGTGGCTGGCAGGGTCCCGTTTTTCCATGTTGATTGTAAGTGATTATTACAGGCTCCATACTCAGCTGTCTCGCGCCATTTGGGATGCTTTTGAGTATCTTTCTTTGCCTGCAGGTGCTTCTGCAGAAGAGTTTTGCATCAGTAGGATTTCTGCCATAGCTGTCAGTCCCGTGCAGATGTCCTGCACACCAAAGTGTCTCAAATGGCACTAGCTGCTCATATTTCGTCAGTGAAGAATGGTCCTGAGCACCCTCCTCTATCTGACCCTTCTCTGAGCACTTGGTTGGACTAGACAATCTCCAGAGAACCCTTTTAACCTCAATGATTCTGTTATACTATGAATTCAGTTATCTTCCATCATCTGCTTCTCCTTCATCTTGCACAGAATCACGGAATCATTAAGGTTGGAAAAGACCTCCAACATCATCAGGTCCAACTGTGTACCTAAATTTCTGATGACAATGCTAATTCCCCCATCTCCTAGAGGGATGTGATGATGGGGAAGTAAGAGAGCTCTCTGAAGGCTGGATGTCTGTAAGGGATGCTGCCCACTAACGTGACTTTACTGTACTTCTGAGCACATCAGCAATACTCACTGGGTTTGTTTTTGCTCTCACTTTCATGGGTGTAAAAACACTGGACTCTCTCTGTCAAAGCCAGTTGATCTGTACCACTGTGATCTAAGACACAGTGACACTTATTAAATTACTTTTGCTTTCAGCTTGCTGCAGCGTGGAGATTCTCAGCTTCATCATCAGAACTGTTGGATCCCAGCTTAATAACAACCCCATTTAATGCCTGATACGGTGTTCAAAGAGCCTCATAAGCGTGGGATTGTTTATTTAAAATGTGCTTTGATAGCAAAGGTTGAGTTTACTGAGCACTGAGCAGCAACAAGAATAGCACAGAGATTGTGATCCTCTTAATACTATATATTAGCTCATCAGGATTAATGTTATTGTGACAAAACCTGGACAAATTAATGGGAACTAGACTGCTGTGATTTGAAATCATTATCTTCATTTTGGGGCTGAGCAAAATCTCTGCACATGATAAAAGGTACCTGGCAATAAATGTATCAGTTCTGAACAAGTCAATTGCTATGCTACTGAGAATGATCTTGTGTGAGGGTAGGAGATGAAGTAGGTGATGCTCTCAGTTTCGGGAACATGGAGTTCTCTGCTTGCTGCCATTTTACCTTTTTTTTTTTTCCCCAGATTTTGCAGTCCTAGATATAATTCTGTAATGTGCCATCTGTTTTTGTTAGTTTGTTTTCACTTGCCTGTCTCTAGAGGAAGCATGAACTGTTGGTGTTCAGCCATGTCCAAACATTTCATTGCACAATTCCTCCCTTCCTTCTTGTAAGTCAGATAGAAGACACAGCAGTGCAAAGTCTAACTGGTCCTGACCTCTCTGGAGTTTTTATTAGTGACAACCTCACACAGCATACAGCCAGAGGGAGCAATTGAAATTACTTTGTTTGATTTCCTATAGAAGAGAAACCAGGGGGTTTCTTGGAATTCTTTATCATTTGAACTCTACCCTGAAATTTAAGGAAATCGCTTCCCCCCCTGCTCAGGAATGGAGAATCCACTGCAACTTTACTAAGTTTTTGTGCCTCCCTACCCTTGAAATTAGAAGTCTTAATTTCATTTCCCTCTAAATTGCCTAAATTAATCTCCTAGCTGTCTGGTAGATACTCTTCCCTACTCATCCACTACAGGCAACTGCTAGAAAGAGACACAGGAAACTAAATGATCCTGGTACAACCATTTTTAAATTCTTCGTGTTCTGGTAAACTGAAAGCACCTGTTATACACTGTCTTTTCCCTTCATAGAAATTTATTGTCTCAATTTAGACATTTTAACTTCCTTTTTGTTGAACTAAAGAGATCAAGATCTTTCTGTTTGTCATGCAAAGGCTCATTTTGTATCGTTATATCATATGGTAATCTTTGTATGATTTGCATAGCTCCTTCTTGCACTAGGGAAACTGAAATGAAACAAAGGGAAAAGAATCTTAACTTTTCACCCTAATATATTCTGATTTTCACAATCAGAGTTCTTATTAGCCTTTACAGCTACAGCATGGAGTAATATATTGCAGACAATTGCAAGTTAGACTGAACATCACTTTACAGAAAATTAATGGCTTCAGTGGTATTATATGTAGTGTAAGAAAACTTCCTGTAAAACAAGGGCAGCTTTTTCTGCCTCAACATTTATGAATTACGGGGGAGGTCTTCAAACAGTCTTTGTGGAAGTCAATGCAGTAGGTCAGAATAGTGCTGGATGAAGAAATATTACCTCTGGTTTATGTTTGTATAGGGAAAAGTAGTATAAATATGCTTCTGATGATTTTTCGGTTTGTACTCTGGCAGATATGATGAAGATATGGTGAAGTACAGAAACTGTGATGGGAGGAGATGCTGGTCCCTCTTAACATGAAAATTCACTACATAGTTTATCTCCCAGCACACCTTTTTGTAACAGATTTATAGTGCTTGGGCAAAGATCGGGCTAGAACTTGTAGGCCCCTGAGTAAGTTTCAATCTCATTTAGGATGTGAAGTCTATCTGGAAAATACGAAAGCTTCTCAGTCAACACAAACTGCAGTGAAATCATAGAGGGGCTCAAGAGATCGCTGCTATGCTTGTTTTTATATTGCAGATGGCTCTGTATTCCAAAATGGTCAGGAAACTGCCATAGATAGCAGTAAGATTTATTTCTGCCTCCTTGCTTATAAAGCTCCAAGTTGTACCAGTGCAGAATTGTTTTGCATGCTCCAGTCAGCTACAGTTCGACGCTTACTGAAAACCCCACAGTTCCTTTCACCAGCCTGGAGCATTAATGCTATGCATGTGCCATCAGGAAGCAAGTGGCAATCCTACCTTTTCAGACTATCTGCTCTGGCAATGCTGTGCTTAGCCCA
>WUAM01000395.1:24581361-24593661 GCA_024336885.1 Actenoides hombroni
CTGTGCTTCTATTGACATTCCAGTAAAGCCCTTGCATGGGGAGAAGGCACTGGTGGTATAACATCTTCCACCTCCTCGGGGCTGGCTTAGTATAATTAATTGAGACTTAAAACCCCACCATTTCCAAGGTAGTTATTCAAGAGTTGTTGAGGAAGAGGGGACAAGACAGGTTCAGCACATAACTGGGAAAGTGTGGAATACATTTGAGATTGATTAGAAGTCAGCTCCAAAGCACTTCTGCAAAGGAAAAAAATACCATCTCAAATGTGTCATGTGTCCCACAACCACCTCCCCTCTGAGCAGCTGTCTATATACTCTCCCTTAATTGGTTTAAGTGGCCTTTGCTCCTTTATTTTCTAAGCTGAGGTTCATGTCTCACAAGAGCTGGTTGTGGTTTTTTGCTCATTACATTAACTACTGAGTTGGAAGAATTAATTAGTTGATTGCGATAAAGTCTAATTACTGTTTGCAGTTGGATTAATTAACCAAATTCCCAGAGATCCCTTCTACTCCACTCCCTAGATGTTCCAGTGTAAGCAGGAAGATGCATCCTAAGGGGTAATGACTTGGTAAACTACTTAATAAGCAGCATCTGCAACAGACACCTTTCCAAAACTCAAACATTGGAATTCAGCCCTTGGACATACTTTGAAAGCTTGTCATTGAGTAGGACAAATGGGAGGATGGAAGAAAATATTGGCATAATGAAGCTCCATGAAGTGATATGAAAGATTCTGTAGCTGAGACGCGGTTTCCACGTGTAAAAGAAGACCTGCTCTGAAAAGAACAGTCTGGGCAAGTGAAAAAAAATGATAAAAAAGTGAGACAGAAATCAGTGTGGTCTCATTGGACTGGCACAAAGAAGCTGTGTAGGTCTGACATGAACAGAAAGACAGGCACCGTGATTGCCTAGCACAGACTTCATAAAAAATGTGTCCAGGCTTTCATCAGTCTCTATCAGACATGTCACTGTCAGTCCATCTTCATTGCTGGTACAGTGGACTGGGAACCTTGCTGGCTGAACGTGGGAATGTGTGCCATTTTCTGACAGCCCACCTTACATGGTGTTCACCTCCAGTAAAAGAATACTACTGGTGCTAGTGCAGTTTTTATCCTCTTGCTGTACCTTGCATGCCCCCCAGAGCTGTGAGTTAGCATGTGGTATAGGTTTAGGTGTGACTCCTGCCTGTTTTCAGGTGTTTACAATGTACACTTCTTTGACCAGCTCATCTCTTTTGACTTTGTGAGCACAAACAAGCATGTCTAGATATAAATTTGTCCAAAATAGGTTAGATATCTGCCTTAGGATGAGAAGTCTGGCAGTCTAGAGAGCTATCACTCTGCATGGACTACAAGTTCGCATACGGGCATCTCTAATTTATCTATCCCACCCTGATGACTCATTAATTTAGTGGAACTGCATAAAAATGGGGAAAAAGAGGCATGTGACTGTATCCAAGCTAAACACTTAAAGCAGTAATAGGTCAAAGAAAGAACAACAAGGAATAGAATGCTTGAATGTTTCCCTCACCCGAGTTCCAGCTTTAGTAATTTTTAATCCTTTGGACATAAGCTGATGACTAAGCCTGGAACTAGGAGTGGATCCAGCAGCACCTAGTCTCCTCTCTGAGAAGGAGTTTAGAAAGCAAAAGGGTCCATTCTGAACCTCCTGACTCAATGGGAGGGTCTCCCTGACAGTTTTGTCTGAAGCTGTCCTCTCTGCAGTAAATAATCAAATGTACTTTGCCACGGAATCTTGTTAAGCCCCCGTTGCACTTACCATTGACTTTCGTTAACTCACTGCTTTATATTAATAAAGTATAGTGTTGCTTCTCTCCTACGAGTGAGGGGCATGACTCCATCCATAACAGCATCTAGAAGAGTTGTAGAAGTGTGACCCTTCTAAACTTTCACAATCATAAAATGGCTCACCTTAGTGGGCTGGAAATGCTTATATGATGCTTTGCACAGTGGTTGTTAATGTGGCTGGCCAGTAGCTGCAATGTGAAAGTCTGACTGTGATAGCAGTAAACACACTCTGTTTCCAGGCAGTATAAAGTAAAAGAGGGGAAAGACCTCCAAAAGTTCAGGTAAAAGCATTAAGTGCACTCTGACATAGAGCAAGTCAGATTCCAGGAGAAGTGTTTTGTGACGTTGCCAGAACTGTTCCGTTCAGAGCACTAATTGTACATGACAAAACCAGTTACATGTAACGACAGCACCAGGTTCTTTTAAGAAGAGGATAGCTGAGTGCTTTTTTTCACTGTGAAGTTCTTTTTCCACTGTCAACCCCAATAATTTCAGCTCAGCAGTACAAAAATTCCAGGCTTTCCCACAGCTGCTGTTCACATGCTACTGTCTGGCGAGCTGGCTTCCTTTCTGATTGATTTTCTTTATTGTCCAATTGAAATCTGCAAGTAAACCTCCCAGCAGCAGACTGTGGAGAGAAATGTGGTGAATTGGATAATACTATAGATTATAGGATGTGCAGTAAAGTGAATGGACAGTGGAGACAACATCTGGAAGTAAACACGAAGAATTTCATTGTGTTAGGTAAAGGCTGTGAGTCACCACACAGCTGCATACAAAATTCAGGGTAGAGGCAACAGTTCTGTGAGAAGCTGGGTGCAAATATATGCCAGAAAATAGGAGAACGCGAGGAAAACAGCTGTAGATTGGTACTTCGTAAGGTTATTCTATATAAATCTGATCTAAATCCTTAACCAAAATGGTTATTGCCTTTTACAGATACAGGATGTGAGATTCAGAGAGGTCAGGGGTTAGTCCAAAGGCACATGGTGAGTCAATAGCTGAACAGAGGGTGTCTAGAAGTGAAAGTATGTTCCCAATGAAAAAAAATTCTACCTTTCCAGGCTTCAGTGGCACCAAGATTTTTCCTTGATATCTCTCCTAGCTTCCACTCCTATATTCTGCATGTCAGACCTTTCTTAAATTGCTCCATTTGGAAAATTCCCACAGGGAGTGTTGACATAATTTATCATAGAATCAGAATGGTTTGGGCTGCAAGGGACCTTAAAGATCATCTAGTTACAATCCCCCTGCTATAGGCAGGGACACTTTCCTTCCACTAGACCAGGTTGCTGAAAGCCCAATCCAACCTGGCCTTGAACAGGTTCAGATGAAGGAAGTTGCTTAAGTGGAGGAGACAGATGGATAACATTTGAAGTAACTAGTGTGAGCAAAAGCTTCATGTAAAGAATCATCTATCCAGCTGAATCCAAAATCCATTGATAACAACTTGTATGGTGTCTGCACCACCAAATTCAGAGCTAAGCTCTGTATCGAGCACTAAACACATTCTTCTCTTCTGATTTGGCTATATAATTTGTGCAATTTCAGTAATTTTCAGTAATTTGTTTTTATGTCGTGTTTTGTGAGCTAAATACTGAGTTTTTCAAAGGAACTTCAAAGCATTGCTAATATTTATTATTAATAATATATGATAATTCCCCAAACTACAGTATGTTTCATGTGTACAGAAAATATGGTACTTAATAAAGATCACTATAATGAAAAATATCACACGGTAATTTGGAAAAAAAGTCCAGATTCTAACATTAGATTGAAATCTCTCTATTGCTTGAGACCTTTATTTAGCCTGCATTTGGTTAAACGCGTTGAAGCTCGTGGATATAACTCTGCAAGAACTGCAGTTGGAGACATCACAGCTAGCTTAGATACAGAGAGCTGCTGTTTGTTTGTAACAGTAACCAGGGACAGTGAAGGGTGCAGTGACCTCCAGACAGGTCCATAGAAATGAGAGAGGTCCAAGGTCATGCCCGAAATTCAAGTTAGTGAGTTGGGTCAAGTTCAGCACAGGACATGGACAGGCAGGGCAGACTTAGGGCATAGATCAAGCAGGGCCCAAAAAGAAGCAGCTGAGAACAATGCATCTCTCAAGCAACAAGGTGCTGCTCTCATGGAGGCATCTCACTGCTCTTCTCCAAGCAGTATGATCCAAGGATACAGAGCAGTGTGTATCTGAGCTGGCCTTGAATGCAGCCAGTGAAACCTTGAGTGGAGGAGAGTAGGCTGTAGAGCCTGCTGGTGCACTTGGGACTGACACTCAGTAGACACTTTGTTAGATGAGGTGGAGCCCACAATGGATGGCTTTCAGAAAGCTGCACTTTAGACAGAGCACAGGCTATAGGGTGAGGGTGTAAATGAATGTCCCTACTTTGACTTAGGTGCAGAAGTGGGGAGTCATGATGCTTAACCTCAATAACCTTGGAATGAAATGATCTTTAAAGGTCCCTTCCAACACAAGCCATTCTATGATTCTATGAATCTCAATGCCAAATTCCTTTTCCAAGCTGGGAAGCCAAACTACATCAAGAAAAAAATAAAAATGAGTGATTCAACCCATCCCAAGGAAAGCTTAAGATCCCAGAGTTTCACCGGTAGATATTGAAACCCAAGCGCTCGCAGGGGGCTGGTATCTCACTGTCATGGGCATGTGGTGCTGATCCAGCCTGCTGCTGCTGCTGCCATCGATAAAGAATTACTGGGGTGGGTGTCAGAACTAATTACATGCCAAAGTGTGTCTTGTTGCTTAAACATCCAGAGCTCTCCACCACATCTTGTATTTAGCAGAGAATTACTGTACCTGACAGATGTACCCAATGAGTGGGCTAATCATTTCCCTTTGTAGAAAGATGGTTTAAACGAAGCAAATTTTGCTGTTTTGTCTGAAAAGTAAGAAAATACTCTATTAACATAGCCTATGCTAAAGGGATAGTTAATAGATGAAGGCCAAAAGGTACCTTGGGATCTGTATCTCCTTTTTTTTTTATTGTTTAGTAGCAATGTTTTCAGTCTGGGAATTTTTATCTTTATTTGCTTGTGGAAATCATCATATTCTGAAAAGAGCTAGTGGCACAGGGGACAGAATCTAGGAGATTTTCAGTTTGCTTGAATAAAAAATGCAGCTAGGCTGGTGGTGATCGTTTTCAGGACAGGGAAATGATTGTAGCATAACCGTGGGGAAAAAATACAAGGCATAATTTGCATGGACCTAACTCTGGTACCTTCTAAGGAAAAAATATGACAGAATCATGATCAATAATTGCAAGGCTTCAAGTCAGTCCTGGCTAGGACAGCTCTTGTGAAGCACCTGCAGGGAGTCACAGGATATTGATGGCATTTTTTTCCTCTGTAGCTTGTTGAAAACAAAGCATTTGATTTAAGGGAAATTCATCTGCATTGCAGGACTCTTCCCTGTGCCCCCTTTCTGGTTTGGTTGTTTGCCACAGGCTGCTGGACACTTTTCTTTAAATTGTTTAATGGCTGTGAATGGAAACATAGCTGTGTGTGGCTTCGATGTTATCCAAAACCTGAGTTCATTCTTCATCCGTGACACAGATTCTGGGTGACATTAATCTTTCCCTGAGCATCCGCTGGCCTTTTATCTCTCCTGAATTAAATGCTAGTCTTGGGGACGGGGGCCTTTCCCACACTATGTGTGCCTCTATGTGTGTAATTGCAAACACAGAGAATCCAGCATAATACATCCCTAGTCTTGGCTGGGGCCTCAAGCTGTTATTGTAGCACAGAAAAAGGGAAAAAGACAAATGTTTGGCTAAGCAGCCAAATGAATGGAGGTAAAGAAAACCATGACCGAGGAGGGTGGGTTGGAATAATGGGACTGGTTCAATTATGAAAGAGAGAATTGAAAGAGAGGACAATTCTCCACACTTTGACTAGAACAAAAAGATCCCATTCAGTCTTTAGAAAAAAAAACAACAAAACTCTACTGGGAAGAATAGCAAAAAAATGGAGTATTTGTAGAAGTGACATTTGGACTCTCCATCACTGCCCATTTCTAGCCACAGCTTATCAAATACCTTGAGAAATGGTACAGGTGTCAGTAGTGGCTTGAGAGCAGATTAGGGCTGTGCACCAAATGCCAGGAGTTAACAGCTTGTATTTTAGTACCTTCTTGCTGGTCAGTGAAATATTGGTCTCTCAGATGAACCTCCCTGAACGCAGAAGGATGGTGAGTGTTCCTTAAATTAACAGAGAAGGGCCTGGGAGGTGTTACCTAGGAGTTTTTGAAACGTTGAGAAAGGTAATATTAGGTGAAAACTGCTCCATCCTTCACAGCAAGGCAGTGAGCCAGCAAAGCGCTGGCTACCTAATTGCTGGCAAAACCTCCCTTGCTCAAAGGAGGGATGTTTTCAGGCACAGCTATTAGTTACAGACAGCTCTCAGCCCCCACTTGAAGGAGTGAAGATGCTGCTGACGTGGGAAAGGAGATATCAAGGGAGGGGAAAGTATCAGCAGACGTGGAATAGAAGATCTCTGGAGGTCTCCCCTAGCCTTCATTTCTTCAAGATGTCTCAGTGAGCTTTGCACGCAGGGTTCTGTGAAGCCCTGCTTAGTATGGCAGAGCTGTGCAGAGCCAGTAAGCAGTACTGGGGATGGGGAAAAAAAAAAACCAACAGCATTTTATCTGATGGCAGGACTAGATAGCCTGTCATCTAAGGGCATTTCTGGTTATATTCCTAATGCCTCAGGGAAATCTTGTAGGGTAGTTTAGTATTTATTAATTTTCGCTACTCATTTTCAACTAAATAATAGTTCAGAAATTTTAGTGAGCATTCAATTTTTTTTTAACCAGTTAGAGAAGCTGAATCAGAGTTCCAATAACCTCGGCTCATCCTGACTTGGATCACACCCACTGTGTGGGTTGGAGTGAAGGTGATGCCCTTGTAACAGGCTGCATGTCCCCATGCAGGAGCTGGGATACCGGTGGGACTGAACCACTGCCCTCTGCTCCTGGCACATGATAGTTCCCATGGCAGTAGTCTGAGAGGGTAACTCTGGGAAACAACCACGTCCTGATGGAAATTTTTACTTGACTGAAAAAAATACTTTATCAAAAAAAGTAATCCTAGCCAAACTTGGTGTCCAGTCATCACAGGCTATCTATCAGGCAGCCCGTTTCTTTACCCTGTTTGCAATGCTAGCTGCATGATGGCAACTGAAAGATGAAGATAAGGACTCCATTTCCTCACCCCTCTAGCTCAGGATGAGGTTTCAGGAGCAGCACAGACCTTTTGCTGGTGTTCTGCTCTGGACTTCCCAGGTGCTACCCTCAAGCCCAGCTTTTGTGGCAGGATGAGGAATAAGCACAAGTCAGCTGGGAATATACCCCAGGCCACTGCTGTTTGGAACTGAATTTAATCTGGTTGCTCAGAAATGAAAAATTCTTCCATTTTTTACAACAAAACACCTCTGGAGTGAAATTTTCCCACCATCTAAGATAGCACAGTTGGTTGGACCAGGCTCTGATAAATGTGGTCATGTGAAAACATCTAGTGGGTTAAGAGACATCTTATACTGTGCCTGTGGTGCAGTTCCTCTGCCTTCCCATTGATGTTCCAGAGAGCACAGCTCCAATCTTTCCATCTGTTCATCTGCAATAAATCACACAAGCCATCCAAACCAGGTTTCTCTTCTCATTGCTTCTATATAGATCAACCCTCGTGCTACCTATACTGCCAGCACATTATAGAATTATTCGAAATTTATTTAACCTCTGATTCACTAATCTTACCTAAAACTTAATTATACACAGAATCAACCCTTCCTGTCACTTTCCCACTCACCTCGCACACGAAAGGCTGATTTATTGTCACCCCAAACTCATTACGTCGCAAATAATTTTATCATCCTCAGCCTCTATAAAGACCTTCCCCACCAATTAATATTTAACATAGATGTTTTATGGGAACTAAATTAGAAGAGGATGCCAAATCATGTTTTAAGCATTACAAACTACTTCTTAGAAGCTTTCATCCAAAGGGAACTGGTGGGTATGAAGGAAATGCGTACGTCCCCGTTACTGTGAAACAAGACAGATTGCTCCAAAATGACCCTTGGAAAGTCAGCGTATTTAGTCTAAATTGAAAATCCTTAAATGCACTGGGGTTGCTAATTGTTCATGGCAAGGCTGCTAAATATGTAAATTTCTAATTAAAATATAAATTAATCCTCGCCAACGAATACCTGCTATCTGCAGAACGAGGAGCAAAAGTTTTGTGCCACTAATTAATGTTATCACCTATTAGCTTTATTTACATAATTTTATAATGAATGCTGCTTTGCTTTTTCTGATATGTAGCAGGGGTTTTGTTGTGGTTTTTTTTAAGGCTATCACTTTAAAATAATTACTGTCCTTTCGAACCTTTCCTGTGTATTTTAGGATTTTTGGGTTAATTTTTAACATGTTAGTAATTAATTGAAGGTATTTTTCTATTATTAACTCTATACTTGATGTCATGGAGGAGAAGAAAGAGTTGGGAATTCCTTTGAAATTTTCCAAACTAAAAACAAAAGAGAAAATCAATATTCATTATATTCATGGTCTGATGGATTAGATAAATATTTACCATTCCCAGCTTTGGTTGTTCTTGTTTTCTTGTGGGTTTTGTTTTGTTTGTTTATTTGTTTTGTTGGTATTTTTGTTTGTTTTGGTTTTGTTTGGGTTTTTTTGGTTTGGTTTGGTTTGGGGTTTTTTTGGGTTTTTATATTGGACAGCTGAATAAAATATAACTCTTGTACTAAAAGATTATAAAGTTCTTTTTGGATTAATAAAGCATTATAAATGCAGTGGCATTCAGCTTGTAGGTATGAATATGTATAATGACATTGTTTCCACTTCAGGCTGGTTTTCTAAGGGAAAAAATACGACTTTTTATCCCATTGTGTATACAATGTTACCATGTAATAAATAGTATGTGAAGAATTAGCAACAGCAGTAGCAACAGAAAGGAAAGACTGAAGTAATTTATGAATGGGACTACAAAAATTTCAATTGAAATTCAGCAAGGGATGCTGTTCAGTAAGAAGTGCTCTGCCATCAAATGTCATTATTTGGGCAGCTTTTTTAGTGGATATTTGTTAAGTGCCTTTTCCTATCTGCTGTCTGAATGCAGCTGATGGATCAATTTTCCCTCATCAGGTATGGCTGCTTGGAAAAAGATACCAACCATCATAAATCCGTAGCAAAGCTGCTCTGCTGACTTGGTCGTGTCTCATTTTCCTCCCAAGGGCCAGCTCGATGCTTGCACTAGATCCTCTCTCTGCAGGGAACCATTCTCTAACAACAGATGGAGCAAGCAATCATTTGCCTGAGCAAATTAAGAGAGAGAATCCACTTCAGCCTTTCCTGCTGGGATCAATTCCCACATTCCAAATGCCACATGCAAAGCAAGTCCTGCCAACCTATTGCAGGCTGCTACTCCAGTCTGGGATTTGTTCCCCCCCCACCATAACTCAGGGGGTCTGGCTTGTTCCAGCATCCTGTTTACTGATACCATTAACTTTGATGGTATTACAGTGGTAAATGTTTATGGTCAATCTTTGCTGAATTAAACTTTAATGAGGTTTTTCACTAAACACAACTGCGTGCTTTCTGACCAGAATCTTGCAGTAACCCGTGAGGATTTAAATGCAAATTCACACAGCTCCTGGCTTGAGTTAGCTTTCAGAGAACAACTAACACTGGTTGAAATGACAATCAGTTAATTTGATATCAACTTACACCCCACCCCAGAAGGAATCTACCCAGGATGGGACAAATCAATAATGAACTATTCTATGCTGAAAATTGTTCTCCTTCTTTCAAATTGTGATCATCTATTTAATGGGTAAAGAAATGAAAATGGGACTATTTGAGTTTATTAACAAGTATCCCACAGGCTGTTATATCACAGTGCCTGCTGAGATCTGCAGTTAGAGTAAGGAAGAGGAGTTCATTTCACATCAGGAGTTTGGGGTTTCTTGGTACAGTTTGGTTTGGTGTTTAAGATTGTTTATTGCCTTCACTGTGTATGAGCTTCGTTTGAGAGTTGCTCTTATTTTAAGGTTTACTCTCTTATTTAAACTAATCTTTGGGATGTGGAGGAGGTTCCTAGGAGAGTTCTTGAAGAACTGGCAAGGCCAGGATCCCTTCTCAGAGAAGAGCTGAGGGTGCAGGCTGTAATAAATAATATTGATCAAGGACCACATTCATTGTATCTTCCTCCAGCCTTGTTGCACCACCTCCTTACACTGCTTGAAGGTTTACAGACCACTGCAATATAAATGCAGTGGTGCTGGTTGGCTTTCCTGTCAGGTAACATGTTATGGTATCCCATGGATATTGGCTGTAAATCTAATTGCTTGGAGCATTGTGCTGAATTGTACATTGACAGCTAAAGTCACATCCCAGCATCTCCTGTTCTAGTGACCACACTCTGCTGTAGCCCTCCTTACCCAGTCAAAATAGCCCCTCTGGTTTTATTGTTGTGGTAGGATTTATGCACAGGCAGCATGCCATGGCTTGCTTTTTCTCTTTTAGATGTTGCCTAGACCCTCACCTGCTAAAAATCACCATATCTCAGTTGACTGTAGCAGAATCACACCAATTAAAAATGTCTGAAGAACTGGCAAATTAAACTCCTTCAGATCTATTTTAATGGGCTGTGCTATTCCATTCCTATATTTTAATTTCAGCTTTATGATTAATCTCTCACAAGACCAACAATCTTTTAGCCACAGAACGTAGTGAGTGCAGTTGTATGAATTTTTAAATAACGCTGCTAGGCACCATTTGATAATAAACATTCAAATGACTGATAAGAAATTCCTTTCTGTGTTGCACATGGTTTGGAAGACAAGTACCAGACTGCATGGGTCATTGGTCTGCCCAGCGTGGCAGTTTCTGCTTTTATAGGGGAGTTCCCCAAACAATTTCAAAATGTCTAAGACTCATCCTTCACTAATGTGCAGAAATCTCTTGAGCTAAATGAAGCAGCTGTTTGAAAGTGCTCAGAGATGATATATAACACTTCAGGAAGCACAGTAAAAAAAAAAAAAAGCAAATCATCACTCACTAGAAATTTCTAGAGACATAAGTTATCTAGAAGTATCCATACTTGATCAGAATCTTCCCTTTTGTTGGTTAAAAAAGCCACCAAAAGATGATGGTGTTTTTTTTAAATACAGAACCTTTATAATATTATTCTACAGTAATTTTACTGCTTGTAAGTAGCCTCTCACCTGGAGTTCTCAGAATGAAAATAGCTGAAAACTCTACTGCATTTATTAAGGATACACTTTTATTGGTGTAAATGTGCTGAAGAAACTAGGCTGGACTATATTACATTTACATAAAAGCAACATTTCTAATTGCAGTAGTGCTCAGAGCGCATGACAGGGCTGTATTTGCAGAGAGGTGAAGGATTCCTGCTGAAGAATCAGGAATGGAATGAATCAAGAATCCAGGCAAGTCTGTGCTCTTTCTGGTGTCTGATGATGATTTGGTGTTACTGAGCTGCTCCACATTGGTTAAGGGAGAGAAACATCTTCACTGCTGCCTTACACATTTTCATTCCCCTAAGTGTCTGCCCGCAGCGTAGATGTCTTTTCATGTATTATTTTTATTAAAAGGCAGTATAGTCACTGCATTATTAATGGTCCATATCCATGAAAAAAAAAAAAAAGTTGTAGATTATATATAGGTTTTACTTTCTGAAGCTAGGTTGTGCATCTTTACAGTGCACACATCCAACCTTGAGCTGGTTGCTTACTCTGCCTTAACAAGCAGTGGGGGGAAGTGGGTGCTTTTAAGCACAGTTCATCATACGTGTTTCCGCAGGTAGCCCTAGGGTGTCCATCTCCTGCACGACAAAGGAAGGTGGAACTGCCCTGCAGTTTGCCCAGAACACGGACTCTGTCCTCTACTTGTGTGTATAAGCAGAGTCCCTTCAGTACCCTCAGACTGCTGTCAGAACTGCAGCACATTTACACGTGGCTATGAATTCAGCGCGATGTTTAATGATGTAGGAAAGCTGGTGGGGGAAGGATGCAGCAGACCTTGCTCGTTCAATCACAACTGTTTGAAATGACATTTGAAAGGCAGCAACAGGCAGCACTTAACATTTACAAGGAATCGCCTCCTTGCGCTCCTGGGGCATTAAGTGTTCACTGCTGCCTGTGTAGGAGGGTCGGTGTGTGGAAAGTGCAATTTGCAGCAAGTATTTACTGTTTCTAAAGGTTTGTTGAATGCCAAGAGATTCTTTCTGCTTTATTCTAGGAGAGGGTTTTTCACTTGCAGAGAGAACGATTGACAAAATAGATGTGGCCCAGGGAAGGGCCATGAGGATGCTCAGAGGGCTGGAGCACCTCTGCTGTGGGGACAGACAGAGAGTTGGGGTTGTTCAGTCTGGAGAAGAGAAGGCTCTGGGGAGACCTTCTTGTGGCCTTCCAGTATCTGAAGGGGGCTACAAGAAA
>WUAM01000395.1:24593761-24739036 GCA_024336885.1 Actenoides hombroni
TTAAAATTGGAGGGTTGACATGTGGAGTTGCATGGAGTTGGCAGGTTGAGGGAGGGAATAATTTTCTCATAGATTTCTCTAAAGACATAGTGAAGATCTAACTAGAGTCAGTTCATGGCCATGAAAATATTTGGGCTGCGTGCTTAATACATATGGGGTTTATTGATTACACTTTAGAACATTTTAATTTTTTTACATTTTACTCATTTTATTGAGTTCTTCACTCAATAACAAAAAGCTTAAGTAAATATGCAGCCTGCAAGTAGTTGTCTTAGAAGCAGCACACAGAGCCACCCTTGATGTAGGATGCCCTGTCCTGGTGAGGCCTTTTCCACTCAAGCTTTCTGTTCCTGAGTGGGTGATCTGTTGCATCCCAAGGACTGTAAAGAGGCTGGTTCTGCTAAAATCTTTGGCGCTGGCACAGAAGGTGAAGCTAGGGCTAGACAGTAGTCCATGGACCAAAAGGCACCATCTCTTCCAGTTTAAGTGTTAATCAAGCTCCAAGCCCAGTGGAGGCTGGAACCAAAATGCTCAAAAGTACCTGGAGCCTTTCATTGCCTGGCTTCCAAACCCACATGGTAACAGATCCCAGTTTCAAAGTTTCTGACTGCCTCTTTTCTAGGTACTAGATGACATTTCTGAAAGCTTACATGAATTGAATACATCCGTGGAATATTAATTCAATACTTGAAACATTAAACTTACATGACTATATTTACTTTCTGAAATATCTATCAATGTTATTTTAAAAATATTTTTGTAACTTAAAAAGGAATAAACCATATTATTTTACTGAATTTACAAAGTCCCATATTCTCCAAAAACAAGACAAGAAACATAAAATAGGACAGCTGTACAAATTAACGTAAGCCTTCTGTTTCCATTGCTTATCAATGCAAAACTATCTTTAATTTTAGTAGCATTCTTAATACATAAACATACGTAAGATTTAGGTTGGAAGATCATGTGTTTAATTAATATCAAGGTCACACATTAGTTTTTATACATATGCTGTAGTGAAGTACATATCTCTAAGCCTGGTGTGATAGTGGTACTCGTTATTTCAAGCAAAGATACTCACTGAAAGCTAGGGGTAAATACTCCACATAATAACCATTCCTTGAAATGTAATTAACAGAAGGTAATAAAGTACAGACTGAAGCACACAGAATTATATGTACAGTAAGGGATGTAAACATATATAATGATCTTTGAGACTAACATGTTTCATTCTTCCTTAGAATCTCATGAACACTATCCATCACTGTTTTGAATGTCATAAAAATCACATCATCTTTGCCTCTCCACATTTTTCCTGTACTGTCAGCCTCAAAAAGTACTGTGCTAAAATTGTGTTCAAGTACTATGTAGCATCTTAACTGAAATCATTGTCTATAGACAGTATAGGACACCATCTATACAGAGGACTTTTTTTTTCTTCCATGTGTAATCAATTACAGCTATCATGCTCTCTGCTAAACTTCAATTAGCAAAAAAATCTATCCATTTTAAAAGCTAAACAGTAAGAGTGAACACTGTTTGAAGATCGATGATTTAATTTTTCTAGTAGGAGTATGACAAACACTGCCTGCAAAGGCAGGAAATACTTCCAAGAAAATTACAATAAATACCTCACTTTTAGCTGAATGGAAGTAATTTCATCTTAATTTCTTTTAGTAAATGAGAAAGGAATACACCTAACTAGCATTGCTGGATCCAATTTCTTCAAAAGTGAGTGATCAAAATCCTTGAGAATATAGTGTAACAATTCTGCTTTAACAGAGGATGGTCACTATGACCTAATCAGACACAATGACTAATGAGGGGTTTGCATTTCTATTTTAAAAAATAATTTATGATAAACATAGGTATTAATAAAAGTAAGTGTAAGAGATTTAGTTATGTGTGAATACAGTGCTTGTATTATTTGTAGTCATTTTTCAACACTTGCATTACTTGGTTCAGGATAAATTAGAATTTTCTTTAAAAAAGGATGATTTAGGACAGTTATTGTATGAAAATCATGAGATTATGTTTATTTTTCCTCTTTTACTCAGTTGCCAACAATTATAAAGGCAACGTAATTTTTTTTTAAGCACAAACACATAAGTAGGGCTCAAATACAAAACCATACCTGGGCTTCGTTAAGTGAATTTCAGTTCTCTATATTCACAGGTATATTGATTTAATTCAATAAATTTGGTGTAAAACTTTTCCATAACAGAGAGAAAAACTTATTTAATTCTATTTCCTATCAGTATTGCAGTTTCAAGATAGTTCAAAGCTCCTCTACATAATAATGTATATCAACATTAGACGATTATGATTTCTAGTGTTTTAATCCATGGGCTGTCACACACAAAGAGGCTAACAAAAATTATTGCTGGAACATACTGTTGATATTGCATATTTCTTCAGCTATTAAAACGAGTAAGAGTCATGCATTCATCCATTATCGTCAGCCTCTTTACACATGCTCTCTCCTACTGTATTGTATCTCAGTTTTGAGTAGGTTTTTTAAAAATCTTTTAATGTCTAGAAATAACATTTTTTAGCAATCTTTTTCTAAAAGAACACAAAACTCTTCTGAATTTATTTGGCTTTAAAGTTGGGTCTGATTAGGCACTGAGCATTGTTATTTTAAAAGTCCAAGCACAGTTTCTAAGGAAGACTGTATACTGTGCAGTTCATTCTCACTGCTGAACAAAGGCTTGCTTTTCTTATTTTTTACTTTATATACATATTACTCATAATTGTATCACCAAATAAATGCTCATGCCAACCAGTGATCATGCAATCATGCACTGCAAATCAAGGTTCTTAAAAGGTAAAAATAAAATCTTACCTTTATGTAGCCCCAAGAAACTGAGAGCAAATAGTTTGCCTCAGGCATTTTTTATTCCTTTTTTTTTTTTTCTGTATTACCAATCTAATCAGTTCTTTGCTATCTGATACTGCAAAAGACTTCCAAGAAGAAAGATTTCTTTTTTTCTCTCCTAATTCTTTTTGCTGATTTTCAGGTTCTCAGCAAATGTGTGCACAGGAGACATACTGAAATGAAATCCAACTGCATGGTCTTACGATTGTATCAATGCCATTTGTAAAACTCCAAGCATTCAGAGGCAACATTGAAGAGACATATTGTACAAGCTGAAGAGATATATGAAGAGCTAGGGATATGCATATTTCCTGGACACGAGGACTTAATGAATAATGGATGTCAAGATTCTCAGCTGCTGGGAAGACTTGCTCTATCAACAGCTACCAAATAAGGATCTGAAGGGGAAGCTACAAATGATGCTGGTAATCCCTCCCATAGAATCTAATTAGCAGCCAATAGTATATCACCCTAAAAGATATAAATCCAAAGGGCTGGTGACATGATATACAGAAATTTCTCATTGGCCAGTGCTGAGGACTCTCCTGGACATGAGGTATTGAATTTTTCACAGCAAATACCATTTTATAATGGCATCCCCACCTGCAGCATTCACATACCATTCAAAAATAACTGGATTATGGTTTCTTCATTTCAGCAGCATTTACCAGCTCTCTTCGATGGATGCACCATCCAAGCAGCTAAAATTAGTATTATGTATATTCATGTGCACTGCCTAGTGGTTTTAATTTTTCATATGGAAGGGAAGTATATTTTGAGGGTTTTGTGAAGAAAAAAAACCCAACAGAAATAGAGCTATCCGTTTTCTTGAGCAGTCTGTGATGTACCGTAAAAATGAAAATTACTTGGGTTTTTATACCATCTTGATTAAAAACTGATCTACTTAGACTACTCGCCAGTCTGCCAGTTTCTACTGCTTTTTTGTTTTAAGAGATAAAAGCAGTTATTATTAAGATAAAGTAAGTCATGTGTCTTATAATTCCCCATAAACATTAAGTTTCCATGGAGAAGTCAGAAGTGAGATAACAAGAGTCCTCAAATGTCCATTGTATTTATTACATTTTTGCTCTTTCTGCCTTGGCAGATGAACATAATCAATTACAACTATGTATTACAGAAAAAAAAAAAAAGTATTACTTTGAACTGAAGCTTGTCAGTGAACTAACTCAGAGCATTAAATAAAATATCCCACCATCTGTCATTCAGAGACCATGAATTAAAAGGAGGAATGCATTATCTTGCATCATTCTATGAAAGGCACATGCACTATGGCAGCAAGTTTCCGAGTCCTTGTTGTATCAAAAGTAGATGACAATATGACAATGGGCAAATTTCTAAGAACCAGCTGAATGAGAGACAGTGTTCAGACTAAGCCCACACTGCCCAACTGGAAGATGCTGATCAACAATGGTCATCAGGGAAGTTTTGACTGAAGTGTTTTCTACTTTGGGTGATACTACACAGCAATGTCAGCAACAACACTAAGTGCCTGAAAAAGAATTGAACCTGCAAAAATCAATAGGGCAAAATATGTTAACAAATTTCTTTGTTACAGGAGAGCAATATATAGCAACATGGCAAGTGGATACAGTCAACAGACCAGCACTTAAGTATTTGCATAGGGAGAGTATATTTTTTTTCCTTAAAATAGGTAATACAAAAAGCATGTGAATGAACATGTCATTGATGAATCTTTTTTATAATATATAACAGTTATACCTGTCTGGGACCTATACAAGTAGTGAATATCAAACAATTAAGTTTTGTAAACAGACCTGGGTTATCAGAGACTCAGCAAGATACTAAAGTAGCCTAGAAAGTATTTCTGGAAAATATTTCTCCTGATTCTTCCAGTCCAGCTTTGTAACACTAAATATAAAAAGCCTGTCTGCATCTGTGTTACATTATTTTCTGATCACTTGCAAGAAAGCACTGCTGCCATCTATTCAGCATCGAAACCAAAACCTGAAAATATGCTGCCTCCCTTCAGAAGACAATTTCAATCATGACTTAGGTAATGGTAAAATAATAGCCATTATACTTCTGGGTACTTAAAAAGTGAAGTGTGTGGATATGAAAGTCTGGTTGCAATAGGCAGTATAAACAGACATGGAAAGCCAAGGTTTTAAACCACTTCCCTTACTTTGTCACTTTAGGCTGGTTCCTCCTTAAATCTTATTAATAACCATCCCCAAAAGCACTGAACTTGTTTCACATAATGAGTATTTCAAATGACTGTTATGTAAATTACACTAGTTGTTATCATGTATAAAAAAAAGATTGCTTGCATTTTTTAATTCTCCACCTATGTATGAGACAAAAGACACATCCGTAAGAATTACTGAATTATAGTTTATTGAATTTACAGAAGGATGGTATTTATAGAGCTATTAGATAGTTAATTTTGATGTAAAACCATGAAAAAAAATCTTCCTCCAATGTATATAAACATTACAACAATTTATTTTAGCTGCATAGTAACTGTACTGATAATAGAAAATTATGCCTGATAGAGATGATTAATAATTTCTATTATTTTTTTCTAAGAACCACAGCCTCAACCTCCTAAAACTACCAACTGCTGTGATAAAATTTATCAGTACACTTCACTGACTCAGAAAGCGTGCCCTCTGATTTCACCTACATGTAAAAATATGACTTTAGAAATTTATAATCAGGAAATTCACATCAGCATTGATTTACAGTAACCATTTTGGCCAATTTTCATCCTCAATTCTCAGATTGGAATGAGTGAATAATTAGCTCTAGAGGATGTTATGGTGGATCAAAGAGTATACAGCAAATAGGTGCCAGACACAACTGAATACCTAGAGCAATTCAAGGTAAGGAAAACAGGAGTTACAAGATAATTGGAAATCCAGCACCATCAAAGGGAAATTCTTATCTTCATATGCACATATATATGATGGTAAAATATGGGGTAAGGAAAAAATAATGACATTTTCTGCAACAGTTCCAATCAAGCAAAGAATATGGAAATGAGAAACGTATAATTTGAAACTACAGTAACTGATAATAAAATAATTCTGAAAAAAAGGACATTTTTAATAAGCAATGCTGCGTGTTTTGAAAGAATGAAGACAGTGCCCCTTAAAGACATAAAGATGATTAAGTTCCTTAATACCCACAGGAAACATTAGCCATTATTTAATCAACAAGCCTGGATAACTTTCTTCATAATAGTCACCAAAAGATGTGGCAGAGATGCCAGAAGCTGTGATGTTCAGCTATAGCAAATTTTAAAAGACTGAAAAAATGTTAATTTTGTGCCAAATAAAGTTTGTAAGCAGGATGGCTGGGTAACTTCAGTCCACTTTACAAAACACCAGTCCTGGATAAAACAATGGAAAAAGCTGAAATACATGTGTTCCAGGCATTTGCTTGATAAAGGCAATACAGGAATGTAATTAATGCCAGTCAATATAGTTTTATGTCTTTGAACATGTAATTTTCTTGGGATTGTTGTAAGGCATTTGATTTGGTATTATACAATATTCTACAACAGCACTCTCAGTGTTGAGAGAGGACACATTAAATGGGTTAAGAACCTGATTATTGACCCATTTCTAACAACCATCAACAGGCTGCTTTCATCTAAAAAAAAACTTTTAAGTCAGGCTATGCAAGACCCAAGACTATTTTATGGTATTAAATTTCTTCATTGATGACCTGGAATTAAGTCACTACTACAAAAACTTCAACAGTGTGAGAACTTCCAGAGAACAGAGAATGTGGGGGAAAAAAACACAGAAAGATAAACTATGAGGATGTGGAAGCAGCACCACTAGCAGCCTTACTTACTCAGTACATTGGCATCTTTTATGTAAACTACTGTTCAAGGAATTTAACCACAAATATAACTAGCAATAAGGAACACAATCCATGACTACAAAATGGTGGGCTATGCTGAAGACAGCAGAAACCCTGAAAGGTTTAGAGTCCCAACAGCACATTTCATAGCAATATTGTGACCTCAAAAATCTTAATCTTCTGTGGTGCCAAATAAAAAAGAGGTACTTTAAACACACTATGCTGGCAACTCTGGTGATGGAATACTCTATACAGTGTCTCTTGTTTTCCTACATGCTATCATAGGGGGCCTACAAGAAAGCCGGTGAGGACTTTTTAGGCTCTCAGGCAGTGATAGGACTAGAGGGAATGGATTAAAATTAGAGATAGGTCAATTCAGGTTAGACATTAGGAAGAAGTTCTTCACCATGAGGGTGGTAAGACACTGGAACAGGTTGCCCAGAGAAGTGGTGGAAGTCCCATCCTTGGAAGTTTTAAGACCAGGCTGGATGGGGCTGTGAGCAACCTGCTCTAGTGGGAGGTGTCCCTGCCCATGGCAGGGGGGTTGGAATGAGATGATCTTTAAGGTCCCTCCAACCTTGACAATTCTATGATTCTATGTGGAATGAAACGTGGAGCTGGAGAATCCTCTATCCAGGATTACAATGCTGTTCTAATCTGGTTTACCAGAAAGCACTCCACTGGAGTCCTGTGCTTTTTCATTGACATATTTTGCACTGAAAACTCCTTTATTTGACAGTGGTCTATATGCAAGACTTCATTCCTTCATCTTCTATCTGCCACCAAGACTGAAGTCTTATACAGAACTTGCTGCTCTGTGTGAATTAAGCAGAATATCAGGTTGTAGCTTCAGTTTCTTTTGTGAGGTTTTATTTTTCTTTTCCTGTCCATGTTCCCAACCTGCTTGGGAACAAAAGGAAGGGAGATAGTTAAACCTTTGGACTCCTAGTGTTTCATGGAAGGATGTGACTATGAGCCAGCTTAAGCCAGCAGAAGTACACATCTGCTTAACTTGACACCATGCCTCACGGTATAAATGATGCACTGTTGCCATGAATATCTACATCCCAGACTTCTAAATACCTTTGATTACAACCTCTGCGTTAGGCCTTTCTACATTTTCTCTTGGTTATTGTAAAAGCTGGAATGCTCAAAACCCCTGTGGAGCACTGCACGAACATGTGGGTGATGCTCAAAGTCCCCCTCATTAGCCCCTGTGAATCTTCTCATAGCCAACTCCCCTGAGGAAGTAGATACAGAAAATTGTCCTTTTGGTGTTTTGTGAGCAAGCAAACAAAAGAGACTTATCTCAGACTTTTCAGGTTGCAGAGGTTGCAGATAAGCACAAAGAAATGCTCTGTCAGTGGTTTCAGCTACATGAGCCTAGCTCAGGGTGTGCAATTTTGAGTAAATGGCAAAGCTGATCTGAAAAAATAATGTCAAAAGATCTCTTTCAGCTTTTTCTCCAAAGGGACAGCACATCCTGGCTCATTCCCATACAACAAAAATCATAATCAGGTGCAGAGTCAGCTAGATGAAGAAAGGAAAAGCCAAGGCCTCTCTGTCTCTGCTAGCAGTGCCCCTGTGGATGCAGCCATGGAGGGGATTTGTCACTCACTGCTAACTCACGTGAGCCTTGTTGTACACCAGGACACTCAGGTCCATGGTAGAAAGCCTCCTGTCCAGAACAGTTTTTATCTTCTATGTTTTCTTCCAGAAAATCTGTGTAAAATGTCAAAAAGCTGTGGATCCATCAGTAAGCATGCATTTTAAATTTCTGGCCCAAAATAATGATTTTAAAAGCGTGTGTCAAGTTGTAATCTCTTTTCAGCTCTGTGTAGTTAGTTGGTACTTGAATGATTCTTCACGTCTAACCTCCCATTCACAGATGTAAGCAAACAGATGACCCACTTTCCAGAAAATCTGCGCAGCAACAATTTACTTCATTACTCTGGAAACTAAAAACCCCACTCAGCTTAGCGGTGTCACTGAATGTGAAGTGTCAAACAGCTCTTGAACAGATAACATCAATCTGCAGATTGAATCTACTGCGTTGTTAGGTGTGTTATTTACTGTCTGGGTAAAGACAGTCCACTTGAACTCAGGAGAGTTCACTGAAAAATGGAGACAGTTCTGTGGGAAGCTATCACAGAACACTTTCCTACTTTTTTTCTTGTGGTTTCAATTTTGTGACAGCCTCTGGTTTGCTTTCCAAAGATTACTGATTTTTTTCCTTGAGTATATGGCAGAGGAATAGCTGAATTGGTTAGTAGAGCATTTCTTGTGTGCTATTAAAAGTTTTAAAACACGCAATGTGTACAGTCCTGACCTGAACTCTTCAATAGATACATAAAAAGTTTTGACAGTTCCCTGCAATCTACCTGGCTGTCATGTGTGAACACAAACTGCCCAAAGCCAGACTAGGTGCTCCTCATGCATGAACCCTTCCTTCTACCCCAGCTGGCTAGTAGATAGTGGCTGTTTCTAGTGGTGGCTGACAGATGAAGTCTTTCATGGATTCATTACACCCTCTTCCATGACTCACCTGGCAACTTGTGTGCCAGTAGCTGATCGTTGCTTCATTCCACATTAGCCTTTCTAATGTTCCAGGGGGGTACGTTTCCTAGACCCAGGCACTCGTGAAGATTCAAGCTGAATGAAGTGGATCCCTCTATAACTGGAGTCATTAGAATGCAGGCATCCTTCACATCACCCTCCGTTACAACACTCAGGGCTTTTCAGAGTAGAGAAATGGTTCCTACTTTGCTTGTGTCTGAATGAATGGTCCTCTTGTAAGCTGGGAAATAATCCACTGCATGAGCTGTGCTTCGAATTAAAGTCCTTATGCTATAGTAGAGGACAGTTACTTTTTTCTCACTCTGTTTGGTTTATCTGTGCAGAGTTTCAACATTTTTTACTCTGCCAAAACAAATAACCTTCTGTGACAGGATTTATTTTTTGCCTCTACAGCCTGGGCATGTAGGAGAAAAAAAAAAAAAAGTAAAACCAATCAATGCCAGCTGAAAGATGGATACATCCTCTACTGAGTAAACAAAGTTACTGTGTATTGGCAAAAAGTTCCCTGCACTGGATTCCTCATTGGACTCAAGTTGCCAGCTCCAATAAATCAGTATGCTGGCCTTCTACTTACGCCGTGTTTCTAGACAGCAACTAGAGAGCATCGTACGTTAAAGTGTAATGAATCGTATCAGTAAGTAAGTCTACTCTTGGCCTGTGTTAGAATCTATCAATATAACAAAGTGACTGTCATCCTGATGTACAGACAGACGAGACACCTGATAGACGGGTGCACCCTCCCCACTGAAAATACCCTGAGCTGGCTGAAGAGGAAAGTATCCCTCTTGGTTTGTTTTTTTTTTTCTGTGTGGCCTGTGTTTGAGGTATGTACATCAAGAGAGGAAGGTTTTGTGGGAGGAAGAACAGGGGATTTAGAGAGATGTATTACCTGTGATCATGAAACAGCTTAACTCCTTAAAAAAATAGCTTTTAACAACCTAAATCTCAGAGGTTTGGAACTCCTTTTCCTACGCTCTGTTTTTATCAGCTGCTATTTCTAATGGTGAAATGGTGATTTGGGTCAGAGGAATGTCTGAATAGTCCAGTTGGATTTGAAATTTAGCCAGTTCTGGTTTGGTTTTGTTTGTTTGGCTTTCTATTTATTTATTTATTTTTTTTTTTATTTTGGGGGTGGGGAGGGTGTTTGTTTGTTTGGGTTTTTGTGGGGGTTTTTTTTGGTGGAATTTTAACTACATCTAGAATAAATGAGATGTGTTACATTTGATTGGACACAATGACTAGACAGGGATAACTGTGCAAAGTAGCCAGGTGTCTTGTAGACTACTGTACTAAGCAGGTTACACCTGACTAGGCAAGATGAGCCCTCCATGTCCAGAAGGTCATCTTTATTTGTACGGACAAAGTAGGCAAGGGGTTGGAGTGGGAAGAGCATCAAAGAGAAGGTCAGGAGGCAGCGTCACTGGTCAACATAAGATAGTCAAATACAGAACTGCTCCATGATGGACTGGTTCTTTACCTGTTAAGCTGCTATCTTTCCATCAACATTAGAGAACTGCATGGAGAATGTCCATCAACTCTTTGTTTCCTCTCCCAAATGTCTTTGAACATCTAGTGTTTTGAATGAGCTAGATGAAGCTGGTGAACATCAATTACCAGGCAAGTGCTAATGGATTATAGAAACCTGTGTGGATAATTTTTTGGCACTTGTGTCCTAGAAGATGGGCACTGGATGGGGAGTAGTGTTTCTTTTTGGTTTCACATTCAAAGTGGATGACTTCTCATGTAACCGGC
Organism: Actenoides hombroni; assembly: GCA_024336885.1. Lineage (NCBI taxonomy): Eukaryota > Metazoa > Chordata > Aves > Coraciiformes > Alcedinidae > Actenoides > Actenoides hombroni. The sequence goes on from WUAM01000395.1 coordinate 24,604,821, forward strand.
AAAAAACTCCAGTCTGTTATATTCTAGTGCATATTCCCTTGAAAGTTGTCAACTGCAGTGAAGTTGTACAATTGTTTTGATGTAGGATCAGTTGTCTCCTGCTTAATCAAATTGTGCTCCTTTTTCCTCAGGCTTTGTGCAGGGAGCAGATGGCACTTTTGTGCTATGCCACAAAAATGTTTGGCCTCGTCATAAGGAGACACTTGGCAAGAGACATGGTAAAGTGCTGCTGCAGATGGCCCAGTTGCGTGTTACCACAGGAGATGCTCAAATGCAGTTTGCTATGGTCATTTTCTCAGGACTTTGTTGGCATAACCACCAAGTACCATACTGGTTGTAGGTTGAGGCTAAGAGACGTAGCCAGCTTCTTCATCAGCAGAAAAGTTGGCTTCTTTCTCAATAGACACCCACTGCAATCTTCTTTAAACAGAAAATGGTGGTCATGTGATGGGGAACCTGAAGGAGAAGATGACTTGGAGAGTGAATAGTACTCCTGTGCACAAATCAGAACAGGCAGAGCTGCTGATTGTCCTCTTACTTAAAAAAAAAATGAAGTACAGAACTGTTTGTGGGACTCTGTAGATAATTTCTAGGCTCATGACTCAGTTTAGCGAAGCTCACATACCCATTTGGTCAGGAAATACTGGGATAGGGCAGAAAACTCTCATAGCCTGCACCTTGTCTTTGAAGGGAAGTAATCTCTGAAGACAAAATTTTAAGGGTGCTTCTTAGGGAGTGCCAAATGCACTCTTACAGAATGCCAGATTACTTGTTCTCCTCCAGAAGATTGCCCCAAAGCTGATTCTGTTACCTAAGGATGCTCTGTGCTCAGTGATCCATTTTGCCCTAGAGGATCACAGCTGCTGCTTGACGCACAGATTTCTATTTCTGATGTCTCCAGGACACGCGCCATTAAACTGTTTGAAAATCGGAATGCAAACCTTGCACTGGCACCAGGAACCAGGGAAAAGCCAATTGCAAGACGCAGGCATAGCCTGGGCCATGGAGCATTGTACTGTTGCAATAGATACCAGATGGAGTCTTTACGTCGTATTCACATTTGACTTCAGATATGCTAATCCTGGGTGTTCCAGCTTGAAGCTTATAAAAACATGGTCCACTGTGGCCAAATCTTTGTTTGTTTGGATGGGAAACAATATATTTGAAAACTAAAAGTAAAAGGCATTTGGAAAGCTAATACTGGGGAGCTGTCCTAGCCCTGAGTGGTAGAACAAGAACTTTCAGCTTCTCTGTAGCCTCATGAATGCCTCAGAAGGTGGCAAAGAGAACGTTTTATCAATTCTTAAAAAACTCTTTTCTGTCAAGTGTCACCTTCATTCTGCCTGAAAACCCTTCAAGTCAGAAGACCCAGCCTATGAGCATAATTCCCCACTAACTTTCAGGTACATAGTTGTAGTAGACATCAGTGGACTACATCAACTGTTGGCTCAGACAACTGAGCTCTCCAATGATAGTGTTGATAATCCAATCCCAATCCCTTGTTCCCACTTCACGGAAGGCTTTTACCTCACTGATCTCAAGGGCAACTTCATGACATCTACTCTGCTATATTTTGATTATTCTGCCAGGTTAGTGCTGTGAAAGGCCTTGTTCTGTAGAAGAAATGAGTTTTCACATGCAGGTCTATCAGTGGAAAGCCTTTTTCACAAGATTTTGATGAGTCTTGTTCTACACTGCCACTCAGAAAGGTGGTTGTGCCAACTTCAAAAGCTGTTTCTTGTTTCTATCATTTGACAGAGAAAAAAACATCTTGTTTTGCGCCACGTATTTTATCACTTGTGTCTTTTATTTCTGCTCGTAAAGGCACTTTCTTTTTTTATTTAAAAAAAATGAAAATCTACATCCAGAAAAAGTCTATGAATGTTTCATGCTAACAGATTTCATATGCATCTGCTTCTGGATGCTCACTGCAGCTGTGTGACTGGTCAACTTATCCAGAGTTTTTTTTAATTTCCTGACTGGACATATAAAACTGAATTAAAGAGGTTTGGAGGAGGCTGTGAATGAATCATTTGGATTTTTCATTCCAATGGATATTCTGATACGATAAGGAAACACGCGCTTTCTTTTTTGAGGCCCCTTCATGAAGCCATGGGTAGCTTTTGGAACAGGTGGAGCAAAAAGACCTATGCACTCTTGTTCTCCTCAGGAGATTCACCCCTGATGCTGAGCAGAGCAATAAAGCAACAGTAAAGGAGAACAGCTCACCACCAGATGATTTTGGTGACAGCTGAGAAGCGTTAGGGTTGAAAAAGAATCTAAGAGGGAGAAGAAAGCATGTTCAGGAGCGACTTCCTTTTGCTCTTCACGGAGTCATTTGTCTAAACATGAGCCTTCGATACCTTTAATATTTCCTGGGATTCCCTCCAGCTGCTATTCAAGCGGGGCTCAGTTCTTTGTATCTTCTTTATCACATCGGAGAGGCACAGCAACTGCAGGTATCTCAGATACATTAGGGTGTCTGAAATGTCACCAAAAAAGCCTGGGTTTAGGCAACTGACTGGAGCCGTAGGGGCACAATTCAGTCTAAGATTGTCACATAAATGTAGCTATCTCAGATTCCACCACAGTTAATGGAGAACTAGTCAATACAGTCTGTGAGTATCTGGGATGACTTGTCTCACCATGAAGTACCAGTAGATTATGGAACTGGAAGCACCAAATTCCAGTAGGCCAGTGAGGAGAGGCTACAGGCATAAGCTTATGAAACACAGTGCACTGGTGCTACCTTTGCTTGCTGTCTCTTACCCTTTTAATAGCTCAAGTTCAATGAGTGGGATTCAGACGTTAGCTTTAGATAGCTTCTGTGAAGATGTTTATGTGTGATCTAATCGTCTAGACTCCTTTTGTACTACCTGACAAGAAATAAGTGCTCTATGGCCAGACCTATTTCATAGATTCCAAATGTATCCATAGTTATAAAGCAGGTCAGATGAATCAGGTCCTCAAAGTGTGTGTTACTAATTAATACATCCTTTCAGCCTGCTGTAAAATTCCATGGAACTTAGAGGGTCATTGTAACTTCGAAACATTTACATCTCTGTCAAATGTGATTTAAACTGGCCTTAGGGTTTGCTGCTGCAGAGTTGATGGGGCAAAAGGGAGCGAGTGAGGTAGAAAGGCACTGAAAGATGGAAGGACCCCTAAATATAATTCCCTATGAAACCACGAGAAATGGTGCAAGTGAAGCAACCAAAAATACTTTAAAGAGACAAAGACAATATATGTTAAAGTTACATGTAGTGCTGTTCATTTGTGCCCTCTCTTTTGGCTGTGGATAGGCAGATACGTGCATTTAAAACCAGGTAAAGTCCTTTTAATGACAGACACAGACCCAGGAAACCCTCCATAGCTCATGAAGACAACTCCTTTCACTGCACTATTTATTTTCCCATAGGGTTAGAAGAGCAAAAGTCATATTACAGTCTAAACTTAGCCTTGGTATTTTATGTAATTTAATGTGGTGCAACACTGTGACCTCAAAAACTGTCAGCATGGGGACAGAAAAAGAGAGAGAATGTGCTGAGCCTTAGCACCCTGCACTCACTGTCCATAGCTCTTGTATTGAAAAGTGATTGTTGGGTGAATCCTAAAAGCCTAGAGCGTATGGTTTCTCCAGAAGCAATCAATCAAAGTAGCATGGTTTATGCAGGGAAAGCATCTTAGGTGCTTGTAACCTAAGATACCTTTGAAAATTTCAGGAATTCAGATGCTTTCTGTTTGGGAAGTAGTGTCACTCAGCGCTGCATCTCTCCATCTAATCTTCATGTTGAGCATAAACCACTATTAAGTGCCAGTACTGGTGAGATGCCTTTGGATATTCCCACTTTATGGCAGTACTTTTTCTACTCTTTCATTTTCTGCTGCTCCTAGAGTGCTTGGAGAAAAGTTCAGTAGATAGAGCAAGGAGAACCCCAAGATATTTGTTCCTTGAACCCAGAAGGTGCTGGTGCCTCTAATGTCTTTTCAGTTCTTTTGTCTTTGTCCTCTGCAGAAACAGATAAACTGTGATTAATCCTGATGAAAGCATTAAGGAGATGATTTACTCTTCTCCCACCAAAATTATTGACTGGAACGTATTGTTTGAGAAAATCCAATTAAAACTATATCATATGGCTGTATTCCCTCACTCTCTGTATAAAAGGATGGATAAGGGGCATCTGCTATTCTTTTTCTTTCCATTATTTAGATTGCAAATTAGGTAGTCAAAGCTGTTCTCATCTTGAGTATCAGTTCTGTTACACTTCACACATTCATCTCATTATTTTTAACAGGTAGGGGTAACAGCATGTTTTTCTTTTTATCAACAAGCATGAAGCTTTCACTTATACTGTGTGCAACCTGGGTGACTTCACCATTAGCAACACTATGTTACTTGTCGAATGAAGATATGAAGAGTGGTATTGAAGAGAACTGAGTAGAACTTGTAAATTAAAACACATTTTCCCTAGACCATCTTGTTGTGACCTTTTATTTCCTGCCATGTTCTGTGGGTGGGGTATATTTGAACATGTAGTGCACACATTGAAGAATAATTCCTCTGGAGTTTGGATACCCATTTCCAATTGTCCACAACAATAATGATTTAATATGCCAAGGGCTGTAAACACAGGACTTTCTTGATACACAGGACACTCCTACAGTACTAAAAATATTTTTTCAGTTCTTTCTCCACTGAAAGAAGAAACATGTTTCTCATGTAAAGGCATAGCTGTAGTTGATGTGGATAGGGCAATCTCTGAAGACCTGAAGATTAAGGAAATGTTTGGTCCTGTATCTTATATGTTACATGGAATTTTGCTGTCGACTTCTGAGGAATAAGATCAGGCCCATGGACACCTGATCTCCTCATCCATGGGTCTGTCCACACCAAGTCAATTTGTTCTGAACGGTTTTACCCCTAACAACATAAGTGCTTTAAAATGTACTTGATCAACTACATTTGGTATTTCAACTGTCTAAGCCAAACTATTTGTAAGGGTTGAAAAGCAATCATTCCACAGGCCTGGCATTGTCTTAGGCCAAAGTTACAGTGGTTTATCTAAGCCTCTTGGATTCTGATTTTGACTGTCTGGTGTCTTATTGAGTCTTGCAGCTCTCCAGTTTAGAAGTCACTGAAGAAAACTTGTGATGGATGACTTTGGGTGCACCTCACTCATTTGCTTGAAAGCATTGCCATGCTTGGATGTCTTTCTCACCTTCAGATCTCTCTATCCCAAGCTTGTCCCATCAGAGGTGGGAGAACCCTTATTAAGAATAACATTACTCATTGTGATTTACTTTATATTTTTCTTTCTATATTTTTACTTTCTAAATGGTATAAATAAAACTGAAAAAAGCTTGCACAAGTTAAACCAGAATCATTATATAAGTGGAATCAGAATTATTTTCCTGTGCAAGAAGCCTTTCAGCTTTTCAGGCTGCACTGGGGCTATGACACGGGCACCTGGGTGCCAAGTGTACAAAAATGATGATACACAGTGCTCTGTTTGGGGCATTTATATTTCTTTTTATTTACTTCATTCTTCCCATCCTTAATTGGCATGCCTCATAAGGAATCATCTCCAGTGCCTCTTCCAATGCATATTAATCGTATGGGAATGCAGAAGAAGCCACCACTACTGTGACAATAGGTTGATTTCTCTCAGAGGGAAAGGGATTGAATCTCAGTGCCTCTCTAATGACATTATTTGTTATTTTCAGGACAGACAGTGGCATCCTAATGGAATTCAAACATAACACAAGAGATAAAAAGAAATAAACAGTGCTCCTTATAATTACCTATGCAGTGACATAGAAGGTACTTTGTCACCTTCCAAGGAGTTAATGACTACATAACCGTTCACTCAAGATAGGAAAGTCCAGTGAAAAATAGCTTGCCCCTTCATATATTGTAATAGCTGACGTAGGACTGGTTCTTGGTCCCTTTAAGAAGCTATTTTATTACTCTGACATTGTTACTTCCTAATGACTTGGCCAATGCAATGTGTCACATTGCAGCCTCTGGCATAGTGAAGAGATGCTCAGGCTGGCGTGGATTTGGGTACCATTCAAAGTTACTCACATATTCACCTGCTGCTTTATAGGCCATGGACAAAGAGGCACTGACAATACCCTGTTTACCCACCCCACTATGTGAGGAGTCATGGCAGATGCCCAGCTTCAGGAAGATGTATCTAGTAAGTCTCTATGGGCTACCCCAGAGGGATTATGATGGTTCCTGTGCCAACTGGTGTAGACTGACTCATCTTTCCAATGCCTAGGACATGGCCTGGCCCTCTTCGGGCCATCTGTGGCAACTCAGCTACCACAAAAGACTATTTCTGTTGCTGTACTTTGCTGTAGACAAATGTGTAGTGTTTTTCGACAGCATCCCTAGGTGTGCATCCCCTGGGCATATTGGTAGAGCATGGAAGCACTCAAAGCCTGATGGGAACATGCTGGAACATGCTGGAGTACTATCCAAAGAGAATGACCATACTTGATATGATTTGTGTCTGTAGTAGCTGTCCACAGTTGATCCTAGGCCTAACTATCCTTTCTGCTGGGTTTCTTCTTTGGAGGTGATGAAGGGAGCAAATTAATAAGTTCAATGTGGGCAGGAAGGCTGCATCTGTACACTCCTGGTTCCTGGACAGTGGTACTCAGTTGATGATCAATTGTTAGAATAAGCCCTGTCTTTGATTTTAGTCTGGGTGATGTCACCTTTCCCCCGAATTCCTGGACACAGACTGTGAGCTGGAATAAGCCAAGGATCATGCCCACTTAAGAATTGAAATGGGGCTACCTCATTTTGAAGGGTAAGAGAGTTCAGTGGTGTGGAGTTGGGCTCTGCCACTCCAGATAATGGACTTAAGCACACTTCATTTACTAATACCATTGTGCCTTGAGGGTATCAGATCTCTGCAGTGAATGAGGGAATGAGGCAAAACTTCCTCTGGAATTCTGGGGAGAAATTGAGCTGTTTTGTAGAATGTGTAGATTGTGTTTCATCTACAAGTTCCTTCCTGCTTGCTATAGGAACATGGACACCAGCCACACATAAGACCTCTGAAATCCAAGAATAGATCTTGGCAAAGCACACCCAGGTCTTCTGAGGAGAGTAGGTAACTTTTGTGTCTTCGAGGATCTTTGTAATATTCAGAGCATAGAACTGGAAGGAATGCCAAAGTTAATTACATCAGTCCTTGCCTCAGAGTTTCCTAACAGACATCTAATAAAGAGCTCAGAAAATAGCTGTGGGAGCAGGATATACCAGGCCCCAAGCTAAGTGGAAAAAAAGAGATATTTTTGTGCATGGAGAAAAATGGAAAAAAAAAAGTATTTTGAGTAGGGGTGGATATAATCTCAAATGCAGGATAAATGGCAATTTCCCCCAATAATTAGGAGATTGTAAAACAAGTCTGCCAGTGGCAGTAAAAGAGGGATGTGTTACCATAATTACCTACCAGGAAAGGTTTACTAAGAGCAATTTATACAAAGGTTTGCATTTCTAGGGGATAAAAATCTGTGAAGCTTTGTTGGTGGCACCAACTCATGCCTCATTTCTACCTAGGGAGAGCCTGGCTCCGTGAGCCTTTGAGGATACTTTGTAGACTGATTTGGGCTTTTTTTTGTTGAAAGCTCTTAGGCTTTGAAATGTCTTTAGAGGATATTTAAGTTCTAAAAAATTTACATGACTGTTTTTAGCACAGTAACAAATGTTGGAGTGATGGTTTGTTGTGAAGATAAATAAGAAGATAATGAAGATGCAGCTAAAGAAGACGGGAGGCAGATGAAGTAGAAAGATTTCCATTTGGAGTGCAGCTACAGCTGTTGTGCTGCACTGGGGATCTCATGTTCTTATTCTGCTTTGTGGGTAAAATATCCTGCCACACTACATTTCCCATCACACTTCTCAAAGCAGAGATGATCTCCTACCATCTGCTTAACAGAACAAGCTTCTGTTCCCAGCTGGAGCACTGAGATACTTGTTGTTACAGCAGTAATAATAAACAATAAGAATGATGCGGTGCTTTTATAATCACTTTTCTATTCCAAACTTATCTTTGGAGTTATTTATACCGTAACTACCTCTCAATGACATGAATGATGAAGTGAAAATGCAATAACTCTTCCCGATATTGGATTCTGTTGGCTCAGGCCATCCCAAAGAAACATCGTTGATTTGAAAGGGGTGGGAAAGGAATGATTGATTTCCTTTTCTGAGCATAAAAGTCATTACTTTATGTGAGTTCTTTAGTGCTCTCACTGAAAATTGGGCAGGTAGTTGTGGTAAGCTCTGCTTTTTTTCTTTTCCCTGTTGGGATTTTTAGGGGTCAAGTAAATTACAAGATTTGATGCTGATTGCATTTGTTGAAAGATGGGGTTTTGCAGACCAAACTTTTCTAAAGTTCAAAAGTATATATGCAGTACCATATGAGAATCACACTGCTGGACACAAGCTTGAACTGAAGAAAAGAAATTCCTTTGGTTCCTTTAACCAAGAAGTTCAAGTTTCTGTATTTCCATGAGGTGAGGGTTGATAAGAGTAATCAAATAGGATAGCTATCTAAAGAAACATGACGGATCTTAGGAAGGTAGTTGGAGAAGATCAGCTTGTCTCTGCAGGTCATATTTTTGCATTTTATTCCTTGGGCTGATGTCTGCTCAAGCTGGTTTTCTCCATTTGAGCTAGTTTTCTGGTTACTGCAGTGGCAAATAACCTAGGGAAAGGCAGACGAGCAGTGCAAGCATGTATGAATCATATATATGAAGACATTTCCAGACTGCGGGCATGACTATAAGCAGACAGACAACTGAATTATACCTAAATCCTCTCAGAGAAGACTGAATAGTTACGCAGCGTGAGAAAAAATACTGCTGCTATTTTCCAGCTTTTGTAGTACAGCGAGAGCAATCAACTGGGTTGGGGGAAGACATGGAATCTAGGGCAAACCCAACCTCAAGGAGAGTGGATTCGGGTACTGTCACCAGAGCTGAGCAATGGAAAGAAAGCAGATGTCTAGACTTGAGTCTTTTCAAATGGTGTATTTTGGTCACTAGCACCGGAAAATACAAATTTTAGTGGGGTTGCTGAATTGAAACTCAAAGAATTTCTCAGGGCAGGGATGCTAACCCCTTCCTCCCTCCTACAGCCACAAGATTGGGATGGAGTGCAGCAAATGTATGCAAGTTATTACCTCTCTTTATTTATTGCTTTCTCAGAAACACCTTGGGACACAAGGAGCGGTTGGCCATGCATACAGCAGTAGCATAAGAGGAGCAAAAGTTGGCTGGAATCCAGTTTCTAGAGAATCATGATATTCTGGGATAAATCCTCTACTTAAGCTCGAGATCTAAATGAGTCTGATCTAAATCATGGTATTCTGGGATAAATCCTCTATTTAAGCTCAAGATCTAAATGAATCTGATTTTGTTCACAGAGGATTTATGTCCCAAGGACAAAAGAAAATATATGCACACTTTATGGACAGCAAGACTCCCTGATCTAGCCAAGAGTGGATACCTTTCTGGATTACCGTGTGAGAATTCAAATAGATTTTGTCATCTCTACTTCCATGGCAAAGAAGGGTGACTGTAAGACAGAAAGTCGTTAGGGTGTGACTCTGTTTGTACGTCATGATGAATGAGAATTTCACTCCTTGTACCACCCCTGACACAGGCTCAGTCTTAACTTGATCTTTTGGTAGCCTGAGTAAGCTGGAAAATAGCTTCACGTCTTTGTCCTGCATCCATACACACTTTAAACTGATCATCTAGGTAAATACATCTGTAAGGATGAAGTTTTACATTCCTTTTTTTCCTGTGTACTTAAAGATGTTGCTGGAAGACAGTAAATAATCCACGGATCACCCTTTACCAGCAGGGTTTGTGGCACAGCCTGAGAGTAACCAGTACCAGCTGGTTCTGGGGACAATGTCACAGTGGGCTTTTATGTAATAATTCATTATTTACTGAATATCATTAGTGGTTAAAAATGGACGTGATTTGCAAGTTCACTGCAGCTACTTAGTCCTTCACTGACAGACAAGGTTGTCTGCTTGGGAAAATAAAAGAGCAAAGAAGGGTTGAGAAGTGTTAAATAACAAGAAAAAAAAAAATAGCCCAAAGGTTAAAACAACATGTAGGCAGAAAACACCTCATCTGAGGTGATACAGTAAATCAGGGCTTTGCTGTAGGCATTAGGATGTGCTGAGCATTGGGACAGGGAAGGTACTGCAGAGGACAGGAGTTTAGGACACACCAATGGCCTAATTGGAAAGACCAGTGAGAAGATAAAGGGGTGACTGCGATCTGCATTACAACGTAGATCAGGTTGAATGATTGCAATGGTCTCGTCTGACCTTGAAGTTTTGTGTCTGTGGAAGGATTCAATTTAAATAATTCATAGCAAAGAGAAAATTCTGAACTGCAAAAAATTCTTCCGAACGAGTCTGATAGCGACTCTGGGATTTGATCTTCAGTATCTGAGCTCTTGAACTTTCCTAATGAAAATACAAAAAAGTTTTTAATTCTAAGCTTCAAGCCTCATTGCAGACAATCATCAATGATATATTAAATTGTAAAATTCACAGAGGGCTTCATGGTTATATAAATCATTCAATTAAAGAAAAACTGCACCACATGACTGAATCAACTGAATGGAGGTGAAGAGTGGATTCAATTTTGCCATTTCCTTCAAAACTATTGCGTGCAGAGATATTTGTAATTTAAAAACTGAAGAAAAATTTCACGAGATTACTTTTTTGCTCATGAACTAAAAAAGGAATAGAATAATTATTATGTATCTTTTCAGTGAGAATTATTTCCTTGTTTCTTAAATGTGTGTTGAACCCTCAGCAACCCAGAATGTGGCTTTTTTTTTTTTTTTTCTTGCTGTGTGTTGCTAAGCATTTAGATTAATGAGTTTGCAGCTGTTTCTGAGTGAAGAATTAGTGGTGCATCTTTTGTTTGGAGATTGGATGACAAAAACATCAGCATTGCTGTGTCTGCGAGCAAACATATATTTGCTGCCTCTGCAAAAGTGTGTGTAATCCATACCCTGTTACTCTTCTGCCAGTCATCTCCAGTCATTCTCACTGTCCTGCTTTTGTCTAGCAGGTTACTGCAGGTGTCAGGGGAGCAGCAGGCTTACGGAGCAGCTTGTAGGAATTTGGTTCCTGATAGTGCTGCTCGTGTTTGTCCTTCACCTGTTCATGACAGGAATGTTTATCCACAGTGAAAACACACACACACGTGGAATAGCTGTCTCTCTTTAGCCAGTGTTTTGGGGTTTTTCTGCCTGCATCTCTTATATTTGATAGCGTGGCTTGTGCACTCTGCCTGGGTTATGTTAGAAGGCAGAAGCTTCAAAGTGTGCTCTCTCACACCTCAGAGTACTTGCAGTGCTCAAAAGGTTAAACGCTATTTGCGAGAAGCAAATAAATACATATATATATGGCTGTGTAGAGCATGTGAGCAAGATGGATTGCTCAATGTGTTACAGGACCAATGGAGAGATGGAAAGAAATACGGCCTTCATTGTAATGATTGTGCTTCTATAGCCCAAGGCATCAAAAACGTCATGGTGTTTATGCACGATAATAAAATCTTAGCAGTAATTCTCTCCAGCCTTTCCGTGCACAAAACCTTTGCTACAGTCTGTCCTCTGAATCACCTTTAAGGAAAAAAAAATTAAAAAAAATATTCCTTTTCATTCCTCCTTAGGGAGGGATAAAGTTTGCCCTGCTGCGAGACTGGGAATGCTGGTGGATAGCATGTAATGCATGGGTCATCATGCATGGAAGTTCCTGAAGCGCTCAGGAGCTGTCTATTCGGGGACAAGTGGGAGGGAAAATGGATTGGATCTAAGGTTTCAAATCTAATGAGTATCTGTTTAGAGATGCATCCCTTAATCATTTGTTTAATATTATTTGAAAAAAAAAAAAAGAAAAGGATATAGCCTTCCTATAATATTAATCTCAATATGCGGAGACTCGACTTCAGTTTGTCTGATTAAAATGGCCCAACTGGGATTCCTTTCTTGTCTGATGATGGAAGTGAAACATTTCATCCTCTCCTGTACTAAACAAAATAAATGTGAAACTGAAGGAAATAAATACTGAAAAATCTCCTTGGTTCCATTCTTACTGATGATTTGCTAGCTAGAAAAAGCAGTCTTGGTTACCATCCAAAAACCTCTCAGAGCCCTTTGTGACTAGTTTTCAGAGGAGGGTGGGATGGCTGGTCTTTCACTTGGGTGCCCTTTTGAATTCAGAGAGCAGAAGTCAGAGCACCATATTTAGTATGAGCGGCTAAATCTGCACTTCAGCATCAGGTACTTCTGTATAAGACCATCTCAGCAGAAGTCCCTTCCTCTAGCATGCCACGTTCGTATCCATCTATTATCAGTGGTGTGGACCCATGGTGTGGACAGCTGCAAGCCTACAAGTGGTACTTGTTTACAAAATCTGAGTCAAACACTGACCTGGTTTAATATCTCAAGTATTTGATCTATTTTGGCCTGAGAGTATTTACATACCATGTAAAAATGGACCCAGGAGCACAGATGGTGCTGGTCGGCACTGAACAGATCTTGGCAGTGTGGATTTTAGGACATTAAGTGAAATCCCGAGCAGTCAAGAGCCAACTATCACAATTTATGATAATTGAGTGTCCAACCTCATCTTAAGACTGGAGCTGAGAAGTGCTCAGCATCCTCAGCTGATTTCAGGGTTGCCACTGTGAAAAAAAAGCAAGAAAAGTAAATATCAAGAAATGATGGAGGCCACCAGAAAGAGGAGGGGAGAAGATCTAATTAGAGTTGAGGGGTGGAATTGTTTGACATAAAGGATGACATTTGGTCTGATGTACATATCTACATAGTTATAGACCTAATCACTGTAGATATTGGAGTTACAGAGAGTTTGCCACCTCATTAGTCTTGGTGTGTTTTGGGTGTTAGCTCCTGGCCTTGGCAAAGCAGCTTGTGTAGTTTTGACTAATGTGGAATAGCACCTTTGTGTCTGATTATCTCCTAACCTTTCTACTGCAGCTTAACCTATAGGCACCTAAATTGCTACATAACATGATACTCTTTTGGCACTCATATAGTAATGCAGACCCATCTCTCACATCTCTGTTTCAGGCTCAGCCCAAGAAAATCTGGGTGGAGAGGAAAAAGAAAGCAGCTGGGATATACTCAATGCATGCATGTGCTCGTTGACATGTAATTGGCTGCTTCCTCTGCACGGAGGTGGAGCTGTAAATCAAAGCACAGTTATAAAGGTGAATGCTAATGCTGAGTGACACTCACACCCTGGAGGCTGGTAAGCAATAAATAAAGAGATTTTCTTTCTCTTTAGTTGGTGTTGATGTATAGGTTAATCCCAAGTCTGTAATTCTTCTCTGTATCCTGCCTGTTCTTTTCTCTCTGGCTCCAGATGCTGACATTTTGTTTATGAGGGTCTTGGTGGGGTTAGTTCTGCTCCTGGGAGGTCTCATCTGTAATTTACTGCAGCCAGATTTGTGAATCTGCTTAAACAAAGTTATTCACACCCAGAACCTCCATTAATCCTAGAAAAAAGGATTTTAATTATGTAGAATGAGGTTGTGAATGATCTCATTTGAGACTGGTAGTTTATTTCTTTGTAAGACCACCTAATCATGATCAAGAAGCAGATCTTCCTTTACCAACCATGGGTATTTTTACTGCTGTCAAAGTGTCTTTTAAAATTTTTTTAAATTGTTTCTTCCCACAATTTTTTTTGTTTTGGAGGGGGAGGGATGAGAAGAAAAAAAACCTAAACCCAAACAATGTGACAACATAAAAATATTTTTTTAGTAGGGTTTTCTAGGTGTTTGTTTGTTTGTTTGTTTTGCACCCAACCCCAAAACAGTTCAGCGTGAGAAAGTCTCAGTGGCTGCAATGCACAGGTGGTGGCTGTAACTTACAATCCAAGCATTGTCTTTTCAGGTCTTCATGATCTTTTTTTTTTTACACGATTTCAAATCTGGGTCCTGAAGTTGGGGGTGCAGTGAGTTAGTATTCAGATGAGTCCCCACTTGCTGCTATACTATAGTTCTAACAACCTGATGAAAACAAGGAAAAGTTTGTGTGAACTGGTCTTTTTTCAGGCATTATGAAATATGAAATCTTTTGGAGGTCATATATTTCCTCTTGATTGTCACTACTTCAAAACATTTTAAAAATCTATTTTCTTTAAGTGAACTGTTCCTTAGGCAGACTGTATTTACCTAACAGCCTCTGTCATTTTGCTTGAGATAACATGTGAGTTGTGGTCAGCAATTGTCTTGTGTATATTATCTAGCAACATAGTACAAGAAATGTTTATATAAAACTTTTATATAATATCTTATAGGTTATATAGCTGTTTATTATCCAGCTTCCCTTTCTCTGTGTCTCCTGCATATTTTGATATTATATCACAGAATCATAGCATGATTTGCATTGGAAAGGACCTTCTGCACTAGTCCAACCTCCCTGTCACAGCCAGGAATATCTTTAATTAGATCAGGTTGCTCAATGCCCCAGCCTACCTTGCCTTGAACACTTCCAGTGATGGGGCAACCATATCCACATCTGGACAACCTGTTGCAGATTGTCCAGATAAATTTCTTTCTTATATCTAGTCTCAGCCTACCATCTTTTAGTCTAAAATCATTGTCCCTTGTCCTGTCACTATAGGCCTTGGTAAAAAGGTTTCTCTGTCTTATAACTCCTCTCTATATATACAGAAAGCCTTTAATAAGGTCTTCCTGGAGCCCTCTCATGGCCAAACAACCCCAACTATCCCAGCCTTTCTTAATAAGAGGTGCTCCAGCTCTCTGACCATTTTCGTGGTCCTCCTCTAAACCTGCGGTAACAGGCCCATGTCTTTGTTGCACTGGGGATCCCAGGGCTGGTTGCAATACTCCAGGTGGGATGTCTCATGGCTAGACTAGAGGGGGTGAATCACCTCCCTCGACCTGCTGGCCACTCTTCTTTTGATGAAATCCAGGATCCAATTGGTTGTTTGGGCTGCAGAGTTCATTGTTGTCTCATGTCCAGTTTTTCATCCACCACTGTTCCCAAGTCATTATCCACAGGGCTGCTCTCAATCCATTCATGATGGTGGGGATTGCCTCGGTCCAGGTGCAGGACCTTGCACTTGGCCTTGTTGAACTTCATGAGGCTCTCATGGGCCTAGTTCTCAAGCCTGTCAACATCCCTTGGGACAGCATTTTTTTCCTTGAGTCTATCAATGGCTCATTTTGATGTCATCTGAAAACTTGCTGAGAGTGTACTCAGTCCTGCTGTTATGCCATTGATGAAGATATTGAATAGCACTGGTTCAAGTGTGGACCATTGGGGGACACTACTTGTTAGTGGTTTGCACTTGGACATTGAGCCATTGACTATGACTCTTTGAATGTGGCCATCCAACCAATTATCCTTCTAACAGTCCATGCATCAAACCCATGTCTCTCCAATTTAGGGAGATGGATATTGTGAGGGATTTTATCAAAGGCCTTAGAAAAGTCTACACAGATGACATGAGTAGCTTCTCCCTTGTCCACTGAGCATCTCTTCTGGGGAGTTATACAGGCCCTGCAAATTAACCAGGGAGAAACCAGGCCATGAACCTTTCAAATGTGTGGCTCAGCACTGGGTTGTGTCCATATTTAATTATGAGAAGCTGCCAGTCACATGGCAGTAAGAATATAGAGCAATACACGCTTGTCCTGTACCAACAATGGGGTTGATGTGAAACAGAGCAAGGGCTCTGGTTTTAGGTCTTAACCATTTTGAGAGATGTGAGGCATTATAAAAGGCTCCAATGACTACAAATCACTGCTGAGATCCTTACGAGATGCGAGAAGCTGAGAGCCTCGGAGGATGGACTCATAACAGGCATTTAGGTCCTAAAGACTGATGGATGTATCGTTTTGCCTGAATGCATCAATGCCAGTAAGAAGGGCAAATCTGAAAATGATGTCATCATTCACTGGAGAAGTAGTTACAGTGTGACATGTCAGCAGTCTTGATGCAACCTGCCACCCGGCGAGCTGCGCATCAGGGTTTTTAATTTATTAAAATGGCTGGTTTATTTTCCCTTTTAAGAGGATTTTATAAACAGCCCGTTTGAAGGCTGATATTGAGTGTCTTTTGCTTCATTAGTTTCTTTCACCATATACTATGTCTTAGAGCAAGGCAGGGAATTATAAGGCCATTATAAGGATCATAACTATTGCTGTCAATAAAACCTACAAGGATGAATTCAGAAAATAGTTCCCTCTGGGTCCAACTGGTAAATAAATTTGATTATTTTTTTTTGTGACCTTTATATCTTTCTCTACACTGAGGATTAGGTTGGGACTACTCCAGACCCAGGTTTCCAAGGAGATAGCATCTTTTTCCACCTAGTAATTTTATCGTGAGAGGAAGAGGAGAAGACATTTCTCTAGGCTTTCTTGATGTCTGACCACTTGAGCAGAGCTAAAACTAGAAAACATCTCAGATATCTAGAAAGTGCAGACCAAAAATCTGTATTTTCTAATGTGCAGTGACACTGGCAAGTTCTGAATTCATGACTTTTATGCACAAATCACTTACTGGGCAAGTAAGTGATATTAAATTACTAAGGCTCCTGGGATTGCTTTAAGGAGAGAGGTATCAACCTATGGCATGTCAGAATGGAGTCAATACTCTGGACCCCTTTACTTAACCTCTGCTACCTGGTACCTGCAGTTGTAGGTACACATGGTTCATCCCAGTCCCACGGTCCCAGAATTTTATTGGAGTAATCAGCAATCCTGACCTTTTTCAGACGGGAAATATTTGAATTTCTTTCATTTGGAAATACTTACTGCTTAAGTATTTCTAGTCTGTTGAGTAATGTACTACATCAGAAGATGAAGTTGGTTTTGGTTTTGTCAGAAAATGACAAAATTAATTCGGGTGGTATTGATTTGAACATTTCCTCTCTCGAGATTTGCCTTAGAAGGTTTGTCTTCCAGCCTTTTGATTGGTTTGGTGAACCAATCCTTGGAAATCTCCCTCGTGTACAAAATGCAGGGTTAAAATCCAGGTATTGCACTTGCACATTTTATCACCGAGGATGGGAGGAGCAAGGTCATCTAATCTTCCTTCAGCTCATATGGGATGACTGTTCCTTTTCAGAAAGGCAGCTGGCTCTTGATCCCTGCTGTCACTGTGCAGTTCTCAGAGTTCTCACTGAGCCTGTCATGGGACTTTGTTTTACTCAAACTCGGAGCAACTGCTCTGCAGCGTGGAAACTGCATACCTGGACAGTGAGTTATCAGCAAGAAGAATGTGAGAATGAAAACATGAGGGAAGCCATAAAATATCAGAAAGCTTAAAAAAAAAAAAGTATTAATTTTATGTAGGACTTTCATTACTCAGTTTATTAAGGTCAGAAATGTTAGGGTAACTGTTGGACAAGGGACACTTCATTCTGTCTATGCTCAGTCAGCTGGGTGGTGAGGCTGGATGGCAGCCAGTAACTGAGCCCTTGGATTCAGCCATTTTCTTTTCTTTTCTCTTTCCTCTTTTGAGTGTCACACTTAGAAAATCAGATTTTTTATCATGAAATGAAAAATTTAAGATAGGGATAGAAAGAGATGGTACACAATCTCTCTTCTCCTTTCAAAATTGTTTTAGTGATTAATAGAAGTGTGAAAAAAAACAAACCCTCAAACCTCTGTATTGTTTTTTGTAAATACAAAGTGCGAAACATCAAGGACCTATTCTCCAGGGATTGTCTTTCCGT
The DNA here is from genome assembly GCA_024336885.1 of Actenoides hombroni. NCBI lineage: Eukaryota > Metazoa > Chordata > Aves > Coraciiformes > Alcedinidae > Actenoides > Actenoides hombroni. Next base: position 24,622,616 of record WUAM01000395.1, read on the forward strand.
TTCTTCATCATCATACACCTGCCAAAAAATTTATTATACACTTGTACAGTAGAGTTCATATCCCTGCTCACCTCAGGTTTGGGTCTAGATGTTTCAGGAGGGGTTACTGTGTGTTGGAAAGGGTTTATGTTAGAGCAGCATTAGAGAACACGCTGACAGTTCTAGGTGATGGGGTGGGCTGGGGCCAGCATGCCTGTAGCACCAGCAATGCAGCTCACCTGGCATTTGCTTTCCCCATGTCATTAGCTGGGATTATGCTCTCAGGCACAAAAGCAGAGCTTCATTGGTCTTCTAAAGGACTTCTAATGCACGTGATTGGGAAAAAAATGTATGAACCAAAAAAAGACCTGAAATATGTTACTGTACTGTGTGGCTGAAAACTGAGCCAAACTCCAAGTCTGAACACTTCCAACCAGCAGAGTCATTTCCTCTGCTCAGCAAATCCTGTGCTAGATCGCTCTCAAGCATTTGAGCTCTCCAGATCTGTTCTAGACCCAGATACAGAGAGGCTACGATGCTGAACATGGTGTGGAGGCAGCTGCGTCTTCCTGTGCTGATGCACGGCACTCTATCAGTGGTCAGCAAGCCCAAATGTAAGTGGCAAGAGTGGTGTTTGGCACCTCAAGGATTTCCAGCAGGGTATTGACCAAATTCACTCCCCCTCACCACTTTGCCTTTGCTTCTATGCAAAGATTCAATACTAAGACCAAAGTACAAGGTTTGAAAACACAAGAGTTTGGTAGTTTTCCCTTCTCTAAAAAAACCCTCTGCAGGAAATCAACAGTTCCCTAAATAGGGAAAAAATCCCTTGGAAAAAATCTCACAGTGATCCCCTCTTCCTGATTAGGGGACTGCCTCTTGATTTAAGCACGCCTGGCAGAGGTGATGCTGAGGAATTCACTTTTTTAACTGCACAAGGCTTCAGTGAGACTGCCAAACACTGCCAAAGGCAGAATTCATTGAGAGACATTAAATAGTAAAGTTTAATACATTGAAAATGAGTTTTAAATTGATTAAGGTTTATAAACAACAAAAGCTTGGCTTTTCAATTTTTCCAAGTTTGTTTTTACTTGTTCTTTATGAAAAGTAATCTATTTTCTCACAAGTCTTCTTTTTTTTTTTTTTTTTTTTTTTTTGGTACCTTTTATAGGTTGGCTTGATTGCTGTCAATTCATTTCTTTAATGCAAGCAATTAAACGGTTGATCGTTTTGCTGGCTTTCAATTACCTTCCTGCTTGACAATTGCTCCAGCTGTAACTAATTTTCCTTCTCGATGTTCATAATCCCAGTCACATCAGCTGAGTCTTGCAGACAGTGGGAATGTCAAGTGTTAGCTGAGGTGAAGGAGATGGAGTTGGAGAGGAGGCAGTGGCTGGGGGTTCGGTCTCTTGCTTTGTGATCCTGATCATTTTTTGCTGATGTGAAAGGAGACATGATCCCAAGGGTAAAGGATGCTGTGGCTGAGACTGTGAGCAGACGTCATGGTTGTTTGATAAGGTGACAAACTGAGGGCAGTCAGGTGGATCAGACCCCCATGTCTTGCTTATAGGGAATTTGCCTGGGGTACCAATGGATAGAGGACTTTGTGGCTTATAATTCAGCCTCAGAGCCCACAGAAGTGTTTCTGGAGAACCTGAACCTACCTAAGAGCTTTGAAGAAACAGGAAAGGATGGAAAGAACTCAAGAGTCCAAGGCCTCAAGCCTGGGATAAGGACTGAATTGACAGTTTGTCTTCATATTTGCATAGAACCATAGAATCATAGAATAGTTTGGGTTGCAAGGAACCTTTAAAGTTCATCTAGTCCAACCCCCCTGCAGTGAGCAGGGACATCTGTAACTAGATCAGATTTCTCAGAGCCCCATTGAACCCAGTCTTGAATGTTTCCAGGGATGGGGTTTCCACCACCTCCCTGGGCAACCTGTTCCTGTGATTCACCACCCTCATAGTAAATTATCCACAGAAGAGGACTAGTAGAGGTAGCCAGCTTCCTGGGTCTCACCTGAATTTTTTTACAGCTTGGAGCTCTGCCCAGAGTAGTATCAACTTGTTCAGAGCCAGCTGAAGACTCTCTAATGTAGAACTGCCTACTCTGAGGGAGACTCACGTTTCATCCTCATAGTTCTCCCTCCTTTCATTTCTCCCCTAACTGCCACTGCCTCCTGCAATTACTTGGAAACCTTCAGTATTGTTTTTCAGGGTAAAGATTAAAGAGATGGATCCTCATGGCAGGAAGCTTTCAGTGCTGGAAACACTGTTCATGTGTTTACGAAGTTGAGGTGTTCATTATGGAAGAAAAGAACGTTATCAAGAGTAGCCAGCATGGATTTCCTAAAAGGAAGTCATGCTGACTAATCTGATAGCCTTCTATGATGGTGTGACTGAATGGGTAGATGCAGGGAGAGCTGTGCATGTTCTCTATCTTGACTTCAGCAAGGCTTTTGACACTGTCTCCCATAACATCCTCGTGGGTAAGCTCAGAAAGTGTGGGTTAGAAGAGTGGGTGGTGAGATGGGCTGAGAACTGGCTAAACACTAGAGCTCAGAGGGTTGTGATCAGCATCATGGAGTCCACTTTGTGACCTTTAATTACTGGTGTTCCCCAGGGGTCAGTTTTGGGTCCAGTCTTATTCAACATCTTCATCAATGACCTGGATGAAGGGACAGAGCATATCCTCAGCAAGTTTGCTGATGATGTGAAACTGGAAGGAGTGGCTTATATACCAGAAGGCTGTGCTGCCTTCCAGCAAGATCTGGACAGGCTGGAGAGCTGAGCAAAGGGGAACCTAATGAAGTTTAACAAGGACAAGTGTAGAGTCCTACACCTGGGAAGGAATAACACCATGTACCAGTGCAGGTTAGGGGTTGATCTGCTGGAAAACAGCTCCATGGAGAAGGACCTTGGGGTCCAGGTGGACAATAAGTTGTCCATGAGACAGCAATGTTCAGGAATCCCAGTTCAAGAGGGACAGGGAAATACTGGAGAGAGTCCAACAGAGGCTATGAGGGTGATGGAGGGACTGGAACATCTCTCTGATGAGGAAAGACTGAGAGACCTGGGGCTGTTTAGCCTGGAGAAGACTGAAAGGGGATCTTATGAATGTTTACAAATATCTGCAGGGTGGGGGTCAAGTAGAAGGTGCCAGTCTCTTTTCAGTTGTGCCCTGTGATAGGACAAGAGGTAGTGATAGCAAAGTGAAACACAGGAAGTTCCACCTCAACATGAGGAAAAACTTCCTCTTTGTGAGAGTGACAGAGCCTGGCCCAGACAGGTTGTGGAGTCTCCTTCTCTGGAGACTTTCAAGACCTGACTGGATCTGTTCCTGTGTGGCCTCCCCTGGGCGATCCTGCTCTGGCAGGGGGGTTGGACTCGATGATCTCTTGAGGTCCCTTCCAACCCCTAACATTCTATGATCCTGTGGTTCTATGAAGTTCATGTTTTAGGAACAACTCATGTCAAATCTACTTACACTTAGAAATAATTTCCAAGGACTGTTCTCTAGGAAGGGTTTAATTATGGTTAAACATTCCTGTTCCTCCTGTTTCAACTATGCTGTTGTAAATACTTAATATCAAGCATAGACATGATAACTGAAGACAGCATGGCTGCACAGGGTTCTACAGGCAAAAGAGCTTGTCAAACTGGAGCTTACACTTCTCTGAGCTCAGAGCAAGTGAGAATTAGGGATATCACAACAACTTTGCTTTTTCTACCTGTGCAAGGCACTGAGACTACCCTTTCCTTGTTTGCTGGAGACACCCATGCAGCAGATAACTCTGTCTCAAAGGCTGAAGGGTGGTTACAAATAAACTTATGCCTGAGGGCAACATGCTGTCAGAGAATCCTACGGTCGATTGCCCCATACAGAAGCCCTTTCTCATGCACCTCAGAAGAACAGAGAACTCTAAAAACAGTTGTGAAGGCTCCCTAAGGGATTCACGCGGCTGGACTGCACACCCCCACCTCCCACCAGAAAACCTATTAAACAACAGGAGCAAAAAGTAAGCAATTGGAATTGGACCATGGGGGTTTACCGGGGACAACTTGTAATAGTGTTTCACAGCCAGAAGAATGCCATTAACACTGTTTCTTGCTATAGCATGGGCCATGGGAAAGATTTGCTAGCAGTGGGGAGGATCTTCATATAGAACGAAGAAAAATCTTTTCTCGGCAGTCTTCAGACAAATATGAATGCAGTTAATGTAAAACAATACATTAGTTTTACTAAGTCAGGCATCTCTGTGAGAAATGTGGTGGAGACGGTCCTGCCACTTCCAATACAGTCAGATATGTCAGATAAATAGTCAACATGAGATCTATATAGTGAAGAAAGAAGTAAAGCAACAGAGAAAAAGCAAAAAGCAGTTGTTTCCAAAGAAGTATCTCTCATATTAAACAGAAGTATCTGTCTGGAAACTGAAGAAGGGTCTGACTCCTGTTAACATGTTCAGTGAAATATTCTATGGCAGTGGACTATTTCACTCATATAATATCTCCTTTCTGAAAGGTAGCAGAGGAAAGTCGGCCTTGGTCTTACATTTTGGCAGTCACTGGGTAACTTGCTGTGCTGGGGAGAGCCTCAAGGAAGTGAATGGGGAAATCTGTGTTGCTTTTCTGCTCAGGGTTTTTACATAATGAACAAACGTTGTCAGTGCCATCAAGGATGCTACATTTGCTAAAGACTATCCAAAAATGGCTGTCTCCCTAGATGATGATCATAGAATTGTTTAGGTTGGAAAAGACCTCTAAGATCATCAAGTCCAACTGAGAACCTAACACAACCGCGTCCAACACTGATGTCCCTCACCACCACATCTACATGTCTTTTAAGTACCATCAGGGATGGTGACTCAACCACTTCCCTGGGCAGCTTCTTTGACAGATGGACATGACCCCTTAACCAAACTAGTGGTAGTTTGGTACAGGCTCCAAAGGAGGTAAAGGCTTAAGCCATAAACAAGCCAAGACCTCCTTCAGTTTCAATTTGTTTTCTGAAAACACATGAAGGAGCAGAGTGACACAGTGAGCATCGATGCACAAGAGTTTGGAACACTGATCATGTGATTAATGCATGAATAGCTAGTGGCTTTTCTGAGACTGTTATCAAGGAACAAAGAAAGTTGTGGGTACAAGGAGTCTCGTGCTTATCTTTCCCATTGCATGAGATTGGACTGTAGGCCAACCACTTTATTATGACAGCCTAAGTGAGCTGCCATTGAGCTCTCCTAGCTAAGCAGCCTAGCCTGGTGATCTCCCCTCAAGCTGGTATGCCTCTGGAGGTTGCTCTTCGAAGCACAAAACTTTTATCAGTGGCAGATTTTTGGTAAGAGACCAATATCATGCATAACCTTGTGGTATGGTTACTTTGATTTTGTCTTGGTGACTTTGATTTGTGTCTTGGCAGTTTTGAAACAGTGTTCAAATGATTGTGCTGGACAGTAATAGAGTGAACCTTGCCACCGAACTTCAATAAGTTGCACGTGTACAAGATCATATTAAAACCACTTTTGCCAATACCTTTGACCGTGGTTCTTTCAGTGATCCAAATCACCCATGCACAATAAATTGGCATAGTCAACAAGATGGCAGGTAGGATCACTGATTCCTTATGGAAGCGTGGAGTAAGTCTGAGTCCTAAATTCTCAGAAGAGCGAGGTAGCAATCACTGACATGACTGGGGTGCTATTGAAGAACAACTGAAATTAGCAAGAGGAAATATTAAAAAATGGTACAGCAAAAGGGGTTCTCTGTGAGATGTTAGGCACCTGCCTAGAAGCCACTTGTCAGGATAGGAAAAACCATAATAGAGAGAAGCTAAGAATGGAATTAGAAGTCAGGAAGGCAGCTGAGTTATTTCTGTCCCTGCAAATTAAATAGCTAGAGAAGCAGCTACAGGAGAAAAAGGAGAAAACACAAAACTTGGAAGAAGAGATCAAAGTGATGCTCATACATCACTTGATGCCCTGCATTGCCCTAACCCCTTGCAAAATAGGAAACTAATAGTGTCCCCAGAGGACTGGGATGGTGATATTTGGGATGATCCTGATGATTATGATGAGGGAAATGATGACCCCTTGTTGCCTTCCTATTCCTCCAAATATGACACTAGACCCATCACTAAAGCAGAAAACTTTCTGATTCCAGTTGGTCCTCGATGACACGTGGTGAAATTTCTATTGGTTCCAGGGAACAAACTTCAATATTAACATAATATTAACTATTAACGTCCAATTTGGATGGCAGAGAGTTAAAGTCACGGGAGTCAATGGAGCAAGTGTTATTTGCCAAAGCGTGAAGGTGAATTTATGGCACCTGGGTGAGAAGCACATGTCATCTACTTGCTTTCTGATTAAAAAGCACAATAAAAATATATTGGGTTTTGATGGCTTGACTTGATAAAACTGGCGCTTGCCAGATGGCAGTGTGAGGTTCTTCAGTACACGTACTGACCCCAAATCAGGTAGAAATTGGGAAGCTGCAGTGTCTGTGCAGACCCTGCCTTCCCTGATTGAAAAATTACCAATGTACCACAGTATCTGACTTCTGCTGTGGAAGAAAATGGAATTTCTGATGTAATAGCAGACTTGAAAAAGCAGTACATTTTTTCCAGTACCCACTCCCCATACAATTAATTTGTCTGGCCACTCTGAAAGCCAGCTGGGATATGGGGTCTGACAATAAATTACCAGTGCCTAAATGCCAACACAACTCCACTAATGACCCTAGTACCCAATATTACAACTTTCACAGCCCCACTACAAGCTGCCCCACGTCCATGGATGGCAGTGCTAGATGTCAGAGATAGGTTCTTTATGGTGCCTTTACAGGAGGAAGATAAAGAGAAATTTGCTTTTACTTTGGAAGGTATAAAATATACCTTCCACAGACTCCCACAGGGGTATAAACATTGCACTGATTTGGACTGGGATGGAGTTAATATTTCCATATTAGCTTGTATGGGACTCTGCTTCGGATTCATGCTGGAAACAGTGTTGATAATAGAAGGGTGTTTTAGTTATTGCTGAGCAGTGGCTTACACAGCATCAAGGCCTTTTCTGCTCCTCACACCACTCTAGGGGTGGGGGTGAACAAGAAGCTGGGAGGGGACACAGCTGGGAGAGCTGACCCCAGCTGACCAAAAGGCAATATGATATCATGCTCAACATATAAATCTGGAGGAAGAAGAAGGAAGGAGGGACATTCAGAGTTATGGTGTTTGTCTCCCCAAGTCACCATTAGGCGTGATGGAGCCTTGCTGTCCTGGAGATGGCTGAACACTTGTCTGCCAATGGGAAGTGGTGAATGAATCCCTCGTTTTGCTTTACTTGTGTGCATGGCTTTTGCTTTATCTGTTAAACTGTCTTCTACCCTTCTGATTCCCCATCCCACCAGGGCAGGGAGTGAGCAGCTGTGTGGGGCTCGGTTGCTAGCCTGTGTTAAACCATGACAATGAACTTTTACAGCCAGTCTCACTTCCTCAGGATGTGAAACTGTACCAGTACAGAGCTCAAATTCTAATCAGAGGGACCTCCCCTGAAAAAGGGGGAGAAGTGGCAGCAGCAACGTGGCAGGCAGAAGTTGAAGTTCCACCTGAAAAATGTCAGGGACTGAGCAGAGAAGTAAAATGTTTAGGTACCAGGTGGATTGCAGGTAGTGTAGCAATTCCACTGGACACATTTAGTAAAATGGAACAATTACAGATGCCCCAATCTAGGAAAGGATTACAACAGCCTATAGGTACTTTAGGGCACAGAAGGAAACATGTACCTGTATTTTCTACCATCTATCACCCCCTGTACTCACTTCTATGAAAAGGAAAACCATGGAAATGAAACCAAGAATATGAAAAGGCAGTCAAAACCCTAATACAGGAGTTAAAAACAGATCAGTCACTGGGGTCAGTACAATCCTGTGACCCTATTATACCAGAATGGAGTTTTGCAGAGCATGGTACTGGTTGCAGTCTATTCCAAACTGGGCTGAGTGGGCCAAAAGGCCTTTAATGTTTAACTTGACGGCATTTAAAAAGACAGGACAGAGTTATTCTGAGTGGGAAAAGGGGCTTTTGTCTTTAATCCGAGGGGTTAAACAAGTTGAGCCACTAAGGAATAACCCATCCACAAAAGCCCCGCCAAGACTTTGCATTTTTTTGCCTTTCCAGGAAAGCTAAACAGAGTGTTTGTCATTTGGAAATACATCCTGATGAAACCCCTGAGACTGTACTTGCCTATGTTGGAAATGGATTTATTTGTGTGAGAACCCTTTGTGATTCTATATTTATAGACAACCTCACTGTAGAGACTTAAAATCACTCAAATATCTGTATTTGTAATTTTACCAAAATTATGGGATGCAACTTTAACTGTTTAGCTCCAGCCACAACCTAACAGTCTGACTATATATCCTATCAAGATTTATTGCCTACCCCTATTGAAACGAATCTCACATTGGTAAGAAAACTGCTGCAACATGATGACCTGAGTCAATTGCTAAAACAAATTCAGAACAACAGGCAAAAAACCTGATTACCATCCATTATGATGCAGAGAAGATACACCATGTCCTAGAATGAGTGAAGAAAGGAAAACATCACTGCTGGGAAATTGTTTTTTGGATAGCCACCAACAGCAACTGGAATTTTGAATTTGCTGCATAAAATTCCAGTTTTGATAGTTTTGACCTTTATATGCCTACTGTTTTAGTCATTCTGTATGTCAAAGTTTGGCAAAAGATGAATCAAATTATGTCAATCCAACATGGAAAACATACACAATCAACAGATTCTATATGTGAAATGGTATATAGCTAACGTTAATTGTGATACTTAATTTATCAAATAATTGTGTTCTTATCACCAATCTGCCACATATTTATGACATAGAGACAAGAGATAACTGTAATATCACTAGATGAGTCGGTAAAGTGGATTGACTGTAGTCATGGGATGGGGTGTGATGGTTGCACTGGACACCTTAACCAAACTAGCGGTAGTATGGTAAAGGCTCCAAAGAAGGTACAGGCCCACTACCCTGGGCAGCGTGTTCCAGGGCTTGACAACCCTTTCAGGGAAGAAATTCTCCCTAATGTCCAACCAAAACCTCCCCTGGTGCAATTTGAGGCCTTTTTGTCTTATCACTTTTTACTTGGGAAAAGAGACCCCCAGCCACCTCACTCCAACCTCCTTTCAGGTAGTTGTAGAGGGTGATAAGGTTTCCCTTAAGCTTCCTTTTCTCCAGGGTAAACAACCACAGGTCCCTCAGATGCTTCTCACAGACTTGTGCTCTAGACCTTTCATCAGCCTGTTGCCCTTCTCTGGACATGTTCCAGCCCCTCAATGTCCTTCTTGGAGTGAGGGGTCCAAAACTGAACAGAGTATTTGAGGTGCAGCCTCCTCAGTGCTGAGTACAGAGGGACGATCGTTTCCCCAGTCCTGCTGTCCACACTCTTTCTGATACAGGCCAGGGTGCTGTTGGCCATCTTGGCCACCTGGGCACACTGCTGGCTCATCTTCATCTGGCTGTTGACCAGCACCCCCTGGTCCTTTTCCACCAGGCAGCTTCCCAGCCTGGGTTTGTTGTGACCCAAGTGCAGGACCTGGCCCTTGGCCTTGTTGAACCTCATCCTATTGGCCTCAGCCCATCAATCCAGCCTGTCCAGGTCCCTCTGCAGAGCCTCCCTGCCCTCAAGCAGATTGACACTCCCACCCAGCTTGGTGTCATCTGCAAGCTTACTGAGGCTGCACTCAATTTCCTTGTTGAGATCACTGATAAACAAATTGATAGTGAAACATTGATATTAAACAAAACTGATACAATAATGTTGGTGTAAAACTGTATGATTTAGACGATAGCACTTTGGTTGTACTTAGGTCAGACTTGATGTGACAATGATCCCTCTGCTTCTAAAACCTGTGTATGGAAGAGGAGCAGTGAGCCAGCTCTTCGTGTCCTGCAGCGCACTGCATTAAACCCACAGAAGAATAAAGCTTCTGTACAATTTGTCTGAAGAAGGATCTGTGCAAAGCACACAGTAACTCCTATTTCAAAGAGACCTTTTGGTGTCCCAGCTGATATTGATTTGAATAGTCTCCTACTGAGGTCTCCATGAGGATCTTGCTGTTGATGATAATAGAAATGCCTCTCCTTTCTTGGCCTTAAAAGCAGATGGATGCATAGTGCTGCATAACCAACAAAACCATCATCCAGGTAGTGCTGTTAGTTTTGGTTTGGGTTTTTTTTAATGGATATGACAATAAATGTTCTGTCTGCATGCAGGCAAAAGTAAGCAATCACACCTGAGGGGCAAAGAGCAGTGAGTGGTGAGGGAGCTGGTGAAGGCACAGCACCTGGCAGTCTGCATGAAGGAGCCAGCAGCATCTGGGGAAGCATAAGGTGAGTACCAGAATGGTGGGGAATGCTGTTCACAGTGCTGCTAAATTACCATCAGCCTTAGAGATGAACTCATCCAAAATCTGACTGAGGAAAACTCCGAAACAAAGAAAACCAGCTTTGAGTTTAAATCCTGTTTTTCATGACAGTAAAGTCCTGTATACAACCTGCCAGTGGGAAAAGTTTATGCTGAAATGTAAATTCACTGAATGGGGAGCATCTGGTGGGCTGTGTGCACTGGTTTTCGTGGCTTTCTCCTCCTGTTATACAGAAAACAGGATCATCCAGTGGTCAGAGTGTGGGCTCTGTTCCTGGCTGCTGGTCCTAACTTCAGCTGTTTTGCTCCAGGTTCTCATGAAGGGCCAGGAGTCACAGCCTTAAGACATAATATTAGATGTTAGATGTTAAATGGAAACTCATAATTAAGTTGGTCACATCCAGCTCTCTCTGATCACTGGAGAGAAGTGAAAATAAAATGAATCAACTTAGTGTCTGTAACTTCTTATCCACTGAGAGTACCTACAGCAGATACTTTTCTAACTAAACTGCCTTGGTTAGCTGCCTAAAATTGAGTGTGAGGTATCTGAGCCTGAAATCAGTAGGATTTAGACCCTAAAAAACCTTGAAGATCACTTATTTTGTCCAGTTTTTCATATTTAAAATGAGGCTGAGTCACATTTTCTTACCCTCAAGAAATGTCAATTGTATTATAAACTAATTGGGCACTGGGATACATGCACTAGCAGGTAGTATGGCTGGTAGTACAAAAAACATCCTTCTTTCTCTTGACAGAAGGTGACAACTCAGACAGATAGACCTCATTCATCCCTTACCTGACCATTTTTTTTTCCCCCGATCTCCCACCTCAGCTATGGGTAATTGTGACTTTCTCCAATGATCTTAAAGCAGCCATGGAGATAGATATTCTGACAGTGTCACTGTCAGATTTATATCATCTGAGAAATATTTTCTCTGAAACAAATGAAAATAAACATGACTTGGGAAAAGAAACAAACAACTTCACTTTGCCTTTTGTTTTAGGATCGCTTCCCAGCTCTACTATAGAAACAGAGTCTGTCAGAATGCCTATTTGTTTATATTCCTAACAAGATAAGTACGGCAGGACAGTCAGAAACTGCAAAGTAAATCACAGGTATGGTGATCATCCTTCAACTCCAATTTTAGAGCTCTCTTTCCTTATAGTAAGACAAAAAGCCTCATGTTAAGGAGATGCATTATAATGAAACTTGAATTAATTGAGTTGAGCTAGAAGACACCGAAGCAAGTTGCTGGGTTGTCATTTGTATGTTTCTTTCTCTTTTTTTTCCAACCCTATTTTGCACAGCAGCTTCTGGCATGCTATTTATTATAATCCTTGCTAGCAATGATCTTCCCCTAATTTATTCCATGTTGAGGCCCATCTGGTGCTTTAAACTCCAGTATAAGTTTTTATTAGAAAATGAGTTTCTGTGCTCATTCAGCAAATTTTGCTGGAAGTATTTATCAGTTCTCACTGGGCACTTGGAAAAACTTCAACAGTATGGACCAATTTCTCATTTTGGTCATAATGATGTATATATATATATTAATCCTATTGGTGGATATGTATGCAGTGCTTCTACTGTTCATTTATATCAGTAATATACACACACCCACATTACTATTCCAGTAATACAATGTAAAAGTCATTACAGGCTATTATAAGTGCACCCAGAAATCCAATGCATTATTTTGGTCCTTTGAGACTTCCAGCTGTAAATCTCTGAGTTGTTTGACATGAACATCTGCCATTTATTTCCCCTAGGAGAAATTAACTGGGAATATTTTGGCCCAAGCAAGCCTAAAATGCATTCTGCCCATATTAAAGATATCTGGAAAAGCTTTGCTGGAGAAGCTGAGATGTCCTTACTGGAAAAGAAATGAGTATTCCTATCAGGTTTAGTGGAGCTCTAAGGATATTATCTGTGTTTGCATAACAATAACAAAAATATACACCATGTCATTGAAGAAATCTGGGAACTTTCTATCTCTAAATTATCTGATGGAAATCATAGATGAGTCCTTTACCCATCACTGATTTTCCTTCAGTGGCTGCTGCAGAAAGTGTTGGCACTGAGCAGTTAATTTTTTATATACAGTCAACCACCATGTAATAGAAGATGTGTGTCAGCAGGGTCCAGATACACATCACTAGTCTCGTTGTAATCCAGAAATCTTTAAATTGTCACTCTCTAATGGAACAAGAAATGGGTATTCTAAATTCATAAGGATTTATAAACATTCACTGCTGCCATCTGACAGATATATGCATCACCTGCAGTTTTCTCATTCTTCAGCTCTCTCCTATGAGCCATGAGAAAATGATGTTCCTGTACCCGTACTGCAGGGGTGAGAAATCTTAAGAAGGTCAAGTTAGAGAGGCTGAGTGAACTGGATGACTAAAAATGAACCACAAAGGAAGAACAAGCCACTTAAATTGATAAATCATGAGACAAAAAAAAATAAATTGCATAGGAGCTTGCGTTATGGATGACTTACTTGCCTTGTGTTTGACAGGGTAGTCACTGGATGCCTTTATTCTAGGGCACAGAGACTGTTGTGTGGCATCGGAGTAATGTACAATATGCTGGGTTTGAGCAGTCAGTACAAGACAAAAGGGTTGTCAGAAAACCATTTTTCTTCCTCATGTAAGAAGCTGACATTTCATTATAGAAAGCAATAATCTCTGCCCACACACAAATAATATGTAAACCTCTTAAAACTGTACTTGGGAATATTGCCTGCAAAGAAGAAAGTTAGCATTCACTCCTGAAACTGGAAAGCATTTCAACTGAATTTCATTATTATCATGAATCAAGCTCAGCATAATCCACTAATGAAAAGACTATTTTACCATTAGAATTCACCCTGATAGCCCTATATTGACTCCACTTATCTGTGTTTGATGAAAATGGCATCCTAGTCTGATGTGACAAATGAAGAATCCATCATTTCCTACAGGGAATTTGTTACAGTCGAATCATCTTTGGCCTTACAAAAAATGATGACTAATTTATCATAGGAAGTGGTGTGGATTTAGCTTCCAGCCACTGGGCTTTGATCTGTATTCCTCCTCCAAACTGAAGAGCCCTGTTGCATCTAATGTTTCCCCTGTATGAATTTTCTTATTTTCTCTAATCAAAGCACTTTTAATTTCTATTTTTTGATCAAAGTATTTTATGCCCTTTACATTTCTAATACTGGTATTTTTTTCCATCTCTTAGACCTGTCTTTTTCTCTGTACAGAATATTAAATTATGCATCTGGCCAGATGTGGAATGAAATCACCTCTCAGTTCATATCTATTGATTGCAGGGTATTACTCTCCTCGAAAGCCTATGCAGACCTGCTGATACTATGGGTTTACTAGACATCAGCTCCTTCATTTCTGGGCATAGTGCTGTGTTTGGCTGTGTTGGAAGATCTGTTGCTTCCACAGTTCTCTCTTAGCCAGGGATCCTAATTGCTCTGAGTCCAGAGCTAAATAAATGTATCATATGAATAAGGAAATGGGAACAGTGACGTGGCTACTTCCTAGTTGTGTTCAGAAAATTGCTCTACATCCTCATTAGTTAATAGGTCATGGAAGAAATACAGTCTCTTCCAGCCTGTCCATTAATTCTGCTTCTGTCTCTTCGAAATCCACCAAGCGTGGTATTGTCTATAAACAATAGCAACAATAATGTGTTTTGGTGTCTATGATATGAGCATTGATCTGGGTATGAAAGAGGGTCTGGTTGAGAGCTCTGCAAGGCTTGCTGTTGTCGTAGAGATTGCTCAGTGTAGCTTGTCTTCAGTTCATGTGTCTATAGTCCCTTGGGATAGCCTCGCCCAGATATCAGGCTCTGTGGTACTGAATGCCTCATGCAAATACTAATTTTGTCATGTCTGTGCAAATGGTTCTGTCAATGATATTCAGAGCTGAGCAAGGACATACACTTGATAGTGTATACTCATTAATATACTAACAAGTGTATGTGGAGCTGGAATAACACCACTGTGAAGAAGCTGATTGTTCTTACTCCTATAGCATAGCTCAAGGAACTGGGACATTCATAAAGGGAAATGACAACTCCTAGGTGAGGGTGAGTTGATAAAGGACATTGGGTTTCCTAATTTCCACAGTGACCCTACTCATAAATCCAGCCACCCCTTTCTGAAATGTGGATTCAGAAATGTAGGCTGCACAAACTGACTCCTCCATAGAGGAGCACACCAGCACATGTCTAACAATGAGACTCTTCTGACAAGATCTTGTTTTCAGAATAGATTCTCTGGATTTGATAGAGCTGAAACCACAAGTGTAATTACGTACTGAAGAGAAATACAAGCTGGATTTGTAAGCCATTTGTGGAAGAATTCTTTAATGATCACCATTTATTTAATCCTACCCCAAAGAAAAGGATAGAGATGTGCTGTGGTTTTCTTGAGGGGTGTGTGTTTGTGTGTACATATCATTCCAAAGTACTTAATGTTGTGTAAATCAAAAGAAAACACACAGTAGCAATGCAAGGTGGTCAATAGGAGATTATGTAAAGCAAATAACAAGCAACTGTGAAATGCTTTTTTGACTGACAATCCTGAGTATAGCTGTAGATAGCTCCAGTTTTAGCCTCTTGTGATGAAATTGGGTAAGTTACCAGTTACAAGTAATTTGTAGTTTTAAATTACTACAAGACTCATGACATTTATCTTTTGGGACTGTTTCAGTGAGTAGTTCACTGCCACCATCTAACACATTTAAATAGGTAAAGCTGCTTTGGTCAAATTCTGTCCATCACTTACCTGTTCCTGCTGTTTCATTGGAAGCCAAAAATTAAATAGAAAAAAGAATGCAAAGTCAAACTGTTGTTGACAAATCACATTTTTTGAGATTTTGTTATTTCTGTTTAATTCTGCTTTTCACTGGAGAGGTGTAAGTACTAGTGACTGTTAACATTTTATTTACCAACTCCTCTGGACTGGAGAAAGTGATTATTAGATGTACAAACAGAGAAAGCTGGGTGGGAACTTAAGAATATTTTGATATGTTTCTGTCAGCTGGCATCTTCTCTGATAGCTGCCAGTTTGGTTTTCATTATGTGGAAAGGAAACCAGAAGGAAAGAAAACTGAAAGAAAGAGGAAACTTCATGGACAAATTTGCCAGCTGCATCCAGTGGGGGTGACACCCTGTCTCATGGCTCTGTGACACCCTTACCCTGTCAAGAGGCAGTTTTTGTGGTCAGATTGGAGCAGAACAACTTTTTTTTCCTCTGCTATTGATGTTTGTTTCTTTATCTACTGTGGTAGTTGAAGAGATGACCAGTGATGGAGTGGGATGAAAGAGAAACAAAGAAATAGGAAAGCAAGGCTAATGCCTCTGGCTTTCCTCAGAAAGTGAACCTAGTTGTCATACCATTCTCCTCATTGGTGGGAAATCTGGGCTTGCATCCTTGAGGAAAATCATATGGCAAGTGGATCTTTACACAGGTCTTCTCCCTCTGCCCTTTGTCAGCACAATGAAGAACTCTAGTGGGTCCAGAGAAGGGCCATGAAGATGGTCAGGAGGGTAGAGCACCTCCCATATGAGGACAGGATGAGAGAGTTGGGGATGTTTAGCTCAGAAAAGAGAAGACTCCAGGGAAACCTTAATGCCTTCCAGTACCTAGAGGGGTCCTACAGGAAAGATGAGGGACTTGATATCAGGGAGTGTAGTGATAGGACAAAGGGATAATAGTTTTAAACAGAAAGAACATAGATTTAGATTAGATATAAGGAAGAAATTCTTCACTATGGGGGTTGGTGAGGCATTGGAACAAGTTACCCAGAGAAGCTGAGGATGCTTCATCCCTGAAGTGTTCAAGGTTGGATGAGGCTTTGAGCAACCTGGTGCAGTGAGAGTTGTCCCAGTCCATGGCAAGGGTGTTGAAACCAGATGACCTTTATGGTCCCTTCCAGCCTGTTCTGTGATTCTATGGTTCTATGAATGTGATTATTTTCACTGAAGTGTCTATGGAACAGGAAATCACCCAAAAGAGGAAAAAAAAACCCCAAAAACAGTTCATCTAGTATGTAGCTCCAATATTTCTAAGTATCTTGTGATTATGAAGAGGAAAAAAGAGGTCAACTGCCAGCAGACCTCTCAGATAAGTACATCTCGTGGACATCACCCTGCTCCAAAGAGGAGTCAGACTAGGAAAACTGTTCAAGCAGTTCATTGATGAACTTTGGTGAATACAGTGCCCTATTCCAAAAATATGGCCTCCTTTAGCACCCTCAATTTTTAACTGGTTTCAGTCTTTGCACAATTTTCAGTTTTAGCAACACTGATCTGTTGTTTACATCAGATTGTTGATGAGAATATTAAACAGTTACTGTGTTCATATTGATCCTTGACAAAATTGCCTAAAATCACTTCTGTTTGTTGGTGATTAATTAACATTAACTACTATTTGTGGGCTGTCATTTAGTCAGCCCTTGATTTATTTGATGGGTGATCCAATAGTATAGCACATCATGTTGTTTTAAAAATTAATCTCATCTCCAGATAAGACCGTATTTCCTGCTGTGACAAGTTTCTCACTACTATTTTAACTAACAAATAAATTACTTTTCCCTAAGTCAAGTCCGTTTTCCCTGTGGTAGAACTTGGTAAATTATCTCCCTGTCTTTCTGTTGACCAGGAAGATTTATCTTCCTGTATTCTCCCCCATCTCGTTGAGGACTGGGAATTAGAGATGCTGGTGGATAGCAACTGGGCAAGGCTAACCCACCACAGTTCCCCATGATGTGGACCTCTCTGAACCTGTGATAGTCTTGTGCTGCCAAACCAGCAGGGAAGTTAGACCTCTCCTTGCTTGATGAGAGCATGGAGACAAGAAGTTGACTCCAGCTCAGAGGAAAGCAACTGGGGAAGTTCTGGGAAGAGCAAGTTCCCTCTGGGGCTCATTGCTACCAGCACCCCACATCTTGCTCAGCTAACTGAGTTCCTGGGACCTGGATCATCCCTGCATGTTGGTCCATGTCCTTCTCTCCTTCCACCAACCTATCTTGTTGGAGGCAAACCTTGGTGAGAGAGCCCTTAGGGTTGCCTGTATCCCTCCCTTGTACCCTGCTTGTGTCTATAAAAGAGAACCAACCCAGTGGAAGATATTTCTGGGGGAAATTTGTCCCTGTCTGTACTCATAAGACACTGAAAGCAGAATAACCCCCACACAGACATCCTGTCCTGGCAATGGAAACATAACCATTGTGAGTGGGACACTGCTGCCTGGCAGCTGCCGTGCCTCTGGGGTACAGGAATGACGTCGTATTTGGGTGCAACCCTGATGGGACTGTGCATAGTAAAAGGGGGTGCAGATGTACAGATAGAGTATTTCATCTCCTGAGAACTGCATTAATGGACATTGAATTTCGTACTGTGGTGTTTCCTTCAGAAACTCCTGGAAACATAATGATCACCAAATCGTCCTGTAGGAAATAATACTTCAGCACTGTAGCAACAGCGTAGCTCAACGTGATACCTCACGGGAAGGAAGATTAATTTATTTAAAACACAACTAATTTCAGTCTCTCACATTCACAAGCACGGAAATGCTTTTAAACAGCCTGCCCAGCGTTCAAGCTCTAAGACACCTGTATCCAGGGAATCTGTCCAGGATGGTTTTCAGTGACGTGGAGGACAAGGAAATGGGTTTTTGAGACCCTCTCCACACTTCCTGGCTTCTTAGGCACGTGCTAGTAGTTTTGGATGTGTGTCATTATACCACCAGGAGCTGACAGTGAGTAATCTCTTTATCCTGTCTCACCGTTGTGAGTCATCACGTTTTAGTCACTGCCTCCGTTTCAGGGCTGGCTGTCAGAAGAAATTGCAGGAAGCTTTGTGCTAGGATCTCAATGACCTGCTACTGTAGGTGTCAGCACCATGTGCCATTTTGCAGCCCTTCTTCTTCTGGTGTTTTGCACCTGGGCATCCACATTCAGTCTACATTCATATCAGTGTAAACATCTCTTCTACAGTTTATCGCACCCCTAGGAGATTCCTGGGCTTCCATTTTCTAGTGCTTTGTAGGCAAGTTGGTACATGCTGGCAAAAAGCTGATAGCTATCTCTTATGATTCGTAATTTTTCATCTCACAAATCTCCCAAGCTCCTGGTATTGCCCCTAGCATTTCAGCAATATACTACAGCAAACTTTTCTCCTTCCTGACCTGGCATTACAGCTTACTTCCTTCTACAAAATGATTTTTTCTATAAATTCTAATCCGACCTTCATATGCTCTCTGCTTTACTGAATTATGGTGTGCTTTGTAATGCGCCTTGCTACTTTCTCATCCTCCTTTATTCACTTTAGATTATCCCTGTTCATTTAAGACAAACCAAAAAGTTTGAGAGCAAAAGGAAGAGACATCTGGTGTTGGTAGGACAGACAAAAAGAAATGTTTTGAGTAATGGAAAAAAAGTATTGCGTTCATTTCTAAATAATAATATTGTAAATACTCCTTCTGCAAGTCGTCATAATAGTCTTTCACTGCCTCTGTGGCTACATAGTTATCAAGGGGCAGCTAATTAACACTTCATTTGTTATTTTACAGATTTCACCTGACATCAGTTAGAGACCTTGATCCAAGTTCTCTGTGCAGCTTTCATAGTTGGGAATAGCATCTGACCCTATCCTGAGATTAAGAGCATAGTGATCAGTGACAAGTAATTAATACAAAGTTCAGTTCCACAAATCCCAGTTATGAGAAAGTCCAGGTGTTCAAATGAGAAGTGAACTTTGCAAGAATGAGGGAGACATTTCTAATAAGCTCACATTAATTAGAAGAAACACAGCTCAAACTATAGTTTCTGATTCACAAGCCTGTCAGCTGTTTCCTATGGTCTTTTGGGGAATTCCTGTGGTCTTTCTTGAGGTCTTTTATTTATTGTTCCCATTCAAATGTTCCCTTGAAGTTGACATTGTTCTGGTTTCCCGTTTTCCTGGCAGCGTTGCATCTTGCAGCACTGCGCAGAGCCCAAAGTCTGCATGGTCATCTCATTGGGCTGCCTGGATGTAGGGTCTCTTGGTGCAGCTGTCATGGTTGACCTCTTCTTTTGCACACGATGGGTGGCTTATAAGGGTCCTGCATTTCCTAATACCCACTGCCCACAATCTCAAAGAACTTTATGAACACTTCTCTCTAAAAACTTCAGCAGAGCTCAGGAAATATTGGTCATGAGCTCAGAATTGTCTACTGGATTTAGCATCTTCCTTTTTTTTCCATGTGAAAGTGTTATTTTAGTAGGATTAGTAGGAAAAATAAAATACAGGAATGAGGCTAATGATAAAGAATGATACAGGAAATTTGTAAGGAGGGTATCCAGTTTTAACCTGAATCCTAAACTGTGTGCTGTTATGTGTAACTGCAGTCTGGCACTACTTTTAATTCATTTTCTTAGGCCCATCAAGGAAAGCAGAATAAACCATGTCTAGTTTTCCTCTTGATATTTCTGTATCCATCAGGCTGTTTCAAGTAGCCTGAGAGTCATTTCACATTATGACCATTTTCCTTGAAGTTAGGCCAAGACAAGAGTGGACAATTAAAATTAACTACTCAGCAAAAACAAAGGCTGAAGTGTGATCAAGGTTGGCTGTTTTGTTTGTTTGTTTTTCCCCTCTCTAGGCACTTCAGCTCCCTGGGCTCTGTCCTCCTCTTGTGTATGGCACTTTGAAAGGCAATGACAGATTGTAAATTCAACCCAAGGTTGCTGAACCATTCAGTAGAGTCAAGGGAGGCCTGATGAATTTCTTTTATGTGTCCAGCATAAACGTGTATTATACAGTCTTTAACAATGTGAGTGATAGGCTGAAGTTTGTTGCGGTTAGGCTACGATCAATCACCATTCCTCTGTTTATATGGAAAATCTCTGCACCTCCTGTCAGTTGCCTAGATGCCATTCTGCATAATCTAGTATCCTTGAGCTAAGACAAATCCTGGCCATATGTTTATGATGGGGACAATAAGCTTCAGCTTCGGCAGTGGCACTGTGTGAATGAATATAGGTGTCCACGACTGCTTGAGATGCTGTAGGGTATCCAAGGCAGCCAGGTGGCTTAGGCTTGTAATAGATCAATGCCATTGGTGTGGCAACTGGAGGTTCTTGCATATTGTTATGGAGTGATAGATCTTTATCGTTCATGCAGTCTGGCATTTCCTTAAAAGGCAGCCTGGCATTTCCTTAAAACAGTTGGTTTAAAGTACCAGAAATTGGAATAGGAGAACTTCAGATAACTTAGACAGAAATGCTGAGGTGTGCAGGCTTTGTACAGAGTTTTTTCTGAATTCAAGTCCTGCAGTTATGGCAGAAAGGTAAGCTCCTCTCTCTCCCCAATAAGATTAAACAACATGATTTTGCACAGAAACCTCTAGCCATCAAGTTTAACACCTGCTTCCATTCAGAAAGCTTATCCTTGTCAATTTTATTATGTTTTCCCTGAAAAATAAAAGGAAAAAAAACAAAAAACAGTTGAATCTCTTTTCCACATGTCTGGTTAGAACAAATAGAGTTTTAGGAAGAACATTGGTTACTCTGTGCTTCACCGAAAGTCATGCTTGAACACTCCAGTCTCTTCTCAAAGGACTTAGTAGGCGAACTGGCTGTTCCAGAGGTCAAAGCCCACCATGGAATAACACACTGACATGTCCCTGAATAGCACATAGATATCGCAGAGTTGGTCCCTTGAGCTACAAAGGGCACCAGAATGGGACAGGAATTATGCCTGTACCAGGATGTGAAAATACTGCCAGGTCACATTTGTCAATATAGAACACAAAGCTATACCTGCAGCCAGGTCTGCAATGAAGCAGGCTGGACAATCAGAAGACAGTGCTTCAGCCTGTTCCTGCAGAGTTTACAGGTGTACAGGAATCTAGTCTGGTCTGCAGTAGCTCTGCCTTCATCATGTTGCTGAAGGTTATGGAAACTACGGCACAAAATCAACAGCCCTGGGCAGACGGCAAAATTAACTTCGTCAGGGTCTTTTGATACTGGTATTTATAAGGAGACAAAGATGGAAAATGTTGATTTGGTATCCTGCAGTGGGCTGCAGCTTAAATGCCAGCTTTAGATCAGGAGATTTTAATGAGAAGTGCTGGACTCCTTCTGATGGGAAGATTAAATGACTGATTTATAGATATACATGTTTTAAGGAAGATTAAGATTATTAAGATTATCTGGCCTAATTTCCCTCAGTGTTTACCCAGGGCTAGTTAATGTTTAGGTAAGATGGACAGGTATAAAGACTGCTTAAAAATCTTCATTCCTTCCCTAAAGCTTTTCCTTATTTACAGTAAACTTTCATTGCAGGGTGGTTATTTTGTCGTTGTATTTCTTTTCTCATCACCTGTTGGATGGAGAAGGTTAAGGTTGTATTCAACTGTTGTTTTAATAGGAGACTGGCAGATCTGTCCAGCTGCCCTCTTTTTGCAGGCTGGAGGTGTGACAGGTCACACTCAAGTGGTTGCCAAAGTAAAACAGCTGCTACTAGTCCCCAGAAACGTGAAGTCTCAATGGACTGTGGCATTTAAAACGGACCTCACAGCAGCTGCCACGACTTCCTTGATCTTGTGCACACCCACAGACCACTCGGCTTCCTACGAAGAGCCTCAGCCGCCCATTGCCAACCTGCTGCCTCAGATGGCACAAAAGACCTAGAGGAGAGGTATTAGAAGGCAGGTGCCCCAGCCTGACATCTTTCTACTGCTGTTAATGTGGTAAGAGAAATCCTGGCAGCAGAAATAAACACTGAGCAGCTCGAGCTCTGGAGGGTAGGATGTGGAGTTGCTACCTATGACTGCAAATGGAAGAAGAGTACTGGAACACTTCATTATTAACCACACATAACATGCTAGGGGGGGAGATTATTCTTCCAAGTAGGTTTTTCTTCTTCTTCTTCTTTTTTTTTTTTTTTTAATGTAATTCTTTTGTATGTTTGTTATTTGCTAAGAGGCAGAATGACTATCAAATCATATGAGCTATCTGAAACTTCCCCCAGAGATTGAACATCTCCTGCATGGAGTTTTCTGCGTGCACATGATTGGAATGTCAATCTTCCCTCACCTGGAACCATAGTGGAGTATTTTAACTGGATGTCTTTATCAGTTTTCTGCTGACAACCTGTCAAAACATTCCTTGGGAATGACTCATTTACAAATGGCTTTCCTACCTTTCTCTTCTCCTCTCACTCTTTTGCACTCTCTCCTTTAATTGCGTGCTATAAAAAGCTCTAAAAGAAGGAGAGTTTAAAAAGCAGTGTGTTTCATATAAATCAAGGGTGGGGTATTGCCAGGGCTGGAACTTCCTGCAGAAAATGGCACACCCAAGCTCGTTCCTGTATAGATTTGATGGACTATAACACCCATACTCAAAGCAGTGACCCATGCTGACTGCTGCCACGTTTATAATGGTAGCTGGTTGTCTCACCAACCATTTTCCATGTCATTCCTGGAAGGAGAGTTTCTTTCCAATCCCCAGTATTTCTTGTTGAGCTATTTTGCTGTTGTAGCACATGAAGACTGATCTTACGAGCTTTTATCTTACGTATACATACTGTGGGAATCACACTCATCAGTACTAGGAAAGGTGTTTGATGTTGGCTGGTAATAATTCCCTGAGAACATGAAGGGTTGGAAATTAAATTCCCTTGCTAAGGAAGAGTCTCTTAAACTTCCTTTGAATGTCAGTGCTCTGTTTGCCTGCGAAGAATTGGAGATTTCTATTGAAATTTCCCCTTTGCATTGAAGGTCAAGAGCAAGTCAGTTATTATTAAATACATTTCCATAAGGATGCATCTTCTGTATCACTGGAGAAGAATTACTGCCTCTTCCAAGGGGCATCCCCTGTTCTCCTCTGACTTCTGTGTTCCTCCCTACCCTTTTGCTCATGTCCTGGCTCCTCCTTGGAGGAGACCTTACACATAGGTATTTCAAAACTAAGACAAATTATCTGCCAGCACTCTGCTCTCTCATATCTTTTCTCCTACTAAGTGGTGTAAGATTGGACTAATCTTTTCTCTCTCACACATCCACATTCTGTAAATTGAGTTCAAATGATTTTGAGGAGTATAAATCAGTCCAGCACCATTTTCATGAATATCTAATCAACCTAAAGACAGTTTGAACCCAAGGCACTTGTGGATCCAGTTACTTGTTTTCACTGTTTGTGTGTTTGTTATATTGAAGTTAATTGGAAAGAACAATGCAAAGAATCAAGTAATAGCCAGTATCTGTTATCTTCATACAGTGACAAGAATGTTCTCAGTGATGCAACTCCTGGTGACTTCATATTTATCTATATGCATATAGGCAATACTGTGCTGTACTTAGAGTAATTTACTGAAGCTGCTAGAGATGAATTAAGAATGTATTAACTTATCTATCTAGTGGCTTTCTTGCTTTATAACCAGTTTTAATTGACAAAGGTTAGCTTTAGCCTTAGAAAGTGACTTTTCTTCTATAGTTAGTGGAGGAGGAAAGTACAAGTCAGAACAGAAGGCTTAGAGAGGTGCTGATAAATCACCCTGAAGCTGTTTAAAAAGAAAGAGGTGATGGAAGCCCATAAATATAGAACCGACTCATGGTTTAGCTCTACGAGTGGCTTTCCTGTGAAAACCTCATGCATCTAGTGAGAATTTAAGCCTTTACAGGGCAGGGGAGTTTCTGTCTTTTCTGCCTCTGTGCTCAGCATCTAATCCCACGACTGTATCCCAGAAAATAATGGGGTAGAAGAGGTGACTTTAAAAGGCTACGGGACCACAGGAAGCTGTGCTCCTCCCACTGCTCAAACATATTTTATTGAAGCTGCGTCTAGTTGCGTTCTGTCATCAGATAATTAGCCACAGCAAGTGGATCTATTTGCCTGTGCTAGTTAGCAAGGATGATTTCATGTTCTTGGCTTCTAGGGTGTAATTCTGTTGCCCAAATATAGATGTCATTGCCCTTGGAGATGTGTAGTAACCCAGCAGGCTTCTATCAGCTAATCCACCAAGATGTAGGTCTTACACAGATTCTCTGTCATATCTGCCTAATCCTTATGTATACACTGGGAACCTAAAGCTAAGAGGCCAGTGTGTCGGCAATGAAACTGCACTTCAAGCAGCTACCACACTCTGGACTCTGGGCTGTCTGGATTTATTCATAGTCAATGAAGGTCTGGTCTGTGAAGTTAGTGCAGTTTACAGAATGATTCACCTGACTAAATGAAGGCAGCTAATTCAGGATAATCCAAACAGTGATAAAGCTGTACGAACTTTAAAGGGAGCCTGCAGTAAGTTTCCGAGGCAGAAACTGTACACTGCAGATGCATGTCAGAGTAGATTTAGCCATGTGTTCATCCTCTAGTGTTCAATGAAGGCATTCCTAAAAAGATCCACTTACAAAACTATTGCTTGAAAAGGCAGTTTCTGGTTGTGGCTTCCTTCTGGAAAGTCTCTCATCATCCAAACAGAAGCAGCCACTGATAATTTTTTTTTTTATTTCAGCTTTGCTGGTACTAGGATGATCTTCTGGTACTTGGGGCCCAGCAGTCTGACTGCCACTCACTCCCAGTGAGTGTGGCCCCTGCACAGTTGCCAGGCATCACACCACGGTGCTCCCTGAGCTGCCTCTTCCGTACCACCACCTGCCTATTACATTGAGAAAGAACAGCAAGGTCTTAACTGGAATTAATACTCCTTACTGCTGTTACTGTGTTTCCCCATGACCAAATACGCTATTTGCTGCTTTCATGTTGAACAACATTTTAAGTTCAGCCACTGTTTGGAGACAAGCGCATCTTTGGATTTAAGTGTGAAATCTCAAGAAGTCATCCTGCCCAAGGACAGAATCTGGTCCTTGTGTAGGGACAATTTCAGCAGCGTGAACTACTAGCAGAGGCAAAGGTGCTGTTGCTGGCAGTAAATAAAGACCATCTGGGAGGCAGAACCTTCACTGAAAAAAGTACCATGAATAAAATCTAGAAAGGTAAAGAGTGAGGATGGCAAGAGCGTTGCTTTGCTTGCTAAGCAGGGAAAGCAGATGGAAAATAAATGGTTAATTTTAGAAATTACCAAGGCCAAAATCTGGTGGTACAAATAGAACTAAAAAATTGTGAGAGCTTCTGCTGAGGAAACCTATTGACAAATGAAAGAGATGAGGCAGTGGTGAAAGTGTTCAATACAGGCTTTATTTCACTACATGTTTATTCAGCCACAAATCAAGTTAAATGGGAATGAGACATTGGTGATAGGATGTCATTATTTAAAAAGTGGTGTGAGGAAGGGATTTTTTAATCCAGATTTTTAAGTGAAAACTCAAGAATGAACACTTCTGTCTGAGGAGTTATAAGAATTATGTTATCTTCAGGTATTTACATTGTAGGCAGAGAGTAAGTAGTTCAATAAATGGCTTATAGTGTTTAGGGGTACATGCTCAATTTAATAAGGAGCTAACTTTTTTAGAGAGTTTTGGATGCTGCAGAGCAGCTCATTCATTTCTGTGGTGTTCCACATTTTTCTTTCTATATGGAAAGGACAATTTACCAGCCAAAGTAACTGACCTGTTCACGGTAGGATTCATCCCACATGACTGTGCACATCAGTCAAGAATCTTTCAAAAGTTTTTGACTTCATCTGTCACCAACAGAGATACAAAAGAGTGTCACTTGCAGGTTGCATGAACATCACAGACAGCAGAAGTGGCTCTCCCCTCTTCCCTGCCAAGACTTATCTCTGTATCTGTCTTACTCTTCTGAGGGATACAGAATTACAGAGGACATTTCCTATAAGGAAACCCTTTTCTTTTTGGTTTTTTTTCTGACAGCATTGTGGCAAAGCAAATTCTTTGGAACTGATCATGCTTTGCAGCAGAAAAAAAAAGAAAAAAAGGCTTTAATTGATGTTAAAAACTTCTCTTCGGATATTTCAGAGAAAAAAAAAATGTGTGAGACTCTAGATGAAAAACCAGTATGTGCATCTTTGGGTGCTTTATGACTTTGTTTCACAGTCCTCTGATCTGGGAGTGTAACTGAGTTAGCAGATAATAGATTTCTCTGATGATGAGGATGATTTTGTAGTTGTTACTCTGGATCAGACCCAGGATCTACCTAGAATACTATTGTGCCTTGAGGTTTAGGTGAACCTGACTGCAGTGGCAGTGTACAAAACTGTTTTATTCTGAGTAGTTAGAGGCTAGTCAAAGACCAGAAGCCTGAGGGGTTTTATTCAGACTAAACTTCTTGTTCGGCTTTTTGCTTTTCATCTCAAAACAGTGGCTATTTTATTTGAGCATAAAAATTTAATTTCACTGGGGGTTGCTTCTGGGCAGCTCTTACTTCTAGTGGTACCCTGTGACAGTCTGTTCCACCATTTCAAATGGTTCATTGTCTGAGAGAGCTTTTCTTCCCCACTCCACTCCCCCCATTTGTTCTAGTTTTCCTTTTACTTCCTTAATTTTGTTATTAGTAAAGGTGAACAGAGGAGGGCACAGTCACCCATCCCATAGCTAGTGAAATCCAGTTTCTTTTGACTAGGAAGATTTCTGTGCTCATATGTGAAGGAACAGAGATCATCACCTTCTACAGCCAAATCTGATCACTCTTTCAAGCTAAACTGCATCTTCTCCTTCTCTGAAATAGTCCTGCTTTCTGCTAACCATGTCTGGTTCCCTCCAGCTCCACAAATAATTTTGTTTTCTAGAGTTACTCCACCTTTTGGTGTATTTGTACCATGCATTTGTTGGTCTGATGGGAGGAACTTTGCGAAATATGTTCTGCATTGCACCTTTCCTGCTTTGAATAAATGACTTTTAAGCCATGTGCTAATAATTTTATAGGTACTTGCAGCTTCCTTTCCTTGTCAGAGTGCTTTGCACATAAAAGCAAAGAGTTGCATTGTTTTAAACTATTAGCAGATCTTTAACTCAGATGGAATCTATCTTTTAAAAATTATATAGCTAGACACTTACAGCTACTTCTGAAGTACCCAGAGATGCACTTCCACATTTCAACCCCAGGGTTGCATGAAGACTGTGGAATCAAAGCTAGCAACAACACTTGATGTCACTTGATCCACAGCTCCTGGAATCATTAAGTTCTGCAGTTGTGAGAGATTCATTTTAGATGTCAAAGCCCCAAAATAAAGGATTTTGTGATCATATTTCCTCTGCGTGCTGGTGTAACTGTTCACTCAGGCAACTCCTGTGTTTGTCACCACAGTCGACAGAATGACAGAGGTATCAAAGATATTAAGCTCCTGTAAGTTTTATTAAAGTAGGTGGAAGGATAGAGGATTTATTCAGCTGTTAGAATGAGAAGAGAGATTCAGTGACTGTCCCTCATAAAGTGGAGCCTGTAAGGGGAGACCAGCCCCTGCAGCATGTAACAGGACCTGCATATATGATGCTTTGCTGGTTCCTCTGCTCACACAACACCCTGTGAAATTCCTGTTTCAGAGAATTGGTCGTAACCTGCCCAAACCCTAAAGATGCAAGAATCTCAGACATGAGATGGCAAATAAGAAGAATCACACCCCACCATACACCGTTCATCTTAAGTCTCATGACATTTAGGCAAACTTGTGATTTTGTGGGTAAAAGGGAAAAACTGATGCCTGGATGTTGAATTCCGTGAGTCTGTGACCCTGAATCTCTCAAATTTAATGTGGAAATGCACTGGTGTGTTACTGGATTTGATGGCTAAAGCAACCTAAAAATAGGATGTGCTGAGAAGCACAGGGAATATGACAAACATGGAAGACATCTCCCATGTAAGATCGCATCATTTGTTCTCTGACGGCAGAAAAACCCAATGTAATACTTCCAGAGCTGCCCAGGGGCTCTTAAAATTCAGGTGCCAAGTAATCCTGCATAAGGACAAGATATTATTGCCATGCTGTGAAACACCAAGTCTCTCATTAGATGTCCGCAGTTTTGCTGTCTTGTCTTTCTTTTGATTGTATAAAGTCAAATATGGCTGTTTTCTGCCATACATGAGCTGTTGTAGTAACCTCATCACGGATCAGACAGGGATTACGTGCCCAAGATGATTCCCAAGGATGTCAATTTAGGAAGAAGAAGGGAGGATTAACACAACCCACCAGACTGGGGAATGCACAGGAGAAAAAAAGGTAAAAAGCTAATTAGCCATGAGAGCAAGTGGGGCTGTGTGTAACCACGTAATGGGTGCACGTCAAGCTGGTAATTATCATGGCTTTCCCATCAACACTCTCAGACCAGTTGGGCTGAATGGACACACCACTTTTGTTTCAGGTATATCAAGTTCATTGAATTCGTTGCCTGGTCCTAGCAAAAGGTCTGTGCTTTGCTATCCTACGTGCCAGGAAATCAACACGTATTCAGCAGTGACTAATGTAACACTGTTTGCCTTGGATTTTTTTAGATATACTTTCTTCCCCAGCAGCACAATTAGGAATTCATTACATTCTTTTCACTCTTCTAATGAAGCAACCAAACAGTTTGATCTTGTTAGAAAAGGGCAGTCATGTAAATTAGTAAGAAGTCGAATTCAGACTAACTTCCGAGTTCATTTACTTGACTTCAGAGCTCTCCCATGAGACATTCCCATGCCAAGAGTTCATCTCCTGGTATGACAGATGTTAGTCCATGCTGGTTTTTCTACCCCTAGGATTTTGGTCTGTAAATTTGTGTTTTCAGGGGTAGTAAAACATTTGGAGAGAATGCTACAGGGATTAGGTTTTGGCTACTCTTCCACATCTGCCCTTTGGGGCTAGGGAAATATTTGTGAAGATAACTTCAGTACAGATTTGGAAGCATTCAGATGGTCTGGGGATGGGAAATACATAAATAAACTGTGTAGAGAGATGCACAAATTGCATTTAACAGCTGAGCCCATGAATCACTGTTGTTAGAATACATTTGATTTTCTGTGCACAACAATTAAAGGAAATAGCTTGCAGGTGAATATAGAGAGGGTAGATTCAGGTCTCTGCACAACAGTGATGGCTAATATAATGAAGATCTAATGAGGACAAAATTGAGATTCAGAGTTACAGATGGCATTCCTTTCCATTACTGTTTAGGACATTATTTTCTTCAAGGATCTGTAGTATCATTTTTTCTGTGGTGCTTTAGAATAGAACCAGCTGTCAGTAGGACTACATATATAAAATGGCTGGGGACTGTGTTAGGGGATTATGCCATCTAATTTTAGCTGCTTAAAAGCTAAGAGCCTTGTGTAAGTCAGCTATCTACTGTCCCTGTAGATTTGGTGGAAATACACTTCAACGCGACAACGAAATTCATCTTAGCACCCATCTCAAAGTATTAGGTCCTGAAAATCCTACAGAATTTCTGCTTAACTTCGTAGACTTTAAACTCTCAAATCATCCCAGTTTTTGCCAATACTGTGTCCCGTCTGTCTCAATTCTACCAGTGGGCACATGAACAACTTCTGTTGTGCATCTAATCAAGTTCACTAGGGTTAAGGATCTAGGGATTCTTCCAGCTATCCTGTCTCTGGTCGCTTATCTCAGAACAAGTTAAGACTCAGACAGCCACACAGTTTTAATAATTCTTTCTTGTCTTAGGGCAATATTTAGGGCATGACTTAG
This sequence comes from Actenoides hombroni, assembly GCA_024336885.1. Classification (NCBI taxonomy): domain Eukaryota; kingdom Metazoa; phylum Chordata; class Aves; order Coraciiformes; family Alcedinidae; genus Actenoides; species Actenoides hombroni. The sequence continues at coordinate 24,652,628 of WUAM01000395.1, forward strand.
GACTTAGGGCATGAGATGTCAGAGACAGGTTGAAACCCTTTTTTGATGTCTTTAAAATGACACTTCCTACCTTCTGTGACATGTCAGAACTTCACAAGGGAGACAAAACTTTTCCAAGTGCCTCAGAAGTGTTTTCATGCTACTGTATTTGAGGTGCAAAAAGATTGACGTGTCACAAGCAACCTCACATAGGAAGAGAAATGCACACAAGTTATAAAACTTGTATGAGAAGAACCAAATGTCAGTTTTGCTGTAATGGTTTATGCCTGAGCCTGCTCTGAGGTGCATAACTCACCCTCTGTACTGCAGAGGAGGCCTTCTGACTTCAAGTTGAAAGGACCCCCCAGGGTTTAAACATTGCAATACTGATTTTTTTCTCCTCCCTGTATTCAAAATCCAGTGGCCCTTGAGGCCTGTGAAAATGTTACATACATGGGTGAACCGAAAATGCACAGAATAGTAGGGATATATTATTATTCTGTTATTATTTCCAGAGATCACGCACCTTGTACCACTCTGATCAGTAGCAGACTAAGAAAAATACCAACTTTCTGTGACTACCTGTGTGTTCGCTACAAAGCTAACTTCTTCCCTGGCCAAGTACCTCTTCTTCACTCTTCTTTCTCAGACAACGTCTCCTGGGGCCTGATGTAAAATGAGATTTCACATTTATGAGCAGCTGCTGTTGTCTAAAAGCCTGTGGAGACGCTGAACTCAACAGCTGTTTTGTGGTAACTGACTTCACCTTCTTGTGCCTGTTGTCCTCTCTCTGCTTTTCTTTGGGTGTGTTGGGCTCTGACAGGCTCCTCAAGAGGCAAGCTGTGGAGAGCAGGGTTTTGAGCCTCTCCGTCTATCTCAATTACCACTTGGAGTTTCATTTTGGCTCCTTCTGCTCAACAGGAGGCTGTGGGTCTCAACCGTGTGCTGTGCAGTAAGAACCATCATCTGAATGGTGTTTTCCCCTGTACCAGCTCTTGTTGGCTTCGCTTGTGGGGACCCCACCTGTTGGATGAGGCTGGTAAACTGCTGTTGGTTCTTTTCTGAGATTGCAATCATAATCTTCAGAAGTTTATTGATTCCTTGTAGTGATGTTGCAGGTGATGCCATCTGGAGCACTGACATATCTGCAGCCTTTTCCGCCTCTCCTCATCTGGTTACATTCTCTTTTGTTTCCTACAAGGACTCTGCCTCTCCCTCCGCGCCTTGAGAGCTGCGAAAACATTTTTTGTAGTTCAAGCCATAGCCTCAGATGGTTCTCTCACCATCATTGTTGCAGTGTGGCCCCTTTCCCAAATCTTGGAACAGCCGATTTCTGGCATCTTCTCCTTGACGTTTGTTAGGATGCAAAAGCAGTGGCAGGCCTGAAAAATGGTGGTGTCCTACCCATACAAAAGTGTGGAGTTCACTACTAAGCTCAGCTCAAACCCTAGTTGAGGTCTTCTGATTAATTTTCATGTATGCTCCAGTAATACCCTCAAAACACATGAAGTCCAACCTTTTAATCTTCATGGTTTGGGAAACCAATGCAGAATCCTATTGTATTTTCTTTCTTTTATTGTCATCCTGTAGTGCAGGGATACCAATACATATTTTTTTTCACATCTGTCTTTGCTTTCTGCCTTGCCTGTTCAACCTGTGAACTTCTCGTGGTAGGACTGTCATTCCTGAGTAGCTAAGCACTGGGCAGGCATGAGGCAATCTTAGTTGCGCTCTACTTGTTATAGGATGATTACATGGGCCACAGAAATATTTAACAACCTGTTTAAGGTTGTTTAGGTCAGGGGAACAACCTCAAGCAGCTCAGTTGCTCTAACCTTTCTTTCCTGGGGAGGGGTTTTCACTCTTCCTTGTACTATTTAGTTGTCCTTTATTTCTGGTTTTGGGCTCCAAACCATCACATGGAGGGGGATGGCATCATCTATATCTTCCCCTCTGGGAATGTCTTTCCTAGTGCCATTCCATAAAAGTCATGATAGCTGCAGCAGGTCTGATTTAGCTTTCTGCCTTGCTCTTCTGCTCCTTTTTGGGGCAATGAGCATTGTAATCTGTGACCAAATAGCTGCCGTATGGAGAAGTGCCATTTATTTAGAACTCTTTAGAGAAAGCAGATGCTTAAAAGCTTTAGTGAAGCAGACCGTATGCAAAGCTGTGTTCCCTGGCAGGCTTGTCAGGCCCTACTGGTGGGAGAACCCACCCCCATCAGACTATCCCACAGAGTTGTTTTTTTCTCTTTGTTTGCATCCTTGAAAAGAGATTTTCAGGTCTATGTGGGACTTTTCTATTTCCTTGCTAAGTACTCGTCTCAGGGTGCTCAGGAGTTATGACTATCAGGAATCAAGCTTCTCATATACTTCTTTAAATCTCTTTTCACTCTGTGCTGTTTCCTTCCTGCTGCTATAGGGATGATGGTCAGATTTCAGTATTTTCATTTAAAATTCATCCCAGAATTTAGACTTCAGAAAACGCCCAGGCCAAAACCTCAGAGTTTTCTAGAATATGCACATACTTCTCAAGAGGTACAAGGCGAAGGCCAAGCATACCCATTTCTCTGAGAAAATGATGCTAAAAGTGAACCTTTTTTATCTGTCATAAAAATCAGCTTGTTTCTCACTGCCCTATGTGGAGAGAGAGAATTGTTTTTTCTTCTGTCTGCTGTTTTCTGTAGCTGGAGATTATAATAATATCGTTACCCTGAGATAAATAGATTGACTCCAGATTTTCTGATTTGCACCAAGGTAACAGAGACCAGAATCGAGCTCCAAGTCTCCAGTTCAGGGGGGAAAAAAACAAACAAATAAAAAAACAGCAGCTAAAAAATCAGCTTTGTGGGTGAAAATAGGTGCTTAAGAGTTTAATCTACAAACCCAGGAAAAAGTGTGGAGGGTAAATGTTGAACATGGCGAGCTCCCTGCAGTCCATTTTCAACCCTGGGAGTCCCTCTGAATGAGGAACAAGCTGTCAGGCAATTATTTACTCTGCTATTTATGGAGCAAACCACACACATTTTCCTGCCATAGCAACTGGTGCAGCACTTGGTATTTGCAATGCACACACAATTTCTATGAATCATCATTAAAGTAATCATCTTTGTGACCAGTGGACTCTAGCAAGTGACTCATTAAGAGAACCACTGGAAAATAATTAGCACACACACTTGTTTATATGCCTGGGTCTCTGCAGAGGTCTTATTTTTGTTGTGGTTTGGTTTAACTCCAGGGGAATTTTGCTTTCAGTGTAAAACACTTGTTTCAATCAAGGTAATTACCTGTGCAGTACAGTTTTGTGTACAGTGTTTCCATTAAACCATCCCATTTATCATGAGGGTAAATGGAACAGTTCTAGTCCATTTTAGAGCAGCTCTTGGGAGTGGTCCAGCCCAGTGGCTTTTTGGGGTGGGGATGACATGTCTATGTTGATTTCAGCTTGAACATCTAAAATTGTATCTCTCTGAACACCTCATTACAAAATGCTTTGGATGCAGAGATTGCTGCCTCAGGTGCTTAGCAGGTTCTTTGAGGTCACAGCCATCTGTGACTTACTGTGGATTTCTTTTGAAAAAGACTCCCTGGCTTTTTTTTTCCCCATGTCTTGGTGTAGCTGACGTGCATGGAAACGGATCAAAGTGGTGTTTGTTTGTGTGTACTGATGCCAGTCTGGCAAATGATCTTTTTTTCAGCCGCGTTTCAAATGCGTTCTTTATCTGGATCCACTGCTGATTTCCGAGTCTGGTGCTTTTCAGCATTTGCTTAAGAAATGTTTATTGTGTTTCTAGCAGTGGTTTATTACAAGGAATTGGAAGCCTGTTTATACCTTCTGTGCAATGAAAACTCAAAGCTAGGTGCAGGATTAAAGTGCTTTAAATGTAAGTGCTTAGTGCTGCTTGGGCTATCGCAAAGCGTTCTCCAGAAAAGTAGGACTTTCTTATTGTCCAGTGTTCTAACTGCCAGCCCAAAACTGTCAGCTTCAGATCTCCACTGAGTATAAAGAGAATTAAGGTGGCAAGTGTAGGACTCAAGCACGCATGTGAGCATGTAATGCCATTTGGGATACCTTACTATCTTCTTTACAGCCTCTGGATGCTCCAGGAGGGCTGGTATCCTGGTGTGTCCTGTGAGATATTTGCTATATAGACAATTATTTCTCTTCTTTTTTCAACTAAGAATGATAAAAAAACCCCTGATGTTAACTGGAACATCTGGGTCTATTGGCCTTTTCTGTTCTTTCTCCTTTTAATGCTGTCTTAAGTCCTGGGAAAGTTGAGTAGATTGTGTTTCCAGACAAAAATTGAGATGTTTTATTTTTTTGTCATTTTCCATTTATTACTGCTTCTGTAAATTACCCTACTGCTAAACTTTTCAAGTGAATTTATGATTCTTTTTGGCCATCCTGAAACTACATTTATTGACAGATAGTATTTTCAACCTGAAGCATTCCTTCATTCTGATTACAGTACTAAAACTCAAGGAGAAGAGTCATCTCATGAATGGACAATAAACAGTGGTATCCATCACTCTCAGAAATCAAAGTTTATGTTCTATGAAATATAGACATATTAGAGTGATGCGGGTGATAAGCTGAGATATAATAATGGGTGTGATATAAGAACTAGAATAGAACAGGATGCAAGACTACCTAAAAACATAAACTTTCAGGAGCTGATGTCCTTTCCAAATAACATTCTGAAGGAGAGACTGGATTTTATGTCTCAGAATATATCCAAACTGAACAATTCTGTGCAACAGAGATAAAAAGTGTAGTTCCCAATACAGGAAAAATTATCCCCCAGGAGCTCAAAGATAACATAATTGTTATGGACCCAATGTAGCTGATTGTTTCTAAGATGCATCTTACCATAGAGGATCCAAAAGAGTATTTGTAGAGGCACTTTTATTTGGAAAAGGTGATAAAATTTATTATTTACTGCTGCTAACCAGCAGCCTGAGATTGAAAACAACAAGCTCCAATTGTGGATTTAGATTTCATATGCTCAGCAGATGCTGTAATGATGCTGGATGGAGCCCTGGAACATATGCATGATAAGTTAGTGGCCATATATCACGCTTCTCTTAGTTATCAAGAGCTAAATCAAACTAGTAAGCTCAGTGTGTGAAAATTGAAATCCAACAGTGGATTACTGTATCCATGAGTAAAAGATTGGCTTGATCTTAGAATCAGTCATTTCTTTTGGTTAAACCAGCATTAGTTCCAGGATAAGCATATTTAGTCACAAATATTGTTCCCATGTATCCAAGAGTAGAACAAAAATCAATCCACACTGAAGGAAGGTGGACAAGTTGGTGAAGGGGCAGGCAGATCATGTAAAAGAAAAAAAAATTAAAAAAAAGAAAAAAAAAAAAAAAGAAAGAAAAAAAGAAAGAAAAAAAAAGGAAAAAAAAAGAAAAAGAAGGAAAAAGAAGGAAAAAGAAGGAAAAAAAGGAGTGAAAATAAATTAGAGCTCAAATTCACCTTTTTATTCTGTTTTCTATACTTGTCATTTCTGCTGCATTTACTGTTTAAAGCATAAGCTGAGTCAAAATCACAACTTTTTTCAAGCAGCTAAGCAGCAATATTTTGTTTCATAGTGTTTATGCCTGATTTATGCTGGTGCCATAGTGTTCCACTCAGTTGCATATCCAATTCCATTCTTAATGTTGCTTCCACAATTTACAATGTTGGTGTCTGAAGATGTGAATGTTAGACTCTTGCTCATCTGTCCTGTGGTAGATTCTGCTCATGGTGAAGCTTCTGCCTTTTTTTGTGTGTGTATGAAAAGATTTTAGAAGATTTCCATCCACATCTGTGAATGAAATGCTGTGAGATTACCAGATAGAACTTGTTGATGTAAACAGCTATAAGAAAGCAAGCAGTACTTATGGAAAAGCAGAATCATTTATTAGATCACTATCCTCGTTAGTATTTTGTTCTGTTATTTGAAGAATCCATTATCTTGAAAGGCTTAAACATGAACATCAAAACCATGAACACCTATACTGGAATTCATATCTGCTACAATTCAACCCTTAAGAAATTAGGAGCTTAGTCTAAGTTCTATGTCTGGGATCTCATTCCACTCAGTAAAAAGAGATACACATCTCCACAGACCCGTCTCAGGCACAGTAGGGAAGGATTCTTCCCACAGATTAAACAACTGGAGTTTTGGTTTCCACGTGTAGGGGATGACAAATGCACTAAGTATCTAAATTCTCATTATAAACAATGTTAATGCAGTTAATGAAATAGAGAAAGCTACTCTACTGACCAGGAAATAGGCATGTTATTCAGTTCTCTAAACAATGAGGTGCCTTAGGTAGATGCGTGGGCTGGCAAATGTGACACTATCAGAGAAGATCTGCACCCTTCTGAAGACTGTGTGGGATGCCCTATAATGCCTTGAACACCAGTAAGGTCCCATGGTTCGGGAACTAAATGTGCCACAGATCTCTCAAGAGTGAAATCAGAGTTTTGTTGCCCAATGCACATGAAGACTTCTCCACTTTAGGCATTTTCCCCTGGAGCTGATTCTCCTCTGGGTTTATGATTGCATGAGTTGTGCTCTGAAGGTGTTTCTTTCCTTGCCATCAGCTCAGACATAGGTGACTATCTTAGATTAGATGCCTAATTTTTAGATGGCTGAAATTAGGTGACATAAATTTCTCTTTCCCTTTAGGGCTTAAGGGAAAAAACTTTACTTTCATTGCTGGAAATACTGTAGGGCTATTACATTTTATGAGTGAGGCACTAAGCGAGGAAATGTGATGTGTCCTTAATAGCAGTTTATATTTGCATGCTTAAAAGCCTGGAAAGCCTGGCTGTACTTTCACAACTTTTTGTGTGACTGGTGCGAAAACAGGCAGAAGAATGAAATAGTATTACACAATTTTCAGAAGAAAAGAAAGATAGCAGTTCAGTATATCCTGAAGCAGAGAGGTTTCATGAAACAGTGTTTCAAAGGTGGCTTGGGTAAGAGTTGTGAGAAATATTCGTAATACACAAATTAATAGAAAGTTTAGAGTTGATCCTCCCGAAATTTCTACTCAACCCTAGCGTTGTGCTGAAGACCTTCTCCGAATTCATGCCAAAGGCTCACATCCTTTATAGATCTACTGGTTGCTTCAATACACCTATACCCTGCAATAGCTTTACTTTGATTTGGTGATTATGTCCCTAATTTAAGATTCACCAAAGTCAGCAAGAATCTCTCCATCAAATACATAGGACTATGGAGTAAGTGCAGGGTGCTCAGTTCCACTACACATGATGTTTTGGTGCTATATCCATGCGGTTTGGTGGCTTTTTTTCCAAGTTAAAGTCTTCCAAGAATGGTATTAGTGAAAATGATGGCAACAGGGACCCTCAAGGTTCTTCAGACACTTTCATTTTGGGTTGGAGCAACTATTTGCATCTTGTAACAGGGAGCATCAAGCTCCATTTGACTTTGGAAGCAATGAAATTGTCTGTGATTGGGCCATAGAGATTTGCATTAAATTTCTTATGGTGCCTAGCCTGGCTCGCTACCCAACTGCAGCCCCCTCTAAATGTGCTTGTTTGTTCTTTTTATTGCAGCCATCTCCTGCAGACACATAAATGGCTGTTATCAAACACCCCATTGTATTCTTGCTGGCCAGATGGCTAAAGGGGCATTACTGTTCTCTCACCATAAACTGTATGCTTTGCTGAAGGCATTAACAAGGCAATATATTTTTTAGGAACCATTAAATACTTGAGATGTAGGTAGTAGCAGGTATTGCAGTTGTGGGCTTAAAGATGCTTTTAGTCCTTCGCTTTGTCCTTAAAAACTCTGCTCAAATGAGGTTGCCTCGGGAGACAAATTAAAATAAAAATAACCCTCTAAATGCAAAGTTTGCTGGGGCTCCTGAGATCTGCTTCTGTTAAGAAGTGGAATCTTGCAAGCTGGGAGATGCCTTTTAACTTTCCTTGTGAGATGCAGATCCAGATTTCCACGGGTGCATTATTAATCTCTTTCTTTTTAAATTGTTAGCCTGCGTCCTTTACAGGAGCATCTGTTCCTAACACCTCAGAAAGGAGCACCCTGAGCCCAGAAAATCCAATTAATGAAACAAAGCAAAGCGACCTATGACCCTGTCATGTTTCTTGCCAGAGGACGGGCTGCCAAATCTTTAGTTACTCTATCACATACTCTATATGAGGTAATAACACAAGAGGACTCTGTGCTTGTAAAACTAAACTGCTCTGTAGTTAGAGAGCCATTTACAGCTGCACTGTAACCTTCCAGCCACTCTTCTATTGTCAGCTCCAACATCTTCCCCACTTTCCCTCCTCCAGTGTTTGCATTTTTCCTTCCAAGTGGTGTTGCGTTTGTCCAACTGAGGTTCCCTTTTGTGAGTTGTGAGACCACCACCCATGAAGTGTTCACTCCTAAAGAGCCCACCTGGTTTAATATGCATGGGAGATCATATCTACAAGTAAAATGCTGCAAAATGTGGAGATTTCCTAAGCTGAGCTCTTTTCTCCTGGGAACCAGTGAGTGAAGAGCCTGACACTGGTTTCTCTGGCCACCCCACTTTCTTCTGGTTACTCACTTGTTAGCGTCTGGGCTTCCCATTCACAACATCCCTCTAAGGACAAGAATATTATCCCCATGGGATCAACAAGACACTGGAGCGAGTAACTCATTAGCTCTATGCTACCTACTGCCTACCAAGCATGTCTGTGAAGGAGCCTTGGTTTTGCTTCCAAAATCTGTTAAGGGCTGTTCCCAACCCATCAGGTCTCAGTGCTATCAGGAGGATTCTGATTTCCTTCCATCGATGAGGTCAGTGTTGCTCCTGCAGCCTGTTTTTTAGTTTCCTTGAAGACAGCTCTATATCCTCTCCCAAATGTCTTGCTCTTGGAAGGAGATGTCTGTACAATAGCCATGGAACTACCTTGCTGGTCTTTTCTAATCCCTCCTAGCTCACAACTGCCAGGGGAAGTTCAGATTAGATATTAAGAAGAATTTCTTTACTGAAAGAGTAGTTAAGCATTGGAACAGGCTGCCCAGGGAAGTGATGAAGTCACCACCCCTGGAGGTGTTCAAAAAATGGGTAGATGTGGTGCTTCAGGATATAGTCCAGTGGTCATGGAGGTACTGGGTAGAAGGTTGGACTTGATCTTGGAGGTCTCTTCCAAGCTTAACAATTCTATGATTCTGTGATTGATTCTATGACTGGATGATGACAGTTAGGCTAGAGGTGTGTGAATTCGGCCAAGTCATGGATATTACTTTCTCATCTCCATCCTTCTGCACCCACCTGCTGTGGCTTGTACGTGAAGTTGCTTGGGGAAAGGCTGACACAGCTTACATAATTTCAGGGTCTGGGTATATACAGCTCATGATATAGGAGGAATAAAGACTGTAATTGGTGATGGGGTTTTGATGCACAATAAAGCCACCAGTTATCATGAATTTCTAATACTGTGACTCCATTGTTACCTTTAGCTCTGTTATCCTGTGCAGACCATTGGTACACTTACACTCTCAGACTTGTGTGAAGATATATCCAGCGTTTTCCATCTGGAGGAGAATATAGTGAGTATGGTCACTCAGTGGGATTTGGTTATGGTCTCATGCCTTGATAGACCTGGACTCAGTTCACTAACAGACTTTTTGAGCATTCTTTGGCCTCTCCACACCTTCCTCCCAGCCCGCTCTCTTGGGATACTCACTGCCTTGCATTGGAACAATGAGGGGAAAACAGTAAAGATTTTGGGAGACATTAATCAGGAAGCCACAGAGAAGCTTTCTTGTTCTTGCTTTCAGTGCCTGTCCCCTCCTTTATGCTGAATGACATGTCAAATCCATAATCTGCTGTCCTCTGATAACAGCTTTCCTACTGTCCTTGCTCAGTTTTCAAGTTTCTCTGCTATTTCTTTGCTCACATGAAGGTGCTTGCAGCAAGCAAACCAAAAACACCCTGCTGTTGCCCACGTTCTTGTTAAGATTTTCTTTTTCACCTAGACCTACAGAAAATGTCCAGCAGTCATACAGCTTATTGGGATAACTTCTTATCATATTTGTGATTTCATTTTCACTCTTCCTGTATTTGGAGTAGGCACTAAGACCGTTAATGGTTCTTCTGTATCAGGTACAGCATACAGAGTGAAGTTTTCATACATATTTATTGATATAATAAATCAATCACAGTAATTAAGATTACCTCGAGATACCAATACCTGCTGTGCCTACCTTGGTGCATCTCACATTTTATGAATGTCAATTTAGATGGGAAATATTTGCAAAGCAAACCTGAAAGCTTCATGGCATCATAAGCATTGTCACACAATGTATATTGACCAAATACGGAATGGAATAAGTAAATTTACAAACTGTGAGGCCATTGCTAGTTTCTGAGGAGTCTGCCAGAAACTATTAGTCTGTGTTTGCATCACCTAATTTCAAGTCACGAAGAAATGTGAAAAAATCAAAAGCTGTTAAATGCATAGTTTGCACACATGAACAAGAAGCTAAATCCTTCTAATAAATTACTCAAGAAATAGTTTGCCTGGCCTTTTACCACGATCATAACAATGGGAATGGGAAAATTTGCAGGCAAATTTAATCAATTTCTCTAAGCAATAGTCATTCTATTTCAAGATTATGCAAATCCAAAATTATTTTTCTTTTCAAAACCAAATTACTGCTTGGATTTTGATAGCTTCTATTGTCTTTGCTTTCCAGCGTGCCATCGATGTCACCTTATTTCATTTATATGAATGTTTTCTGTTCATTAGGGCAACTCAATCAAAATTCAGATTTTGGTCCTGGACTTTCTTTGAGTCTGACAACAGCAAGCAGGTCATATCAGGGCATCAGGGCATTAGAGAAGGCTCATAATTATTGTCTGTATTGCTAAAAGTTCATTTTTATACAGAGGATCTGTTTTCATACTGCCTAATGATTTCTCAGTTCCATTATCTCTTTCATCTAGCGTTTGTTGTTACAATGGTGATATTACTTTTAGCTGATGATTCTTTAATATCATTTTTCTTTCAAACTGTTACTAATTTCCAGACTTATGCATCTCTTTTGTCCAAACCTTAATAAATCAATATATTCATACACGTATAAACTTCTCGATCTCCCCGTTGAAATGTTTCAGTCTGAAGAGCTGGGTGGCTTTTGAGTGTCATGCACAAAAAGGCATCTTTGTGGACTCTGACCTCATAAGCCTCCATCTCTAATGTGAATGCCTTTTTCCTGCATAAATCTCAAGCTCTTTCTTATTGTCAGTTACTGTGAGCGTTCGGATTGCACTCCTTGTTTTTTCCTGCTCAACATGAATGGTCCCACTAGGAGTTTATCTTCACTGCTGATCTAATTTTGGGCTTCATCTGTCCATCCTATGTTATCTTGAGAGAAAAAGTGACTTGCAAATAGGTTCAGGTCAAATCAAACAGGTTAGAAGTATTTAGTTTCCATTTAATGAATAAAAATCTGAGCAAATGTTTATATCTGAGAGTGGAGATTTTTTTAATAAAAGAAAAAATTCAAGTGAGAAATTATGAATAGCGATTTTCACAATTTCTACCTTTAAACAAATATTCCTTATGTTCTAAGTCCCGTGCTGAAGCAGAAAAATTATTTCTAAAAGTTCAGTCCTGTGGAAATCTCATTTTTGATCTCTTATAGTTATAAATCCTACTATCCGCAGATAGTTTCATAGTACATAAACATTTTTCTTACTATGGGATTACTTGCCTATCTTCAGTGAGTTATTTACTTACAGTCAAGTAAAGTAACTATCAGTCTATGCAAAAAAAAGCTAGGAAAAAAAATGGGTAAAACCCTTGTTTTTTTTCCACATGTGGTTGCCAACAGCTTTGTCAAAAGATAATATTTTTTGTTGTGAGGTGCCTAGAATGACGCACGAGGCAGTCATCAGTGGTAATTATGATCTGGCATCTGTTTAGCGAACTGTTATTTTTCTAATCTTCCACGGAAGCTCCTTCAGTCAAGGTCAAATTCCTCCAATGTTTTCATCTTCCAGGAGCATGGACAACATACCTCCTCTACCCCCTGAATGAGCAAAGACAACTGATGTCGTCGCTTTTCTGAGCAACCTTCTGAAATGTGTGCCTGTGGTGGAAGGAAACAACCACCGAGAAAAGAACTTTCACAGCAGAGGGGAACAACATGTCAAAATTCCTTAAACCATGATAAATGTACCAAAATCATCCAGCTCTTTCCAACCAGCGGTGAGTGATGGTGATTTATGACTGTGGAGATTTTTCTTAAGCTAGTAGTTTTTGCAGAAGAAAGAAAGGTCACTGTAAGATAGGGTGTACATAGCTTATCCTGTTCTCTGAACTCTGCTGTTCCCTTTGAACTTGTCTGTACCAGATTAGAGACCTGTGCTGGGGGATTACCATTAATAATCATCATTATTATCATAATCAAAAGAAAATAAGGGTCACATAAACACACGGAAATACTTAACAAGCATTATGTTTCTGAACCTTTTGACAGCACCATACAAATAAAGCTGGTAGTTTTTAGATTAGAAAAGCAAATCCTAACAAGAGAAAAAATATCTGATCCCTAAATTGAATAACAAAAAAACAAATCAAAGAATAAGAATGGAAAAAAAATCAACGGTTTGCACTATGTCAAAGAAACTTTATAGGTAACAGCAGTGCAATCCAACAAATGATGACGGAAACTATCGCATGGGTAGGACAATGGAAAAAAAAACATTCTCCACCAAATCCTGCCTCTTTGCCATAGGTAATATCACAGCAAGCCTTGCTTTTCCATAGCTTATCATAGACATTGCAATAGGCAATGGGGTGAAAACACTTGGGTAAGGTCTGAGACAAAGACTTTGCTTCACAAGGCTGTCTGGTAGAACACATCACAGAAAGTCTTAAGCATCCTCCGAGCTGCTGGTACAGAAATTAAATATGTAAGTACCATTCACACACCACGGGTCTGTCCATCCCCTTGCTCTGCCTCTAATGGGACAGTAACCAGAAAAGATAAATGACTAGAAAAATCTGCAGTGAGTCTTCCTGAGAAATCTCCAGTAATTTGCAACTTCCTAAACAAGAGGTAATCTCATATGGAGGCTTCAGTCAGAATTTAGTGCCATTCTCTTTCCTGCCATCCTACTGCTAAGTGAAAAGAGAGTCTTGGCTAAAATAGACTTAGAAGGAGAGTGTGACTGAGGAGAGATTTAACAGATGTCTTTATGAAGGCTGGGAGGGGTAACTGGTGGAAATCTATAAATCTCTGGCTGAGACCTGAATACACAAATCTTGTTAGTTTTAAAGGTAAGTGAATAACCATAGCTTTGAGGCTATTTGGATTCTAGATTCTGAATTAAACCACCTAAAACCACCTTAGCACAGCATCTATTGGCCTAAGATTGGATACCATCTTTTAGCTCACATGCAAGCCTAAGATATTACACTGAGAGAATCCAAAGTTTACTTTAGGACTTTTGGACTAAATTAAAATTCTTTGTCTGTGGATGCGTGTCTTGTTATAGAGTGTCTTTGGCTGTAAGCAAGTTTTAAGCCAGGACTGAAGCTTTCCTTGTGCTTGGGGCACCGGTAAATGTCTCTCTCCCATGTGAATTTTCCTGTCTATGCCAAGATTTATGGTTGTTTGTTTTCATATAGTGGCAGTGTTTGTAAGATCTGTCTTCTGCATTCAGCCTCCTGTTTTCATGAAACTTAATTATCTATGAGGCTTCAGGCTCTTCTATCATTTTGGTTAATGAGCTCAGGAGTTATTGGTGGTGCACATACAGACATACACAAGGTGACTATGACCACCTAGGCTTCATTTACATGGGAAACCAGCGTAAAAATGGAACAGTTAACCAGAAAAGAGAAAAAACCCATTTACTATGAGGAAAGCAAGAAGGTCAGTTTGAAGAGACTTGTTTAAAAGGATATTTTTGAGGACAAAGAGATCACATGAGGGGAGGTTGGAGGCAAAATATTTCCTACTCTGCAGTCAACATGAAGTATGAGATGATGTAAGAAACATAGAGTGAAAATGGAGACAAGGGACAGGATATGTGAGCCATGGAGCATCCATCTGCCCCAGGAGACACATCTGCTGTGGGGACATTGTCTCTTCAACATAAAGTGTGCTTCGTGAGCTGTGCTGCAGGTGGGCTGTCTCCCCATCACAGCCTGGTGGCAGGGGCCTTCGATCAGCAGGTGAGAGCAGAAAGCACAGAAAGTGATTCATCCCATTGTCCATCCTTAAATAGTAGAGCTGACTGATACTTCAACAGCATTTTATGTGGAGGACTAGAATTGAGAACATTCAGGAGATCTAATTCTTTTTGGTATGTGATTGTGGGGTTTCCCATGACAGCCACAAATGTATAATATTTATTTTCCTCTTTCCAAACCTTTGGTAGAAGAAACAAACAAAGAACTATGTCTTTCTGTCCATGCCTAGAACCATGTTTTGATCAAAAAGAGCAGGATAAAATTGGTGTTATTTCAAGACTGTGATTTTCAGAGCAATCTGCAGATGGTATGAACACAGAGGAATCAGTCAGTCTGCATTTAAATAGTTAATTACAGATATTAATGTCTACTTAGCTGCACTAGAAAAAAAAAATGTAACGGCTTTTCCTGCCAGGAGGGTGCTTCACATAATGGATCACTTTACTGATGTGACTAAATACCCTTCTAATATTGATCCAGACAGAGAAGGAGAGTAAACCTAAGAATACTCTTCAGGGTGCTATAAAACAGCCAGGGAGGCAGCTCAGGGTTGTGTCGACACAGAGAAGAATTTGTGCCTTCAGAACACATAAGGCACTTGTGAAACTGCCAAGTCTTTTGAGGAAGAGCTGACAGACAAATAAAAGGACCCGTTTCTTCATCTTGTAGGCTTCTGCAGCTCCACGTGTCCCTCTGGAAGAGACAGCTGATTCTTGACATACTGGGACCAAGGAGAGATGTTGGGTGCAGATGGCACCCTTCACCTGGATGCTCTTGCTCTTAGGTGGTGCCAAGACAACGTTCACAGAAGAGGAGGCTCTAGCCTCGATACACCTGCCTTTACTCACACCCTCCACCTGCATCCCAGGTAGGTCTGCTCTTGGGCCTATTTGTTGATCTGTTGGCAGTTAGCATACAGGAGTGGGATTCATTCAGTTACTTTGGTTTCTACCACAGTGATTTTTCAGTTATGTTTCAGCTCACTCTAAAATAGAGGCTTGCATTTTTATGCTCTAAAAGTCCTTGACCTTATTAACTTGATCTTAATTAATTCCAAGGAAGCTCAAGGTTGTTTGCTAAGAAGTCTATGCTGAAGTCATCTAAAGTTGGATGACTCCTGTCATAAGCTTCAAACACCTTTAGTGTTTCAGCACATGTTTATTAGCCCTGGTAACTCACTGGCTGGTGACTAAAATTATAAAATTGAGTTGCAGGAGAAATTAAGTGGGAAACAGCTTTGTACAGTTACTAGGACAACATTGTTGGGTTGGTTTTGTTTGGTTGGTTTCTTTTAGTTGTTTGTGGGGTTTTGGTTTGTTTGTTTGTTTGTTTGTTTGTTTGTGGGGTTTTGGTTTGGTTTTTTTGGTGGGTTTGGTTTGGTTGGTTTGGTTTGGTTTTTTTTCCCAGGGTACATGGTTTGTGTACCTGACCGTGTCATTGAGAACATGGCATGATGCTGGGGGTTTTTCATTTTTATGCCACAGTTTTCTCTCTCTATCATCTTTTCACTGTTTGGACTGTGAATCTGTCAAGCCAAGAACATTTTATAGAGCAGGAACCTGACTCAGTAGCTGATACTATAATAACAAGCTTATTGCATACCTTCTTATAGCTTCATTCTGGTACATTGCTATGCAGGTAAAGAGCTTCATGCTTCTTGTGATGAACTAGTGAGATCCTTAAAGTAAATCTTTTCCTGAGTGGTGGAAATAAGGAAGCACTGATTTCCATGAACTGCTCAGAGAGTGGGAGTTCCTGTTTGCATTCTTCCAAGTTTGACATTAAGCTACAAGCCCTGAGGCTTTAGGGACATTTATTTTAAATTTCTTTGTTGTATAGATTTCCAAATGTCTGACAGGTGATCAGCTCAGATCACAGATCTTGGTTTTCATTAAACTTTTGAGAACTTGATATCTCTGAGATCTCTCCCTCTGTATCCGTGGATTGATGCTGTCCAAGCAGGGGAAGAATCAGCAGAGACACAGTCACAGGGTGTGATAATGTAAGCTTTGCTTCCTCAAGAAACCAGAAAAACTGTCAGTCCTTTCAGAGACATTGCATTCTTGGCCAGTGCTCATCCCAGTCCTTTTTTCTCCCCCCCCCCCTTTTTTTTTTTCCTCTGGTTTAAAACAATGTACCCTCATGACCGAAAAGAACTGGAAAAATCCACTACCCTGAGCAAAAGAAGTTAATATAATTTATAATCCTCTCAGGTTCATAATTCCAGCCTTTTAGATGCATAGGAGTAGGTGCCTTGCCTCTCAGGTGAAGAATACATTAGCTGTTTATCATGCCTCTGCCTTAGATCAAGCAGACTTGAAATAAAGCAAATGCAGTTTATAGGAAGTAGCGCTTCCTTTTTAGATGGTTTTGGCTTCTATTAGGAAAAGCTCTTGTGTGCTGTGGGAATATTTGCTGAGATGTCTCTTAGGGACCAATTTGCAAATCAATGGGGATGCTGGTGATATATTCCTGCAGGCTTTTCTTATCCAACCCCTGGAGCACAGGGCTCCTTGTAAGAATGTAATTTGAGTGCCACAGGTTTGCAGTGCATCCACAGAATAAAATAGACTGTTATGCACTAATTCTTCAAGTCCATGTTATCTGACCCCTGTGCTCTGAAAAAAAACCCAAAAAACAAACAGAGAGAAGAGAGAAGACTGAGACAGAGACACAAAAAGAGACATAGGGACTAGATGAATATGTGCAAAAGTGTATTTTAATGTAAGGCCAGGGTATGAAATTAGGCTGTTGTAGAGGTGGGATTTCAAGGTGGAGACTCTGTTGCCATGAAGATGGTGATAATGTGTCTTTCGTCCCCATAATGATTGAGTCAGCTTCTCATCTTCTGAGAACATTGATTTCAAGGTTGAATTTATATTTTACTGTATAGAGGATCTAGGGAAAATGCTGGCTAAAAATTGTGTAGAAATCAAATCGCTAATTCCCCTGATCTCTGTAAATACTAAGGGAGATTTGCTGCCTCATGTGCCATAATATTCCTAATTTTTCATTATACCTGACCCATATCCAGTGGGAATAAACAGAAGTAGAGTTTTACTAAGATAGCTGAACAGTGGAGGTATCATATGAAATCAGTTTTGATATTGTCCTCTTTCACCCAGCTTAACAGTCTTGTCCCTCTGAATACCTTGCCAAAGTGTTGGTGAATTTCAACCAAATTTGAGTTAGGTATAGATGTTTTAGAATTTCCTGCAAGATTCATAAAAGCCTGATAGAGAGAGACATCCAAACTGATGTTTTCCCTGGAAGTTTGGCAAAACTCAATTGGGCTTCCTGTCGATTGGCACATGTCAACTCACCAACCTGCCAGCACACATGTATCTCTAAACAGAGTTTCCTTCTAGTGTGGCCATCGTGGCAGGACAGGGTTGCAGGGAAGGTGATGAAGGGAAAAGAGGACACATCAAAAAGACAGGTTTAATTATTTTAATTGTTATGTAACAGGTTAATCATGCTGATGGCAGGGGTAGTCCATAGTGACCTAATTTTGCACGTGTTGTGGAGCAGTCAGGAAGGTGCAATTCATTTGGGTAATAATTGTGATTTACTTGAAAAAAACAACTTCACGGAATCCAGATGACCTTCTTACGACCATCATTTTTACTATTTATAGTGCTGGTTTTTATTAATCTAGTTCAGTTTGGGACCCAACGCTTCTGGGCAATATTTCAACACATGAAGCAGAGATAGACTCTAACCAAGACTCCTCTTTAACTCAGTGGCTCTGCCCGTATGCTTCAAAGCTGATGGGTACCCCTCCTAACATGTAGCTTTCTTCTAAGTTTGTGTTACTAACCCCTTTTGAAAAGCTAATGGTTGAATGACCATGGTTTGCTTACAGGGATTAAAGAAAATGTATGTATCTTAAATGTATGTATCTTAAACGCTGTTCTGAAATATGTGCTTATCACCACTTGGAGACTAGCCATCCTCAAAGATAGTTTTGGGGTGACTGAGAAATATTTTAGATTTGTAAAGAATAGTTTCTTCTTGTTTGCTTTATATTTCTATTGATCATAAAATATCTGTGGCCAGGGCTTAAAAAAAATTCAGAAGTCTGAATGCACCAAACTTATTCATATTTTGAAGCCTCTGAATTATCTTCCCATGAAACTTTGATACAGTCTAAGTTTCTTTTGTTCCCATTCAAACACTGGAGAAACTGTGGTTCTTGGAGATACTATTCCTTTTATGCTCTGAGATGAATAATCCACTCTAAATCAACGTGTTTGCTCTAAAGCTGAAACCTAAGAGAGAAAATTTCTTTCTGTGAGACAACCCCAGCTGTGTAGTGTGGCAGCCAAATGTCATTAGATGTTCCCTGTATACCTTTTCCCATTAATCACAGCCAATAGAATGGGAATTATCTCCTCAACTAATGGCTAAGACCTAGTATCAGACAAAGATTTACATCCAAGAGACTCTGTGCTCAAGAGCTCTTGGGTATGGATCTTTTTCTCAGCCTTGCAGAGGAATGTAATGATAACTTGGTCACTAGGCTATGCAAGTAGATGGTATGGATGTATAGACAGGACAGCAATTAACAGCCTAAATGTAGTATTCTGTTATAATCTGAGGCCCTTTGGATTATACACCCTAGTCTTAACTCTGTGCATTAGATGTACTCAGCTGTTTAAGACACTTTCATGGGCCTGCTGGATTATGCCACAGGACAGGTAGAAGGAGGAACAAATCCCTCACAGCAACTACAGTGACACTATATGTATGTGTTTTGTCCACTGAACTATATCCATCAGATCCAGGCAGGTCGCTGTCTCTGGATCTGCATCCAAAGCCAAATTCCTCCAATGTGTGACAGCCGTTTTCAGCTCCACTTTCCAGGAACTTTCCACCAGTCTGTGGTTTGAAGGCCTCAGTAGTTGAAATGTATCTCCCTGCCTTCTGTGGGAGGGATGCCTATATCACCAGCACTCACAGCCAGAAAGGTCCCACCTAATCCTGGCATACATTTTTAATTCCCAAAGATCTCTAAAGATTGCCTTTCACAGAATAAATCACAGAATCATTCAGGTTGGAAAAGACCCTTGGGATCATTGTGTCCAACCATTAACCCTACTCTACAAGCTCACCCCTAGACCATAGGTTTACTAACTTCCAGAATGATAAGGAGTTTTGTTTCCTTTATAGAGTGCTCTCTAATGGCTGATATAATGACAATGATGTGGATAGGTCTGATCTTACATTCCACAGGCCATAGCAATATAATGTGGCCCTTTTGGTAGTTAGCAACAGTACTGGTCAACAGTAACAAGACTTGAAGAGCACTGATAGAAGCCCATGTCAAATTCAGCAAAGAAGATTATGAGGCTAAAGGATTTTCCTGCAAAACGGTTTAAATGCAAGTGAAATCTTAATGTCTCAAGAATTCAGATACTGAGGTGATAAGCGTGGCATAAAAATGGGACCAAAACAGAACAAAGTGTAGCTTTGCATGAATCACCGAGGTCTCCTGTTACGCTTGCAAGCAAAACACTTACTAAACCACATTACAAAACTTAATTTGCAGTAAAAAGTACCTGATGAATTTGGTTGTTACTTTTTCCAGATGCACTACCGTGTGCCAATTTCTCTTACTTGTTGAAACTAAAGAAATGTTGATCTTTGAATCTCCTGACATGTTTATTTTGTACCCTGACATGTTTGTTAACAAAAATCCTATTCATTTTTACCCCCTAATACGGAAATATCAACACATGGCTGTTAACTTCTCAGATAAGATATATATCTATATAGATAAGATCTATATCTATATTTTTTTTTCTCTTTTTGCTGTAGAAGTATTTTTCTTGTTTTCCTTCCATGAAGGTTGTAGTTATAGCTTAGTCCTTTTATGCTAGTGCTGGCTCTTGTAATGTGTGTCCCTTGGATTTATGTGGATCTAAAAGAACAACTGCACTGAAGCATCTCATAAGCTTCTATATTTTCATTTTAGATTTACTACTAGTAATTACATGCTGTGCATATAACAGAGGATCTAAAATCAATTGTGCACTTTACATTTTACTAGGTACTTATTAATTTCAATATCTATCTCAATTTAATCAACATCCCATGCATAAATAAATGTAGCTTTTTTTTTCCAGGATGCGGTGATAATCCATTAGTGACATTTATGAATACTTTTTAAATGGCTGGTGATGCTGTGACCTGAAAGAAATAAGGGAATACGGGATGATTGATGAGGCACTCCATCTTCTCCTTGGAGCACTGACCTGTCATCTGAATTTGTTACTCTCACTTTTTTTGCATTACGAGTCCCAGAACAACACGTTCTTGAAATGCACAAGTGATGTTACCTCATCAGAGTTGCATGCCACAACTTATAAAGCAATGTTACTGGGGCAAAAGTAGAGCCTTCCGTGACGGGTAGTCCCCTCCTCTATTTTCCTTTTGCCAAAGCTGGAGAGTTTTACTGGTGAACATTGGTACTATGCTGGAATGCTGATTGCTCAAGGTCCTGATAAGTCAAGAGGAGAACAATGTATTTCACCACATGACCAGGTGCTTTCTGTGGGAGTGTGTGAGGGACGTCTGGGGAATATCACACAGCCAACAACACATCTGGCTTGATTTGCGGTGTGTTCAAAGCTTCAACTGGCCTTCCTCTGAATCTGCACAAAGCTGAATACGGTGCTAATATCAGCTGCTCACTGTAGTTGGGAGCAGCATTTCCCTTTTCATTGCTTAGGTATGTGCCTGTTTGCTGTCTCTGGAAGGATGGATGAATCCATTTGAGCATAGCTTTGGATTCATGTTTAATTGACAGTGAGGACATAAGCATGTGATCCTTTAAGTCCAATTAAAAGATAACCATGACTTCTTGGGCTGCAGGTTCTGTAAATCATGAATATCCATGAACTCCAAGGACTCCTGCAGGAACAGGTCATGGGGTTTTTTGGGGGCACATTTTTCCAAGGAACTATTCAGCTATGGCCAAGGATAGGTATGACTCTTCTTGCCAAGGACTTCTCCAAGACCCTCCTCTTTTGCATAGCTTGAGGCTAGTCTACCACTCTACTGAAATAGAGGCAATGTCCAGCCATGTGGTGTGTTGGAGGGTCGTGTCTCATGGGAAATCCTGTTGTGCTTGTCACACCGTATGACCAATTGTCCCTTCCCTTCAAGTATGTAGGTGCAGGAACAAGGGATTTGACTCATCTGCTTTAACTTCCTTATAATGTAAAAAACCATGTCTTCTCAGACTCCCTTCCCAATCACTCCTGAGGGAAAGACTCTGTAGGGAATTATTTACCTGGCCCACTTTAGACATCTGCTGCTGATATAAAAACATTTCACACTGTGGCAGCTGGCTACCTGTTTCTTGTCTGCAAAGAGAGTCTGTGCAGGCAAATCAGATAAATATATTTAATCAGATACACCCTAGACTGAATGATGTAACCAAGGATGCCCGTAAATCTGTAACAGAGTCAGGAACTGGAGCCATTAGTGCAAGGAAGGCACAAAAATCACTAATTTATATTTTCTTCCCATGCCAGTAATCCCTAGATACATTGAACAGATGAACAATAGTGGCATTTCTAGTTAAGCTGTCACAGATGGCCTTAACTCTACCCTCTCTGTTCTCACACAAAGTCAATGATACCATCTTTAACTACTCTTTTCCAAAATTAGCATTTCTCAGACTTTCACATGCTGCCACTAGGAAGGAGGGATAGAACCTCTGAGTTCTGTAGCAGGTGGAAATTCAAGAACTCAGTTGCTGGAGTGGGTATTATCAGCCAATAGTTTATCATTTAGGGCCCTTATCTCTTATGTGTTTGTATTCTTATTTTTCAACCACTTGACTTTAGTTGCTTTAACGGCTGCAGAAAACTTGCCACATACATCCTGAGGACTGGTGTCCTTTAAGAAAATCGAGAAATGGCTGACAATCCAAGCAAGTTCAGCTGAGGAATTATTAACTCACATCTCAATTAGTCACTCATTAACAAGCTGTCCTTGCCTCTCAGTTAGCAGAATTAACAGATATCATTAGTTTCTATCAGCTGTGACCATATTTCCCAACATATGTGGATGATATGCAGTTAGCTGAAAGGAAACTCTGCAATATGGAAGTCAGTTTGTAGCTGATCAAGAGAAAAACAGGTTTTCCTGGGACCCATGAAAAGGAAGCATCACACACCAGACAGGTCACATTTCCACTGACAACAGATAAAAGACAGAGAAACATGAAATTTCTCAGTCCCAGCCCATGTCTGTAAACTCCCCCTTGCCCTCTCCTGTTCCACCCTTCTTCCCAGTCAAAGTCAAGTTTGGGAAATCTTCACCCAGGTGGCTGAGAGCTGGAGAGCAGCAGCACTTCAAATGTAGCAGGGATGAAGCCAAATGCTTTCTGGTGTGACATTCATTAGCCCATCAGCCAAGTGCTTCAAAGTGAGAGACTTGCTCTTTTGTTCCAGCTGCAGTGCATCTCTCAGCTCCTGCACCTTTTCATGGGGGTACCTTGTCCACCAGCTCAGGGAGATGGCAGAACCACATCCAACATCTAGGAGCCTCAAGGTCAGATACAGGTAACAGGTTAATGCCACAGTTGCTTTCTGGCATGGGAGAAAACCCCAGGAAATGTTGCATCCCAAAAATCATCTCTTCCTGGGCCTCAGGGAATGCACATGTTATAACATCAGATACTTAAGCAATTTGTGTGTACAAAGTCCAGAAACCCAATTTGGAGCTCAATATAGGCAATGAAGACCTGATGTTTTAGGCATTATGGTCCTCTAGACATAACCTCAAATGCTTTTTTGGAGAGGAGGATTAAGCTCTCAAATCTAAATTTGGCTTTAGACAACTTCTCCTTAAAATTGCTTCCACACAGCTTGTCTGTCTGTTTGCCTCCCAGGCCTTGGTCTCAGCTGACGCATCTCAATATTATCATCACAGAAACAATAATCAAGCATGCTTCAGTCTAAGACAAGATGTCATGGTCTGGTCCTTCATGGGTAGTCTCCAGACAGTACCAGCAAGCTTCCTGGAGTATGACAAATACCACTCTTATTTAGCTAGCTGGGATCCCATTTATTTCAATTTGCTGCCTGGCTCCTGAAGATCAGGTACTGTATGGCTCTTTTCACTTTGTTAGACAGCTTCTCTACTTGACATCCTTCATTGGGCCTGGCCATAAGGTTAACCAAAAAGCACTCTCTGAGGCTTTCATTTGAATCTTAATTCAGACAGAGAGACAGAGAATTGTCCGTGACCTACTTTTCTGACGAAATGGGGGAGCTGGAGGTACCTTTCTCTGTAAAGGGAAATATGAAGTGAATATGAGAAAAGAGATACATATATTGCTCTGCTACAAGAAGAGTGAATGGCACTGGTTTAATGTTGTTGCTGTTGACATGTGGAACTATCATTGATCAGGAAATTGTTTTCCATGCAGAGGGGGATGAGTGACTTCTTATTTGAACATCAGAATGAGATCTTTCCCGAAGTATAATGTATTTTGTTTCTTTGAAAAGTAGCTTGCTGTTTCTGCCCTTGGGTATCCTGGTAGATCTGGAAGCCAACAGTACTTTATGTTCTCTTTTGGAGGTCTGATGAACGGCACATTAAGAAATCCAGAACCAAAAAATGCAGTCAAGGGTCAGAAACCAGTCTGCTTCTCAGTGATCTCTGGAAGCACAATAAACACAAAAACAACACAAGTCATTGAAGGAGGAACTTCTAATAATGTGTCACTGTTTAGGAGGTTGCACTGGGAGGTTTTCACTTTGCAAGCTTCTGGAGCCATGCAAAAAGACATCATGATTGCCAAAGGAGACAGAGGCTCCGGGGGAATGTAGAAGTTCCACAGCTGAAGCTGCCCTGTTAGGATTTCTGTTGGTGGGTACCACATGCTTGACTTTTTAGGATTTACCACCAGATTTGACCCTTTCTGCTTCCCTCCTGGGACATGGCCCAAACCTTGGCAGTAGCCAGATTCAGTTCTGCTTGTACTGATGAGAAACTCTGAACTGCGTCTGCTGACTACTGTCAACAGTAGAGTTTGGAGAGAAACTTAAGCTTGGCTATAGTACCAGACAGCCAAACCTTTATCAAAGCAAAGTGACAGGTAGTGACTAAAGCTCCCAAGAGCAGGACAGTGGAGGAAAGGTTGCTTAGCAGTGGCTGTGAACAGGTCAACACTGTAGGACTAACAAATCTTTAGGGATATGCTGACTTACAGGGTTGTGATTTTACAATGTCTTTTAGTTGCTCTCATCACTCTCACTTCAAAGAGATTCATGGGTTTGTCCTCACAAACTTCCAGCAAAGGCTGTGGAGTGTGCTGCTCTCCCTGTTTAGCAGTTGCATCAAGAGAGGCATTTTGTGATGTAGAGATTTATCTGAGGTCACAAACAATATCCACTGAAGCCAAGCGGAGAGATAGACCTTTCTGAAATGGTTCCTTGGAGATACTCCCTGTAGCATCAGTTCTGAAGGCTGTAAGGTTTACCATACTTAAACTTTGCACTGAAATGTTCCTTAAAGAAGAAAATTGTGGCTAATAGCTGAAGTGTCTTTTGCATCAAGACAAGCAGGGAGGAAGACACGGAGTTAATGCAAACTTAAAATGCTCAGATACTTTGCAAATACAGGTACTTATTTAATAAACACTCCAAAAAAAATATGTCCTTATCATGGACCTAGGTTTCTAATTTCAGAATTCAGATGTACAAAGTATTTCTTTATGGGCCAGACGTTAGGAATACTTTGGACAAAAATCCTCCTGTTTGCAAAGTGTAGGCTGATACACTTATGAGCAGGATGCAATGACCTGGTGATGGATTCAGTAGGCAAGGAGAACTTTTTCATTTGGAATGGTTCCTATTTCTGTGCACGCTTCCTTCTATTTCAGTGATTTGCAGAATAATCATGAGTTAGCACCCAGTTGGCTGGGTTGGCATCCAGTTTCTCCATTCTTAAAGCAGAAATAAGAGAGAACTCTCAGAATTTTTTAAAACATGTTTTGTGAAAGGTAGATATTCACTAATGTCTGATTTTTCATGGACCTTACTAAATGTAGTAAGTTGGCTGAAGTTTCAGGAGAAAAAAAGCACTTGTATTGGAGTCTATTGGTGTCCTATCCTAAAACAAAGAAATTGGGAATAATGCACTTATTTCTTCATTCATTTGTTTGTTTGTTTAATCAGTGCTTAAATTTATAGATCAGCCTGTAGATGAGAAGTGGAGAAATCTTGCTCTTCATTCAGTTGGATGATATGGAAACCCAGCGCAGCAAGAATGATCTGTTCTCAGCTCTGTGCATTTTTTGACTTTGGCTCTTAACATTTCTTGGTGCCATTTCCCCATGTATGAAATAAACATAAAAACAACTCGTCCTTTCCCTCCTTGATGTATTTTATCTGTAAGCTTCTCTGGGAAAGCACTTTTTCTTGCTGCAAATACATTCTGTAAGAAGGAAAAGGATGGAGTTGGACCCCTAAACAGACATTTACGACTAAGAGATTTACCTTAATCCATTATATAATTCATTTGCTTATATAATTAAAACATAAGTAAATGAGAGGAAGAGCCCATGGCAAATGGACCAGCTTGTAGCTAACATCTGTGGGTACATATAACAGTCTGTCTTCATCTGGTAGCACCAAGTTTATCCTAGTCCAAGGATGGCATGCATGAAATGGGTATAATATTTTGAAGATTAAAAGCTGACAGAGCATGCCAGCAATAAAAGTGAAATTAATATAGAGCAGCCTGGCTCTGCTTTGGTCTGATTTTAAGATTTCATCTGCTTTTCAACGAATTACAAAGTTAAGCCTCTCTAGTAGCAATCAGGAGTGACAGAGAGACAACATGTCATATCTGTCTGGAAAATCAAAGCCAGATTGCATATTGTGACCGCAACAATTGCTTTTCTAATCACAAAAGAATTTTTTTCTTGGTAGGGTTTCTGTGCTAATGGGACCCACTATCTTCCAGAGACGCCGGGGATGCAGCGTGTCTCTCAACAAGACGTTCTGAGCGCAACCGTTTACTGCTGACACATCCTTTGCCTCTTGCCACACAGTGACTTATGCAGGGATTTGCACTCATCAGTCCTGGTTCATCTCACATCCATCTCTGGGTGGAGGAGGGAGGAATCCCTCTGACAGGTTGATTTTGGATTGCTTCCACAGCCTAGGTTGACACCCAGTTTCTGAGGTGATTTATACAGTAGCTCGGTGGAAGCTTGTTTATAATGCAGCGTAGTCTAAAATGGTTTTACTTGCATCTTGAAGTGAGCATTCATATATCAGTGCATTCAGAGTCACTCTCCTGGCCCCTACAAGTGCATCTGAAGGTGTCTTTGCTGTTAGGTTCCTCTACCCTGTTTTTAAAAGTATTTTAGGGTATCAAGGTACCTCATCTTTGTACTAATTTCTCAGGTGTGCTCACTGTGAGAGGCAGGTCAGTATCTGTCTTGAGAATAAGTATTATGAGGAATGGCTGAGGGAGCTGCAGTTCTTTAGGCTGAAGAAAAGGAGGCTGAGGGGAGACTTTACTGCTCTCTACAACTACCTGACAGGAGGTAGTCTCCTTCTCACAAGTCACAACTGATAGGACAAGAGCAAATGACATCAAGTTGTGCTAGGGGAGGTTTAGTTTGGACATCAGGAGAAACTTCTATACCAAAAGAGTTATCAAAGACTGGAACAGGCTGCCTAGGGAAGTGCTTGAATCACCATCCCTGGGTGTATTTAAAAGCCATCTAGATGTGGTGCTTAAGAATATGGTGTAGTAGTGGCCCTCGTAGAGTTAGATAATGGTTGGACTTGATAATCTTAAAGGTCTTTTCCAACCATAGTGATTCTGTGATTTTCAAACCGAGTTGTTTCTAGGAGGGCATTGTCTTGACACAACATCTTCCTAGCACTGAATGAATTAGAGTTTAAAATTAATAAGCAAAGGAGATTGATTAAAAAATACAAATTCTCACTGTAAAACATGCTGTTCCTCTTCTTGTAGCTGACCACCAACTACAAAGTGCAGCTTCTTGGCACAGAATATGGGCTGGAAGCTGTGCTTTCCCCCTTTTAACTACACACAGCATTTCCATGGGGCACCTGTTGCATCTCAGGTGGGATGGGATGCAATTTGCTTTCTTTTACCATCATCAGTACATGGCTCCAAGCACAAAACATCACAAACTCTCATAACCCTCATGGGGTATATCATGTCCACTGGAGACTGGCTTGACCAAAATGGCATTCTGAACTTGGCACTGAGCACGCTGAAACTCCACATTTTTAACTTCTTCAGTTAAAAATGTGATGGTCAAAAGGAGAGACGGTGGGAGATGAGCAGCGAAAAAGTGTGTAGTATCTCTGAGTACTGAGAGTTGAGGATGGGAGGAAATAGGGGTTAGAGCACAGTTTTTTCCTACACTTGTGAAATTTTGAAGCCCTGTAGTGAGGCAGGAGATAATTTGCTGTGCTAGGTTTTAGTTAGGGAAGAATTACATCCTCTAACTGTACAGAGAAGAAAGTCACTTTTCATGCTCATGCATCAAGGGCTTCAGGCTTCTGTCAGTAAGTGTAGGAGTTTTGCCTCTCTCCAAGAGCTCAGTTTGCACACAGAACTCCCCAGCTGGCACACTGTACCTCCCTCCATTTTTACCTCAACAGGAAAAAAATAAATCAGTGAAATATCCTTGTTTTTCCAGTTTTGTGGAGACAAAGACCTTAACCAATTTGTACAAAAACCCTGTGCAGACCCTTTCGGAGCAGGAAAGAAGGTCACTGTTGCTGTTCATCTTTCTGAACAGATGCTGCTCTGTTGGGATTTTTTTTGTGTCTGGTTTTATTTTTATGAAGATGAATGGATTCTGATCTTTTTCATCTTTCACATTTTTAGCAAGAAGATACTGCCCATTCAAACTTACTGAAGATAGTTTAATCAGTTCTTATTGGCTAGGTAAGTAATGCTTATCAATGTGTCTGGATGTTTTTACCCAAATCAACTCCGGTCTAGTGGGGTATGAGAATCCCCTTAGACTTTCTCACTTTAATTTTTCTGTATATTAGCTTATAAATCCTTTGAATTTATCTGTGTTCTCCAAAGGGGCTAAGCCTAGGGACCTGCTGGAACTTCTCACAGGGTGGGCACAGAACTGGAAAATGAAAAGACAGCTAACAGGAAAAGCTCTGCTGACACACCAAGACAGTCAGGACAAGTCAGAAACTCAAACTCAGATGGCTAAAGCTCAAAGTCAGGACCATGTGTGGGAACACACAAGGTACTCCAGTTGCCTTAATAAAACACTGCCAGAATTGCAGTGAAAATTAAGTATTTTTCTCCCCTGTGGATGTCTGCAAGGGCCATTTCAGCACAGATGTCTTTTCAGGCTCCATAACTCATCCTGTCCCTGGTCCCTCTATGGACACAGCTGGGAGAAAGTTGTGCTCAGTCTAGTCCCAGAGTAGAAAGGGCAGTTGTCACCAGGGATGATGCTTACAATAAAACTTTCACAATTATTTCCACTTTCATAACTCTGTCCATAAATAACTTGCTTGAAAAAATAATTTGTAATTGTTCTTCTCGTGACTGTGAGTGCTATAACTGTTAATCAATCTTCATTTTTATGTGGTGATCTGTACTTGTTTCCTGGCTAATATTTTAAATTGATATTGTGTTGTTTCGTAATTATTAATAATGATATTGTTATTTGAGCATGATGATTGCAATTAGAGGTAAATGCAATTTCCCCATGGAAAATTGTTAAACTAAAAATACCAGCTTCATCAATTTCTGTAATTTATAGGGACAACTTTGAAATTAATTCAGAAAGCGATACTTAAAATACAGGATTGACATAAAATTGCATTTTACCAAGCACAAACCTCCTCTTACTGTCATAAAGTCTGGAGAAATAATTAAGTGAGCTGTTTTAAGAACAGTTTATTGGTCACACGTGGGATTCCTGTTGCTAACTGATGTACAGCATCGTGTTTCTTCTGGAACAAAATATGTCTCTGCATGAAGACATCTGTCAGTAAAGAGAGCACAAGACGTGGGCCCACACAACTCATGCTCCACCTTCTCTGAATTTGTTTACCACACTCTAGACCATCTCTGCAATACTCTGCATCATGCAGTGACATCTGGTGTCTGGACTACATACTGCAAATAAACATGTAATTAAAGTCTTTGCCTAGGACATCAGGCAACGTACCAGAATAATATTCCAGTTTGCACTGGAAATGTGCAAATGAAAATGTGCCACAAAAAAGGAGAAATGGTAATAGCTTAGTGCTCTAAATTCATGTGGAAAGTGTCTCCTAACCATGGCAGAGACTGTTTCAGTCTCTGTGACTGATTCTTCTCCAATTCTTGGAGATACCAATGCTTCCCTTTTCTTTGGATCAAAATTTCAGGAGCTTTGGAGAGCCCAGACTTGGGCAAGTGTTTAAAAGCCATTTTGAAGATCACTTCTACGTTGCAGAAGAAAATGTGTCTGAAGAAGGAAGGAGAGCTGTAATATACGCTTCTCAATACCATTTAAATGTTTAGAAACTATCAAAGACATCTGGCTGTTCTTAGTATTATTGAGTAGTTCTACTGCAGTATTAAACAAAGACAATGACCCACGTGGGACCGATTGCAGAGACACTTACACAAGCATAGCATCCAACTTCACACCTTCTCAAAGGACTTTGGAATGGAAATAGTGAAACTTAATTGGTAGACAAAGTAAATCAATGGTAGAGCATGGTACATAGGATAAACTACCTATTGCAAAGCTGCAGCATGTAAAAGGATAGGACAGGCAGATTTATTTTATCAAAGATGTCGTTGTTTGTATGAAAGGAGTAAAGTTTACATGATACATACTGGCAATCACATGTGGAAAGTTCTTAGATATACCAGCTGTCTTTCATAACTCCCGGGCTCTGAATTGTGATTCAGGCACGTTCCAGAGATCTGATTCACTTGAAGATCATCTTTCTTCTCTCCTTCTTCTGCTTCCACGTGGTGCTTAATATTTTATAACAATTGACTGAGAGCAAGTTTAATATTTCCCTCTGCCACCAGCAGAATATTAAGTTTTCATTAAATGTGTCAATTAGTCAATTCTTTGCTTCATCAATATACATTTGTCACCAGAGGCATTCGCTAAGCCAGACCAAAACACAATGAGGACACTAACTGTCTAGAGAGTCTTTCAGCCTTGCAGCTGTTTGGGGTTTTTCAGTTCCCCTGTAGGAAGCTCAGACAACATATTAGAGAAATTGGTTAATTAAAACATAATTCCCAGATCCACAGTGATAGATACTCAGGCTTGCTGTGCTACTTCTGTTTGTTGGGTTAATAAATCACTCAAATGATATAATTGTTTTCTGCAGTATGTGTGGAAGTGAAATGATTTTTGTAATAGATTTGTTGAAAAATATTGTAGCAGAATGCAACTTGCTTTCTCCAAGTCCCAATAACTTCAGTTTCCAGGCACTGAACATGACTAAAAGAAATTCTGAATCCCATTTGGTCTTGTGCATGGAGGTAATTGGTTCACCAGGGAGTTAGGTTTAATTTATTGATCAACTGCATATAACAAATTATGTGATGCAACTACTGACACTCCCAGTTGCCTTCTGTCTGGTCAGGGTGGTCTGGCTTTGTTCACTTACTCTTCATTCAGAAAACATTTGTTTCTCAAGAGTCCTCAGAATGTATAATTAATTATTTATATGGCACTTTGGACATTTAAATAACTGTCACGTACCATTTGTCACCTCCAAATCCCCCCAGAACAAACTGGTAAATATGACCACCAACTGTTTTACAGATGAGATAAATGAAGGCTTAGAAGATAAAACAAGGACCCTAAAGCTGCCCAACAATTAAGCAGGAGAGAGGAAGCATCTTATTTTTCTGGCTAAAAAAATTAATTTAAAAAAAAAAAAGTAACTTTCACGTTTACCATAAATATTAGTGAATGAATTGAGTTCATCAACGATTGCCACTTGAAAACGTACGAGGAGCAAAATGGAAAACACATGTCATTTCTGCAGTTCTTAAAAGAAATGTGTTTTCTTACTTGTAAGTCAAAAATGATGTTTTCATTTAGGAATTGATTACTTTCTTTTAGAAAGGAAGGAAAATAGTTAAAAATAATCTGAAAACAAAATGCCATATCCTCCTTCTAATCAAAAAGAACATTTTGTTCATTCTGGCACAAGAAAATGCCATTTCGTTTAAATTTTGTTAAGAAACAGAACAAAATGAAACCTTTCTTATCCCTAAACACCAGTTGGACCCTGAAACAAGATTTCATTATTTTTCTGCTTTTAACAGCTCTTGTTCCATCAAAAGGACTGCTGAATGACTGGTTCAATGTTCGCTGCTCACAGTTGAAGCAATAGACAGTTTGCTTTCTATTGGGATGTTCTTCTTGCATCAGATTGATCCTTTCCTGACTTTTCCCGTTATGAAATCCAGATATGTGTAAATTATTTCCAACTCTGTCCTATCCTGGTAGCAGTTTACAGAGGTGGGTAATTTCAAGTCCTTCCTCTTTGCTTGCTGACCATGCAAGGCATGTATTTTCTGTGTGATGCCTTCACCAATTCCATTCCTGCCCTGGTACACAAGTAAGGTTTGTAATTTATAGATGAAGGTGTTCAGCTGAAAGTTAATATCTGTGAAGGAGCCACTGGACAGCTATTCATCTTGGCACTGACCAAGCATGCAGCTGGGCCTGGCTGGTCCAGCAACTTGACATTTTATTTTTATAGATGCTACGTAAATTGCCTATCTAGTCCTCTTTCTTCTGGTTCACAAAGCAGTAAGGGCTCCTATTATTTGCATGACCAGATGCCTTAATAGCGTTGGATGCATCTGCCTGGATTTTATGTTCTTCCTTTTTTCTCTGTGGGCCTCAGATCAGCTCTTGGGTATTGACCTAGAAAAAAATTGTTGCTTCATCTGATTTTCACCCTTTCTCCCCTCACGTCCTTGGTTCTGCAAGAAAGTGACTGCACAGGGGGATCTTCCCTGAAGAAGGTTAATAGAAAATTGTTGTATTTCCAACATGCCTATGACAAGAAGTTCCACAGATTACTCAAACATGATGTGAAGAACAGTGTCTTTTTATTTTAAATCTGCCTTGTACTGTCTTAATTCAATGCTTCCTGGTGCTTGTACTGGAAAAAAAGTGAACCTCTGATCATTACTCCCTCTTCCCATGTACTTTCTAATTTTATGGGCCTCCACTTTGTGATCTCTGTGCATATAGCTATGTATGTATGATATATGCATTACAAACTGAAGATTCCTATTCCACTTAGTGGCTCCTTATCTGAATGACTCTATCTCTCTAAGTTCCCCATATTTCATTTTTCTCTGTTGGATTGCATGCAGGTTGACTGTTTAATAAAATAGTATAGAGTCTGCATGTTTACACACACAACTTGCATGTAGTAGACACTCCATCTCATGAGTGTGCATCTTGCACTGCATAACATCCTTTTAACTATTAACATAAATAATCAAGAGCCACAGAAAATGCAGCCTGCACAAGAGATGCTGTAAATAAATTAATTACTGAGCTATTTTACTGATACTATTCCTGACAGTAGTTTTTTGTCTGAGAATTACTAGACGTGTATGGCTGCGGCAGAGAGTTGTGATGATTCCTTGCCAACCTTATTAATCTACAATGATTTTGGGGATGTGAGGTTTTTTTAATGTGTTTGTTTTCAGATTCTTTTTTTTTGCCATTCTCCAAAATGATAGATGTAGAGCTAATCCCATAGGCTGATGGATGCTGGAGCAGTGGAGTGAGAGTTGTTCATTTTGACAGACTTATTTTCAGCTACTATTTTCCTGAACTCATACTTCAAACCTGTCAATTACAAACTGCTTTGCTCAGAGAGCCCAGATGCATTACTACGAGTCCGTACACTCAAGCCGTGCATAAGAAGTTGCAAAATGAGAAAAATAGTCCACAGATGAGCAGTGGCTTTGTGTGGCCAGCAGTTACAACAATCTTTCACCCGCCAAGCTGAACAGAGATCATTCACAAAGGTAAACTATTATAAAAAATGATTTAATGACAATGCTACAGATTACTGATGGACAAGGAGACCTTTGAGCACTTGCCCAGTCCTAACATATACAAAAAAAGGACTCTAGTTGTCATTTACTCCTTTCTTGCATTTGAAGATAGCTTTTCTCTTCCTTCTAGGCTCTTCTTATTTGTCACAAGTGTTAATCGAAACAGTTTCAGTATCACTCTGGTTTTACATACCGCTTGCCTTCGGTGTCCACTTGGGAGATCGAACAAGGTACATGAAGTAAGGGAATGCTTGTTATAGGCTGACTGGTGGGAGAATGGCCAATGCAAAGCCTTCATCCCGGGTATGCATCAGTCTGGGGGAGGCATTACAGCATTTATACCTTTTGCATACAGAGTTTCAGAAGAACAGCAAAAGTCTTTCTGAAGTGAGGGAAATTTAGCAAACAGTTTTGTTTGGGTTAGGTGACATTTGCCAAAACAATGAGAAGCTTTATTACCGTCTTGTGCAAATTAGATTTTGTACCATTTAATTCTGAAATACATTTTTTTTTTTTCTTTGTCTGCAAATTAACAGAGAGAATGTGGTTTAGATGAGACGGAGATAAATCTGGAGGAGGATTGCATGACCTGAACAAGTTTGGTTGTGGATGAATCAAAAGTTGAAGGAAGACAAAATAGGTAGTTAATTATCACTTACTGTCCGTGAGACTCCATGACTGAATTGCCCTTTCTCCTCTCCTGTTTCAGCTGTCACAGCACTGTGTCTGCCTTATCCTATGCTCTTGGCCAAGGATCACAACATTGTACCCATTCCAGCATGGTACTCTGAGGATCCAGAGCAGGACAGAGAAGGCAGTCTGCTACCAAGCAAGACCCTATGCATGACTTTGAGCTACAAACTACTAGCTCCACCCCAGCACCAACCTTTCTTCTCATTGTAACTGAGCCAGCTGCTAAAGCATCTGATATCCGGTATCAGCATATGACCTGACATTTGGCATCCCACCCACTGGGACTTCAGGAAGCTGAGAGGCATTTCCAGCTCTTCCTCATTCTCAAACGAGGTGCTAAACTCCAAGTAAGGATATTGCAGGGTTAGGGGAAATAGACAATGAAATGCCTGGTTTGGCGTCTGGAAATCTGGAGACAGGGTCATAGATTAATCATGAAGACAAGATGCATATAGCATTTTGGAAGATCCCCCAGATCCATCGACATAAGAGCACTTAAAATGTTAATACACTTCTGTTTTCTACTTGTCAATGTGGCTTTGCTAAAACCAACAGCAAGGGGCGTGGATCTCCATCTGTACTGTATAATAAGGGGGTGTTGTACCTTGGTCAAACAATATGATTTATATCCAAAAGGAGGGAGATGCCACAGATCCTTGTGCTCTCAGAGACGCTAATTTATTGCCTAATTAAACACTTGCTGCCA
This sequence comes from Actenoides hombroni, assembly GCA_024336885.1. NCBI lineage: Eukaryota > Metazoa > Chordata > Aves > Coraciiformes > Alcedinidae > Actenoides > Actenoides hombroni. The sequence goes on from WUAM01000395.1 coordinate 24,687,336, forward strand.
AATTGTCCATCCTGTCATTTTTAATTCCTGGTCTAATATTCCAGACAACAGAACACTTAAGGAGGCTACCTTCTGCAACTGAGGCTTAAATGAAGAAAGATGTTAATGTGAGTTTCCTAATCAAAGTCAATAGTCTATCAGGAGCAATTATTCTTTAGCAGGTCTGTTCTGCTGGCACCATGCAATGTGTATGAATCTGACAAGGTCTGTTGACACCTTATCCCTTTGCTGTAGAGGCAGAAGGCCAGACCAGCTACTCAAAATGAAGCAAAACCCCTGGGAAGACATCCAGGCAACACGACAAACAGAATGTGTTTCTATTTATCCTAAGACTTGATTTGCTTCTTTCAACAAACCTGGTTGGGAATGAATGCCAAGGGGTCCTGAGGCAACAGAGATCTTTGGACATAATGTCTTAGGCTACCAAGTGCTCCCGCTGTTTTCTATGTATTTACCCTTGCCCCATTCCTCTGAGATGAGAACGTGGGTCCCCATTGCTGGTAAAATGAGGTGTAGTCCTGATCTTTACAAAGTCACAGTTCTTCTGTGGGTATGCCCTAGAAGTCTTACAGAAGGCTGTAAAAGAGGTAGAAATTCAGACTGATTCTCTTGATCAGAGTCGCAGCTTTGGTCTGACGCAAGTGAGCTGTTGTTTGAGTGGGTTTGCTTTTGCTGCAGGGCCACACAGGAACATCTGAACAAGTTGTCTCCAGATTAGATGAAACATGCAGTATTGCATCTTTCTGAGTCTAAAAGTTGTGTGCTCGTTGTCTTCTATCTCCATAAATTTGCCATCAGTACACCTTATTTTTCAGTCCAGAAGGGATGAGAGAATACAATGAGAAGGGAATGCTGTGAGATCATAAACGCCCTTGAGCAGTTCAGAATTGACTCTGCCTACTTACTGCTGTCTCTTGTCCTTCTGCTATGCACTTCCAAGAAGAATCTGTCTCAGTCCTTTCCATAGCAACTCTTTACAGAGTTGAAGAAAGCTGTCAGGTTGGAAGGAACCTCAGGAGGTGTCTAGTCCAGCATCCTACTCAAAGGCAGCGTGGCACAGAATTCAAATCAAGTTGCTTAGGACTTTGCTTAATGGGATCTCAAAACCTGTGGAGAGACCTCAGTCTCTCTGAGCTCCTGTTCCAGTGCTTAGTTAACCTTGGAGTATATATTTTTGTCCCCTCGTATCCAGACAGAACCTTCCCTATTTCAATTTTTGACTATTGTCTCCCACTTTTCCACCATGCACTACTTTGAAGAGCCTGTCTGTGTCTTCTTGATGACCTCTCCATAGATACTGCCACACTGCTATTACATCCCTTCAAGTCTTCATTTCTCCAGGGTAAACAGTTCTCTCACCCTCTCCTCAGACAATGTACGGTCAACTTCTTGTCCTTCAAGTGGCTGGAAATAGATTATATGAAGCTCTGCTCTGTAATTGTCTCAGGAAATAAGGTGAAGCTGACCATCTTGTAGGTCCCTGCATGCTCCTTCTTGTCTATTTTGAAGATGGACATATTACTGCCTTTCTCCAGACATCAGCAAGGTTGATAGCATCTTGCTTTGGCATTCCCATCACAGCATATCCCTTTACCCAGTGTCTCTATGCATACTGTACCCAGGATGTCAACAAATGCATGTTCAAGTTCTGTGCCTATTGAGTCTTGAGGTTGGGTACCCATTTTGATAACTTCTCTGAAGATTCTCCCACCTGAACAGGAAGAAATCTGGCACGGTCATGGCTATGGCCTCATTTCTCTTTGGATCCAGCAAACCATAGCTGCAGAGAAAAACATTTGCAATGTCTCTGAAGCTGTCTCCAGGTTCAGAGACAGCACACTGCAGGTTAACGACCAACATGTTAGGTTTTTGTGAGCCACGCATCTCCTCTGTATTTTTTTTCCTTATTCATTCCTCCCTCTCTATTTAACTTCTGTTATTTTATCCCTCAAATTAGTGAAAGATGTGTCCTGCCTCTGTTTTGTTTGATGAGCCAGGATGAAAGCTGGGAATATGTAGATCTGGTGTATGCTGTTTTAATTAGCACCCTCAGATAAACCCAGTATTATCATAGGCCAGAATTTATATCTCTATTATAGCCAATCCCTATTCACACTACCTCTTAGCAATTGCTGCCTGTTGATTTTTTGTCAAAAAGATAATCAAAGGTATATGCATTCATGTCTGTGTGGGAAAGTGTGTATGTGCACATAAATACATGGGGTTTATTAGGGTTTTCTTTCCTGTAACTTTATTTGTCTAATGACATTTCAATAATATAGAATATATTTCCCCCTACTCCTTATATTATCCTTTGTGAGTTTCAAAAGACATCTGTGAAGTTCAGGTGTTTCCTCCTCACTTACTCTGTGTGACTACTCTGTTGCTCACAGATGCAGTGACTAGGCACAGTGTTCCATGGATGGATGGATGGATGGAAGACTTTTGTGCTAGTTCTGAGTTGTAGACCTACTTGATGTCTTGCTGAAATTCTAAGCAGTCTTTAAAGCTGTGTTTGGCCCAGCTTTGTGTTTCTACCTCCTGTGACCACACTGCATCAGAGGGAAATAACGATAGAGCAATCTCATCTGGGATAGCATTTATGTTCCCTGACTTTAGGGGTCTACAGTGTGTACATTACATCTGATTAAGTAACCTAGGCTCCTGTTCTAGTCGATGAAAAAACAGTTAATATACTAGTGGAGCTAGGTTCAGTTCTACTTACCAGAAAAAGAAGTGAATGTTAGGATGAGGTGTGATGCCACTCACTCTGCTGAATCTGTTTGACTTCCTCAGATGTACATGCCAATATTGCAGACCACTGCATTTAATCAGATCAGTCATACCTTTCATAATAAATACACTTGGGGTTTGCTTTAGAAGGCAATGAAGACATGAATTCACCTGGAACGTCCAAATTCATTTTCCTGATGCTTGAGTAAACCCTCATGGGACAGCTTTTCTTTCCTTTATTGCCAGCTTGTGCTGGAAGGCCAAGAAGCTCGGATCCTGCTGTGGAGTCCCTGGAGGAAGTGGAAATCCTTCTAGTGCTTTGAGAAAAACTACCTTTCTTCAATTTTCCCCACCCTTTGTGGGCTAACTGTATTTTTTTTCTTCATCCTGCAGATGAAGCAGCTGGTAAAGTCATGCCTAAATTACTATTAGACTTCTAGGTTTCTTGTTATTTGTAGTACAGAAAACAAGGAATGCTGCAGGCACCAGATTTACTGACCGCTAAATGATCGGTATTGAGAACTACACGTTTTCCCGTGGTATTTTTACCTAAACAGAGCTCCAAGGACAGAAACAGATAATAATTATCCCTGTTCCTCTCACAACTGAAATGATGTTCCACAGACTTACAAGGAACAGGATAATACGGATCTTAGAATACAGCCAGAGTGCATGAAAGAACTGTGAAAAAAGGTGTATTAGGACTTGTGATATACCCAGGAGACTAGCTAGAGGAAGCCTCAAAGAAAGGAGGAGGAGACTGAAATGTAATATTTTTCCCCTGTACAACAGTGAGAAGGTTAGAGGTATTAGTTTAATTGACTTTTATTTTAATTGTCCAGTGGCAGTTATTTTGTGCTAATAGATTATTTTCATTCAGGGCTGCTGCAATGATTCATATAAGTTTTAAGTATTAAAATGTGATGCTGTGAACAAGATAATCAAATATTAATGCAGTCTAGAGACAACTACGTAAAAGCAGGGAGGAAACACCCAAGACACAACAATGTGATGCTGGAGAAGTACAGCAAGTCTCTAGAACTTTGCAGAAAGTGTAGAAGAGGAATTTAAAGCAGTGAGCTTTAAGCTGAGCATGCATAGCAATCACATTTAAAAAAAAAGAAATTCACTAGTCAACCATTTTTCTAGGCAAATGCTGCTTCTCTGAACCATCAGAGAGACTTTCTCTCCCTGCTTCCAATGCATGTCAAAGCTTCCCCACCTTTCCCTGACTTTCTCTTTTAGAATTTCCTTCCCATTCTGTTTCTCCCAAACAATTTGTATCTCTTGGCCTTCAAGACACGCTGCAAAACTTAGGTCCATCCAGACTTTGGGAAGAATTTTTATAGATATAAAAATAGGATTTTGTCATGCTTCTTGTCTTCTCAGTAGGTGCAGAAGCACTGTGAGCACAGTACCACTTCCAAGACTTATTTGCAGGAGTAATTAGCTGATAGCCAGGTTTAATCGCTCAGGTGCTATTAAACTGTGTGCTGACATAGTTTTTGCTGCTTCCAGTCTGGAGTTAATTGGCCAAACCTTTCTCGACATCCTTTGGATCCTCAAGTTTAGACATCTTCGTGTCGTAAACTATTGCATGGTAAAGATCTTTATTTTTTATTGCAAAAGGCAATTCTGATTTTGTGTTATGCCCTATGTCTCCGATCCGTGAGAAATGAACATTTCAAAGGAAAGTATAAGAATCAGAGAGAATTTTCCTCCTCGTCTCTAAACTAAGGGCTGACCTCATATACACTCCTGATTCATGGACCTTAATGATGATGGTTTTCACTCATTAATTGTCAGATTCCTGGAGTACCTCCCAGAGCACTGCAAAAACAACAAAGAAACAAAGTCTACTTGGAATTGTGCAAAACAGTTGACACTGTCCCACATGACATCCTTGTCTTTAAATTGGAGAGACGTGGACCTCAGACCATGATGCTGACCTCAGACACTGACCTCTTGGTGGATAAGAAATTGGCTGGATGGTTGCACTCAGATTGTTGTGGTCAACTGCTCAATGTCCAAGTGGAGACCAGTGGGAAGTGGCATTCCTCAGGGTTTGGTACTGGGACTGACATTTAATATTTTTGTTGACAGCATGGACAGTGGGATTGAGTGCACCCTCAGCAAGTCTGCTGATGACACCAAACCATGTGGTACGGTTGACACACTGGACAGGAGGGATGCCATCCAGAAGGACTTTCAGAGGTGGACCTGTGCAAACCTCATGAAGTTTTACAAGGCCAAGTGCAAGTTCCTGCACGTGGATCAAGGCAATCTCAAGCACAAACACAGGCTGGGTGGAGAATGGATTGAGAGTGGCTCTGTAAGAGAAGGACTTGGTGGGTGTTGGTTGATGAGAAGCTCAGCATGACCTGGCAATGTGTGCTTGCAGCCCAGAAAGCCAATGGCATCCTGGGCTGCATGACCAGTAGCTCAAGAGAAGTGATTTTCCTCATCTCTACTCTGGTAAGACCCCATGTGGAGTACTACATTCAGCTCTAGGGTCCCCAACATGAGGAGGACATGAACCTGTTGGAGTCAGGCCTTGAGGAGGGCCATGAAGATGATCAGAGGGCTGGAATACCTCTCCTGTGAAGACAGGCAGAGAGAGTTGGGTGTTATTCAGCCTGGAGAAGAGAAGGGTCTGGAGAGATCTTACAGCAGCCTTTTAGTACCTAAAGGGGATCTACAAGAACTCTGTAGAGGGACATTTTACAAGGGCATGTAGTAATAGGCTAAGGGGTAATGGCCTTAAACTGAAAAAGGGTAGATGTAAATTAGATACTAGGAAGAAATTCTTCACTCTGAGGGTGGTGAGACATTGGAACAGGTTTTCCAGAGAGGTTGTGGGTGTCCCATCCCTGGAAATGTTCAAGTCATGAATGTGGTTCATGTCTTGGTTCATTGAATGGATGGGGGTTTTAGCAAGCTGATCTAGTGGGAGGTGTCCCTGCCCATGGTAGGCAGGGTGAAACTAAATGATCTTTAAGGCTCCTTCCAACAAAAACCATTCTATGTTTCTGTGATCCCACCTATTGTTTGTAAATCAGTGTGAAGGAATTTGTGATCTCTACTGATAATGTTTGGAGAATCTGCACACTGCCAGAGGTGCGAAAGTACCTTCTGGCACTTTTCCTCCTGACTGGAAAGCAACACTCTGTGATGCTGCGCTCAGTAACTCTGGCTGCCTCTAGAGGATCTAAAAGTTGGAGGAGGGATGAAGGGAGAATCCCTTGGCACAATGTGAGGATAGGGTTAGAAAGGTCTAGAAGGTGGGAGCAGAGAGGAGCAAAGGAAACAAGAGCATCCTCAGATCCTGAAAGAAACTTAAAAGACACATAGACATGGCACTTAGGGATATGGTAGTGGACTTCCCAGTGTCAGGTCTGTGGTTGGACTTGATGATCTTAAGGGTCTCTTCCAACCTAAATGATTCTATGATGCTACAGAGAGAAGCAGATGGGATTTAGCTGCCCAACAGTTCAACACGTGGGTATCCTGTCCTCATTTGGACATCATTCTCTGAGGTCCCTTGGGTGGCTGAAGCTGGTCTTTCTCTCTCTGGTTCCCCACCTGAGGATCAGGGACAGGGTGAAGCTCATGTCTTCTTTGTTGGCCTCAGAACCAATACCTCATTTGATTAAAAAAATAGGGGCCCTGGAGTAGGGCATAAGTGTCAGTCCAGAGATAGAAATGAATGTTTAAAGTATGATCTGAAGAATTATTATTTGGTAGCTGGAGATTAAAAATTTCTATCTCTAAGGTATGGTTGGGAAAATCCTTTCATGAGCCTGTACAAGTGGATGCCCTGTATAAGCAGGAGGAGAAGAACTGAAAGCTGTAAATCTAGACTGATTTTGACTCTGGATTTCTTAGTTTTAGCAAATTCTCAGTGAGATCTCCTTTTACACCATGTGTCTTTGCAGACCACTCTTGAGCAGTCTTAGATGAAGATCCTGACTCAAGAAAATGTCTCTTCATCAGTCTCTTAGGAAGGAAAGCAGGTTTTATGGTAAAGTCATGCCATGGCTGTGGATTCATACGAAATCCTAACTTTACTTGAAAGACACATTTGGGAAAGCACCATCTTGCCTTCCAGCACCACTGGGAGGGTGCAAGCACTTAATTGAACCTAACCTGACAAGTGGAGGAGAGCAGCTTTTTCAGCCTCAAACCCTATTCCTCTGCAATTACTGACATGACAGCTCTGTGATTATTGAGATGATGGCTAAAACCCATTATGCCATGAAAATGCCATTTATTACACTCTACCAACTTCAATTTTGTGCCTTGTTCCCAGAGGCACAGTGTAACAGGGTGCATCTCTGTTGTGAAGAGCAAACAGTGCCATTACCTCCTGGGTAACAATGAGAAGAAAACTCAAATATGAAGTGCCATTATAGTAAATGGGTTGATTATTAGCCTGTATTTGCTAGTGCAGATAGAGAGCTCAGCTCTGTACAAAACCAAAAAACACAAAAAAAACTAGAGACCCAGTTAGTGTCTCAATTTTCAGATGCATGCTGGCAGCCTTTGGTACCTGTGTAATTGTCAGCCGAGTCCCCATGGACCTCCAGCCTTGGACTTCCTTGGCAATAACTAAGCTGATCTGGAGGCAGAGGGTTGACTTTGATTTAGGAACTCCGGTTCAATTCTTATCTTTGTAAAATAAACATTTTGCCTGCAAAGCTGAAAAGAAGCTACCTGTTTCCATCAGAAGGGTTTTTTGGGGGACGAAGGGTATTTCTCACTGTGTCCCTGGCACAATAAGCATTGCTCTCAGACAGCATCTTGCTTTAATAAAGTAATTAATGAAACAGTAACGATATTTCCTTTGTGCTAAGATCTGTGAGCAGGTTTCCGTGGCAACAGTCCGTGCACAAGCTTCTTGCCTGTAGCAAATGTGAAGTTATTTGAATCATTTAAATTCTTTTAAAGGAAGAGGACTGGTGTAACTCAAATTAACTCAGATTTACTGCAAGACAAAAGTATACACAGGGGCGGTTACCTCAGGTCTGCTGATGCACAGGCACTTTTTTACCCTGCAGTAACTCACTGCTGTATTTGAATCCTCCAAGCTACCATAGGAGCTTTTATGTCAGAAATACATGTATTTTCACTACATTTCCTTTTTTCTCTTTCTAACTATTTTCTGCCAACAGAAACCATGCCCATTTTACACTAGGATAGCAGCCTGCATCAGATCTTTATAGTCCTGAGAGGGAAGGAGAACAGATTCTTGCCTGACTTCAGAGCTGTAATGAATGAGCAGACAATCCCCAGGCTGCGTAAGAGGCAGAATAAACATCAGGAGAAACTATGTGCTGTTTCATAATCTCTTTGCTTCTCTGGGAACTGAGGTCTCCCCTAGAAATAATATCATACTGATTGCTGGTTTTCTGGGGTGCAACATGTCACCACAGTCCTAGGCTCCAAGCATGCTGAGTATATGAAGACTCAATGAAGTAGGGTTTGTTCAATTTGAGTGTGTGGAGAGAGACAGAAAATAGCCAAAGAATTTGATATTTACAGATGACAAATGCGTTTACTAGTGGACCTGCCATTTTGATATACTAGTAAAACCTGTCTGCCCAGGGTTTTTTTGCCTTCTGCAAGGGCAAAGAGGGATGAGGGACATAGGACCACATGCAGCATGTTCCTTTTTGGCTGCTGATCCCTGTGTGTCTCTTCTGCCAAAAAAGATGTTCCTCGGGAGCAGATGGTGAGGCAGTTCTAAAAGAGAAAGTTTGGGATGGGGAGAAGTATTCTAAACCCAAAGCTTTTTATAATGTAGTTGCTGTATCAGTGAGTACTTCCATAGCCAAAGAGAGGCAAAGAAGCAAATGGCTTCTGGAGCAAATAGAAAAGTGTTAATTATAATGCAGATCTTTAAGGCATGTTCTTTGTAATACATGAGAAAGTACTTCAGCAGATCAAGAGACAGAAAATATCAATAATCATTTGATTTCCCTTCCACTCAGAAATTCTGGTGAATTAATCTTTAAAAGGCTTCACTATCAATTTTTAAGAAAAAAAAACAAACCCAAAAAGCAAACAAAACAAACAGCAAATACTTTCTTCCACTAGTTTTGTCCTTGCATTCATCCAGCATGGAAGGCTAGAACTGTTGCTTGGCTATATGTATAAGGCCTACATGGACATGATTCTTTGGGTAAACCCTACTGCAGGGATGTGAAATTATTGAATTAATTGGGATATCAACTAAATTCATGACTGGGACCTGGTCTGGGGTGGAATATTAGATAGGGCTGATCTAATATTATCAGTTGGTATCTAAAACAAAAGACATGGGTTTAACACCTTAGCAACTTGGTGGAAGAAGGTTCTTGTCCTCTCTTAAAAAGACATCCTCAGCTATGTACTGAATTTAAAGCCAAACTTACTAGAGATCACAGTGATACTTTTGAGAATACCAGTTGATTTCTAGCCTGTGAACCACAGATGTCTTACACCACTCTTGCTCCAGTGTTTTAGTTCAGATCACTCCTACAGACAAGGAATTGAGCTAGGAGGACAGGCGACTCAAACTATTAGACTAAGTCTTCACCCACACGAAGTCTGGAAATGTGGCCTGCTAAATTTAGGCCCGGAGAAGGTCCACGTGGCAGAATCCCTGAGAAAAGAGAAAGCTGATTTATTCAAAAGCTCCCACATTCTTTGTTTTTTTTTTCAGATCTAAAAATACTTTTATATGAAAGAATTCAAACTACTTTTTGTGCTAAACACACAAATGGAAATCTCCCAGCACTACGCGCCTTATTTCACTAAAATAAATATTGTTGCCTTTAATATTTAAAGAGATTTTTGAAACAGCCACAGAGGATGAAAAATACAAGCCAGCAAAAGCGCTCTGTGTGTCAGAGCCCTACAGAGGCATATTTCAGTTCTCCTGCTTTAATTTCTTTAGCTCTCAAGGAATTCCAAGGTCTCTGAAATGCCATGCTGGGCAGGGAAAACAGAGCTGTTGTCCTCAGGGCTTCTTTATTATTCACCATCACAGGAATTTTTGTTCAGTGTAATCTGAGGAACTGCACCACGTATTTCTCAAAGCTGCTGGATTAGCAAATGCGTCCACTGTGTCTCAAGCATCAGCAGACACTATCTAATCCTTATGGTTGGACAGGAGACATGGGATTTCCTTAATCGTGTGTGTGCCACAGGACCAGTTTTCAAGTTTTTTTCCTATTGGCTGTATTGGGAAGAGGAGAATCAACATGAGCAGAGACTCTCGTCCTTCACAGACTGATTCCAGATGAAGTTCCTTGTCTTAACTCTATCCCAGAGCTGTGTCTCTGGTCCTGCCAGACCTGTCCCTTTGTGATGCTGTGGACACAGTCAGGGTGCAGTACAGTAAACAGCAAACCTGTACTCCAAACATCTGATCCTCCAGATGGATTCCCTGGGACACACAAATTTTACGCATGTCAAACTGTACAGGTGAGTGGTAAGCTTAGAAAGTTGTAAAGGAAGCACATGGACTGATTCTCAAGCAGTGGATGGCAGGCCAAATTCAGAGTGACGCTGAGTGTAATAGTTACTGGGACCAGAATTGCTAGCAAAAAGCAGCCACCAGTTCTTCACTGGATGCCCCTGACTCCTTTAATGGTGCATACAGTAAAGGGAGGGAGAAATATCCCATTGCTGATTCTGAAAAGGTGAACTGTGGGAGTCAGTGCCATCAGGAAAAATAACTGTAACTTTGGAGACTACTAAAGTTCGGAATACTCCTGTGGCTCAAGTTCATGGATGCATACACATCTGTGCCTGCACTTGGCCATCTTTGAATTCTGTGTTTCTGGATTAATATTCTGAGATCTCATTTTTCTCCTGGAGTTATTCCAATGTAACACTGGAGTCATACCATGATGAATCAGATCCTTTCTGTGCACACCAGGCCCAATCAAAGACAATGCAGGCATCATAGCCGGTGAACTTAGGGCTGCATTGCAATGTCCATTTAAAGCAGAATTCAAATGCCTTTGCTTCCTCAGTCTGTTTCCCAATCGCTGCATTTAATTGTAACAGCAATTATCTATATTCCCCACATCTAGCACCATAGTCCTTCCTAATGGTCTTTTTATACTGCCTTCTCCCAGTTAACTGGAAAATTTCCACTCTGTTGAGCAGAAGAAGAATTATCAAAAAAAGGCTCATCTGGGGACTGTTCTTCTTTCTTTTCTGTGGACATACACTCTCATAAAGTCTTATCTTACCAGTAGTCAGAGAAAAAAAAGGGTTGAAAGGTTCCTGGCAATGTTACCTACTCCAGCAACCTGCCCTAGGACAAGGTAGATTACCTTTATGGACAGTTTAACCATTCTTTTTTCTAAATTTCTCAGAGTTTCATCACATGGGGCCAACAGTGCCAAGAACACAGTCAGAAAGACATTCCATGGAGATTTTCACTGTGAAACCCCTCTTCTTTCTCAACTCCTTGCAGATGCTCCAGGCTACATCAGTACTTGCAAATCACACATGCCCAGAATCCTTCTCTTGAACTGATCTCACCAGGTATAGGGTGGCTTTTATCCTCATCATTGAACTGTCTTGCTGCCCAAAACAGGGTAGATGCATCCAAACTGCCTTTTGGGAGCAGTTTTGTGCCAGTCTTGTGCTAGTGCTTCAGCTTTGTATAGAAATTGTGCAAGAAAGAAGTTAGTTAGTCCGGACGACAACAGTTCTAGGGACTATTTTAGCAGTTTAGCAGAACAGATAATGAAGCTTGAGTGTTTAACAGCATTTCTGCCACTGTTTGTTGCTAATATAGGTCCAGCTTTGGAATTTTCCTTTGCTACATGCTGAGCAGTCTGATCTTGGTCTGCACATCATCCTGCTGCCATGCTGAGCACACCCATATTAAGTGTGTGGTTAGGAGATGCTCAGCTTTGGTGACTTCTCAGCTAATTTAAGTTGCAAAAATGTTAGTTTTCAGTCCTAATCACATTTTGCTGACTTGATTTCGCTGTGGGACAAAGGAGAGGTGTTCACCACAGAGCACTTCTTGAAGTTCTGTGGTTAGAAAGGGTGTTATTTCTTTGGGCAGACGTGGCTGCCTCTGCCCCATACAACTCAGGATCTGAGCTGATTGCATTGCAAGGGAATATCATTGGAAGGTGATGAGACAGGACACCTGGGTTCTTTGGGGATGGGGATGTCCAGGCTGTATCCCTTGTGCTGCAGCAGCAGCACCAGGCATGGGCGTGCAGGGTGCACACTGAAGGATTTCTGAGCGCTTGCTGCATTACTATTGATACAGCAGACATGTCCCCTTGCCATTTTTCAATCTTGCTGCCATGAAATAACGCCAGAGAGGAGCTCTACTGGTTATTAAATATCTACTTCCCAGCTCTGCTTTCCCAGCCTTCACCTTTCCGGCTAAGAGGGCCTCTTTGCTCTTGGTGAAATGATGCAACTAACTCTCCTCGGCCATCTCCTTTCTGGCCTCTTGGTGGTAGTCTTAACACAGCATATTCACTACCCTTAACTAAAAGCTTCCATCTTCACCCTACTCTAGGAGAACTAACGTTTTAAAGCAGATACTAAATATATACAAAGTTTACGGACACAAAGTAAGACTTTTAAAGGATTTTCCAGAGATACAGAAGCTGTGCATCTCTGATCCATGCTGACCTACTTCAAGACTTCACCTGTTATGCAAAACCCGGTGCTGAGATCTGTCAGATATCCCTGAAGCACAGATGTTTGGAATCAGTGCGTACAGTGAGGCAACGAAGGCAAAATGAATAGTAAGGTTGCCATTTGCATACTTAGCAGTTTGTTTAGTGCCAGGCAGAAAAAAAAAAAGCAAACCAAACAAAAACCACATTAAAAAAAAAAAAAAAAAAAAAAAAGGTCACACTGCTGTCAGGAACATGCTGTAGTGAATAACGTGGCAGGTTTAATTCAGTGTCTCCTTTCTAATAGAAACCCAAATGGCCAAGGAACAGCTTAACAGAAGGAAACACTGTGTGGAGTCTGAGGACTCTAAGGTGCATGAGATTTGCTAGAGCTTTCCTGCAAACATCAATCCTGTGTGTCAAAACATGGTTATGAGCTATGTACATGTTTAGGAAACCCCCAAGAAGCATCAGAGTGAAAATGAAGGATGTTGTCAACTAGTGGTTAGAGTCAAAGTCTAAGAGTGGGATCTAATCTTGTGGTAAGCCCAACTTAAAAGACGCTCAGCTTTTGATCACCCAGAAACCATTGGCAGATGAAACTGCCTGTTTACCTGTCGATTGTCCACTCCCTTCTGTGCCTCTGCAGCATGGAAACAGCTTTGAATGGAGCTTGAAAGCAAAACCTCCACGATGCCCCTCAACACTCTTGGCTTTACCCTTGCAAGGGAACAGGGCAACAACTCTTTGGGCATGGAGAAAGGCCTTTTTCACATGGGACTGTGAGCACTGTGGGGACAAGATGAAACCCAGTGACTTTGTGCATGCCCAGCTGAGCTGCTGTAGAAATGAAAAGCTGATCACACTTTTTTTTTTTTCTTGCTTTCTCCCCCTTTCTTCTCCTGGAACCTTGCAGCTCAAGCAAATGGACACTGTTATGTGCTGCAGATGATTTACGGTGACAGAAGGGAAGCAAACTGCCCATTAAGGGTTACAATTGCTGGAATAACAGAATCAAAACATCTCGCACAGGTATCAGCGATCCTTCACTTTGTGGCGGTGAAGACATGACCTGCAGACTACCACGTCAGACAGCTTTCCTTCTCCATGGGTTACAGAGGTTGTGACACCAGGCAGCTGGCTGGCAGGTCCTGGGCTGCCTTGCAATGCTGCTGACATCGCATTGTGCAGTTGCCACATCACATCTGGCCAACGTTACTGGCAGTGAACAATTTCTTTCATCAGTGGATGGCTACTTTGCTGTCTGCAAGAAGGATGAGCTGTCCACATCTAGTTCGTTTATTCCTACAGAAATCCTCATATGAACTTGGTAAAGACAAGTGCCTCTGTTTCTCTTCTGTGCCACAGAAATTGTGCCTCAGTTTCTCTACTGAAAAAAAAAGGGGGGGGGGGGGAGAAATAGCATTACTCATACTTTGCTGGAATGCTTTGAAAATACTTCAGAGTATAACTGCGTATTATTATCAGACCTCTGTGTGATTAAGTTTTTTTTTGTTTGCTTGCTATTTATTAATTTTTGGCTACAATCACAGGAATTCTACATGAAACCCCATTCTGAAAAAAAAAGTATTATCTTTGATTTAACTCATCTTGGCTGGGAAAGGTAGTCTTGGAAGGGTTTGTCTGCACTGGGCACTCTTCAAGTATTGGCCATTTGGATGAATGAAAAGCTTGCAGAAGCTGGGTACTGCTCTGCCAGCAAGGTAGAGCACAATCATTGCAAAACTATTTTATTATTCCCGTTGCTCCATTTGTCATTTGAGCTTGGCTTGCTATAGATTTCTGACTTGAAGGCTAGCTCTGGTGTGGACTCTCTAATATATAGCAAGAGTTGAGCTCACGGTTTACTTTTTCCTACAATGCAGGAGCTAATAAGAACTTTTTCCTTTACCTGGCTGCTTATTTTAATGAATTCTGTAAGACAATACCTTTGAAGCCTCCATCCCCACACCGAAACTGATATACATTCATCACCAGGCTAAAAAAAGGTAAGACATATGTATACATAAAGGTGGAAGGCTCATGTATTCAAATCCTGATGTATATAAAGGGAAAGAAATCCGCTTTTCACCAGATTACAAAGGAGGGAGGAAGGGGAAATGCCCTTTTTAGGGAAATATGGTCTGCAGCACATCTGTCTAGGAACATGGAGCCAAAGTCTCGTCCCAATTCACAAAGCCGTGCTTCCTGAAATAGCTGCTGTGCTGCCTGAGCAGCAGGAACGTGTGGTGTTTGCTAGAGAGACAGTCAAGCAGAACAGAGCAGGAAAGCTTAAAATGAAGTTGACTTACCTACTCCTGTGGCCGTGTGGGCATCTTCTTGGTGACACTGAGAAGTTCCCAAACATCTGCTTTTCAATTATTTCCACCTAACCTTATCCAGCAAGGACAGTGATCTCTCCCTAGAAATGTTCCTAGAAGGATGCTGAGATGTTATAAGTTTCTATTAAAGTATTTTTTCCTAGGCTGGATTGTAAGGAAGCATGTTTATGTGCACTGCGAGATATATTGCTGTTCTTCCTGAAGTGGTTTATGTTGTGTGTGCTTGTATACGTTGTACACGCTTGTGCACACTGTGTATGTGTGTGAACAGGAATTAACCTCAGCAGCTTCTAAAATATGTATTTCACGATCTTGGTTATGAGCTGCCCATTTGTAAAGCAAAAGAGAAATTTTCTTATCCAGTAATAAAAAAAAAAACCCAAACAACAACGAACCCATACAAAAACAAAACAGAACAAAATAAAATATTCAACATTATCTCTGTTCAGTGATCAGCAAAGAAGTCTTAGTGAGGATAAACCTTCCTTTTATGTTTGGTCTACTGCAGTCATTTTATCTACATATATACCTATTACCATCTAATTATAATCCATTAAATCAATTAAATCACCTTCTCTGGTATTTCTTATTGAGGGAAGTAAACCAGTTAATCTGCAAGTGGTAACTGTTGAGAATACCAATCATTATTTTCATGGAAGATGTTCCTTGACTTGGAAGACAGAAATACAGTCACACTTCTGGGATTCACTAGCTTCTTTATCACAATTCCTCCACTGCTGTCTCCAGAATGAGAAGGGTGAGTCCTTTCAAAATCCTGGCAAGAAAGGGTTCAGAATAGAGATTGCACCTACGTTTTATGCTTTTCAGGTGAAAGGAGCACAGGCTCAGCTCTCAGATGGTGTCCACCAGCCCAGCTCCAACATCAGTTCTTTCAGCAGAGTCTTGCTGTCTGACATCAGCTAAGGGCCAGAAGCAAAATCAGCATCCTTTGCTTGGCTGACATTCCAAGAGTAACAGCATCAAACATCATTCAAGCTTATAATGTTTTTACCTGGACTGGGGAGCAGACAACCTTTCTTTTCCCATGTACGCTCTGGTGACATTAACACCTTTTGCTCTTGCAGCCAGCCTCTGATACCCAAACCTGATACCCAAACAAGTTTTCACCCAAAGATTGACAGAGAATTTAGAATGGAATGAACTTCCTGCTGAAGACATCCATTTGTCTCACTGACCATAGCAGGAGCTGAGGGCAGCTTTTCAGAGTCTGTTGTGAGGTGCACCCACCCTTGGATGCCAGGCTTAGATATGTGCTAAAAAACCCCAGTTTTTGAAGGCTAATGGCCCCTAATTGTTGGGGGCTTGTACTCAGGATGATGTTTAGATGGTATCCCCTGAAGATAATCTCTAGTTCCTCAGCTCCCTTCCACATGGTTTAGATGATACTGTTTTGTTTCCTCTGCCTATTTAGATTTTCTCTTGGGTCAAGAAAGGTCTACTACTATGAGGAGCTGGGGCTGTGTCTCTGCAGTGCTCGTGGTCTCAGAGCAGAGCAAGCCATATCAGGGGGAAGGGAAAAAAACCAAACCCAAAAGCATCAAAATCCTTACTCTTGGCAAAACTGCCACACCTGCAAGGACAGGATTAGATCTGTGCTAAATAATTCAGGCCTGGGTCCAGCTGTCTCTTACGTGCTGCTTTAGCAGAGTGACTGTTCTTGGCTATTCTTGAGACAGCTTTTAGGTGGCATGCTAATTATAATAAAGTTTTGTAATGTCAGCAGTGAGCAAAATTCATACAATTTTGTTTTGTGCTTGGGTTCGAGGCATTGCCAACCTGCTCAATATTGTCTTCTGATTGGGATTGTGGGGTTTTTAAAAAATATTTCTTCAACCATTGATGAATCTCTTTATAGTAGATATCAGTGATTTCTGTGATGCATGTGTTTCCTATATTCCACTTTTCAGAACACCAGACAGTTATGAAAAATGGTTACAGTAATTTGTCCATGTGTCCCAAGCACAGATAAACAGGCCTGCCCTTCAGGACAGACAGGGAAAGATTGTGTAAATTAAAGGAAATTCTAAAGTTACCTGTAAACTCAAATAGATGCAGTAATCTTCTACTAAAAGTTCATGTGCTATTTGTGCCAGGAAATTGTCAGTCACCAGGGACTGGTGCTGGGTTCATGTGTAAGAGTGCTGTTATGTGCTCTTTTCTTTTTATAGCTTAAATCAATAAGCTGATTGAGCCGAGCTGAATCGATCCTTCTGAGTTTTATTTACAATTATCCTTCAATGGTTAATACAGTAGTGCTCTATAACTGAACATGCTACAGCCATTCTTTCTGAGGCAATATATTTTCAGGTCAGTCTGAATCCTGCTGAAATCAGTGTGTTCATAGCAGTAGAGCTGTGCTTAAGCCCTTTGCTAAGTGGGGAGCTATGCAAGGATTTTCCACATGATGAAAGATAGTAACAAAGGCTCGTTTTAGTCAAAGGAGGACAGACACACAATGTTCCCTCATTAATGGATGAAGAAAGAGCTTTTGGCAGAGGGCAAAGCAGTGCAAGGGTAATTGTCCGAAGGGGCTTCCATTTGTTATTGGGTGAACCTGAGAAAAATCTTCTGTGCCCAAGCTTAGCCTTTTGTGAACACCTTTCTTAGTGGATAGCCTCTCCTTAACAAACAACTTAATCTCTGTTTCCATGAATGCCACCCACACCTGTGTTGATGTTCCAGCAGTTAGGGATGAGAACTAAATGTGGGAAAAGGAGAGCAAGAAATTGCAAGGAAGTGTGAAGTAGCTGGCCTTTTCAAAGGTCCTCATTGCTCTCACCACCACAGAAGAAGCTGATGAGGATGTTTCTCAGAGCAGGTTGATAATCTTCCCATTACAGAACTCTCTCCTAGTGCAACTTTTATTAATTAAAATGCTAGGCTAGCAATATTGAAAAAATACAAAATCAGATTCTGATCTCAGTTCTGTGCATATAAATCTGGGTATGTCTACAAGTCTTAGTTCCATAAATGTATGCTACTGAAGATGAGACACTTGTCTATGTGCTCTAGATATGCAAAGAAGGTTATAGCATGAAGAAGTTAATTAATATACACCTACTTTTGAGAAGCCTCAAATTTCTCTGTAAATGTAAATCAGTTTATTCACACATAGTATAAACGCCAGAGGCACAACAGCATCAAGATATCAGGGATCAGTATCAGAAGGTTCCCATTTCACAGACAGTGAAACTTCAGTCTAATGAAAATCAGAGACAAACTTCCTCATGCTCAGCTGAACTCATGCCACCTCTTCTGGAGACTTTAAGCACCTTGACAAAGACAACTTGTAAACCAATGACAACCAAGTATAAAGCCTAAACACTACTTCTTTTCTCTTGCCATTAAATCTGATGTCCTTCAGTAAAAGTGAAACCACTCTTGATTTTCAAAGAGTGTCAAGACGGAGGAGTCTAAAATACAGATAAATCAAAAGGAAAGTAATAGTGGGCAAGTCCCTGGTAAAGTCCATTCAAGTCAACACAGTGCGTGGCCCAGAGTGGCTAATATCTCTTGGCAATTATAAGGCCAATACCAATCACCCTTCATGTCCTTGTATAGAGGAGGCCTAAAAGACAACCAACCTTGTTCATACTCCTGATGAATTCAGTAAGAAAAAAAAAATAATCCCACAAAGCGGTTTCCCTTCAAGTTCTAGAAAACCAAGAATCCTTCATGGAAATGTGTGAACTGCATTAATTTTGACAGGATATTTGTAAAATATCACAATATCATAGATATATTTCACTTTGACTTCATAATACCACATAATATTTGAAACTACAAAGTCGGGGCTAGAAAACAGCAGTTCCTACTTTTTTCTTTTAAAATAGTTGAAGCTTCACAGTTTGTTTTCATTTTGCATGTGAACAGATGGCAACTTTTGCTCTTATAATTCTTCAATCACAAAAATATGATTGATTCTCTTGTTGTTAGGGCATTTACTTCTTATGTGGAGAACTTAAGTTCAAATACCTGCTTTGAATCAAATAAGGCATGTTCTTGAACCTGTGTCTCTTTCTGTGCTAACCTCTAAGCTATCAGTTTTTAAAATTCTATTGATTTATTTTTTTTTCCTAAGCTGTCATCCATCTCTATTTAAATTCTGTCCTGTATGAGAAAAACCTTTATTGAGAAAAGTTTAACTGAATGTTGTCATATTCAACCTGAAATTTCAATACTGGCTTTTTCTGATTGGAGCATTCTATTTTGATGAATTGACACGATCACGTAGACCTCTCACTTTGTTTAATAACAAGAAAAGAGCAAAAACCTGGCCAACTCTATCCCTCTCTTCTTTACTGAATGGCCACAAAATTACTGTCTTCAGTAAAAAAATAATATAAACATGACAATTAGCTAGGAGCAGTTCTGGACAACAAGTATGCTCTAATCTGTAATTTGGTCCACTTTCTAAACTAATTCACTAATTCAGGAGCTGAAACAAAAAGGGAAATGGAAAGAACATAAGCGTGAACGTCTACATGTGTGACTTTTATTCTTATGTCTGATGTTATTGCAAATATTGTCTGTCCTGCTGATGTTATTCCAATATCCATCTACTGTTTTTCTAGTCCTTCCTCAGTAACTACAAAATGTTCAGGTTTTATTGGGTAAGTGTGTGCCTGTAGTGACACTTTTGCAGCTAAGAAATTTACCTCAGCTCTTCCTTCCCAATATATTGGGGAACCATTAAAATAAACTTGGGGGTTTTTCTATCTGCTGTCTATTTCATAGCTTTATTTCTAATCATGACAACTAGAAATGTTTCCCCATTACTGAAAGAAAACTGAGATTCTAATGTAGTAATTTTTTTCATGGGAACTGGAGATTTATGAAAATAAGGCCAAAGCCAAATAAAAACTCACCAACAATGGTAAATTACTCTACAGAGTTGAGATAGCTGCTAAAGCTTCATGAATCTTCTCTGAACTACAAGGAATTCCCCAATATGCTCAAGACATCCCCTTTCTGAAAGGAACTACTTGCTGTCTCCTGGATGCCTTTCATATAAATTATCTAAAATTTGGACCTATTGAGGAAGTCCCATTAGAAAGGCCATTGGCAAAATTAATGTCTGAATCCCATACCTCATCTATTACTACAATAATGATACATCATACTAGAGGAACTCTTGACTGCATTAAAGGTGTCTTCAATCTCTTTGGGGCCAAGACTTCACCCTGCATGCCCTATTATAAAAAAAAGCATGTGAACTCCTTTATCTATGCAGCTCATTCACTGCTATGTGTATGTGGCCAACTTCTGAATTTAAATGAAACTGAAGTAAAGTAACTTCTCTCTCTCTTCGGCTTTTTTTTTTTTTTTGCTTTGTTTGGTTTGGGTTGGCTTTTGTTGGTTTTTGTTTTTGTTTTTTAAATTCCCTGCTCTCTAGAAAAGATTTTTCACTTTCATTCTTTTACTTATCCTCTATCAGATGCCTCATCTTTCCTTCTTGGCCTTTCTTCTTTAAGTTTCCCTGTGCAGATCCATGAAGTGCCATGTGCCACGTGCAGAATCATCAAGTATCATGTATTTAGCGTAAAGTGTCATAATTCTCACATTACTTGCTTGCTAACTTTATGAATACAGATGGCTAAGTATAAAAAAAGAGGAACCCTGCTAGTGCTTCCCAAAGAAAACTGCAAAGTGAATTCAATATGCATAAACCAGCACTGAATCAACACAAGAGACACTCCTAACTCATGCATTCATTTTATGGGACATGAGAAAAATGCAGCCACAGGACAGACATTTCTTTGTGAATCCCTTCCAGTGAAGTTTTATTAAATATCTAAAGTTTTCTTTCTTCCACCCCCCTTCCCAATACTGCTTGGTCTTGAATAATGTAGCAGTATCAGTGTTGCAAAGCTTTCACTTGGACCATAGGAGCACTGTTCCCTGGCTCCAGTTGCAACTACTGAAGAAGCTCAAGTCTTCAGCTGCCCCTTCCCAGAGTTTTCCATCTCCTCTTTACTGCTCGATGTGCAGCTCAAGTGTTATTTCTAATCCTTTTCTGTCAACATGAGCCATGTTAGGAGAGATCTGTTAGCTACATGCTTTAAATCGGTCTAGCCTTTTTTTGACCAAAATTTGTGAAGGAACAGCCAAGTGCATTACTCAGTTGACAAGTGGGGGTGGTTGGGACATAGTGTCCTACTGCCTTTGTGATAGCACAAAACAAAGAAGACACGGAACTATGAAATACATTTCAATTTAACTAGTTTGTGATTTAGATGGAGCTCACTGGGTGGTTATGACTGAATGTGTTCTGATATTGGGCTGAGTATCACTGCTGAATCCCCTTTCTTTCCTACTCACTACTGTAATCAACTACAATAAAAAACTGAGGGTTTGGATAGTGACGGTCCAGGCTGGAAACCAGGACAAAGTGAACTGCAGGAGAGACAACTATGGTCCTCACCTTCTATCAAATCCATGCTTCTGCTCTATGTTGTTCTTAGAGCACCAGCAACAAGGAAATTGGGCCAGATGAAGCTTCTGTAGCTGTGATCACTGTTTTGTATGTTGGCCCTCTGAGATCACTCACTGGAAAGCACTAGACATGTTTACCCTGTTCTAAATCAATGGGAAGAGATTTTCCTAAGCATTAAAATGGTGAAAAAGTAAATAAATTATAATGTACTCACCTCCATTTCAAGCCCTTCAGGACGTGGCCTGCTTTTCATGCCTGTGATGCTACCTTAGACTTTGGAGGTTGGAATAAAGACTGTATGTTGGATGCTGGCACAGTCAGCTTGAAAGACTGATCAAGCTTATTTGCCTCCTGCTTAGAAACCTATCAAAAATGCCAAGAATCAACCTACAGGATTAGGAAGCCTGCCATTTCTAAGATTTGTGGCACTAGCAATTGAGTTAATGCCTTGGCGGGGAACAGGCTGTGCATGGATTCACTCATGTGGCTTCTCTAATTGTTTTTAGGGAAAGGATTGCCTCAAATCCTTGTGAAAACTGGGTAGAGTATCACAGTGGACCTGAGCTTTAGATTCAGTCTGGGCCAAGCTCAGGAACACTTTTAACAACTGTCACCGATTATTGGATGCTTCTCATGCCTATGGTGTTGTACAAAGATCAACTTATGGTCCTCATACCACATTTGTGACACTTGTTCGGCTATAGTTTTTGGGAACCCATTTCCAGAGGCAGCGAAGCAGGGAAGTGAAGGAAGTAAGGAAGTGGTAGGCTTAGGACAGACACCTGCCATTGATGTCATCCACAGCCCTGGGTTGGGGACTTAACTGGCATTCTTTCTAGGCCTTGCTAGCACAGGATACTCCCTATGAGTTTTTCACGGCATCACTGGAGAGTTTTTTTGGTCAATGTGTCTAGGAGGACACTGGTTAGGTGGGGCTTGACATGTCCACTTCTACAACCTCTTCTGTCCTCTGCTTTCTTCTACTGAACTCATGCTTTCCACAGATATCTCAGGCCAGCCTTACTGCTACCTTAGATATAAGCAGGGCTTGTTAGGAAAGGACATTTTGCCTACAGTTCTTCAGAGAAACCTTTTTGGAGAGCTGACAAAGACAGTATGTGTTTGACGGGGCTTTGTCAATCTACTGAAAAAGTGGGCGGCAATTGATTTGAGGAGTTATTCTGCTCTGTCAAGCAGCCCTATCAAGACAACATCTAATGCTATTGGGTAGCATATAAGAAGATGGCTTGCCCCTCTGCGTAGGATTAGGCTATGTAAAGACATTGATGAAGCTCAGCAACAAAACAACACAATGAGTATGGATCTGGCTGCTATAACATTTCAGATACAGGCTTCAACCCACCAACTCCTAACAAGGATGGTGTGCTTGTCTCTAGGGAGCTATCTTACAAATAAATAGGTTTTGCTCAGCTTGGTTTGGCATCCTGAGTTCAATTCGACAGCAGGAAGTTAGTGTAGTCCCACTGCAATGCTGGTTTACACCAACAGTGGTATAGCCTTTTGCACATGTCCTCAGGGAGATACTTCTTCAAGGACAACAGGGTTCCCTTCTCTAAAGGTTATTCTGAGGTAGAAATCACTGATGATAAAATTCCTTGAAACTGTGGGGTGGAATACACAATGTCTGATTATATACTATTTACTATACCTTACATCCATTCTGTCTTGACTTGACACTTTTTACGTTTTTCCAGTGAAAGAAAAAACTGAAGAACGAGCCAGAGAGTGGGCCTGGGGTAGGAGACGGGGAAAACCAGATCAAAGTGAAGCAGAGGTGGATTTAATAAATTATTTCAGTGAAAACCACAGCAGGAAAGTTTGCTTGGTGATATATGTGCCCACCGTAGCCAGACCTCCCTGTACGTAACTGTAGAAACACAAATCAATTTCTATTAATTTAATCTCTTTCTTGCAGAAAATTGAACAACAACAGAAAGAGTCAAAATGATACAAACTACAAAGAAGGCCAGAACAAATGTCTCCCGAACTGAGTACCACTGAGAGTTTTTCTTTCTTCTTGGCTACACTGTGTGATATTTTTCTCCACGTTTTCTGCTCCGATTAAGAACACTTTCATCTTCTGTGATGCTAGTAGTGCGTGGGCCTGTACAAAAGCATGCACACAAATGAAGACTAAAGCTTCACCTCTGTTCAGAAGCACTGGCAATTTACCATCAATCTTGTTTCTGTATAACACAGAGAGAGGGACAAGAAGGATGTACCCTTTCAGCAATTCAGGGCATATGCTTTCAATGCTCAAGTTAAAAGAAAGGCAAGGAGATGAAAAATCTAGATTAAAAAAAGCTGACAGAAAAAGAAAAAAAAAGAAAATTTAGGTATTAAATAATTTCACTACGTTACAGCATCGTTGCAGAGTTTCCTGTCATCATGTGACAAAGTCTAAAGCTACATAAGCACCTGAAATTTTAATCTATAGGCACTAAAACATTATATTATTGACTCTACTATGTGCATCATCCATCTGCTTATACTCATGATAAATGGGATCTCAGGAATGAGTGTTTCACACTTTCACCTTGTGAGGGGCCTGTCCTGTGCTTGGTAGTCACTGAATAAACTATGAAAAAGAACCAGTGCTCTGGAAAGCACTCCTAAGCATCTGCCTTTAGAGTGCTTGCCCATGAAGCAGAAAACCAGCTTCCACCCTCTCTCCAGCCTCCCAAGGGAGTACCTTCCCAATGTTATAATTTAATTACTTGCCTCTTAGACACAGATGATTAAGAAGATACTAGATTGTTTAGACTAAAATTCCCAAGTTGCCTAGTATACATCCCTTTCAGAAGACTAACATCGATGATTGCTAAAGGCACAGATACACATCTCAGAACAAAGAGCACAACATGACCTACCAGACAGGGAAAAGCACTGCAAAGCACCTACATGGCACAGTGGATGAGCCACTCATTTAGTGTTCCCAGGGTTACAGTGCTAATGAGATCGGCTCTGGAAGTGACCCACAGACAGGATTTGCAGTCTGGATGACCAGTGACCAAAGTAAAGAACTCTATCTTTTCAGTTTATAAAAGAAAAAGAGGTTTTCCTGATGTGAGTGAGAACAGAACTAATTCTGCTCAGTGATTTAACTTTTCAGCTCAGTTATTCTCAGTCCCTGCCCTGGCTGTTAGCACGGGCAGTGGCTGCTGCTGGCAGTGAGAAGATCCCATGGGCAGAGTCAGTACCAAGGGTTGGGGTGCAGACCAAGGCCACTGCTGGGGCTTGTGCACCATGTTGGGGATGCAGAAAGGAAAAGTTGGCACCTGAAGGGAGGAGGGGACAAGACAGGTGACCCCAAACCGGCCAGCAAGGGATTCCAGCCCATGTATGGCATATTCAGTATAAAGCTGACGGATCAGGAGGGTCAAGCCCCTACTCAGCTCTGCTCAGGTTCTCTTCTGGCTTCTTCCTCACTTCTTCACTGGCTGGCATCTGAGGGGGACTCTGTCCGTTCTGCCTTTGATGCTGATCTGTGTGTTCCTGAATCCAGTACCAGAATCCAGCTCTCATCTGCCACTAGGACCTGTCTGGGACTTTCCCTGTGCCTGCTCATCAGTGGAGATGGTGATGTGATTACTATCAGGAGAGGTGGGTGCAGTACTAGTTTTGTATATATTCCATTTTTGTCATTATTATTTTCATTTTCATAAAAGCTGTTCCAGTTCCCTTTTCTAATGGCCTAGTCTCTCTCCCTCTGGGGAGGGAGGGGGGTTAACAGAGAGCAGCTGTTATAGGTCAAGTGGGCTGCCCTGACTCTAAACCAAGACAAAGGTAGATTAAAAAAAAAAAATTAAAAAAAATAAAAATTAAAAAAAATTCAGAAAGTGCATTGATCACAATGTATAAAATGGTTTTGCAAAGACAAAATACTGGGTAGTAAAGAGTTCTTTTAACCTACCAGGGAAACTCATTGTAAGAGGGAGCAGCAGGCAGCGACAGCCAGGCACACACTAATAACTGGCATGTTTTTGACAGTGGAGGCTATTGGTCAGCACAACAAACAAGCAAGGGAAGCTGCATGTTCCCTATCTTTTCATTTTGTCAATTCAAGACTGAAATTTTGTGACAAACATGCTTTTGCCATGCAGAAACACGAACAGAGTTCCGATGTCAAGTTTAAGTTAGGATGAAAAAAAAAAAACCAAAAACCAGAGCTAAAAAAAGGTGCAAAGAAGGATAATTCACACTGCAGATGGAAAGAAGCAGCAGCTTTATGGAGAGAGAAAGTAAAAGTATAAAGTTGAGGACATTTCAGTTTGGAGAGGAGAGAGCTGAGGGGGATATGGTCAAGGTTATTGAAATAACTATTGTGCTGAAAGATTAATTTAATCCACTGACTAGGGAAAATTCCCTGACATTACAGGAGACTGATCTTAAACAGAAAAAAAAATGAAAGTACCTATATATTTTTTTTAAACACAATAGAAATGAACTTTTGGACTTTTTCTCCCACAGGAATTGTGAAGATTGAATATTTAAAAGTATCATGGCCAAAATCATGTAATGGAATATCTGGGAATGAAGTGAATAGACAGGGGTTATATTCTTTACAATCTCTAATGAAAAAACTGTGGAATTTGTGAGACTACAAGAGGAAAGGTCTATATCTGACAGTGGCCAGATTTGTGTCCTCCTTAGACAACATCATTTGGGAGGAGAACGCTCCGTGATGAGAAATTCAGGGGAATATAGGAGGCAGGAGTACTCTATAGGAGACCATCTTTAGATGCCAAAACATCTTGCCAACTCCTCCCGTTGAGAAGCAACATTTGCCCCTCCTGTCAGTAATGCCAGCCTCTCGATTCCTTGCTAGCATACAAAAGATATATATTCATTTGAATGAATTTATTATTGAATTGAATGATTCCTTCTTATTTTAGTCTCTATAGAACTGAGGAATGAAGAGCTTTGTAATATATTGGTCTCAGATACGGCAGGGAAGAGTTAAGGCATTCCAATTACATTTCTCTTTTCCTTAAAAAAAAAAAACAAACCAAAAAAACAACCAATCAACAAACCTCCAAGATCATTTGAGAAACACACTTCTATCATCATATTAACTAGGGAAGGAGAGGGTGCTCTTCTAGATGTACATATCCCTTCCAAAGGGCAGGTCTTATTCTCTGCAGAATTTCAAGCACTGTTTCCTAACAACTTTCTCATAAAGATCCAAACCCACTTAATTTTAGCTTCAAAGTCCATCAAGTCCAAGATTCACTGATGTTGTGCCAGCATGCTAATACATGTGGTTGGGATGGTTTTGTCTACCACAGAGCCTTCATGTCACAGTTTGCTTCACGTTATATCACTGGGATGAAAAAAAGAATGTTCTTGTGGATTAGCACAGGACTTAGCTGTAGGAAATGTTGACTCAATGCCCATCTTGGTCACATATGCAACAAACCCCTCACATGTGTCTTGATCTGTCTGGAATCAAATTCACTGGCAGAAGGACGATGAAATCTGCAGGTCTCAGTTCTCTATTTGTATAATGAAGTGGTCATGATATCCTAGTCCCTTGGGGAGTTTGAGGATTATTCACTTTAACACCCAGAATACCCTGGTATTCCCCTATTGAGTGTTACATAAGAATCTAGAGGGAAAGACTAATCATACACGAGGTAAACAACTAGCAAATGGATTATACAAGAGTAATTCCATGTGCAGCATAGTCTAATAAAATTAACATTTGAGTGATAACAAATAGAGAGCCTTTGGGGATAAGAGTACTGGAAACAAGGAAACAGTGAAGAGATTTCTGGGAGGTGAGAAATAAACCAAAATAAGGTCTATTTTTGCTCCCTGCCCCATGCTCTTACATTCAAGATTTTGTTTTCAGGTGCTGAATAATAAGTGATACAGACAGAAAGAAAATCCATCTGTCTCTGTGCCAGGTTTCATTAAATGTTGGCCACAGAAGTAAATGGAGGCATAAATAAGGCAGAATGGTAAATTAAATACAAAGCACTGAATAAGAGAACTGACATTTTTATCTTAGGCAACGTCACAGGAGGTAGTTCCCTGTCTCGAGTGGTAATGAGAGCACTGACATCTTGACTTCAGATGTTTCCGTGAAGAGAAAAAACCCACAGGTTGACTGCTAGAGGGAGGAAGAGATTTTCTGGAGTCAGAGACCAACCACTTTTGAGACTGAGAGGGATGCAAACAAGACCTGTGGATGTCAGAAAGAAATGGTCTCACAAACTTGTACTGCAAGCAGTGCAGACTGGACTATCTTTTCAGTACAGGCTGATGCTCAAGTTCATGCAGGAGGTGGCAGGATATAAGCCCGCATGTAACCATGAGTTTCGCAGGCATGGAAGGAGAGGATGTAGCATCATCCCTCCAGCAATGTCGTATGCCAGTTCTTAAAAAAAATGCCTTACAGACCTTCCTAGAAGGTTCTTATCATGTAAAAATAATGGGAGACATGGAGAGATTGAACACAGTAGTCATATAATTACATTAAGTCCATGCTGCTGCAGAAAGATGGGATCATGACAGGCTTCTGTTTTCTCTTCAGCCACTGCTCAATCAAATGGTGTAGCCGTTACCACACAGTGTAAGGGAGGCCTCCAAGAAGGAGCTTTTCTTCTGTTAGTTCCCAATCCTTCTCTGAGTTCCTTTGGTCCAGACTTTAGAATGCTGCAAATTACTCCACTGTTACAACCAGCCATTCCTCAAGGCACAGAGCAAAGAGGTTAAGCTCTGATCCTTCTTGGAGAAGAGCAGGTTTTCTAGCATGGTCAGGGCTAGCTGTGGAAGTGTCTGTGCAAGAACATTTCACAGAAGCTGGATGAACTCTCCGTCTTCCACTCTCTGCAGAATACTGCCATACAAAAAGCAGAATTCTTTTCTATCAAAAGGTGGAGGCATCAAGGTTTGGTTTTGTTCTGCATTAAAAGTAAAGGATCACCATTTGAAATGTTGGAGGGAAAGGACAGTTTGCCAAGAAAATGCCAGTTCCTGTCTCCTTTCAAGATTTAAAGATAGGCCAGGAGAGGCTTTCATTTCAGCCAGCACTTAAACAGCTAAGCTGCTGACTAATCTTGGTGTGTATTTAGGCTCATCTTCCCAAAAAGATATCTATGAAACAGATAAACCTTCTCCATTTCCATATTTCATTAAAACACACCTATCTGAAAGAAAAACAAACCTACCTTTAAGAAATTGGTGCTTCTGTGCAAGCAGAATTGACTAGTGCAGTAGGTGGAACCTAGGGAAGGCAAAGAACTGTGTTGCTCTGTATCCTGCACTGCTCCTTTATAGTTACCTTCATCTAAATTAAGTCACTTCAACTTTATCTGAGTTTAAATCTTCTTTATCTTGCAGCAGGATATAATTATAGATTTGTGGAAAAGAATATGAGAACCAGGCTGGCTTTTTGAGTTGTAGAACTTCCCTCCCCAACCAAATTCAGGTGTTTATTCAGTGATTACCTGACTTGCTCTTTATTGAGTACAGGTGGAGCCCAGGGTGCCTTTGCTGCAGGTGATCACGGCTAGTGAGATATATCACTCACTGAGGGATAGACATCTACAAGCTGTCTGTGTCCTTAAGAAGCTCCCCTACTGACTGTAGCTTTAAGTATCCTAAGGGGCTCCAGCAAGTCTATGCTCCCTGCTGAGACATCTCTGTTTGAGCACAGAAGGAAAAATGCATTACCTGATGAAAGATATGAATAATGCAGAGAAAGGTAAAATTCCTTCAGCTCTACCTTAACATATCCAGGCTATTTGGAATATTTGGCTCTTAATGTGTGTGATAGATACCTAGCGTTGTGTTTACTTTGATCAAGACATTATAGCAACAATTTCCACTGATAAAGTGTGCTTCTGTTAATGAGATCATCTGGGCCAGTGATTGGAGAAATGACAACTGTGAATTCATTTAGAGGTTGCTCAGGTATTTCCTGCTTTGTGTTCTGCCTCTAGTCACTTAGTCAAAGTAAATATCCATCAACTCAGCAACACTTTTTCTCTGTCTTTCCCTTAAAATCACGGTGTATTTCCATTGGAGAATCTGGTATAAAACAAGAGATAATAGAAGCCAGGGGAAAAAAATGTGCATCGTCCCTCAGCTTTCTCTTTGTGCCATGAGGAATAAATGAACTTGAAATAGTGACTTTGACTCAGATGCTGATAAAACTACCAGTCATTATTTTACCTTTCCAGGGGATGAGGGAAGTCATGGGAAATTTAGGGCTAAAAGAAGATAATTCCCCATTATCTTACTCCTGTATAGGTTACAGGCCAATTGAGAGTGAGAACAGCTTGGATTGTAATTTAGAGTTGCTCTAAATTATGTCAACAGCCATCAGAAAACTCAACAGCAACTGGAAATGAGACTGAAATGGAAATGCCGGTGCAACTCTGATTACAATGTTTGCATCAAGAAAATTGCCAGGAGAAGGATTAAGTTAGTAAACCATTTGATTCCTGAAGTTAAACCCTTGGAAATCCATTCTGCTTTTTTAATGTTCACATTGTTACAACATCAGAACAACTCCTAGGAGTGTATTAAGCAATATGGCTAAGTATGAATAACATCTGTGGTGTTAGCTTCCTTCTTTATACTGTCCTTTTCCAAGAAGAATTGTAGGGGCAGCACAGAATTTCCTTTAGGCTAGATCGATTTTCTTCTATATTTACATAGAAGGTCTGTATTTGGAGAGGTCAGTGAGACACGAGGATCCTTGTGTCTTGGTGGAGATCATTCTGCAGTCTTTGACGAGCTGTTCTGAAACCTCTGAGTATATTTACATGAGAAGGTGAAGTTAGACTCACCCTGTCTTCACCTCACGCCGTGCCAAGCCAGCAGTCTGGGCATCTGGGGCCTGGATCTTGTTAAGGATCAATAATCTTGAAAGGAAAGACAAGTAACTTTAATACAACATGACAGATAATAAGGGCCTGATGTTAGTAGCTCAGCACTAGGGTAGATTGAGCCCATTTCTGCCTGTATGCTCTTCCCTTTAGGCAGGAATACCCTTCTAGTTCCTACATGGTGATATCTTAAGCATCAAGTACTATGCTCCCTTGTATCATGTACTGGATTTGCTGCAATTTTAGATATGAAGCTAAAGAACCAGAAATATGACAGTATCATTCAATATTATGAAAGTAATAATATCACAATAATAATAATAATATACTATCATAATAAGCTGTAATAATTCTGTGCTATACAGAATAAATGCTGTTGAGTCTCCAAGTCCATTTTCATTCCTCTCCTTTTTTCTCCAATACTTCACAGCATCGCTTTTGGGACCAAGCAATTAGCTGCTGGTGAGTGAGGAAAGTTAGAGTGGAATCACCACCCATCAAGACCTTCCTCTTTGTTTCATTTACTTGACCTGCACCAGTGTGAGCATGACAGCAGGGCATTGGTATCAGAGCAAAGGCTGCTGGAGATTTTGCATTCTAAACACGGATATTTGATTACCTACAAAGACCTTTCACTCTTGCTTAGGTTAACTTTTTTTCCCCTGGTATCTGCCTTAGCAGATCCTAGCTTGTTTGTTTTCATTTTTACAAAATTTAACCAAAGCAGCTTTGGTGATTTTCGGGAATGAGGTTAGTAAAATATTTCAGTTGTTTCAGCATTTCTGAAAAATCTTGTGGACTTCTCTATTCCTTTTACTTCCAGTGCACATTCTGAAAGAGCTTTTCCATCCCTGACAAAACAACCTAAATCTGAACACAGTGCTAGCCCTTGGAATTTTGACCAACACTAGAAACAAAATTCCCAAATATGCTATCCGTTCTGGATACCTTCCAGCCAAAAGCTGAGCAGGATTTCCTTTGGACTAATAGTTCTAGGCTATATCAGGTTGGATATTCAGGATGAAGAGTTTTAATTACAGTTCACTAGGTAGGGCTGTCTTTAGGCTTGGGGAATAAGGGAGCATGTTTTTCACTCGCAAGGGCTAACACATCTTTATATCCTGATATGAGAAAAATACGATCTTGAGTCTCTCTGTTCTCCTGCCATCGTCAAACAACCATGAAGTTTCCTGGTAGAATTTCTCAATGATAAAAGTAAAGAGATATTTATATGATTAAAGACTATATGAATAATAACATAAATGCACATGGGATTAAAATCACCGTGCCATGGATTAACAGCGCACTACAGTTAAGATTGATCGTAGTGTTTCCAAAGCTAGGAGTTGCCTGACTTAGTGACCATATCAATGTATTTTTATTGGGTTTTTTTGGCATGTAGTTATAGCATAGGCAGATGGGAAAACAGGAAGAAATGAGAGTTGCTGGATGAGATTGTTCCCGTTGACCTAACTGCTTTGTTCCACAGTGAGAAGAGAAAAGCAAGATTTTATTCTCCTACTTTAAAATCTTGTCTAGTGAATAATGTTCCTCATTCTAATACATCTTCTGCAGTCCCCTGTGCTCAGGTTCTCAGATGAACAATCATGTTACATTGTACCTCAATAAGGAGGGACCAAAGGGCTGACAAAAAGCCAGCTCTGTGTCTGGTGTATGTTCAAGTCAAATGAATAATAAGGTTGCAGACAAGTAAAGACTGTTATTATTTGCATTTAGAAGACACCTGACCAGGACAGGAATCTGCCGGTTTAAGTATGTCAGACATTAATAAAGAGTTTTCATTTTCTGCACAGATGTATTTGGAATGTAGACAAAGACACAGAGAAGTGATGGAATATTCCCACGGTTGGGTTTTGCAACGCAGTGGAGGACTATGAGGAGAAGTCCTCCTCACCAGCCTTACATATGTGCCCATCTTTACAGCATATCTGATGGGACTCTGAAAGTGTCTTCAGGGGTTTCTTCCACCCCTGAATGGCTGAGGGATTTGTGTGCTGTATTTGAGCAGAGGAAAAAAATACCTCTAACAGTTTTTGCAATGAATCATGAACTATTTCCCCCTAAATTCACACCTTCTGCTTAACATCATCCTTCCCAGGAGCCTTTCACATTACTGCTTTAGATTCTAGTGAAGATGGGAGCCTTTATTTCCTGGTCTGAGTCACAAATAAAACAAGTTTGGACTGTAAAAGCACCTCATCATTCTCACAGTCCTCATTATCATTATCTGTCCTTTTGCCTGGGAAACAATAAATGTGATCATGAGTGAAAACTCCTTCATGGGATGCAAGCTAGTTCCCTAGTAGACTGAGGGAAGGGGTCTTCCTGGGTATCCTTGAGACACCTGTGACGTTGAGTGTTACACACATTGCAAGGATTTTACCAACCCTGAAATAACCCTGCTCAAGTTCTGTTCAGTAAACCTTAAAATCCTGAGTGGTGCTGAGGGAGTGCGATGCAGAGAGAGGTGTTTAGTCTTGAACAGCATGTTCTTAGGCCCCGCATCTTTTTCTCCTTTGTGTTCAGGGTGCTGACTACAAACTAAGCTTTGATGATGTGTTCATTTGTAATGCGAGAGGAGGAGGGTGAAATTCTGTTGACTTCTGGAGATAAAAGTCCTTGAGGGAGGATGAATCAGCCTTCCAAAGGTGCTGTCTACATATCGAAGTGAAGCTATCATTGTTTTAGCCAGAGGTGCTCCATCTGCATTTGTGGCAGACAGGAGGCAGCTAGAAAATTTTGCAGCACGATAAGGTTTCCTAAATTACAAGAAAGCCTGGGGAATCCTTAAAATCTGCTGAGAAGCTTCCGTGAAACTTATTCATATCCACAAAAGCCTTGCATGTCAGTGAAGGAAGGTGTTTAGGGAGGCTGTCAATTCTGAATAGTAACACTCAGATGGGAGATGTGTTATTGGATCATGACCTTGGGTCCAAATACACTGGTGTCCCACAGAGAAATCCAAAGTGGCAGCTAGAAAAGGAGACAGTATAATCTCACTTCACCTTTTATTGTTTTTTATGTTTCTCTGTTTGTTTCCAATTTTGCTGTCATGTTCCTAAAGCTTTTTTTTTTTGGCAGAGATAAATCTCTTATCTTCCTTATGCTTGTCTGCTGTCAGAAGCAATCTCGGGTGAATCTGACAAGCTCAAGGCCCCTCAATTTCCCCAGAAACTAGAAAAAAATCCCAACAGAACAAACCCTCAAAAGAGGCCTCCTTCAAACCTTCCTGATAGGATGTGTATGAAGATTGACAAATCTAGGGAAGAAATGTTCACTGTCGAGAATAAACCAATGGCTTTTACAGACAGGCAAGACTGCTCTCATTTCCAAGCAGCCACTACTCTAACCAAAGAAGATGTCCAGATCCTGAAGCATTATAGTAAGGAAAGAAAGAATAAGCTTAGGAAAAGGACAACCAGGAAACTATTTGTTTTTCTCAAGCAGAAATAGGGCCACCATGGCCCCCGACAAGGCCACAGATCAATACCACCTTTTATTTGAAATACAACACTAGTTTTAAGCTTTAAAGTGTGAACAATATTGGCTGTCAGAGAGAATAGCAAAGATGTAATTTTGCACCCTATATTCCCAGAGACACTGGGGATGGAAAAGAGAGATAGGAAAAGGGAAAGGTTTGTCCTCTGAATCCATGTCCTGCTGTTAAGAAAAATCATGATAATGACATCTTTTAACATCTATTTTGAATAGAAGAACATGTATCTACACATGTGGGAGCTGCAATACAGTTTGGTCAATGCCATCTAAGACTTGCAAAAACTAGTGTCATGAAACCATCAGCTACACTAACAATATTAAGCTGCTCAAGAGATGAGGTGGGGAAAGGAGTCAATGAGATTTCAGAAACATGGTGTCAGGGAAGGGTCATTATTTCTCTTTCTGCATCCCCTCCTACACCAATTGCACAGCTTGTGTCCAGCTGGGGCTTGTCCCTGAGGACTTCATAAAATGACAGAGGCTCCAGAAGAGGATGGGATTAGGGATTCTTGTCTCCCTGGAAGGAAGTCAAACATATCCCAGCAGAACATTTTCCCTCAGCTAGGACACTCAGTCATCTTCCAAGACTCAAGAGTCTCCCACAAACCTTGTGTATGCAGCAATGCTGCTCTGATTTACCCTGTCAAGGAAGGAGGGAAGGAGGAGGATAAGGGACTGTTGGAGGAGGAATCATTTCTTGGAAGAGGAAAGATGAGGGACCAGGGCTGAACCTTGCAAATTTGCACAGAGTAGGGTGCAAATCTAGTATTCCTGAGACTGTGATAGTGTTGGCAGCTTGGTGGGGATTAATTTCACAGCACATTGTTGTACACAATTGAGATGACTCTGAGCAAACCACATCAAGTTCCTTGTACAGTTAGTGTAGAACAAGTCAATAGACTCAATGAAGTTTAGAGAGTTATTTGCCCTTGTCTAAAGTATTGAAGTGATTCATCCTGTATGTGTTCTGACCATTGGTTAGATCTCTGTTTTATATACTTTTACGTAGAAAACTACCTTGGCTATAGAATTCTAAACTGCTGTATTTGGTTTGGCTGGGATAGAGTTTATTTTCTTCATAGTATCTGGTATGGGGCTGTGTTTTGGATTTGTGCTGGAAACAGTGCTGCTAACACAGGGATGTTTCCCTCACTGCTGAGCAGTGGCTGACACAGAGTCTGAGCAGTGGCTGACACAGAGTCAAGGGCTCTTCTGCTCCTCACCCCACCAGCGAGCAGGCTGGGAGTGTACAAGAAGTTGAGAGGAGACACAGCTGGGACATCTGACCCCAACTGACCAAAGGGATATTGCATACCATATGATGTCATGCTCACCCTATAAACTTGGGGAAGAAGGAGGCCAGGGAACATTTGGAGTGGTGACATTTGTCTTCCAAGTAACCATTGTGCTTGATGGAGCCCTGCTTTTCTGGAGATGGCTGAACACCTGCCTGCTGGTGGGAAGTAGTGAATTAATTCCTCATTTTGCTTTTTGGGGTGCACAGATTTTGCTTTAATTATTTAACTGTCTTTATCTCAACCCACAAATTTTGACACTTTTACCCTTCCTATTCTTTCCCCCATCCCACTGAGGGAGTAGTGAGCCAGCGACTGCATGGGGTTTAGTTTCTGGCTGGGGTTAATCTACAGCTGCAGTCATCAGAAGTTAGGTAAATGAACCACAGCCTTCATCACTGTAGTTTAGTTTGGCTTAGTCTTGTATAAATTCTCCTCACAATATTCCTGTGATATTCAGTGTTGCATACCTTCATTTGAAAGCAGCCATTCTGTGACTTAACACCACATTGTAACTAAAATAACTAACACTCCTCCACAATTTATTTTTTTTTATGTCTTTCACATTGATTTTCTATGGTGACTTCGTTGTCATTCTTATTATCACTAATCCAAATTCATCTCCAGGAAGAACCCTGGTGATCTAGCAGGAGAGAGTACAAGGAGAGGAGAAAACAGAAGCCCCACAAGCAAATGCAGCCTCCACATAGCTCACAACAGATTGCAGAACACTTCCCTATTTTAGAGTTGGAAAAACTGATTTTCAGTTGGGGAAAAAAAACAGCCAAAATCAAGCAGCAAGCCATTAACAGGCACCAAAGTCTGATAATCAGGAACACCACACTCATGATCTGACCTCTAAGCATTACCAGCAAAAGACAGAACTAATATTGGTGTTTTGAAATTCTGTATATATGAATTGATTCATGTAAACACTGCAAGATACCTGGTTTAACAGATTTGCTTTTAATTCTCCCCTTCTTAAACTAGTCCTTGTTCAGATTTAATATTTCACAAAGCAGCAGCTTCCTGGTGTGTACAAAGGACACCCTGCCTAAGTGTCTGCTCCTGAAATAACACCAAAAGCCTTGATCTCCTTAAAAATGTGTGGACCAGAAGAATTTCTCAGGGGTATGAAGATCCCTGACTAAACACCCTGTATTACTGGAGATTTCCAATCTGTGACCCACAAGCCTTCAGACAAACACGAGTTCCCAGCGGTCAGAATATGTATGAGAAACCAAGTGCTGAAATGATATATTATGGAAGCAAAGCAAATAAGCAGATATTATTCAGAAATCGGTTTCCAGATGCTAAGAAGGCACGAGATAAGCATTTTTTAGGGCCAAAGGGACAGTTTCCTAGCTCTCTTTGTTTTTCTTTTGCCATTTTTTCAGCCATTTTCCAGTAGGATCAGAATGTCTGCAAAAATATGAAAGTGTCTTTCAAACCTTGTTTTGATGTTGTTCTTCAATTAATTGCCTGTGTTGAGTTCTTTTGTGATGTATTACCCCCTGATATTTGCCCCCAGTGTCTTTCCTGTAACATCCTGATCCACTTACCCTATTACCTCCGATTCTTCTCAGTGCTTCATAAAGATGCAGCTTTCTCTGTAAAATCAAAACCATCTCTGCCCTAGTTTTGTTTTATGCACAGCAAGGCTTGCACAAGAAAAGGGGTATTTCAGTTCACTGACTGACCTACAAGCAAATAAACAATTTCAGTTCAAATTGACCAGAAATGAACAATTTTTCATCCCTGTGGGAATGGCTGTGTAACCTTATGATGAGGACAAAGCCAAGGCAAGATCAAAATACAGGATAAATTCCCTGGTTCAGACACAGGATTTTAATCCCCCTTTCCCATCAACAAGTCTCACAACCTCTCACCTTTTGTTTTGGAAGGAGATCATTTTCCTTCTGCATATATAAACTGAGCCAGGTGCATAATTTCTTCAGCCAGTTGTTCTGAAGAATTTAACCCAGAACCCTAAGTAGTCTAACTTTGGAGATCTACTTGATCCATTCCCAGAGTCGGTATTTAAATCAATCAGAAGAGTTAGAAAGCTAGTTTCCAAAATGCTACTTGAATTGATGTTGATTAATCTAGTAAATCTGATGGCGTTTGTGTTTGGGTTCTGTTTGTTTGGTTTGGTTTTTAGTTTTTGGGTTTGTGGGGGTGGTGTTTTAGTTTGGGTTTGTTTGTTTGTTTTTGTTTGGTTGTTTGGTTTGTTTGTCTGTTTTGTTTGCTTCAATTAGAAAGCAAGTTGTTTTTTTGAAATAAATTTCAGTGTTGGAAAAACGAAAACAGACTAATTATAATAAAATTAAAGCATAAGATACTTCTATTTCCAGTCAATGTGGTTAACTTCCAGGAACTAAACTAAAGATATGGCTTAAACTCACTCTCCCATTTCCATCTCCTTCTTCCTTCCATTCTTAAAGGAGACAATACCCTTTTAAGGTGGATATGACATAGCATCTCAATTTCACCCTGACAGAGAGTCTTGAAGAACAAGTTTGTGAACAAAGAGATAATTTGACTCAGAAATGTGTAACTATAATTTTTTAATATATATCACTGAAGCAATTTTAGTTGGTAGTACACCATCTACACCAAGGAATGCTTAGTGCAATCTTTGTTAGAACACCTTTTCAGGAATAAGTTAACTGACATCCTGGGAATATGCCAAGGAGACAGTTTGTACTCAGTAGTGTGAGGTATCCAGGTGGACATTTCCAAACTGCATCTCATCTGTTCCTTGTCTTCATGTGCCAGGAGCTCTTACAGGAGGCTGATCACAGCCTTTGCTCTGTTTCTGAAGGCCAGGACTACTGTTGACACTAGAAGTCATCCAAGAGCAATTCGTCAGCACAAACATCAGAACTGCTGAACATTGTATGAGTAGGTAACTATTCCACTTCACTTTTCGAACAAATGAGATCTGTAAACAGGAGATTCTTTATTTGACAGGAAGCAAAGCATAAGAAGGAATTAAGGTGTTTCACTGGTAAGTCCTAGGTATCTTCTCTGGCAGCATTCTCCTTTGACTTAGAGCACAAGTCCCAGTCAAACCCTGCAATGATTTTTGGAAGGAGTTCTGGAATGTTTGCAAGATGCAATCTTTCTCAAACCTACTACTGACCCTTGGTACCCTCTCCAGCCTGTTACTGCTTCAAACCTTTGTCAATGAGAATGGTTCCGCAGAAGGAGGAAAACTTCCAGCCTTCTCCTCCGTACGCAGAATTTGGTCTTTTCCTCCTTTAGACTGGTAAATAAGAGAGGCGATCTTCAAGTTGAATTGCTCTGAGTTGTGAGTCAGCTCACAGCATAAATACAGCTGGAATGTACACAAATGATTCTGCTCATTCCAGTGGTGCAATTTCCCATTATGTTAATTAATGTTTCATCTTAAGAAATCCTACTATCTGAAGAGATGTAAGCTTGGGTTCCTATTCCTACAAAGACAGTTGTAGTGCAGATGAGGGTTGCCCTGTTCTCACTGAATACATTTGATCAGGCACTTCCCTTGCACTACAGACTGATCCCTTTCCAGGCTTTTGCTTCATTCATGTGAATGGTCCTTTCTCACTTCACTTCTGTGCAGTGGGATTCTCCAAGTGAGTCAAGGTTTGTAACACTTCCTTCCCAAGATGTTATGTGGGGAGGGAATAAAGCCAGAAGAGAGAGATATTGCAACTGGATATGCTGATACATCTTTGCCACACAGCAAGAAGAAAACACAGGTATTTGTTTCAGAATCACGTTGCTTAATTTCTGTTATTGTACCAAGTGTAGTTTCTCACAAAAGCTGACTTTCTTCTTCCAGGTCTATTTACCATGTCACGCACAGGATCAGGACAACTCTTTTTACTCATTACAGTCTAATTTCAGTCTAATTTTTAACAGAAATACCAGACTCATCCATGCTGTATGAAGGCTGTGTCCTCTGTTGTGCCTTTTCAAGACCTACTGGTGCCTGTTTTTTTCCACACTCCCCCTGACAGCAGCAGATATGGGCTTAAGACTCCTGGTGGTGACTACTAAGCTTGATGTTTTCCTTGGATTACTTCTGAGGACTCAGATATCAACTTGGGCATCATAGGCAGAAACAGATTCTGCCCCAGATGTACTTTTCATACTCTGTTTGGGATATGGGCCTACTCTTGGAAAAGCCAAGCAAAAATGCTAGTCTGTTCTTTGGGCATTAGAACAATAGTATTTTTTGGTTAAGAACTTAGCAAACATCCCACTGACTGAAGTGGGAACATTCAGAGAGAAAACCTGAGGTACTACTTCTCCTTTGCCAGGGCAATAACAGATCAGACCTCTGCAATTCAGGGGAAAAAAAAAAGGCAGATTTTGCAAAGCAATCCATAGCAGGGACTGCAGGAGGGCTTAGCCTGCTGTGCCTGTCAAAGTTGCTCTGGTATGCCTTGTCTCATTGCAACTGTAAGAAATTCCTGAGGAAGGGCACTGCCTTAATAGCAAGTTGTACCACTTTTAAAGCCGCATTTGTATCGCTTGCACAGCAAGAACTCTTGTCACATGGAAGCCATCGAATCAAAACACTGACATGGCAAGACCATAAGGCGAGATAATGAAATGAGAAATTAAGAGCATGAAAAGTAGACGCTGTAGAAAAGCTGACAGTTCATAAAGCTCCAAGTGAACACTTGCCTGTATTTCAAAGTCGACCGATAAGGAATTATTTGCTTTTCTTATATAACAGAAATAGATAAAGGATTCCGTTTGGATAGGAGAAGTTTCCACTAGGCTGCAATTTACGTATGAATACTCAATATTTAAGGAAATTGCTTCTTTCACTTTGTCAACTGGCATAAATGTATGCTAAAGAGGGATTCATTAGAAAAATCCATGCAATGCATGAGCTCAGCTCAAATAATCCTGATCTTGCCAGGCAGGTGTTTTGCATATTATTAGGAGATGGCACTTGGAGCTGCAGGAGGCTTGCCACATGGCTTGTGTTGTTCTTCTGTGAAAACAGAAGACAAGGATCTCACCTCTCTCCCTTAAAACAAGTGGTCCTTGTGGCAGTGGTCGTCCCATCTCACAGGCCTGCAGTTGTACAGAGATTAATGCCTCTCAGTTTGCACCCTTGGGAATTAGAGGGGAGCCATGGGGTTTTTTTCTTGCACTCTAACCTCCACAGCTGGCTCTGCAGGATGCTGCGGAGTCACATCAGCCTCTGAGCAGTATCAGCAAAAGTTTCTTGTGCCCCAGAGGAAAGCTGAGGGCCTTGCAGGGCAAAGCTGTGTGTGACAGCCCAGGAGAATGACTGTGTGAAAGACACAACTCTTTCTTGTGTCATTACAGTATGAAGGCTTTGTGGAGATGTGATCCATAGTAGCACTTATGGCAACTTACAGGGGGTTTATAGGTACAGATTTAAAAGGATGCTCCAAAATAGCCTGTCTAGCCTAATTAGTTATCTGGGAGTGAAAAGATATATATGTTTTGTTGTGCTGCTTCTCCTGGAAAATTTACTAGGTCCCTCAGTTTCTGCTACTTGCCATATCCAGGTATTTTGCTACCTTTGCTTAACTGGGAAGCTTGGTTCTCCATCTTGTCTAAAATGGTTTTAACTGATCACAGTTTACTTTAATTAAAGTAGACTGAACTAGACATGCCCCTATGCCCCTCTAAGGGACTTTTCTGGGTTCCGAAAGTTCCTAGGAAGGCCCAGATCACTAGACATAATGTGTACCATTTGCCCTGATCTCAACTCTTTCCTTCCCAGCCACAGTAAGGGGAGGATTTGCACCCTTTTAAGTACAGTATATTGGTGATTATGGCACTCTCTGAGGAAATGTAAGACCTTCCTACTTGACTTGCTCTAGCTGAAGAGTTTGAATCCATACTTTCATTTCCAGGGAATGCTGAGTTACAGATTAAGCTGATGGAGGTGTCCTGTTGACTAATCAATAGAAAGAGGCCCACAATACCTTTGGACTAGTGTAATGCGATTCTCTGGAGGAAACTGCATAGAAGATTTCTTTTTTATTATTCTTGGTGTTTCATCCAAACCATTTTCAAAGGATGATGTGGATATGAGATCAGATGATACTGATCAGGTGGCTAACTTACTAGTTGCATCTACTGGATGATCTTTTCAACATAGTATATTATTCTACTTGGAATGTAATAGAGAGAACCCACAGGAGTCATCTTCTTTTTAATCTAATTTTAGGGTTATACTTAGTAATGTGGCTACTTTAATTACGTTAGTGAGAAAACCTGATGTTCATCCATTACTTTTATCTATGGTGGCTTACCTGAGCTTTAATGAGCTATACCTAAGTTAATTCCACATCTAAGATTTCTATAGTTGTCATGCTACATCTGTGAAGACAGTGGCTGCTGTTAAAGCTTGTAGATCCAGGACCACACAAAGGAATGACATAGCTGTCCCCTGTACCCATCTGTGTATCCTTCCCCAAGCTATATGGTGTCACTTGGCCAACATTCCCTGGGTGTAGGAAAACAGTAGGAAACCAGGCACCTCTCTGGTGGTGGTCAGAAAAGGATGGATGTCTTTGGCACATGTTCAAGGACAAGCTTTCATTCAAACTTCTGGATACAGAGCAAAAGAGTTCCAGTGCAGGAGACTATGACTTTAAGGAAAACCAGAACATCAGATGAACGTCATGAAAGCTTTTCAAGCCATGTGAGAATGTGCAAAGTTTCAGTTCAGTGACTCACCTGCTATTTCAGAGTCCCATCCAGAAGAAGACTAATTTAGGTTCAAGTCCAGCTCAAGTCTAATTCTGGGCAGGTACATTTACTTAATCATACCAGTGAAGAAGTACCATCTCGGGGCTGTTAGAAATGCTGAGGAGTGTTCCATTTAATTGCATCCTGCAACAAAGCTTTTCTAGCTATTCACTGAACCAATACATGAGAATAACTTCTTTTGTGACTTTTTGTTCCAGTAAAAGGTTTTGAATGGACAAGGGAGGAGAAAGGTTCATGGGTAAAGACCTCTGTGCAATGATCTGCATTTTTTTCAAGGAAGATCTTTCCTTCTTCTGGAAAGAGATGTATTATCACCACCGCACCCAAAGAGACAGATATAGCTTGAGCTGAAGTGAGCATGGGTGAGGAGTTCTTACATTCAGCACTTTTTTTTGTCATGACCTTGCTGCTAATGAGGTACCATCCACATTCATTTTGGACAAAAGGAAAACTTCAGTGTGTTAACATCTTCCAGCTTTCCCTGTTCCCTAAACTGCCATTTATCACACGGAATCCTGCCCACTAGATCATCAGTGGACATAGAAGAAGTTTTATCTGGAGTAGCAATGTGCCTTGAGTACATGTGTCCTAGCCACAAAAGAGGAAAAGAAAAATCAGAAAAACAATTGAACACACTTTCAGATTTTTTCCAGAAGGAATGGATCCTTCTTAAATCCTACAGTGATTTGCCAGTCAGTCAAGTTGGCTGGACTCCTGACAGTAAAGCTGGATCAGAAACAATTCATCTCACATAGCTTTAACTATCTGAAAGCAGGTGCTATGAAGTTGGTGTTGAGCAGGTGATCAGAAAAGGGAAGAGAGTTAGATTTTTGGATACTCCTAATATTTGTGTTCTCCATTGAGGGAATATTTACTCTTAGAAAGCATAAAAGCTCTACACATAAATGGTGTCAAATTATCAACACATTGAGAGCTGATTATTTTGGTTTTATGGACCTTACGAAAATTACAGACTGTTTTCAAACACATTTTTGGAGTGTTCATTGCCATACCAGTTTTCGACAGGAGCCCCTCTGACGTTAATATTCAAGATTTGTAACACCAAACTGGGCATTCCAAAATGCCATACTCCTGGCTAAGCTACATATCTGCCTGTGAGGTGTCACTGTCAGTCCAGTTTCACCTGGAAACCTTGAGAAGAGACTCAGTGAGGAGGCTGATCAAAGAAAGGTGATAGTACTTGCTAGATGGAAAATAAAGCATCCTCCCTGAAGCTTTTAGAAACAGCTGAGATTTACATAGAAATAAGCATTGTTAGCCTGGCTCCTGAGCTTTAAATGTAAATTGAGCATCTGCGGTGCTTTCTACATGGGCATTTGAAGTACAAACACAAATTATACACT
The DNA here is from genome assembly GCA_024336885.1 of Actenoides hombroni. NCBI lineage: Eukaryota > Metazoa > Chordata > Aves > Coraciiformes > Alcedinidae > Actenoides > Actenoides hombroni. The sequence continues at coordinate 24,730,310 of WUAM01000395.1, forward strand.
TGGGTGATTTTTATAAAGCCCTTTAATAGCCATTATTACTGTCTTAAAGTAATAATTATAAAGGGAGTGGGTTGGCCAAAGGGCTCAAGAACAATTTTTTTGGCTTTCTCATTTGTATCTTTTAAGTTCAGTTCATGCCTCAGTATGTCTTGGGTGAACTGTGTTACTACCTCGGCTGCTCCCTGGAAAAAAGATGGATTCCTGAATGAGGTCCAGGAGTCACATTCAAATTTAGTTTCTAGACATAGCTATTATATTCCAAAGCAAATTTTGTTTTCTCTGCCATAGGGGGTTTTATGCTTGGGGACTCAGTCCATATACAAAGGTACTGCATCATAAACATTCACTTTACCATGGTTGAAGGACAGCTAATGTGCATCTGAGAGCAACACTTCTGCCTCTGAGCTTGCCATGGCAGATGGATTTACTGACTTTCTGTCTTTGTTAGCTCAGGGTTTCTACTGTGCAACATAAATATGCATCTCAGCATCCTGACTGCAAATCAGTGATAATTTCTCCTCATCTTTGAAGGGAACTGTTAAAATAAACTGAGAGATTTCCTGTATGCTACCTGGATCCCGTGTGCTAAACTGCAGGTCATACACCTTCCCGTGGCTGCCTTGAAATAGCAACTAACTCCTTCCAACTCTCTGAACTAATATTCCCCCAAAACACATTTCCTTTGAAGGGAGGTGGAAATGAGTGAAACTCAGAAACAAAGAGCACAACAACTTTTTTTCCAGTAACAGCAATAATTGAGGCTTCGTGGTGCCTTAGTTAGTTAACTCAAGGATGCACAAACTTTTCCCTTCATGTTTTCCTCACATCCTTGCTTTCACAAATGAAGCCTATCATTCATGCTTGCTTGGGGATTTGACTGGCTGCATTTGTTGATAGCTGAGAGACAAGAATTTCCATCATAACACCATTTAAAATCTCCAGCCAGTCAAGGCATATGGAACTCAAGCTGTGGGACTTGAAGTACCAAAACATATATATATATAAATGTGTATATATATTGTAATTATGATTAGTTGTTGGCTGTTTTCTTGTATATTTAGCATATATACTGGATTGCCAGGCAAAGTATATGGTATAATACCTCTCTCATCACTCGGTTGCAGCTGCAAGTTGCCTAAAAAAGACAAAGCATGCATGTGCCTCTTTCCCCCAAGATTTATACATAAAGAATCCCGACACCTTAGGGCTTTTTCCTTTGCTTTATTTATTTGTTTAGTTAGTTAGTTTATTATTCCTTTCTTGCTTGCCTGCTTTGGAAGCTGAAGAGAATGACGAGGGATAAAACTCCCCATCTACTTCAAAGCTTAATGTTCCCCTTTAATGGCTTAATATGTTCTGAATTGGTTAACAGGGAGAAGTAGTTGGAGGCTGAAAGAGCATCTTGCATGTTGTTGTGCATCTTTTATTACTGTACAGCATTGCCTGCATGAAGAGTTGTACTCCAAACCATCTGAATGCTTGTTTACCATGAGGCAGCAGCTGTCCCCATTGTAAAAAAAATGGAGAGAGAGATGATATTAAATTCATTCATTTCTAGCAGAAAGGAAACAAAGAAAGGACAGAAAGAATCTGTAACCTGCTGTTACCCGTGCTTGGAAATAAAGATCCACTTTACAGAAATACCTGAAAAGTAGGTACATGGCCCTGGAAGGTCAAGTAAAAAAGTGCTACTAATATTGGGAAGGATGTAGTAGGAAAGGACAATACAACAGATTTTTAAAGACGGTATTTCTAAAAGCCACCACTTGCAAAGTGTCCAAATTATGAATAACTGATACACCCTTGACTGTATTATACATTTAGGTGGGCTATGGGATAAACCATGACAAGAAGTCTAATATGGATGTCATTTCCAGCTTAATATACAGAAGTCTCCCTGGATGAGGTGATGGGTAGAGGAGATGTAGGAGGAGCCCACAGCAGGTCAGCTCCCAGCAGATGGGACAGAGCATGTCTTCCCTTGCTGTGGAATGAAACTGTATGGGACATGCATGTGGTTGGTCATGGCCACCCCAGTGCCTGCTGAGGTTTGCAGAGGTCCCTGTGGCTCACTTATTCCAGAGCAGGAGACTGAGCTGTCCCTGCTGGTTTGAGAAGCTGCAGGTGAAATCTGTGTGTGCACTCTGGCAAGAGTTATTTCTTTGACTGCTGCCAACAGGCAGCATTAAAAATAAACCAGAATTAAACTTCAAGATTATTTTAAGTTTTCTAACTAAATGTCATCACCGGATTCCCAGCTAAGCCTGTCCCAGCATACACTGCGTATGGCAAATGAAGCCTGGAGAAGGTTTTTCCTGACTCAAGCTATCTGTATATTAATGGAACAAACAGGCCTGAGCTGTCTTCACCTATGTCAACTGGAGAACTGGAAATGGGGGGATTATGGCACAGAACAAAACAAAGCTGATGGGCACAGGCCTCTTGCTTCCACCTTATACATTCATCTGCTAATGTGCTTGAGGAGAAGAGTTTTATTAGCTGTGGCACAGTGTTGTGCATGTACAGATATTTTGCTGCTGGATTGTCAATGATAATATCCAAACATTTTGTACACTTGCCAGGTCAGGCCTTGACCAGCCAAGAGCTCACTCAGCTTTCTGCGTCTTCTTGTGATGCAGAAATCCCCATCTCATTAGTTATGCCAGAAAAATTTTCTCCAGTCTAGCAGCTGAAAGACTTTGGGGTACATCAGGGTTGTCTGGTCCCAGTGAATTTTGCTGCACCTGTCACCCCTTTCTTCTGCTTCAGAGAAAAACATGAAAACTGCCACGGGCTTTGAAGGGGAGATTTTTTGATCTCTGGAAGTGTCTGAACAAACTAAACAGAGCAGCTTACTCTCCCATGCTGAACTACCCTTAATCACCTTCAGAGATCTTGAACTCACTGAAGGAGGTCTGGATTTCTGGCAATGATATTTCAGCATCTTTGCCAAAAATTCAGGGGGCAAGAGGGATCAAACCTGTCAGCATCATATGATTAATGATGAAACTGCTATGACAGGGAAAATAATCACAATCAAAGCAATGGGCACACCTAAACAACCTCTTTGTTCAGCCAAGTACCAGGACTGCATCAAACACTGTGAAAACAAACTATACAAAAATGGGTATTTACCATTTTCCACTCCCTTGATTACCCAGAGGAAGTTATTATTGACATGTCTCGCACTGCTAGCATATTATAGGTTCAGAGCAACTAAATTTGCTAGACAGGAAAGCAAGTTATTAGAGTTGTTGGATGAACCATTTTTGATGCTGAATGGGTCATGGAAAAGCCTAGAAGTTTAGACGACTTATTGAGATTATTTCCAGCTTGATTTTTTTTTTTTCTATGATTTGTAGCACTGGTCAAGTTCACTATTAAAATTTTAATTTCTCACTTGATTTTGCAATATTATTCTCTTTCTGTGTTGCCAGCAAGTCCTGACTAATTAGAGAAATCTAGAAGGTTTTGAATTAACACTTCTTTTATTTTGCTTTGACCAAAAACAGTTTGTAGCAAGACTTTCTTACATATGACTTAGTCTCATCCTCCTTTACTGGACTTTCCTCACCAATTCAATCTTCAAGGACATTTTTTTTCATTCCCTCTAACATTACATTACACCTTTCTCAGTATACACGAACCAGTTTAACTCAGAAAAGTGTAAGAAGCTACAAGGAAAGAGAGAGGTTTTAGGATTAGGTGCTTCACATCTGAATCTTTGCATATGACTTTCACAAGTTACTAAATCTCCCTGCTAACACATTTCTTTTGCATCCCTCAAAATCTATCACGATGCCACATGAAGATGTTGGAACAGATTCAGCTCTACAGGCAAGCAGGGATGAAATGATCACATGAAGAAAAAGAAAGTCTGAAATTATTTAGGTTTTTATATTGAAGGTTTATTTTTAATCTCTGTTTCTATATCAGTATTTCATGTCCTTTGCCTTTTTTTTTTTTTTTTTCCTTAGCATCTCTCTGCGTTTATCATCTGGGTGTCACGCTTTGCTCTGAACTGGTAAGTGAAAAGGCTGCATTTGATGGTCCTTTGCAGATGTGTATGTTTGTCTGCCATTGGTGAAGTTTTTTTCAGACAAATTATTTGCTCTGGTTCGTGCTCTCTCACAATGAGCCACAATATTAGTTTCTATCTCTCAGTCTTTAGGAAAAGTGACACCTCTTTGAATTTCTGATGTCTGTCAGCTTCAGGTCAACACTGAGAAGATGAACATCAGGAAGTCAGTGAGAGAATCATTTAAGGATATTGAAAATGAGAGACGAGTGAGTGTCAGGAAGTAATTTGTTTTCTCAAGACATGATAAACCTGCAGGATAAACTTTCATCTCCAGTGATCACAGCAAGGTGGTGGTGATATTTAAGAATACACTAGCAGATTTCAGTGTATCAGAATATCTCTGGAAGAGCTACATAAAACATCTACTTGGCATTGTCACCCAAGCCAGGTAACAGGCCAGACCTTCACTGTGCTGCAAAGGCAGCGGGAGCTTTGACAGGTGCAAGTGGAGTTAAAACTGCATATTTATGTGAGTGATTCACTACATCTTTCTGCTCTGCAAAAGGCATTGCTGAACTCTTAAAAGAGGCCTGTGTATACCACAAAGACCTCTATGTACATTTCCAGTGCTTCTATTAAGAAGTTTCTGAGAAAATATCAATTCATCAGCCTTGCAGTGTTTCCTCTGAATCTTGTTAAGTTTGATGAACTTTGCTGAATTCAAGACAGGGTTTCCATGGAAACTTTGCTGGTTTTTCATCACTGTGCTGCTGAGGTACACAGCTCTGAGGCAGATCAGCTATATGGATTAACCAAGTACCAAGGACACTTTTCACAGAAGCATGGAATCATGGAGTGGTTTGGGTTGGAAGGGACTTTCAAAAATCATCTCTCCCAATCCCCCTCCCATGAGCAGTGACATCTTCCACATCCTCCAAACATTTTTGAGGGTTGCTCAAAGCCCCATCCAATCTGACCTTGAACACTTCTGGGGACTGGACACCCAACTACTCTGGGTAACCTGTCCAGTGTCTCACCACCCTCACTGAAAAAAAAAGTCTTCTCTATGTCCAATCTAAATTGACCCTCTTTCAGTTTAAAACTCTTGCCTCTTGTCATGTCCCTACAGGCCTTGGTAAAAAGTCTTTCTCCATCAAACACTCTTTTCCTCCAGGGTCTCCAGCTCAAGGGAGGTGTCCTCTATCAAGGCTGCTCTTGAGATGGAGAAAAGACTTCTTCTGGTGGATTGAGCTGTTGCTTCCAATTCTTTGGGATGGTATTTTTACTGAGTAATATAGGGCTCTGGTAACATATGACTGAAAGCAATTAAAGTGAAAGATAAATGGTCCCAGACAACCTTTGAACCCATAAGCTTTACTGAGATGACTAAAATGTCACTTCGGGCGTTCAGTATTTATAATGATATCCTACTCTTACCCAAGTTTCCACAAGGTTGATTTTCCCAAGTGGTGTTAGTCCGGTGACTTTTATCAATACTGAGGTTTCCAAATGAAAGCATAGATTATGGGGAAAAAAAAAAAAAAAAAAAAAAGAAAGGAAAAGAATGAGTGATTATTGGTCATCTATGTCTGTCAACATTTGTTTATTTTACCTTATTTTTTTTTAAATCCCATTTTTGAAAGGCTATATTTGTTTCACTCATTGACAATCAGCTTCTCACTTTTTAATTGGTGTACACAGGGTTAGAAAGGTTACTACTGACTGACATCTTCAGTGAGTGGAGTTACTGGTGAAAATGACTTCTGAAGAGACTTCTACCTGAGATCACTTCATGGGATGAAACAGCAACTCAAAGTGTTTGCAGAACATTTTTCTGATGTAGTAGTCACATGCAAATTATAAAGTCCCTGATGTTCCACCACCAGGTCTGAGGGACCATCCATATGGTCTGATAAGGACACTGAGTCTCTATCTGTGTGTAATGAACTAGGGGACAGTAGGCAAAGCTGTCTCTGGTGCTAAACTTTTTGAGTGGCATCTTTGCTGGACTTTTTACCTGAAAAGATAACCTGTAATCAAAATGGTTACAATGCACAAGTCTGGGATCTATACAGGGACAAAAGGAAGTTTCCCAGGAGAAATTTATTTTAGTTTCATCACTAAACTTTCTCATCATATAAAGGTCTTCATCCCAACTCTGCATCTGCCATTTGGCCAAAAACTTTCAAGAAGCTTTGCCTTCAACTCCAACAGAACAGAAAACAGTTAAAGGGACAGAGCATGTCCGGAAAATTGAGATGATCATTTTGGTATCTAAAATAATAATTAGATTAAGGTGTGTAATCTGAAAAAAAATGCAACCAATGAAGATTGGTTCAAACCTTTCTGGACTAAATTATCCTTATATTCACAGTGTGTGTGAAGAACTAAGAACACATTTTGTCCATTGTTTAGTAATGTGTTTTGAGACCCATTGGATTATAAAACTCACATCTAAGTATATTTAGCATACATTTATTTTGCCCCTTGTAAGCATTTCATAGTTTGAATAGAATTTGTAGGTGTCTGCTTTGGATCCCTTTCCAATATTGTATAAGACTTGTTGCAATTGATTTATACAAAAATGGTGAGGATAAGGCCTTACTGAGTTCCTTGATTCATCCAGTTTAACCTGTGTAACTATCTAAGGAACGTGGTCATCCAAGGATTCCTCAAGAGGCAGTGGAAGTCAATAGTCCCAGTCCACCTAGTGATCATAGATGGAGCATAACATAATCCTGCCTCTCTTAGGTAGAATGAATTCAGGATATACTGTGAAGGAGGAACAGTGTTCAATGATGTGATATTCCATGGGGAGAAGCCGAGAGATCATATAAATCCCCTGAAAATGGGGAATTTATAGCACTGCATTTACCATGTCATCCCGATGTTGCATTGGAAACTGAATGCCAGCACCCTCATTCGTAATTGCAAATTTAAAACGTAAAAATATACTCATGATGCTTTCTTGAACCAAACATTTTTCCTGCAAGTAACAACACCAGTGACTGGCAGGGGGATGATGATTCTATTGCTGTTCATTATAACTGTATGTTGGAAGTTTTCTCTGTGTTTTCTGAGCACAGAAGGGGACAGGCTTTCTGATCTAAAAAGCTATACTGACTTAGAAAGTTAATTTTGTTATTGGAGATACTACACTCGGTAGCATAGAGGAGTGCTGCTGGAGCAAGTAATGTTAATGAAAGCAGAATTTACTTTTCCACTGAGGCTGCCATATATTAATTCTTAATCCAATTCACTGTTCAGACACATAAACAGTTGGTCAGGCCAAGCTGGAATGCTGTTGTGTCTAAGTGGGATGGAAGGAGAGGTAAAAAGTGGGGTCAAGAATAATTTAAGTGAGTTTCACAGCCGAATGCTTTGGACTGTGAGCTATGGTTTAAGCTGCAAATGAAAGCTATGTTATTGCTAGCTTGGGAAAAGCAGTATAATCATGTCAACACAGTCTCAGCTCTTTTGGTCTACAATGGTTGTCATAATGCATTAAAGAAATTTAATGATGTCAATAAAAAGCACATTTACATAGTATATTGCATCTCTGCAGGGGTCTATATCAACTTACACTGGTGCTCACCTACTGGCCAAGCCTGACGAGTGGTCACACTTTGTCCCTTTTGACCCATTTTGAGCTACAGTAACTACCATTTCAGATCTGGCGTATGTCAGGAATATATTCTAATTTGGGATAAAGATTGAAGGCAGAAAGCTGTAGGTACGATGAAAGCAAAGACAATTACCGTTTTTCACTTTTGTATATATATAAAAAGCACAATTCTAGTGTAATTTGTTAAATTGGTGCAAATAGTACAGGTACATCAGACTGTGTCTCTGAAGTTCTCAATTTTTTGACATGCTTTTGAAAAATTAATAGTAAAGAAAAAGAAAAAAAATAGGAACTAAAATCTGTCATCTGAGTCACACTGAGGCCTGAGGCATTCTCCCAGGGGGATAAAGCCTACTCCAGGGCCAAAAGCCAGCTAAAGACTCAACATCACTTTAAATCCCTCCAGAAAATGATGTTTCACTGATGGGCAAGTCTCAGAGCAGGTTTTTACACAGTGGGGATTTTCACAGTTGTGGAGGTTTTATTCTTTTGTGCTTTCTCAGTGACCTTTGACTAAATGTATCTTTTCCAGAGCAATCAAGATACATTAGGAATACAAAAACCACCTTGAAAACATTTGTTTTTATTGCAAGGTGTCCCATTCCCTACCCTACTGGGGAATGAAGCCTGAGAGGGATAGAGGTAGAAACAGCTCTTCACTGAATCCCATTCCCATTTTGTAACAATAAAGTATGAAGCACAGATTTTAGCACCTAGATAATAAATTTTGGCATAAATACACAGCTTTAAAAATTAACAAAAGGCTATATCAATTATAAAAGTGATTTAGCAAGCACAATAAGTGTTGTCATCTGTCAGTTTTATGTCTGCATACCTGCTCTCTATCATTGATTTTTATGCCTTTCCTATAGTAAATACTCTCATGAAGCTACAATAGACTTCACAGGATTTGACAGTCAGCAAGTTTCATTAATTATTAATTTTTTTAACAATAATTTTGTTCTTTTTTTTTTTTTTTTTTTTTTTTTTTTTTTTTGTTTAGGGAAATAATTCAACTCTGTTTTTTTCTGCTTTCAAGTACCGGCACTCGCAGCCAATCCCCTTGGATACTTGTCTTTTT
>WUAM01000395.1:24742234-24755611 GCA_024336885.1 Actenoides hombroni
AAACACAATCCCTGGTTTTCCCATTCATATACATATATATGTCTATGTATATGTATATGTATATGTATATGTATATGTATATGTATATGTATATGTATATGTATCTGTATATGTATATGTATATGTATATGTATATGTATATGTATATGTATATGCATATATATGTATAAAGGTGAACCGTTTCCTGAAAGTCAGCACTTGGATGTAGTGTACATTTGTGGTTAGATTTTTAATCTCTATAATGTTTCAGGCAGAATAAGTTTTGCCATTTTTGCATTGGGAGGGTGGTAAACACGACAACAGGAGCAAGAAGGTGTTACAAGAGCTTACTTTTTCCAAGAACTTCATATTCTTAGTACTATTCAAGGAACTAAATCTTTAGACTTTAGAAAAGGATGCTTTTACAGTCTTGATCAGAATTTTTTGTATAGTCAGGACTTCTTTTAGAGCCCCAGACACCCAGTTGTTTTGCTTTAAGCATATTTGATGATTTCTAATGTTTCTATTGATATCAGTGTCACATAGGCTAGAAGGCTCCATTAAATGTTGTATTTACCCTAGTGATAGGCTTTAGAGTTTCTGTTAGCATCAGCTTTTCATGAGCAGTAAATGTATAGGACATACTTGAAGAACATTCAGAGAACATCATGAGATAGGTAATTACGAGAGGAGAAATCATGAGCAGTTCCAGTCTCACTGTATTACAGGTTAGGCCCCTTTTTCTTTTTTTTTCTCCAAGAAGACACTGGGGTCTGTAATTCCTCAAAGTCAATCAGTGTGAGAGTCAAGTATTGCAGGCTTCAGGCCAAAAATATTCTTGGTTTCTTGGGTGTAGCCCTAGATTTGGGGGCTGTAAATGATCTTCAAGACTGGTCCTCAGCTCAAGTCATTCTCTGCGTGGTGTTTTTCCAGACAAACTGTGGACTATGACTTGTACCGCAGACATTTCTCATGCAGATAGTGTCTCGTGAAACCTCTTTAGCAGGAGAAAGTCTAAAAGTATGGGCAGTTTAATCGAGGGCAGGAGTGTTGATCTTTATTAGAATACAAGGTGACCCTATTTGTCTGATGGCAATCGAGATTGAAGAGAAGCAAAATGTTTTGTCTCTTGGTTTTTTGGTTTTCTCTCTTTTTTGATCCACGTTTTAAGGCTGCACTTACGAGGCAGAAATGTAATACTTGTGTATTTTCCATATGATTATGTGTTTGGATATAACCATACTCTCCATTAAATGGAAACCCACTTCTTCAAAATGCAACAATTTGGCGAACTTTCCCAAGATGTTATTTGGCAGGAGTGAAGCAAGGGCATTTAAGGTTTTCTATGAAATGCATTCCAAAAAGGTATTTAGTGCTGTAGAGTTTTTCTCCAGACACACCTGAATCTATGGAAAAAAAAAAGATAGTATTGTTATGATGCTTTCATGATCTGTGTAGAAAGAATAATCTACAGCTGGAGAAACAGTGAACAGATACCACAAGTACATGCCAGGATAGGATACCAGGAAGAAATGCACTTTGTAATCACATAACACCTTTTGTGACACATATGGTACTATTTATTGACATGTTCTAGAATTAAGAGGAATTTATCTTTTTAGAGGAAGGGGGCTTTTTTGATCCAGATTTCAGAAGTGAGGTCCCAGCTCAGCCAAGTAGTTTAAAGATGCCCAACTACAGGTACTATAGACAGTCTAGTGGGATTGTTATGTTTGAGGAGAGTGCTTTTTCAGAGTTTGAAAAATTCCTCTATGCAATATAGAGGAGTTTAATGGCTTCATATTCAGCCTGCTGACAGGCAGTACACCGCCACAGGAAGAAACAGTGGCTATTATAATAGGAGGAAGACATAAAAGAAGAATTCAAGTAGTAGGAAAAAAATTGTTTTATGTAGCCACCAACATAATCTATATCTACAAAAATAGGTTCCTACCCAGGAGCCATTCAAGTTGTATTACAAAGAAAATGGCATTTTTCCTCCTCCCTCAAAGCAGAACTGGGCAGGGGGGAAAAATCCACTTAAAGAAATGATAGAATTTCCAACTATTTTTCTGTTTGGAAATGGAGCAAATATATTCTATCTCAACAAAATTTCCAAGGAAATGAAATTTTAGAGGGGGGGGAAAAAAAAAGTTTCAATATATGATAACCTTTGGAATTGCTTTTTAAAAACTTAATTTCTTGTTCATCATAAATGCATTTCCAACTGCTTAATTTCCTCTTTCTAAACAGAATTTTAACTTCCTTTTCTTATTTCAAAATGTTTTCATTTAAATGAAAATGGAAATGTATGATGAAAACAACTTATGACTAAACAGCCTGACCAACGTTTTCAGAGAACCCTGGTAAGGCTTTTGAAGGTTTCGTTCCAGCCCACACGTTGGAGGAGCTTTGTGTGAGCTCCCTTTAAAGAGTAAACTGAAGAGCTTGGCTGAATAAGAATAAATTAAACTTCTAAACCCACGTTATCATCTTTCCCAGCAGGTTTCAGCTATGTCTTTCAGAACCTGGTCCTTTCAGTCAGATCTGTGTCATTGCAAAATGATATCTAGAGAACTTCACCTTCAAAATAGCCAGAAAGTGAAGTTATTTGGAAAGAATTAAATTAAATTAATTAAAATATTGGTTGAAACACAAGGCAGGATACCATATCAGGAAAACTGGACAACTGTGAGTGCAAATGTCTTTTTTGCAGTTTCAGATGTCTTGTTTGGGTCTGAGTCACAGTGTTATCACCTCAGACGGCTTCACCCTCCTTCACTGACCTTGGTGTCCGCAGAGTTGTTTCTTTCACATAGTTTCACTCTTCTCTCTGGCTGAAGTTGTCTTCCCCCATCTTAAACACATTACCACAGAGGCACTACCACCATCACCGATGGGCTCAGCCTTGGCCAGCAGCAGGTCCATCTTGAAACCATCTGGCATTGGCTCCATCAGACATGGGGGAAGCTTCTAGCAGCTTCTCACAGAAGCCACCCCTGTAGTTTCCCCGCTATCAAAACCTTGCCACGCAAACCCAACACAGCCTATGAATTGTAAAGGGTAGGTAAGGCTGAAATGAGGTAAAGGATAATGTTACTTCATGTGCGTATCTGAGATCTGGAGAACAGTCTGCTGCATCTTGCTGATAAGCGTGGAATGAAGTTAATGAATTCTTGCATGTTTGGAAAGCTGTGCGGCCAATGTGATGCTCAAGCATCATTGATATAAGATGGTGAGTGTAATGAGGAATGTTTTGATATAAAATTGCCTTTATGCACTAAAGAAAGTCTCACATTAGGCAGAATCTGAAGTTTAGCATTTTAAGATGCTGACCCTCAGTAAGATCTTGCTATAATGTCTTGTATTTGTTGACCATCAGTTAAGTAGAGGAAGCATGACACGGGAAATTCAGCTCCTAGATGGTCAGTGAAGACAAAGCACAAATATATACTTATTTTGTTTTAATTTGCTATTGTCTCCATTGCTAAAAATGGTATAAATTATAGCAGTATTCAAAACAGGAACTAGCAGAACTAATGAGGAATTTTTAAAGCATGTGAATAATGTATTTGAAAGTAGCAGTTCATCAGAATAGACGCTCTGCATGGAGTATAAACAGTATAAAATTATCAGGGAAAAAAATCTCTAGTCCAGGGTAGAATTAAACTAAATACTCCAGAATAGAACTAAACTAAACTAAACTAAGAGATGGAGAGAAAACCATCCTCGGAAAAAGCCCCAGAGATTCAGTGAGTATGTTATATATATTTGGCTCTGGGTCCTAAGCAACTTATTTTTTTTCCTGTATTTGTATAAAACAGAATATGTGAAACAGGGAACAGTAAGAAAAAAAATCACAGTAGCTGGGTTTTCCTCTCATGTCCAGCTCCAAAGGCTGTCCAAATGAGGATTTGAAATCAACCTTCCCACAATCTAGATTATTTCATGGCAAATTCTCTGGAGCAAAGCAACTGCATTTTCTTATATCTTATGTTCCAAACAGTAGATCGACAGACATGGAGTAAGTGAGCTTCATCAAAGCTCATCTTGTTTTCCAGTCTAATTTTTACTTGCTTTGATGCAGCAGGTTTTTTTTAATTTTTTTTTTTTTCCCTCTGCAAAAGCAAAATCTTCCCTGGCTCTGGGTCTGGAATGGCACGCTCTAACATGTTTCCTTCCTCTACAAACTGTGCCGCAGTGGGAAACTCTTCTGTTATTTAAGAGATTTAAATAGTGAAACTGTACCTTTGTGTGAACCAGAGACACTGTTTTAGAGACCAACTGCCTGTGAAGCCCAAATGCTGATCTCCTTAGTCAGGCTAATGATAGCTTGTAGTTCAAGGAGTGCTGTTCTTTTTATTACCACTATTACGGTTAGTGTTGTAATTATTTTGTTCATCTCACTGTCTCTAGAAAAATTCTGACTAGCTATTAATATCTCAAGATACAGCTAAAACTTTCATCATCTTCATTTGGAAGGGAAAATGAGGTTTTTGTTTGCAACTGAGCCCGATATCCTTTTCCATTTGGGTTTTAATTTCACTAGAAAGTGTTAGGTTGCCATGGCAAAGCTCGTATCTTCACTTGCCTGTCTCAGTAGGTGCTTTGAAGAGGGGAGGTGGTCAGAATAAGAGGTAATTTGTGCTAACGAATGGCTATATTGTAATAATGTGCTCCTACTGGTCTCACTTTCAAGTTCCTCCAAAAAAATACCCTCACAACCAGTTCAGCATATTCTCAGCACAAGCAGCCAAGGGGATGCACAGTCTTGTAGAAATTAAAGCGAGGCATTAAAGTCTTTGAATTTGATATTCCATCTTCCAAGGTGATAGTAGTAGCAGTAAACACCAGAATCAACAGATCAAACACTCACATCTTCATTAGTCTCTCACTGGGGTTAAGGGAAGAGTTCACGCAGGGCACGGAGCCATGCCAATGCTCTGAGTTAATTGGTTAAGTGATGCAGCAGAGAAAATCCTTTGTGTTACTGGGTTCCTGTAGAGTCCTTACTGTCAGGATCTCTGCAGTGAATTGAACATTTCAGGGTGACTTCCAGGATGTAGCTGAAAAGAGAAAAGCATCAAATAACCTATTCCATACTTAGGAGGAACATCTGGCTAATGATTCAACTTAACCACTCAGTGCTGTACTACTATAAGATTATGAGCCCTTGAAGGCATGGAATTGCATTTAGAACATGCAACATTGAAATTTATGTGTATTTTGGGCTATTCCAATAAAAATTTCCACAGTATTGATTTGGTCTTACTTCCAGTAACTTCATCAAGACCATGAAAAATGAGGAGACTCCAATCACACAAGCTAATGTCTGTCCCTCAGGTAACTTAGAGGTGAGACTGGGATCTGTAGTAAAACTTTATATGTGGACATTTTGTTCTCCAGCGCCCAGGATGTCTAGATTTTACTCACTGCCTACAAGTCGTAGGATTCCAAGCAGAAAAATATGTTGCGGGAGCATTCAGACAAGTGGTGCCACTGCTATGAACAGAGAGCCAAATTCTTAACAATGTTTCTTTGCTGAGTTACTCTGCAAGCCAGTGGGAGATCAGATTCATTTGCATTGGAAAGGACATCTGGAGTTCTCTAATCCAACCTTCTGCCGAAAACAGGGCTGATTTCCAGTTTAAACCTCCTTCCTCGTGGCCAGGTGCAGCCAAATTTGAACTTTTTTAAGATGTCACAGGCTCTCCAGCCCCTGTATGTGCTTAAACAGTCTTGTGATAAAGATTTTTTTTTTTTTCCTGATTTCTGAACAGTGCTGACATTTGTGACCACTGCCACTTGTCCTTTCATGGTGCACCTCTGAAAGGAACCTATATGTGTCTTCACTGTAACCCCTCTATAAGTTTGGGGTGACTGCAATTAGTTACCCCTTAACCTTATCTTCTGGCTAAACAAGTCCCTGCCTTTTAGGTTCTCCTAACTCATAATCTCCAGTCTTCTCACCATTTTAGTGAAGCTCTGTTGGACCTCCTCCAGCTTTTCAGTATCTTCCTTCTAGTGGGGCAGTACTGCAGATGCAGCTGTGGAACAGAGGAGAATCACCGCTGTGCTCAGTCTTCTGGCTGTGCCGTTGCTGTATGCCATTAGTTTTCACTGCTGTGAGGGTACACGGCTGACCCATCTGCAACTTGTTCATCACCAGTTCCCCACAGGAGAGGAGAAAACACTATTGCCATCCTCCACGCCTCTCCTTACAAAAGAGTCTGTCCATCACAGTGCTCCAGCAATGTGGCTTTCTCTAAAGCTCTGCAGCTCTGCACCTGCACGTCAGAGCATGGGAGCATGCAGGTATGGGTACTCAAGATGCACGTCATCAGAGGAGAGTCAGAGATCGTTCTCTTCTGTCCTCTGCTTTGCTTGCTTCTTCTCATCCATGCTCTTCTGCTTACCCCAGAATGTTGCTCTCCATACCCCAGCAAACTTAGTTCAAAGCTCTCCCTGCCAGGTTAGCAACTCTCTTGGCAAATATCCTCTTGTCCAACATTGCTCTTCGAAGTGGATCCAGTTGTCACAGAGTCTCAGTTGTTTAGGGAAGGGGGATTTTTGCACACTTTTTTTTTTTTTTAAATTAAATCTCTCTAAAATGCACATGTAATTTCAGACAGCGGGTCTGAAGTACAGTCCTTAATGACTAATGAGGAACTGAGGATTGACCTGCAGGAGACCTCCAAATTGAATATTTTCTCCTCAGATTTAGTATGATTAAGCAAAGCGGTTTTGTGTCCAGTCACTTGTGTTACCAGAGAATTATTTTCCTGCTGCTCTGTCCAAACCAACAGAGACTAATTTAGATAGCATTAATTGGTAATTTCCCAGATCAAAGCCCTTAATCAAATCAATAAGGCTAGCTGCTGGGCAGTGTGCTGATAATCACTCATAGACATAAAATAGAATTTGTCATGTCTACCTTGATAATGACATCAGAGGAATACCAAGACCAACAAGGAGTGATGTCCTGATAGATTAATAAGTTGACAGAGCAAACTGCTTCCCTGAAAGATTTGCTTGCTGGGCCATAGGGATTCTCCATGCTGTGGGCTTCATTTAATTCCAAAATTTGTTGGTAAACTTATATAAATTACCGCCCACAACCTCAGCAATTCTTTTTGTAGAAGTTGCCATTCCTAAGGAGAGATTGCAGGGATGAGATTATTATTTGGTTGTGGAGAAAGGAGAGGGACTGGAAAGGCTTAGCAAGAAATGGTTGTTTATCATAAAGAGTGAGTGATATGGAAAGTGACCCAATTTATATGGCAGAAACAGCTGTATAGCTACATGGTTTTCCTATGTCAACACCAAATCTTGATTTTCTTTTCCCTCTACAGAGGGAAATGTTTGTCCTAAAAGCTCTTGGTTCACTAGCAATAACTGTTGCTTGATATAAATGTCAAAGAATCCAACTTTCCAAAGCTTTTAGAGGAAAGCGATAAGACCCATAGGGAAGGAGGCAAACCCAGCTTTTGTCGAAAACAAGTGAGAGCCACTGCTGCTGAGCAATATTTCGCACTCTGAACAGGTTATATGTGACATTTTGTTTGAGGGCTCAGTGTAGTGAGACCAGATGTCCCCTTTCCTCCTTAACCTGCCATCATGCTCCGTGAGGGTGCAAGGCAAGGACGATATAACCCATGTAATTGTGGATTCTCTGGGGCAAGGTTCTGGGAAAGAAGTGGGTAGAAAACAGACAAATCCATCGTGCTTTTCCCCTTTTCCTTTTCTCTGGCTGATGAGGATGAGAGTCTGTCAGTGGGAAATATATAAACACATGGACAACATGGATCCCTTTTACAGTTGGACTCAAACATAGTCTACACAGTAGCTGCTCATGGATCCTGGTCTCTCCAGGTGTGTCCCTCACAGACAGACACAGACCAGCAGACTTCCCAGTAAATCCCAAGCTCCCATGGCAGACGATTTGCTAGGGCTCACACCCTTCCTTGTGCACCTGTACTCATTTCAGTTGCTGGCGTGGTGGACGTACAGGCTCCTGCAGTTGCTGCACTGAAAGCCACATGCATCACAGAAACGTATTTTATCCATAACCTGTCACTGTTTTCTAGATCCAGCATCACCTATAATTTCTAACTCCTATCCATTGCTTTCATCTGAGGATCTCAAAGCATAGCCAGCAAATGCCTAAGCCCAGAAGCCAAGGGAAGAAAATAGCGTAACCCATCTATGGCATGACACCTTCCTTAAATCCCAGCTCAGGAAGCCCACTCACACATTGCATCATCCAATTATTTGTTAATTCATTGTCTAGCCTCACATTTGTGAACTTGTCAGTGAAATTCCCTATTTCTTTGGCAAACCTGCACAGGTGGGAGAAAGTGTCTTTTCTGCTTTGTTTTGCTTTGTTTGTGGATTCTACATTTGGGAGTGGGGTGGGGAAGGGAGGGAATCAGCAGCCCTGTGAAGACCAGCTGCTTGCAACATGCTCCTCTTGCAGCTTTCTGTCAGAAATCTGACAGCTTTAGTTATTGTGATGGGGAAATAATGAGGTGAGAAAAGAGTTGTCAAAAAAAAAAAAAGAAAAGATCTGTACTCTTCTTCCAAGGAAATAATTTACTTCTTGTGTGCTTTATGGTTCCTAGAGCCAAGGAGATAGCTGTAAAAATCCCAGTTATAGACAACACTGTATTTGCCTAAACCAAGACGATTACAGAAACAAAACAGAAAAAAAAAAAAAGTAACTTCTCTATGAAAAAGGCCTATTATTTATAGTATGATTTATTTTATTGAACATGAATGGTAACAGCATTTAGGATAGGTGGCTATAGGTGAGCACCACGAGTTGCCTTTAGAGTTAATGGGGAAACAGTTAACAGTGTTACTGGACTTTGAGGTCAATTTACTTCATCCTAAACCAAACTCCTGTATTTGATCAGGTAAATTTCCCCCTAAATGCATTGGCTATATTAATCAGCATAGATATACAGTGCCATCTGAGATACTCTAAGACATGGGAAATCGGCAGATGCAACACAGGATCACTTCTGCACTAGTAGCTGGATGCAGGAGGGTTATCCTAATGCATCAAAAATGGCACTAAAAACCTATGTTTATGAAACTGAAACATGCACAAGATCACCACTGACTACTATAGAAACCTGGGAAACTGTCTTGCATATGTATATATTTCTTTAGCTATCCAGCCTGGCACTACAAGGACAGAAGTCTCAGGACCTGGGTTGTTTCCTGTGAATATTTTTGCTACCCCAGACATCTACAGGAGAAACCTAAGGGCATCTCACATAGCACCAGGTCATCTTTGCTGAGACAACTGAATCTCCTGTAGCCAACACCATGGTAAGGTGTGGAGAACATTTCAGTTCACCTGAGGTGACAGCAAGGGTGGGCTTCAGTGGCCAAAAACTTGTGGTCTAGAGACAATTCAGAGACCTTAGGTACCTGAGCTATTTCCCTTCACTTGACAAACATGATCAAAAACTTTTTGGAGTTCCATGCCAGTCTGGAGCCTTAGCTGGAGACTGGGCAGCATAACCTCGGGCATCTCAAGTCACAGTGAAAGCCTATGTTTAGACACATTAATTATATCCCTAGTGAATTTTCAGAATATTAGTTGTCTAGATGTGGTGGACTGTACTGACTGATTAGTTCTCCACCGACTACAACCCAAGTTTATGCACTGATTCATATTTGCATATCTATGCATACACACCTGAATTTAACTTATGTGATACAGAGCAGGATCTAACCCCTGAAAATTAACCACAACACAGATGACCAGATCAGAATAGTTGCCTACACTTTATATAGCTAAAGAGTAATGAAACTCTTTAGAGTACTAGGTTTTTAGACACATACAACTTAGTGAAACAGCGCCTTTATAAATCTGGTTATTTATACATCTTAACTCTGAGATTCCCCCTCAAAGAGATGAAAAAGTAATTTAAAATATGTCGACATCTTAAATGGTGCTTGTATCTTCAGTCACCCTCCATTGGATCATTATTGCTCCATGAAATGATGTTGCTGAAGGTAGTTAGATCTATATTTTGAAAGAAGATCCAACACTTTTTTAGCATTTGCAAAACTGGAAGTGCAAGACAGGCACAGTTTTTGTTTGAGTCGTCTCAATTTGGCATGCTACATATGGAATGAGGATACACTTTTCATTTACAAATGAAGTGCAGACAGCTATGAAAATGCACGTTTTCCTACATATGTGCCTAAATTTTGCACAAGCATGACTAGCAGAACCAATCTGCCTTCCTTATGCTACACACACAAACCTGAGACTGCCACTTGAACTCTAAATATTTTCTGATGTAGTATTTATGCTTGTAAGACAAGTTGATTGTCACTATCCTACAAGCCTTATCCACAGCCAAGGAATCATGACCAGTGGAAAAAGTAAAATTGTTTCCTATGCTCCATCAGCATGATGAATTCTGTACCTTCAGTTTCCTCTTCTTTTTATTCCAGCACTTCTGAATTGATTTGGCTGGAACAAAACTCCACCCTTTTCTCCATCCCTTCTTCAAATATTATGTTTCAAAACAACCTAGGGCACGGAAAGTCAGTAAGCTGCTCAGAATTCCCATACACGGTATTGTTCTTGCCATTTTATTCTGTTATATTTCAAAATAATAAAATATTGATTGCCTTGGGTGGGTGATAATGAATATATGATAACTTAAGCTTATATACTGTTCTGTCACAAAGAGTATGTTTCTCTTCCCTCTTGTCACAGTTCTTGTCCCCTGTGAGAACTACGTGCTTTATCCAAATTACAAACCAGAGCATCTGCCTTGAACCAGTTGAGTATTCACACATAAAACAAATTTGCCCCTAAGGCCAGGCTGGAGCATGTCAACACCTGATTCTCTCTGACTTACGGTGGCATGTAACTGTCACTGACTGCACTTGGATTCAGGCCCAGCTATATTTCAGAAAATTCGTATTAATGCTCTGGCTGAGATAATTGATGCAGTGAGTTATTTGGTGTCACACAAAACAAGGTCTCAGCTCTGTGAGGAACTGTGCTGATCAACAACATAAAATCATCACCTACATGTCATCAGATAGCTCCTGTCAACTTCTTCCCAGATAGGGTTGGATGTGAACTGATGACAAGCCCGGGTTTTGCTATCTATGCCTTGGAAAGCCATGTTTATGGACAGCTGATGAGACTGCAATTGATTTTTCTTTTTTTTTTCTTTTTCTTTTTTTTTCCTTTGTTCCTCCCTATGTTTATTTAGCTGCAGTTTTGGAAAATGTTGAATAAGCACAGGAATGAGAGATACCCTTATATTCCAACACCCTGCCTAATCACCCGGCAGCTTAGCTGTAAGTGATATTACACTGTAATTACATTAGCTGCAGTATTGAGTGCTCGTTATCATGCCTTAATTGTGCAATAATTTTGATCAGTGTGTCATTTCCTTGGTGCTGACTGGTGTGATTGAAAAATAAACACACAGTTTAGGAGCTGTTGTGTGTACATCTGCTTCAAGTGCATTTGGTTGTGCACAGATACTTGTGTTTGTGCATGTAAGAGACAGACAGAGCGTGAGCAGTCAGGGCAGCTGTCTACCAAAATGTTCCCTGCTTGCAGTTGGAGAGAACTGACAAAGGAGCCCTGGCTAATCTTGCTGCAGTGTTTTAAGAAGTCACCTCTGTCAATCATCAGCCTGTGATCAAATCTATCACCTCGATGGCAGTCAGTAGGAGAGATGTCTGTGTCAGTATGAAATACGGCATTTTTTGCTTTGCTGTCCGCTCATAAGTGGTTGCAGCTTGGAGGCCAGACTTCAGACAGAAGGGCTGTGCTGCAAACCCACGTTCCTTGCACCCATAAGCTCTCCTATGTGTGCAGAATGGCAAAGCAAGGTGGTGCCAAGGCACTGAAGAAAGCTGGAAAAGCTTCTTTGTCAAAGTCTGTGGTATCCCAAGAGAAAGCTCTCTGTCCATTTGCTGTGCTTACACCCAGGCAAAAACACTGAGAAGCAAGGAGAGCAATGGGTGGTAATGAAGAATGAATGAGGGTAGACACTACAATAGGATAAACACAAGACACTGACCTGGAAGGAGGAGAGAGACAAGCAGGAAAATCAGTCAAGATTGGTTTACACTCTTTCAAAGGTAAAACACCAGGTGGACTGACTAATTCTCTCCTGCTGAAGCTTCTCTACAGAAAGTCAGCAGCATCCACTCAATTACAGGATATTCAGTGGCAACAGAATGTGAACGTAACTTTAAAAAGTGTCCTTGCTCTCAGAACAGCACCTAAAGACAGTTTGGGATGGTGTTTGAAAAAGGACTACCATCGCTTGATTAAAACATCCCTCTTCCCCTAAAACTGAAGAGCCATCACTGACTTCTCCATCTACTTAGAGGAGCTGAGAGAAATTCAGAATATCCTTTGAACGACAAATGCTGATCTGTTCTGCAGCAAATCATCGTTCCAGACTGGAATGAATGTTTACAATGAAAGTATAAAAATCCAAAAGGGAAAAAGAAAGTTTTGAAAACGTATGGCATTTTTTTTCAATTTCAACTTTGCAACATGATAAATTACATCCTTACATGTGATGTATTATAATGAGCAGCACACATTTCAAAATGAGAAGTAATTACAAAACAAAAACAAACAAATCCTGCAATGAGCTGTTAAAGCTGAAAATCTCCCAGCACAGCATTTTCAAACAGCTGTACTGCTAAATTGCCTGTTCCCTTGATATCAAAGAACAGACAGAAAACTCCTGCTAGAGGGTTCAGCCAGTACAGCCTCAGGTAATGTGCAACCACCAGAGAGAAAGTGGGAGAGAAATAGATATAGAAAACAGGGCAGCCTGATCAAACAAATGGACCTGGGGCCAGGTGCGTAGAGGTTACTTGAGAAGTGGCATTCTTCACAACAGAAGGATTCATAAAGGAAACCCTTTTAGAAAGGACATTACTGATATTCATCAAAAGAGAAAAATAGCAACTGATATTATCTTCTTAATCCAGGAAACAGATCTTTTTGTGGTCTGTATTTACAATGATTGCTTTTTTCATTCCTTACAAATATCTAAAGGGTGGGTGTCAAGAGAATGGGGCCAGACTCTTTTCAGTGGTGCCCAGAAACAGGACAAGGGACAATGGGCACAAATTGGAACACAGGAAGTTCAGTCTGAACATAAGAAAACACTTCTTTGCTTTTATGGTGCCAGATCCCTGGCCCAGGCTGCCCAGAGAGGTTGTGGAGTCTCCTTCTCTGGAGAGATTCCAAAGCCAACTGGACACTCCAATGCTAGGCCCCCTGCTCTGGGTGACCCTGCTGGAGCAGAGGGGTTGGATGAGATGATCTCCACCTACAACTTAAAAGAAACAGCAGTAACTTGCTGATAAATGTGTAGGATT
>WUAM01000395.1:24755711-24791164 GCA_024336885.1 Actenoides hombroni
AACTGGACACTGCAATGCTAGGCCCCCTGCTCTGGGTGACCCTGCTGGAGCAGAGGGGTTGGATGAGATGATCTCCAGAGGTCCCTTTCAACCCCGCCATTCTAGGATTCTGTGATTCTCTTCTGGAGGGATTTGATCTCCAGACATCATGTGTAGATGTGTGCCACTGTAAGTTAGGATAAGCCCCATGTCAAGATTCTCTGTTGCGATGACCACACTGAATACAGGGCAAGAGTCTGAACAACTTCCCTCACTCCAGGGTATGCAATGGATGCTGCTTAGGTACCACAGCTTTGCTTGTGCCATGAAGGGTTTGTTCATGTGTTCATACTCTAGACAATAGCAACTGTGTGAACAATCTTGGTGGATAACACTGAACCAGATAAATGAGGGGCAATTAATAACGTTAACAACTAAGAGCGAAATTTCATTGTTAACAGAGACACCTGAGCTGGAATAACTTACATCAAAAACTGAAAGGGAGGAAAATCAAATCTTTCATCTCTATTGTTTCACTTGGCAGAACCTTAGTTTTCAGCATGGGCTAATGTGACAGGGAATTAATGTAATGGCTTTGTAGAAGACAAGTTTCTTTAGAACAACAACAACAACAAAAAAGAGGAATGCACAAAGAATGAAGGGTAAATTTTGCACAAAGACTGATTCATGTGCTTCAGAGGTTGTGTTCTTCCATCTCTTCCTTGAAACCCTTACCCCTTTCAGTTGATAATACTGTCTTCTCACAACTCTTAATAATTTCATGTTTGCCTTTGGTGTGCAAACCTTTTCTGGTTTGACTCATCATCTGTCCTTCAGGGGTCCTCCCAACCCTTCAAGTGGGTTCAGAAGGATTCATCCTTCCCTTCCTCTTTCCTGAGGCATCCCCACACCCAGTCACAGGATCCCCTTTTTTATTTCAGTTGACACTGCTGACTCAAAAAATCATCCCCACGGTTGCGGATCTGTCTCAACACCACACTGTCCCACAGCCCAACCCATCATTGTCCCTTTCAATTTCCAGCAAGGGCATTAACTTTGCCAATCTCAGCTCTAGATTTATTTTTTTTTTTCCACTGAGGTGTTGAGAATCTGTTTTCCTACTGATAAAAACTACATTATAATTATCCGAGCCTACTAATCCACTATTTGGATTCAGATTAATTTTCTAGGAAAACAACCAATAGGAAAATTTCATGGTTGTTTCCTTTGTTGTACTTCTACAATCAGTCTTTCTTATGTGCCTTCATAATTTTTTTTTCCATCCAGCAATATCTTGCCCACTATAAAGAGATCGCAGTGAAAAAAAAAACCAAACCCTGTTGTTTAGAAAATGCACATTTTCTGAACTTCTTGTGGGAAATTAAAATTTCAGTATAAAAGCGATCAAGTGAATCATTTAACTGCTCCTTTTCATTTTGCTAAATTGAAGGAATTAATCTGAGCTTTCACTTATGATTTCTGTATGTTTGATATAATTGTAATGCTATATTTATATATTGTAATGAGAGCCATGTGCATTAGTGTATTATGAAATTAGCAAATGGGTTCGCTTCTTTCCTGACCAGATGAAAGGAAAGATGATCTAACATTATCTCCTGATACATTTTCATATTTCCAAGTCATTCTCCTCCCGCCCTTGCGATTTTGTCCATATTGTCAGCACTTTGCCTGCATGGATTGATGCCCAGTCAGGACAGATGGCAAGGTCTTGGAATTCCTTATGGTATGAAGATTCAGTTTTATCATGACGTTAAATTGCAGTCTTCTCTTTGACCTAACTTCTTGATACATTGTCCTCTTCTCTCTCCTTAGACCCTCTACCTACAATATCTTTATGGCTCATTGATCTGATTTTTCTAACCCCTTTAACAGGGGTTATGAGGAACCCCTATGCTAGCTCCTTCTTCACCCATCAGTGATTCAGTTTCCCTCATTATGCCTAAGGAGATTGAAGCTTAGGTCTTTTTTTAACTTAGCTGTTTTACTAACTCATTGTGGCAAGAGGTGTATGTCTCCTGATGGCCTTCTCACCACCTCTGTCTCTATTTCACCTTCACTTTTTCTTTTTCTTCTGTCATTATGCATAAGATACTCATTCCAATGATGACAAAAATCTCCCAGTCTACTTTTGAGGTCTCTTAAATATCAGATTTTTGCCTTCAGACATTTACTAGGGCATGGATAAATAAGAAAAATCTCAAATACAGCAAGCAAATAAAAGCATATGATTGGGATCACATTTTGAGGTAGTCTTTAATTATGTGATTACATTAACCCCCAGATTCATACTTTATTTTGCGCACAGAACATAGTGATAATTTAGAAAGAAGACAGCTAATATGCTGCGTTTGTTTTCCTGTTTAGGGACTGACAGCAAGTTTATCTTTGAGCCTTACTCAACCCTGTTCCAAAGATAAAACTAAAAATACCAGCTTGGGCTCTTCTCTTACATTCAATACTGTGTCTTCTGAGGTCTGCAAATTCATAGGAACTAATTTTCAAAATGTTACTATTTTTGGGATCATGCTGATTTTAGAGAGAGAGACCTGACACACATAATTAAAGCCAAATATTTCCTCTAATTTTCAGGCGCTGAATTCCATTTGTGTTGTTGTGATAACTGTAGCTGGAAACCCAAACTAATAAGATTGCCAGCAGTGTCTTACTGTATCCCAGTGATAAAACAGTTGGTTCCTCTCTGACTTGTGTAAGCCATGTAATAGAGCTGGCATCAAAACCAGAGGTTAAGTACGAGGATGTATCTCTTCCAATGAAGATGTCATCCAGATGCTGGAAGCTCTCTGATATGCAGAACTTATGAGGTTACATCCATGAATCTCACATACAATGGGAAGGATTTACTATACTGGAAATGAAAAATTGCCAGCATCTTGGCACTTGTGATTTGCCATGTCAAACTCTGGTCAAGACCTTGAAATCTGGGAGAAGATGAACTTTACTCATCGTGTAATGAGCAACTGAGTAGCATTTTGAAGGAATACTCCTTTCTGCCTTCTGCAGAAGTCCATTTGTCCTAGTCAGATTATTGATCCCATGTGGGTGATGAATACATCTCCTGAGACATCTTTTCTAACATTCCTGAGGCTTCTAATCCAATAAGTAAAGTGGTCCACAAGCAATTCCCACTGAACAGGATTTGTACCAACTTGGAAGTTGGATTTAGGATCCAAGTGCCATGGACAAATTGAGCAGAGAAGAAATGCAGTCCCTACATTGTCACAGGGTTTCAAGATTGGATTGGATAAAGCTGTGAGTAACTGGGTCTGAGCTCATAGCTGATCCTGCTTTGAATAAGATGTTAGGCTACATATTTTAACTCTATAACTTGTGGGGAAACACACATTTCTGCAGACAGTCAGAACACAGAAGCTTGCCTTCTACTTGTAACCATCCTTGAAAGAAACTGTTTGCCTTTGACTACAAAAGTAGCCAAAGCTAAATCAACTGTTGTGACTACTTCCCTCAGATGTATTTTCATCCTTCTCCCCAGATTAGTATAGATTTGAGATTAGACTTTTTCTTTCTTTAGCCACTGTGTCAGTATCTTGGTGCTGGTGCTCAGAAAGTCCTATGGAAATCTTCTTTCCGCAACAATGCCTAAACAAACAGCATCATTGTAATTTTGGAATTAGTTTGGTTTTTTTTTTTTTCCATGGAAATCTAGAAGCAACTGCCAACCTTAGATTCCTGGGAAAAAGTGCTGGGAGGTTATTTGTGGATTTGCATCCTTCTGTCTTCAATAGATCCTCATGGATTACACACAAAATTTGGACCCAGGCACATCACTTCTTCATCTATTTACAGAATGCTCCACATTTTCTTCTTTCAAATCACAGTTTCAAGAATAGTCTAAGGAGGAAGTTCCAGATAAAAGTCTTCCTTTTTTTCAGGCCTTCCATTTGGTTTTCTCTGGAAGAGGACCCCACTAACTTGTCTTCCCAGCTGGTAACTCCAGAGGAAATTTTCCTAAACTTCAACACAATTCTGCAACTCCTCAAGAAAGCTGAATGTACAGTTCCAGTCTTTTGTTATTATGAGTGTAACAGCTCTGCTCTGGTTAATTGCAGTAACTGATGAAAATAGACAATTTGAAGCTTCTTGAGAGAACAATAGAGGAATAAAAAGACTAATGACAACAGACAAGTGTTGTGGCCTAGGGAAGAGAGAGCGACATCGTTTCCCCATATTCAAAGTTGGACAACATGTATCCAATTTTCTTCCTTTCATCATCAGCAAATAATTCAGATGTTTCCCATCCCTTAATTGTGCCTTTGTTTCTTTGATGAGGGGAAATCATTACCGTGATGATCTGTTGGCTAAATTTTCCCCACATCTGCAGAATGTTTCTCCAAGTGGGCCATTTGCCCATTTGCAGGCTAATAAACAAGAGGAATTTTGGATTCTTGAGATGGAGGCTATACCAGGAGCTTGGGAAACATCACATTTCAGAAAGCAGCCTGTTTTGGGATAGGAGAAAGATTTTATAGATTCAACTAGAATTTGGGCAAATTATGACAGATACCATCTTTTGCTTTGTCAATATTGGAGAAAAGATCACATGGCTTCAGGATCATAAGATCCTTTCCAACAGGCCGTTGGACCATTCTCTGTTTGACACAAGAGCCCTGAGGCTTTTACTAAGCTGTCACTCTTAAGGCTGAAGGCCACCCTCAGAAAATCTTTCAACTGCCAGTACAGCAACATAATGTCTCAACATTTGCACTGGTAGCAATCAAAACAACAGACTCTCCAGGCTTAATTTCATCCAACAAGGCTTTTACATACAATAGTCTTTCATTTCTCTGTTCTGGAACAAAAGGAGCTGGCTCAAGCTCACATTTTGGGGAGCAGAACCCTGCAGGCCTTTGCTTTTTATCCTCAGAGGTGCTGGAGAGCCTCAGGGGCACACAGGGTGCCAAAGAAAGAACAAGACTCGGGAAATTTGCTTGCTAAACTGGGCTTCAAGGGGTTGAAGACATTTACATCCACTTGACTCAGACTGCAGAAAAAGGAACATGTGACTACACTAAGGCACTGGACAGACAGAGGACAGGGTGAGGGTTTACAGCCTGTTTGATGGCTGAAACAGGTTTTCACTGTGGTAAGGAAACATACTTATGGAGGCACAGTGGACAGAGGCAAAATGAAGCTCCTGGAAGCTCTCTGATCCTTTTCTGGCCAACATGGAGATTACACACTCCAGCACAGCCCCTTTTACAATTTATGAACAAAGCAACTCCTTTGAGTACATAGTACAGTTCCTGGCCAAGTTAGAGCTCCAGTGAGAAAGTATCTTATAATCTTATTCTCTTATCTATCCGTAAGGACATCCATATTGCAATCCATATTGTGGCTTGCAAATAAACCACTAAGAAGCTGTGCATTGTTATTGGAGGGATTGGGTCATTTGCTGGACCGAAGAGATACAGGGATATAGAAACACAAGGTTCTCTCTGGGATTGCTTAATGCAGATGAAATTTGGTCCCTCTTTTAAACTGTTTTCAAACCTTAATAAAAACTCATCATAGTTAAAAAGCAAGGAAATAAACAAACTCTCTGCACATGGTATTGTTCCACATTCTCTTTCACATGGCAGGTGGTTTTGAAGTCATAATAACATGAATTAAGAGTTCAAAGTGGCAAACATTTAAAAGCACGATCTCCATCTCTGCATGCCTTTCATTTGTTCTCTAGCCCTGGGATATAAAAGAGTATTATCTGCAAGAAGATACTATGCCAGCCTACTGCATGTGGATTTGCAGCTTGGGTTACATATACTGATCTTATATTCTGATATTCTCTACAGGATATTGCAAATATTTCCTTTTAGGTTTTTAATATACTAGGATACCTTGTATATGATTTTCCCCCCCCCTTTATAAACCTTGGATATATGTTCTCTCATCTCAGAGACTTAGACTGACATTTCAGCCAGGAGGGAAAAGTCATGGGAAGTCATTTATTGCACAAGAGAGAAAAACAATTTTCTACTGTTTTAAATTTGTGAGACTGTTTTCAAGAAATACCCCAATTGATCAGTCTTTCAGGCAGCAGCAATTGCTTTCAGGCATGTCTGATCTCAGTTTTGCATCTTCATCAGGTTTTGAACCTGGATGCTTCTCTACTGAGTCACTGCCATGTAACAAAGACAGCTACTTTGCTCATGTAGCTAATAGGCTGTTATCCTGTAGCAGGCTGATCATTAGAAGTAAACATGCTACTTAGCCCCATCATCTGCACTCTTAATACATCCATCCTGTTAAAACTGTGAGTGTTTACCTTTGAATTTAGAAACGGCACCGTTAAGATTCTAGTTAGCAACAACTTCCTCTCGGAATTAAAACTTGAAATCTAGCTCTGCTTTTCTGTTATAAAGCTTGCTAACTAGGATCTTAATGGTGTGGTTTCTAATTCATGTTTCGGAGTGTTTTACTCTTGCACCATGAGCAGCATGAAAAACATGATCACAGCTTTCACTCTGTAAGGCTTGATGAATCGCCTTACCTCTCATCAGCTCAATGTGTGGCTGATGGGGACTTAAGTAGAGGCTTAACTGTGTGATGGGATGAATTTCAGCTCAGGAAAGATGCATATCCAACTCAGCATATGCTCAGCACTCCAACTCAGTGCTCCACAGAACTTTTTCATTCCTCCTTTTTCAGGATTCCAGGTGACACCATCACAACTATCATTTCACATAGTGTACATGCTGCCAAACATCAGATCCACGCAGGATGTGTGGAGAACGGTCTGTCCCATAAAATCTGTCCCAAATGAAGATCCTCAGCTTACATTTTTTCTCTGGGAAAGCATGAATGAGCTTAGACTCTTGTTTTTTGCTACCTCAAAAGAGATGACTGAAAAATACATGATTAATGAGGGCTATGACAGAGGTTTATAAACTTAGGAATGATAGGAAAAGTACGATCAGGAAGTAATTATTCACTGTCTTGCTCCTTGCAAGAATTAAGGGTTGACCAGTGAAACAATAAGACGAAGCACAGAGAAGTAATTTCTCAAGCAGCACTCAGGTGATATATACCTCTCTTTCCCACGGAATAGAGTAAAGCACAGAAAAACCCTTGTAAGGGAATGAACAGACTCAGAATGGATAAATCCATGACTGGCTGCTAAACATTGAAATCTCAACGTGACCTGTGTATACAGGAGTCACCTGTCAGAAGGTGGGAGGAAGAATTATGCTGTTATTTTCCGGTTTCCTATGTGCTTTATCCAAACAGCCATTCCCATCTTTAGTTGGAGAAAGTATGATTCCTAGATAGACCATTGGTCCGTGAAATACTTGTATTTTCTAACATAATTCATTTTGACCCATGTGAGGATCTCACCCTGCCAGGGGCAAAGCACTCTCAGTTTCTGACAGAGGTCTTCAGAAGATGTTGATTGGAAGGGTTTTGAATCTCTTCAGAGAAGGAGACTCCAGAACTTCTCTGGGCAGCCTGTTACAATGCTCTGTCACCCTCAAAATAAAGAAGTTTTCCCTTATGTTTAGGTGGAACTTCCTGTGTTCTCCTTTGTGCCTGTTGGCTCTCGTCCTATCACTGGGCACCGCTGGAGAGACTTGTGAGAGTCATTTCTATGAGTGCAAAACACATAAAAATATTCCGATGCATAAAAGAATGGAAAAGAAATGAGGCTGAGGAAAATGAAACCATAGTTCCTCTGTCACTGGAAGCTAAATCATAATCATTATCATTAATTAGCAATACTTAAGAGTCTAAGTAATGAATCATCTTGTCAGTAGCTTTAGTGGGCTGAAAGGCTGAATGGCAACAGATTTTAAATCTGAGCATCTCCACCTGTTCCGCAGTCATTCCTTCCAGATTAGACCATGATGCAGCTTCTGGCAGTGTACCTTTGCTGTTGATAAACAGCAGCATTCTCCCTTCAGGGTCATCAATCCCATGCCTTTTAAGCAGCATTACATTAATTTTAAATAAAAATAAAAACAATAATAATAAAGCAGTCTGCAAACTAAGTAATAACAAAACAACACAGAGGAAATCAATGTTTGGGGCTGATCTGATTAAGTCAGGAAAGAAGAGGCTTTGTGAATGTGGAGCCACAGCTGGAATAATGCACACACATACATGCACGCACACAAATAAATTTGAATTGTTTAAGGAATTAGAGTGTAAGGAAATGATATTTTATAGTACACCAAACTGCCAAACATGCCATAACCCTCTGAAAACCACTTACGCTTTAATGGCTGAAGGGAATAAAACTGACAAAAGAATAAATTTCCTGTGCACTCTGACATCAGAATAAATTTCCTATGGAAATAGTGTTGTTTTCTTCACTGATTTCAAAGAGGCCACTGAATATGATGACTTTAAAGGTATCTGTTCTTGGTTTGGTAGGGTGGTATATCTCAGCTTGAAGAAGGTTGGAGAGATGTTTTCCTGTGAGAGGAGCTGAGGATAGTAAATGGCCAAGAAAATGCTGTCACCTCTGGTGGAATAAGTGGGATACCTGGTGTGAAGAATTTTGTTTGGCAGGCGCCTGGGGTAAAATCTGCACATTTAGGAGCTGGAATGGGAGTTTATTCACACCTTAGCAGTAGAAGGGACTGTGCTGCTTACTGAGTTCAGTCTTCTTTGCCCAGTGGAAATCATGCCATGGATGTTAGATCTGAGAAAACTCACTGTGTGCACCCTCAAAATGCCATAAGCTGTAAAGCAACCTCTCCAACACACTGTAACAAGCTAAACTCAACACATTTAAATATTTTAAAAGATCAAAAACTACATAAATAGCAAGGTGCCTAAAGAAGCAAGCAGGAAAGAATGAGGGCATTGGTTTTGGACTTTCATTTTTAGTAGTTGTAGATTTGTAAGGTGGAAAATGTCCAGATGCTCCTAGGATGTGGCTTTTGCCCTAAGGAAGAAGGTGACCCCTCCTTTCCATCTGTTCCTTAAAATTCAGAGTTCTTTGGTGTATGATATAGATTTGAGGTCATAATAATATGATGAGAGGAATAAAGGATATCTTTATTTAGAAAAGAATATTCTTCAAGTCGTTAGATGTTGACATCCCCATTAACCTAATCTGGCCTGGCAGTCAGTGGAAGGATAATTAATAATCCCTAGAGCTAAGGATGAGAGTCATGTCTTCCTGAGGACTAACACAGGTCATAGGGCAGGTGAATGAAGCCCTCAAAACACCTATTTCTGTCCATTTACTCTGGAAGAAGTCAAGGGTGACAAACTCAGCACTGGATTTTATATTACAAGCATCTAAGCTTAAGTGACATGAATCATACAATAAATGCCCTAACAGCGAGGACATTCATTATTCTTACATGGAATAATTGACCATGGAAAGGGGCAGAAACCTGTCCATTGTTTGATACCTTTAAGCAATAATGGATACAATTTCCCACAGGCAATAAAGCTACAGACATCTACTGTACCATCTATTAGGTTTCCTTGATCTAAGAATTTTATTACATTATCAAAGCAGGTGAGGCTGTATGTTGGCATTATATGAGCCTTACACACATTCTTCATATTTTTGTCATTCTTCTTCTAACTCCCTCGACTGACCCGATGCTGACAAGACTGTACAAATGGCATAATACAGAATGTGCAGGAGCAGCACAAACCCATAAAGTCATGCTTATACTTGCAACGATTCCTTCATCATCCTGATTAATCCTTGAACCTTTCCAGCATGCCAAAGCATCTGAGTGGGGCTTAGTGTGACATCCTGCTATATGTGAGTGC
Organism: Actenoides hombroni; assembly: GCA_024336885.1. NCBI lineage: Eukaryota > Metazoa > Chordata > Aves > Coraciiformes > Alcedinidae > Actenoides > Actenoides hombroni. The sequence goes on from WUAM01000395.1 coordinate 24,765,483, forward strand.
AGCCTTCCTAAGCATTCTTGCATTAATTATCAGTCTTTCAAATCTTGTCTCCCTTTGCTTCACGCGTTCCCTGACATGGGTAGCAGAGCTGCAGGCAGAGAGTAGTAGTAACAAAGCAGGAGGTAGAAGTGTTGTCTTCACCAGAAATTCCTATCTTAGTCATTTTTCTGGGTAAAAGCTGCAGAGCCAGTGCATCAGCACCTGCATGGCTCCAGGGCTCTCCACCTGCAGTGCCATTTATCCTCCAGTTTAATTGAGATTAAGAGCAATGCCAAAAGATGAAACTAAAGGCATAAAGCAGCCTTCAAGGAATTAATCAAAGCTTCTTTCATCAGCCTTTTTCCCCTCCCCCTTGTTTTCCTAGCTATGGGTATTACCCCTTCATTCATCTGTCTACTTCTGCCAGTCAGGATGCTCAGGTAACTTAAATATTTCTGTAGAAATGTGTACTGTGCTGATACTATAAGTCGTGGCATAAAGTTTGGTTTTGAGCATAAGCCAGGAGACCAGTCTCCTGTTTCTGCATCCAACAGATGTCAGGTGACAGTCTAACACCTGGGTCAGTTTCCCTATTTTACCAAAAGAAAATTCTTTCGAACGTTTTCTGATGTTGTCAAAAGCTATGTCAGTGCTGCTAGAGCTGCTACCTTCTGCTCATAATACTACAGTGCATGTCATGTTTCAAGGAGTTAGGTAATGGTCACTACATCATCTGGACAATTACTTGATGCAGGAGGACTGAAACTACCTGATCAACTAATTTTTCACCATGAGAACAATTAGACATTGGAATAATCTCCTAAGAGAAGTGACGGATTTCCCTACACTGAACAGTTTTAAGACTCAGCCTGACAGGGTGATGGGCCATCTAATTAAAGATATATATATATATATATAGTTTACCTTAAAAGGTTGGACTAGATGATCTTTAAGGTCCCTTCTAAGCTGGTATTCTAGGATTCTATGATTTATCATTCTACAAATTAGTGTGAGGAAGTAACTGGTGAAGACATCTTGAAGATTGCAAGGGTCCTGGGACCTCACACAGGTTTTGAAATCTGACTTTTCTACAAAGCAAATGTTTTCATTTTTCTTGAGATGGGGACATTTGAGGCCATGCTACAAAGTGTAGTGCTGGCCTTAACATTGCTGCAAATGTATGAGTACATGTAAACTATACAATGTTGAGTCCAGCGAAAGTCATAGGGTCCAGAGGCTGTACGGATTAGTCCAGAGCTGATTTAACATATATCACTACCCTTCCATGCAGCTCTGGAGTAACCTGTTAATCCCATCCTTTCTTTCCATCTCTGCTGCTTGTTCACTGTGATCTCCGTAACTTTAAAAAAAGACTTTTTTCCCAATGAAAAATGAGAATAGATGGATATGGGTATTTTAGTTGCTCTTTGACAGATCTAAGATGATTGCCGGAGAAAGCTGCTTGCTTGGCCCTTAAAGCAGCTCTGACTACTGCTTTGGGGTACTTTCAAAGGATCTAGCATGGCCCGTCCATAGGTTCCCATTCTAGTATCAGCTCAGAGTTGGTTTGGGGAAGCTCTGCTCTACGCTTCATCTTATGCTTCCTGTGTGCCATGTTCAAAGCAAAAAGACAATGACAGAAGGAATGGTATTTCTCCTAGAGCTCAAATTTTCAGTCTCCTATCCACTTGATTTCACTCTATTGTGCTTGTTTGACTGATCCTCAGCTCCCACCTGGGCAAAGTACAGGGAAAATCTCTATGTTTCCTACCATAACTTCTTATAGGTTGCCTATAGGCAATGCCTCAGGTTTCACAGACAGTTGAAAGTAACATCTTTTGGAAGATAAATCACAACTTGTTAGAACTGTTGTGTGCATTACATGGTCACTCTATATATATCAGCTGCCTTGCTGTTAAAATTTCAGATATTAAGTGAGGGATGCAAAAAAAGTACATTCTGGAAACAATTGAAGATAAGTGAATACTTCCTTTTCACTGTGAGGCAGCTAAATCTGTAGTTTCTGAGAGCCTTTTTTGTTCATAACATAGTTCTGGAAGTTCCATTGAAATCGAGAAGATTGGTTCTGGCTGTCCACCACAAGTGTTCATACTGTGATCAAATAGCACAATCAGAGTGTGGTGATAAACCAGACACGGTGAGGCAGAACAAATGGTCAGATGCCAAGTCACAGTGAACCCCATTGTGAACCCAAAACTGTGTTGGTTACTCTAGCTGATTCTTGAGACCTCAGAAATTTCTGAGAAAAGCCCAGAGGCTGGCACTGGCCAGATATACTCCCACCAGGGATGAGTTTTGAATAAAACAAATGCTTCCTAGGTATTTGGACACAACAACATTACTGACCTTCGGAAAAGAAAATAGTCATTGGACCAGAGAAGGCCTGCAAGACCATTTTATTTAAAAAGTATAGATAGAAGTCTAAAGCTAGCTCTGCTGATGTATGATGTCTATAAAATAACTCTCATTCTGAGTGTCTACAAAAAGAGAGAATATGCAATGTTTGCTTCATCAAGGTTCTTCTGTGTTATAAGGTCACAGATACAGGGTGCATCTGAGTGTCCATGAAATAAATGAGTAACACAGAGGAGTCCTGCCCCTCACACCTGACAGATACAAGCTTTTCTGAGGCTCTTTTTGCCTTTTGTCATCAACAGAACCGTATTTCTACCATATATGTTTCCTCTCTATTTTTATCAGTATTGTAATTCTGGATTTGCACTTGGAAATTAGATCTGAATGGTGTTGCCTCTCCTTTCAAAACAGAAAAAACAGCCCTCCTGCTCTCTGCTACATGCAAGACTTTTACATTTTTTTCCTGTTTTTGAAAGAAGAAAAACCACACACTGAAAGTAGGGCAGGGGAACAAAATGTTATAAGACAATCCAGCACATAAATAAATAAGACTGGACAAATTAGATATTCTGGCAGCAGTAGGGAATGAAAGAAGGCCTTATGTAAAACAAAACCAGGATACATAGGTACAGCAAACACTCAAAACAGACGTGAAAAAGGCAGACAGTGTCCTAGAATGGAGAAGATCCCTTAACAAAGCTTTATAAAAGCCAACATTAAGGTGTACCCTAGAAAGGTTTTTCCTTCTCTGATCTCCCTGTTGAACAATCTTATAATCAGAAGTGAACCTCATACACCTCTCAGCTGAGTTATGCCATTATGTGTTCCCACAGTAATTAGGAATTTATAAACTTTTTAAAGTAGGACCCAGCTGCCTTTTCACTTTCCTTTTCTCCTATACAGTACCTTTGATACAAGCTCCTAAACATTTTTTCCCTTCTGTTTTTCTGCCAGAAAGCATTGCATACCAAAATGAGTGACATAAAACCATGGCTGAGTGAAGACTGAATAGTCAGAGAAATTTAAGGTTTCACTCAAGTAAATTTCCACAGTTATTGAGATACTTTATTGTATTTTTGTGTTAGTGAGGTTTCTTCCCTCTCAGTTTTTCCCACTCAATTTTCCTCTACATTTGCTAAAAGGCTGTATTTTCAGTCTTTCTTAAGAAGCTGAGACTACTAGAATGTCTTACATCTTTTGATTCAGTGTACATTATAGATCCAGGGTACACTGTTGCCTGGTGGAGAGCTCTACTTGCTTCAAATAATATTTTATGACATTACAATCCTTGAAAATCAGTTATATTCATTCTGCACTTTTGTTCTGTAGGAAAATCTGTCTCTTCTAGAAAGAATGCTTATTCAGTACATTGGGAAGAGCAGTGAACAGGTTTTTGCCTTTACTGAAATATTGCAAGGCTTGGTATTATACAGAAAAGTATTGTGGTATGAAGACATATCCTATTTTCCACTTACTTCATACAAATGTGTATTGCTCTGAGATAATGGTAGGCTAATTCCCTTCACGAGCTCATGTTTGCTGAAGAGCATCAGAAATGTAGTTGAGTCTGGCTTTGATAATAGGCTTGAGCATCTGCTTGTGTGACTGTATTGACATAACCAAAGAGGTTGGATAGTGTGATGATTCTATCTCTGAGAATGCCCAGAGAATGACAGAGGAGTGAGAATCCATGCATCACTCTGCTCTGATTGGCAAACAAAGCCCTGCTCCAGAATTATTCATCAATATTTGGTTTTAGGGTATGACAAAAAGAAATATCATTTGCTTTGATGCAGCCTCATGAATAGCTGTGGTCAAGATTGCAGCAAGGACCAGGGTAGATCTTGTCATGGCATGTGTCCACATGTATCCTTACTGTGCTTAGACATCCAGCAGCTGAGTAACACTCCAGTGAAGGAGGATGGAAATCCTGCCTAGCTGACTATGACAACATCTGTTGCCTTCTCAGAGTCAAATGCATGGGCTGCAAACTGCTCTTCCCTCTGAGGTGTTTGGGGGGTAGCAGAGCTCAGCTTTTGAGCTCAAGACTAATTCAGACTGTGACAAATTTGTTCCCCAAATCCATACTCTTTTTAATCTAAATGTCAGGTAGGAAATTAAAGCCCTGCTGAAACGGAGTGTATTACCAGCATTTTATTAGATCACAAACAATTTAATAACCAGATAGAGGGAGAAGGTCATTTTGTTGTCAGTCCAGCTTATCTCATAAATTAGGCATCAGGTTTTGCACAAAAGCATCTCTCAGCAAATAAAATTATCTGGTCTGATGAAGGGCCTGTACCCATGGAAAACAGATAACACAGATGAAAGAGGGAGTCCTGTAATAAAATTATTACCCAGGAATGTATTAAAAGGGGATGGATTCCTTAAAAATACTTATCACACATTTACCCCATTAACAGTAAGTAAATGCCAAAGTAGCAAAGGACACACCTTCCTGATGAATTCATATGAAATAGTTTCAAGGTCAGTAAACAAAAAGGATGGCAGATGAAATATTGAGTATAGATAGGGTAGCTCTTAGTGACCTCACTGGCTGAAAAGGGCAGAAACCCAGAGCATTATCTCTTCACTAGAAATATTTATGGCCCAGAAATGACAGTCTTCTGAGTAGAAGCAGAGCAGTGAACGATGAGTACCACCGAGGCATTGATTTCAGTGTATCATGCTGCAAATCTGTTTCTGGGGTGGGGGAAAGAAGTCACAAGGAAATGGTCTGGCTAGAGTAATTTTTTATTTGGGTTTTTTTTTTTTTCTGAGAATATGAAATCTGTTGCTCAGATTTGTCTGTCTGCAGCTCTCAAGGGATTTCTGTGCCCCTCATCATCTCAGGCTGCCATCCTTCTTTTAGCCTCATTAGAGTGAATTTAGACCAGTGCATTAAGTGTCCTGCTGAAAAGGGTGGGCAAGTTGTGGCTCTTTATCCCTCAAGAGGTGCTGAAAGGCAAATGTGTTGGTAGAAGCAGCAGCAGAAACTGCCTACACATCAGCTCACTTCTGCTGCCACCATCAAGTTGAAGACACCACCATGGTGAGGATGGGATAGGATGGGATGGGATGGGATAAGTCCTTTCCCTCCTATGACAGTTAGCAGCTGACTTGCATCTCTTTTCCGCTTTTCTCTGCATAAAGTTACATCAATCTCTCCTCAAAACATAGCCATGCACGTTTCTTCTACCCCTTCTCCACATGGGCCTGGGGATGCAGCGAGCCAGCAGCCTTCAGAAAATGAAGAAGCAGAATAACATTCTGCAGAAAAGAAAGCTTTAAAATTGCTGCCAGCTTCCAATACAGTAGTCTCTGAACTCAGTATGCAAACAAAAGTTTGCTCTGGAAACCACTCGGTAATTGTGCCTAAGATCCAGGTCTGGTCCATGTGCCAGAGCTCACAGCTCCCCTAGCAATGCCCATGGAACAGCCCATCCATCTCATTATTCTGCTTCACACAAAATCTCTCTGATTAATGCCTATTCTGATGTGATTTTATTTGCCTGAACTCAAGCTCTGAGCGGAAGCAAGACACCTGGTAATCTAAACTCTATTTTTCTTCATGCAATAAAGCTGGGCCAGCCTCACCCAATACTCTTCTGTTAATGAACTGCCACTGTTCCTCCTTCTAATTCTGCAGTGTATTGGTGATGAGTTTGGCCTAGCAATCACTTCAAAGACACACAGATTGAGAAGCTTTTTCAGTGCGTGGATCCCATTGATTTGAAATCACGCTGTTTCCAAACACTTCGACTCTGCCTGTGCAGCCCAATGTGAGAGAGAAATGTATTCTTGGTAAGGTGTTTACCTTTCTATGAGAAATAAAACAGCAGAAAACATATTTTTGGGGGGGAGAGAGAGAGAGAGAGAGGGATTAAAGGCAAAGAGTATTTTTTATTCTGCCATTAACACTGCTTAGTGAAGAAATGGGAAAACTTTACTGACATATTCTGCTTTGGGTGGTGGACTTTCATTTTGTCTCTTGGCTGAGAAGCCAGGATCTGTCCCTACGACTAGCAGTAGGTTTCTAGTGTGGTCCCAGTGTTATTTACCCAATGTCATCCAATTTTTGTGCTGCTAACGAACGACAACCTTGTTCCTGATAATAGTTTAGAAATGATGCATGGTCTGATGGGGTGCAAAATCCTAGGTCATTTGTTCACAGAACATAGGATGTCTTAATGTGGAAACCATTAGTCAAGGATAGGCTTTTTATTGCCAAATGCAAAGGGATATGCATTCCCAGGACATGAAATGGTTGGCCATCTTAACAAGAAAAGAAAGTCATGTCTCAAGAGAGATTTATGGGCCACTCAAGGTTAAAAATAAGAAAAGCTCACACCGTGGTATTTCTGCTAAACATTTAATCCAGTGCTTGGATTTATTTACTGTCCTTGTATAGATTATTTTAGCATTGGTGTCAGCAAGGCTGTAGACTTCAACAAGGTCTTAAAAACCTATTGCTGATGAAGTGTGTGGTTAACCAAAAGACTTGTAAGTGGAAAATAAATAACAGGATACGACACTCAGGCTACACATTCTGGATCCATTGGTAGGTAGAGTACATATAAACATGTGCTTTAAGGTTATAAAGTGCAAAATCCTGTGTGTGGGCACAACAAATGCAACCTGGGGACATCTGGGGTGTTAAAAGGCCAAGACTGCCTAGATAACCATATCAGTATCAGTAATAATAGATAAGGTTGGGATTACATAGGTAATGCTATCAGAAATAGCAACTTTGGGTATAGCTACAGCAAAACTGAGACAAATTGAGAATAAAATAATTTGAGGTGAGTTGTCTTTCTAGAAGGACACAAGAGCAGAGAGAAGGAAGGGTCAAGATGGGTGGGGAAGAGAAAGCATGGGAGAATAGAGCAGATAAGGATAAAGAATGTGGGTAGACTGTGTGTTTTGTGGGGTTGTTTCAAGAGGATTCAGCCACAACACCCGGTGCCAGCTTTCAGATTTTGTCTGGAATGGGAAATGTAAAGAAAGAAATAATGTGAAAATGGGAATTCCTGTATTCTGAAGGTGAAAGCAAATGGATTGAGAGAAATCGTCATCAGTTTGTTGGTTGGTTGTTTTTTTCCCCCACCTCCTCTGAAGAAGAATTTGTATAAAATCCAGCCATGGGATCACCTACAGCTTCTTATAACTGCAAGTAAGCTTCAAATCAGATGCCAATGTCCAAACCCTGACAGTTTTGGAGAACTTTAATCCATTAAGCAATTAAGTAATTTCTTTAATTGTGAGACCATGCCAAGGTCCAGTGTCTGACCTTGATTAATATTGGGAAAGATTGCATTCTGACCAGTCCAAGAGCTATCTAATTAAAGGCTAATCAAAGTAATACTGATGAAAGCTTTTTAGTTTGTTCTACAACTTTTGATAGCACTTTGGTGTTATCAACATGGTGCCAATAGTGGAGCAGGTTAATTACTGGGGGTTATTGCTGCAGATGCTTGATGGAAACAGAAGGCAGAACTTCTGCTAGATTTATGAAATACCCTTTCACTGTTGTTGAAAGATAAATGCAGAAAACCATACAGAAAATACAGATGTTATTTAATAATAATAGCCTTTTCTGAGAACTGAATATCCCTTACTGTGGAGGTAGTGGTTAACAGGATAAAAAATTCAATCCATCTCAATCTATGCACTTAAGCAGAGCTATATTCCTGTTGTTATTTACCTGCTCATATCTTCTTATTTGCCTCAATATCTTCTTATTTGCCTTCTTATTGATAAATATTTCTCTCTCTCTACGGTATTTCTGAAGCACATGGCACCCTGTGATCTGAGTACTCAGCTGCTGGTTTTGGGATCATCCTGTACACAGAGACACAGAGGCTCTGAAAGCAATGGCTAAGAGGTGAAGATCCATGGTGAATTTGTATTAGACATTAGGAAGAAATTTTCTACAATGAGGGTGGTGAAACACTGGCACAGGTTGCCCAGAGAGGTGGTTGGTGCCCCATCCTTGGAAACATTCAAGATAAGCAGAAATGTGTCCTGTGCAGTATCCTTAGGTTAGCTTTCTTATCTCTCTTCATTTTCTTATAATCGTTTGTCTACTTACAGATTTATTTATTTGTGGGTTTATTGTTTTTTTCATGAGTCATTCACCGCCTAAGCAATTGTATTTTCCTTTGATTTCATGACAGTGGTTTTCTTTTGTTTAAATCACTCTTTTCCACTACAGAAAGCAGCCATTTACCTTCAACAAGCACAGCACAAGGAGGAGAGGAGTTATCTGTTTAAAAAAGTTGCTTCATGTATCAACTGAAGAGGTTCTACTGTTTGGTGAATGGGGTGAGTAGATGAAGCCATGGGGTATCTCAAAGGTATTTTGTAGCAGAACTACTACGAGCAGTGACGTGAGTTCCTTAGCTCACTGTGCCTCTCTATGGCAGGATACAGTGTCAACATTCAAAGTGACAGTTTTGTATATCTGTGTCTCTAAAGCTAACCAAAAGAAGGCCTAAGGATTCTTTATGAAGGTTTATTGTTATTATTATTGCCTGCACCAGCTTCCCCCTCGAGGATCCTTTTATCACTCAACCCAGGCAGCAAATTAATTCTCTCCTAAATGCAAAATCTGATGACATTTTTTCCATAAATCAAGACACTATCAGGGGATTTACTCCAGGGCAGCAGATTTCAGCCTTGACTTTACAAAGATTTCAGTTTAGAAAGGTTTCCAACAGAAGCTGTCTCTGTCCCCCAAATCTTTCTGCTGCTGGAAGGCAGTGCCAGTGAAATGCTGCATATGACAGTTCCTCCACAGCTGCTTTTAGGGTGAGAAATGAGAACAGATGGAGCAACTGTGGCAGAAACAATCTCCAGGGTGGAAAACTCATGTCTTCTTAGTGTGAACTGATGAACTGAAGCTGGTGTCTGTGTCAGATTTTCTCTCCTGTATAAGTAGAATCAAGCAGGGGACATTAAACATGCAATTTTCCAAGGGAACTACTGAAGTACCAAACAAATAAATTAAGATAGAGCAATGGATTCAGATGATGTGTTAAATATCCATTTTAGGTGGACTGCTAGCATATATACTTGAGAAGACTGTGTGAATTTATATGGATATCCTCAGCCAATTCGAGGCCTCAGCATTACTGTTACTGTGTCCATCCTGATTTGCAGAAGGTGAAGCCACATAAATGTTTTACTGAGCACAAATGCTTTACAAGAAAATATCCTCTTGCCTTCTGAAACATTATAATTGATAAAACAGAGATGATGGAAAAGTTTCCAATAACTCCTATCTTTAACTATCATTGTTCTGAGGAGTAGATTCTCCTTTAGGAATTGGTTCAGCAGAGACGACAAGCACAGTCGGGGAATATCATAGTAATAGCCTAGCTCCATGTGAGAAGGACTGTGTTTGCAATATTGCAATCATTACTCAGAAGGAGCAGAGTGCCCAGGACAAGGAATTATCCAACCTGCTAGTCTGCAGAAGTCAAAGAACCCAAGCAGAGTTTCAAAATTACACTGGTTACAGTAAACTCCATGCATTGTCATCCTACCCAATACAAAAGATGTTGCACAACTGTATTACCTCAGGATAGAAAAGCTATCATCATCACCATCATAGAGGCATTTCCATTGCTTTTTTTATTTCCCCCGGTAGACACTGATTTCCCCCTCTTCCCTCAGTTACGAGTGCTGGAAGACCTGAAAAAAAGCCAGAGATGTAGCCCAGACGACAAAAAGAGCTGTTCTCTTTACTCAGGCTGATGTATGAGGAGGGCATCCCTGGGTTTGAAGGGCTGGGCTTCAATTTATTGGCAACCAGCTGTGTCACTGTGAGTAGAATTAGGCTTGTAGTGAGTAATTTTTGGTGCATATTTAATCCAGGCTAGGTAACTTTCTTTTTATGAACACAGTTGCTCAGTATTCCAATATCACAGAAGGCTGGGTTTAAAGTATCAGTACTACTGGAACAAAACTGAAAAAACAGAAGCAGAAATATTTGAGGAGGAAGAAGACTTCTGATTCTTGTTTGAAGTCAGCAGCAAATAAGCACTCTGCTAAGCCAGAATGATGGGGATTGAAAATGGGTGCTGGGAATTGACTGTCAGAGCACATTGCATTTGGTTGCTTCAAGTGCTTGCTACTCCTACAACAAGAAAAGCTGAACTGTTAGGAAGCTGCTTGGGCACTGCTCTGGTTTAGCAGTCAGGTGAATTTATCCTAAACCATGATTGGTAATGATTTGTCGTATTCTGACGGCACGGGAGCAGATTTAGTTGTAGATGAGTAGTGGAAGTGGCTAGTGCTGAATAACCAGCTCTTCAAGCCCTGCATTATGCTGCATTGCAACTACCCCAGCTGTCAAAACTCATGTTCACATGAGCCCTGCTACCCTTGTATGTTATGCTGAAGAACAGTTGGTATAAAGAGAACTTAAGTCAAATTAGGGGTCAAAAAAATCACAGCAACTTCAGAACTAAGAAGCAAGTGGAAGGTTTAACCTCACCACATACAAACAAACAAATAAAAACAACAACAAAAAAAACAAACAAGAAAAGAGGATGTGCCTGCAGTTATAAAGCAGTTCTAATTTTTATTTAATTCTGGAGGAGGATAAATGTTTCATTCTGGATATAATTTGGATATAATTGCTGGGTTTTGAATAGACTAAGTTAAGGAAGGTGGTTAAATAGAGGGATCTGGTGCCACGAAAAGGAAAAAAAAGTCAACCCCCATAATCAAATAATCTTTAAAAGCACATTGAAAGAGCTGGCAGAAAAGATGCACTGGAATGAACATTGCCTAGAATATCACTGAAGGCACAAGCAAAATGTCTGGGATATGCTCTTAAGGGCAAAGCAATAATCATTGATTTTATGTTTCAATTATCTCAGACTCATTTGGTCCCTTATGCCTTTAAAATAAATATATTAGGTCAAAGTCCTTTGGGATTTCATGCATCTTGAGATCAACTAACGTCTTTAACAAGCGTTTTTCCCTTCAGAACTGCCAGCATGAGCAAAATTCAAAGACCTGAAGAGGGGAAAATTACATTTATTACAGAAACCAGTCCAAGAATGCACACCTCACAGCCCCTTGCAAAAATAAGGAATGTGGAAATTAAAGCAGCAATACAGGTTCAAATGTAATCACCTTACACTTCTTTGGAAGGATTTCGATGCGCTAGTACAACAGTACTTGAAGCAGCAATGGTACGAAGGCAGGCAGGCTGCAGAAGTGTTAATGGCAACACCTTAATTGACTCATTCTTGTGATTTCTGCTAATGTGTGCCAAATAAGACAAACCTGTGAGTGGTCATGTTCTCCCTTGCTGAAATCAAATATGGGCCCAGCTCTTGTGTCACATGGCCTTGTTTGTCACATGGCCTTGTTTGTCAAAGGGAGCAACTCATCCTTCTGAATCACTAGAGTTTGTGATTCCCATTTGAAAAAGACCAAATGAAAAAATTGTTATATAAAGTGTCACAATATAAACTCCCATATTTCTATCAATCGAGAATTTATGGCTCTGTGACACTCCTCAGGAAGCTGTAGGTAGGAGTTTTAATCAAATTCTGGAAAACTTTCAAGGTTCCTTCATCATTTTGTGTTTATCTTTCATGAATTACATGCTTGGTGGGGGAAAAAAGAGACAGTGACTCTCTAAAATGCAGCACTTTTCCAACCACATAATTGATGACATCTCATCCCTGAGTGGACAAAAGCTTTTCTTGAGTTAAAAACTCATGCAAGGGCAGGAGTTATGAGCTGCTGCCTTTCTTGTATGTCTTGAGAGGATATTACAGATCTAAGTCTGCTTTTTTTCATTTAAAATCTGTCCATGTACAGCAGGACACTGGCCCTAATTTCCTAACTTGGAGCCAGAGGGTGGGTACAAGCTGCAACGTAACAGAAAGAGATGCAAAAATCATTAGTAACTAGCATTGCTTGTCACTGGGGCAATAGCTATTTGGACTAATCTGGGGTACTGGGGAATCTTTTCCTTTCCCAAATATTGCTGCAATAGATATAAACAATAGAAACAAAGCTCCTTCTTCAGATTTGTGAGTTACTCTGTTTCTTCTGTCTTCAGAAGAAGGATGGTTTCTTTGGAAGTCTGGAATTGACCTAGTCATGCAAGAATGCATCCACCTGACAAAGGACATTCAAGAGGCTTGCTTTCTCAGGCTCCTTAAAGAGAAAGTAAGATAAGAAAAGAGGAGAAAACCAATTATTTCCATTCCTACGGCATATTACTGTAAAATATCAGCCATTGCAAATGGATTCATTGGAGCAGACATAATATACTTCTGTAAATTTTGGTAAGTTCTTTAAGTGCTGGCAACCCTTCTACCAAAGGCAACGCACAGCCCTCCATTTCCTACCTCAGCTGAAACACACACTTTTATGGAGGAATTGATTCTTACAGCTCAAAATAAATTAACGTGTTCGCATCGTATTTTGAATCCCACCAAAACAGATAACTGAATGGAAAACAGATACAAAATGGCTTGCAACAAAAGGGCTTTTGGGTTGAGTGCTTATTTGGAGTCCACGTGACTTAGGCTCTTGTCTGACATCTACATTCTGGACCTGCCTTGTTTCTTCTTTGGGAAAGCTGGTATTCCTTGATTTCTCTCTCTCTCTCTCTCTTTTTTTTTTTTTTTTTTTCAATCTCTCTCTTTAATGAAACTAAGAAAGATGCACTCTACTCAAAATTATGACTCATAGGTTAGGTGATTTAAAGACAGACTCTGATGTTTGTAATGTATGGTCATTATGGCTCAGGGATGGTAATTGGTTTCCAATCTTTCCCTTCCAGCATTGTCTTTGTAAGTAGTAAAAAACCCTTATGCTTTTGTGTCCTTTGAGAAATCTTCCCCAAAGCAAAATAAGTAACTGCTGTGATAATAGTAAGTAAACAAAGAAAATCAAACCTTCTCTTCTGACAACTGTGTACCATACCCACTCGAAAAAAAGAAGCATTCAAGTAACCTGAGCCTTACCTTCTGGATTTCTAAAAAGAAAAAATTTCCCCTTGTTTTTCACTCTCCTTATATTAAAAGTAAACTGACGTGCATATACATCCAGAGAAACGTTTTCAAAAACTTTTCTGTTTGTAAGTCTTCTTTTAACATTTTTTTGTGTTCTGGTCCCTGTGTAACAAATTACTGTGTGAGACTTAAGTATATTCTTATAGTTAACTGTGTCTTCAGTGTAGCTGTGCTCAAAGGAGGTGAAATAAGCTTGTGCTCATATGCTGTGTTGAATTGGATCTTTGACTATCCGTACAGAAGTGTAAAATAAAAATGTCATATTTTACGGAGTGCTAAATGAATAACAATTGGGAGAATGGTAAAGGTTGGAGAGAGGATCTGTTATATATTATCTGTACATAAGAAATAACTTTGCTTTAAAACATTGGACTCTAAGGCATTTCCAGCTTCTCTGTTCCTAAGAATCTAAAAAGGCAAAAATGTTCTTCAAAAACAACAGAAGCAGAAAGAAGAAAAAAAAAAAAAAAAGGAAAATAAAAATCTCCTTTTAGATATTAATGTTGGTAGAATAAAAACTGCTTGGAGACATGGCTTGAAAAGCTTTCATTACCTGTACTGCAATCCCATCTATCTACTTATTTATCTGGAGTTGAAAGAAGCTGACAAATTCAAGGTAATATTAGAATGCAACATCAGTCCAATTAGCCTTGACAGCATTAATAACAATGATGTGCCACCTGTATCTGCTAAATGTTTCACCATCTTGGATTATGTTAATTGAAATTAATCAGCAGCAGAGGGAGGAGAACAAAGGCTGAGAGAAATTTTTAAGAGATATGATGGATTAATGCACTTAGACTTGACCTGATGTTAGGGAACAAAACATGCATCTACATACACATGAAGCAATTCAAGACAATTGAAAGCCAGGCAGATATTTTTTTTGCACTTGTTTTAATAGCATATAGCAAGAAATATGGATAAATTTTGCAAGAATTGGGTTGATTCCTTCCATGCAGTATCCCCAAGGAGCTGACTGTAATATCTATTCATCCACCTGCATAAAGATAAATATCCAGGAAAGAAAAGCAGTTTTCTGTATCATCACTTAATTAATGTCAACCCTGGATAGCAAAATAGTTTGCCTCATTTTCCAGACTTTTAATGAGCTATACATTTTGAGTAGGGATTTCTTCCCCATCTTTGTGCATGGCTAAAATCTGCCATTAACGGATAAATTTTTACGTGTTCTATGTTTCATCCTTCCACAATAGGGTAGTGGGTTTAGGAATCTCACAGCAGTTATCTGGGGATTCACAGTGGGAAGCAGAAAGATCAGTTAATCTATAGGTGACTGCCTGTAGACAAGTAGATATATGCACAGGGAGAATATACCCATTTCACCATTAAGTATTTTGCAGCTTGAATCTCTTCTGGAAATTTCACCTACCTGAGCACTTTTTCTAAATCATCTCTAAATGGAGAAGGAGCAAGGTAGCCACAAGTCATGTGTCATTAACAGAAATCCTATTTTCAATGCTGGGAAAGTGCCTCAGCATCTCAAAGTTACAGCTAGAGAAAATACTACTTTCTATTTTTATCTTAAACTCCTGTTGCTAGAACTGATTCAGTTCCCTTGTCAAACAGTTCAGGAACAAAGAACTGAAAAGGTGCTTATATCCTCGCCTTAGCTATCAGAAGAAATTATATAATCCCGTGTGGGAAGTTCTACCTAAAAAATGTAAGATTTCTTTACCACTACAGTTTCCTTCCCTTTATATGTTTCCTTAAAGCCTGAGTGACTTTGTCCAAGTTCCAGGCATAACAAGGGGTCTGGAGAACATACAAAAGCAGACATCACAGCAGAACCCATGAATTATGTGATGCAGGCTGTTTTCTGTGATGATGAGGGTTGGAGACTGTGTATCTCACATTATCTGTAACTCGTTTGATCAGTGGGTTGAGGTACAGAAAGAGTAACTGATGGGTGGTAGAACACAGCAACACGGAGCAGATGTTGTGAAGTCTTTTCTTGGTCAACATGACAAGACACAGGCTGGGCTCTGGTCCTGCATTTGGAAAGTCCTGGTCTTGAATTGAGGCATTTTTTCCTACGCCTTTTGCCAAGCAATGCAATAGAGGCACATTGTCATCACCTGCTGACATGAGTAAAGACAGGTCTTGCTCAGTCAGAAGGCAATGCTGCCATGGTCCTGCATATTCCTTAGTATCTGGATATCACTTGCTCATTGATACGCTTATATTCTGCCGCTTGGGGACATAGTTGCTGTCCTCATTTTGCATGTGGAAGTTCTTAGACTCAGCAGTTACGTGACAACTAAAGTTACCTAAGAATCTGGAGCACAACCTGTGAGATAGAAACTAGATCTTCTAAATCCCTGTTAACTTGTTAGGTGGATACTCTGGTCTCAACCTAAAAATACCAGGCCAGAAAAGACTAGTGAGTGACTGAAACAGAGAAATTAGAATTGTAGTAACAATTTTATTTGCTTTATCCTGATACCTCTTCTTCTTCTGTTCTCTTTTTTACTTCTTTTAAAAATTGCACATGAATTTGCTTCAGTCTATTTTAAGCAGCCACATGTGTGCCAGCAGCATGGGTGCTAAGGTCAGCAGAGAAACCTTTCAAAGCTGACATGGTGAACAATAATGAGGCCATCAGAAGCATCTTCACTCTCTCCTGCTCATACACAGCGTGCTTAGTCGAACTTGTCACATATTATCAGGCTGTAATTCATTTAGGCATTGGTCAAGGGATAATGTCCAACATTAGTCTTCAGATATCTGATAAAGATATAAAACTGAAACAGCAAGGAGGAAGGGATATTGTTTAATCAGGGTGGAGATGAGCAGAGATACTTAGCAAGCATCCCACTGACCTGGAAGAACAACAGTAGTCTCAATTCAGGAGTGGTTATAAAGGAAAGAGAGAAAAAAAACCCAAACCAGTTCATTTTTTAATAAGCCCTGTGAAAGATGTTCTTCATTTCACAGCATGCTTTTCCACAAATAGATTCAGATGTTGGGGTATCACTTGTTTGTGTCTGAAGAGTGATATGTTCTTGAGCTAAAAATGAAACACTGAGCAGATGCTGACTTGAAGCGACGTGTTCCTAAAAGCAGGCGAGTTGGATGCTGTCAACAGTCAATAAACACATGGAAAAAAAAAAAAAAAAGAAAAAGGCAAAAAAGAAGAAGAAAAAAAGAAAAGGCTGTCATTAGACATAACATTGTTTGACAGGGGATTAATGAACAGGATTAATTAAACAGTTATGACTAACCCCACACACCAAATTCTCACCTCCAACTTACAGGTGAAGAAAGTAAGACATGAATCAGTGTCACCTCACTGGGGGAACTGAGGTGTTTGCCTTCAACCTCCTCCTCCGTAGACATGTGCTTATGTAGAGCTTGTCTTGCTGCAGAAGGCAACTTCTTTTCCACTGAGCCATCTCCAGAGTTGCGATACCTTGGGAGTTGCAAGCCCATGACTCACGTGTGCCAAGCAGTCAGAGATAAAACACCAGGGTGCAAAATTGAACCAGAACCCATTATAGAGATAGACATGGAAGAGAAATGGGAAGAAAAAAACAAACAAACAAAACTAAAACAGGGAATGATCATTTATATTCCTCTCCTTCCTGCTGGGATTTCTTCTCTTCTCTGTCTTGATGGGGAGGTACTGCTTTGGAGGAAAGACCTCCCTCCTCCTTCTGATGGTCAGTAACTATACAAGGACAGCAACTCATGGCCTGGCCACAGGGCAACAAGAACTAGGTGGTGCAAAACCAACAAACTAAGCTGGGTAGGGAACAAAAGCCATAATCTCCGAAGAGTGAGATTTTGGATGAGTTAACATCATAGGGACAAATAAGTAGTAGGTCCTCAATTCATGTCATAAAAGCAGCGTGTTTGTCAAGAAAAGTGTATTGTTATAGATACCTAACAGAAAAGCTGGAAGGTGATCTGAAGCTCTGCTGCACTTTCTCTGTATACTTTTGCAAATTTTGCTGAATGTTATCATTTCAGACCAAGATGTTTTACCTGTGTGAAGGTCACCTGTCTTCTCACCTCCATGGAAACTTCTAAAGGAATTTTCTTCCAGGCACTGTTACTGTTATTTGAAAAGATTAACCTTCCTCTTTTCTAAGTCTTCTACTTAGGAGGTTTCTCTGTTTTCTTATCTTCACAGTATAGGTTTGACAATGCACCTTCAAGGATGCAAAAATTTCCATGAGCTTCAGTGTTCTTAAGACATAGTTCTATTCTACTTCTAAATTCTTCAATTCTTTGTCTATGTCTTAGCAGGCAAGTGAACAGAGGAACACTTATCAACCTGAAATTTGTTTATTTATTGTCTCTCACTACTGTACGATCACTTTCTAGTAAATGTGGAGGTGCAGACAAGTTTTGCTTTTATTTATTTGTGCTGTTTGTTTAATTACTCTAGCATTGTTGGGGTTTCATGTCCTTATGTCATCCTTAAATGACACCAGAGAAATTTAATCCCATTTACTTTTTTGAAGGAAGATATTTATATAATTTAAAACAATTGCTATCTTTTCTTGAAAGAAGAGTCCTCTGCAATGACTGAATGATTTTCTTAAGCTCTTTTTAGATGTCTCATCATTAGCTGTGAATTTAATTTCAATATGTTGTAATTTGGACTCTAAAGAAAGAAAAGGATCAGATCTGTTAGATTATGCTTGAAAACAAAGACATTTTCTACAAGATGGTAAGAAATTATCACCAATGTCTTTTGAAAGGAAACCCTCAAAAGAGAAAAGTCTGGGGGTTTTTTTTGGTAGCTTTAGGGAAAAAGAATAATATGTGAGCTAAATAAATGTAAGGGTAATACTTTAAGACCAGACATACTTACATTTTCTATACTATTCACTTTCATCAGTACTTGTTCACTTGGTCTTGAGTTCAGATTGGGCAGTTTTATAGATCGCGTTACAGCAGCACATAGCGGACTTCCAAGGACTGCACATATATCTGACTGGTTGTGCTGGTTTGACTGGAACAGAGTTAGTTTTCTTCACACAAGCTGGTATGGGGCTACGTTTTGGATTTGTGCTGAAAACACTGTTGATAATACAGGGATGTTTTAGTTATTGCTGAGCAGTGCGTACAGAGTCAAGGCCTTTTCTGCTCCTCACATCACCCCAACAGCAAGTAGGCTAGGGGTGCACAAGAAGTTGGGAGGAGACACATCTGGGACCAAAGGGATGTTCCAGACCATATGACATCATGGGGGGTAATAAAAGGGAGGGCAGGATATTTAGAGTGATGCCATTTGTCTCCCCAAGTCACCATTACTCATGGTAAATCCCTGCTTTCCTGGAGATGGCTTAACACCTGCCTGCTGATGGGAAGTAGTGAATGAATCCCTTTTTCTGCTTTGCTTGCACATGTGGCTTTTGCTTTACCTGTTAAACTGTCTTTATCTCAACCCACAAGTTTTCTCACTTTTAACCTTCCGATTCTCTCCCCCATCCCGCTAGGGAGTAGTGACTGGATGGGGCTTAGTTGCCACCTAGGGTTAAACCACAACACAAGTGTATTATGGTCAGTCATTCTCTACTCTTCTGTAAATAAATGTTCCTTCTCTCTGCCCACAGTAACAGCCTTATCACCACTTGAGACTCCTTGATTAAATATGACAAGCAATTATCAAAGTGTCATTACAAGCAGAGACAGCACATCATAGTCCTTCCCTGTAAAATGCTGTTGTGGCTCTGCAGCTTGAGTGCAACTCAGCTTTACAGTAAATGGAACGTTACAGTACAAAGCAAATATTTATGAATATCATCAATAGGTAGAGAAGTCATGCTCTACAGCATATAGACGAAGTAATCTGCATATGATGGAAAATTGTGAGGTTGCGATATCTGGTTTTGAATTAGAATTGATTTTAAAAAAATAATAAAATCTCCATCTTTAAGAAAAAACATTGTATTGCTGTGTATTGTGTTGACCACAAGCTAGGGAAAAAAATTAACATTTTAAAGGCTTCAATGGAATAATAAATTCTGAATACAATGAGAACAAAACTTTTCATCACAGAGCCATTTGCTCTTTGTTACCATCTTCACAGAAACTGTAGTCCTGCTCAGTCATTCTCCTTTCAAGACATATATTCTGGTCAAACTAGAACTCCATGAATAATTTTCTTCAATGAGCTCCCCAGAAACCTTTGTGGTACATTTGAGGAGACATTTCAGCTTTCTCAATGGAAAATTTTGGCAAAAATCATTCTTTCCTTTGAGAGCATTTCTATTTCAGTAGAACAATTCTTTCAGGTGGGAAATGTCTGATCTTTTCAAACAGGCTGTGGTGACTAATAGAGTGCCAGTGCCTCAGGCTCATGACAGCATAAGGCCAAAGGTGATTTTGTGATGATGGTCACAAAAGAAGATGTGTTGCATGCCTGAAGGAGCCTCCAGAATAATGCCTTAAATTCTTACATAAAATATATGGCTTTCCATGAACTCATGCCACATGGCTTTTTGGAGGCAAGAGGGGGGCAGGGAAAGAAGAGATGGCAGGAAGGAGCTGAAGTCAGGAGACAGACAGACAATGTCTGCCTGGAGAACAGGGTTATACTCACTTGGCAGCACAGAGTTAGTGAATCGAAAGAAATGGCATTAAGCATGGATTGATTAATGGCAATGATAATGGAGACAAACAGATTACAGGCTAAATCCTCTCCTCTGTGCCTTTCACTGTATCTCTGCTGCAGTGCAGAGATGTCGTCACTTCTGCCTGGTGGCTGTTTGCCTCCTTTTTCTATTGAAGTGATGAGCAGTTGTGGTCAGAGATGACAGGGCAGCATCCATTCAGAAACAGCTCTACTGGGTGATCTCTTTCTTCCCCCCAGCACAACCATCACCATACGTGGAAGTAAAACTGATTTCGGTGAATGTTTTGTTGGATGGGCAGGGAACTATTGTTAAGGATGACGACAGCCATGTGCAAGCCAACTACAGTCTGATATTAATCTGTTTACACTTTTCTTCAATATGCTTTTCTTGCTAATGTTCACGGAGAAACTAGTGGCTGAAGAGCAATCTACTTAATTTCCTTTTTCATTCAAAGAAAGACAATTAGTCTTGAAAGAAATCTCTGCTAAACAGTTCTGGGCAGCCTATGGATGGGAAACAAAATTTGTCACTTGAGAGGACAAACTGAAGACCCCAGTCCAACAAAACCTGTCCATGCTTCACGCCAACAGTAAGACTAAGCGTTGTATTTAAACCCCATTAAACATTTCACTGATGGTTAGAATAGTTTTTAATTGGAATTTTAGTCTGTAAAATTCACATCTTTTCAAAGCTGGGACTATAAAATTTTATAAAGAGCATTTTATAAAGGAGTGACAGGATGGACTTGTCCTTTGAAGACTGAGAGCCACACAATGTCATTAAAGTAATAGCTCAGCACCTAATCTTACAGTAACCAGTCATGTATCTCTGCCTGCATGTTAATGCTTATATTCATAACTATATTAGATAATTATAAGTGATATAACTGTGTGTAATACACTACATAGAGAGTACAAGCTATATATACCTAATACAGTTGTCAAAATTAATATTAATAAATACCTTAATACATGAAGGATTTCCTTATTCTTGAGATGCTGCACCCACAATGCATTTCACTGAGGATTAGCTAGAATGTGATGTGGTTTTCAATCTAAAAAGCAGTTCTACTGATATTGGACTGTTTATCATAAAGTAGTCAGTATAGCTTTATCTGTTTAATACATTTGTGGTATTGCAGATCACTAAAAAAAAAAAAAAGTCAGTTAAAACCAAGTCAGGATAATGTTTAGAAATTAGGCTATTCATTAAAATCAATAGAATATTTAAAATCCCTGAGAACATTAATTCTGGATCAGAGCTCTCACCAGGACTCGTGTTACCTCAGTTTGGCTGTTGAAAAGTTGTTTCCTTACAGCTACTTGTCCACACACCTTTGATAGAGAGACACAGACACCTCCAGACCACAGCCTGCTGCATCCTTTAGTGCTGAAAATTTAAAAGTGAGCTTGCAGGGCTACATTACATGAGACATCTCATTTTCAGAGAGCTAAGCTGAGGTCAGAAAAATCCTGCCCATAAATCAGGAAAGAAACCCAACCCCAAACCACCCATGTTTTAAAAAGAAACAATTTATTTAAAGTAATCACCATCTGCTGTTAATAAACCAGTTGAATTTAGGTATCTGGAGTTGAGTTTTCTCAACACTGAACTTAGTCTATATTTACTATGTATCTGCTACGGTTTTGAGAACTGCAAGTTTCCATGGCCATTTATGGAAATATGTGGAGATTTTTCTTAAGAATAAATAAATGCTTTTGTAAGAAAAAGAAAAAAGGAACCTCAATATCCCTTTGACCTTATTACCTCCTGGAGTGCCTGTGAGCTGAGAAGCATTTCTGCTTTGTTTAGGAGTCTTTGACTTGAACTATTAAAAGGTCTAGTCAAACAGATACATGAAAAAAAACAACAACAGAGCAAGATGAATGCCAAAGAAGAGCAAAATATGCTTTAGTATTGAAAACACTATAAAAATGCAATTGTGTTGAGGAGAAAAAAAATATAAACATATTTCTGAACATTCTAAATATTTTAAATATCTATAAATATTCATTATGTATCCATCCCCCATACATATTTAAAACCCGAAGTCTCTGTTTTCATTAAGTGTATGCTACTGGAGATAAAAGTATGCTTAAAAGAAATAGAACAATTATTGTTGGACCAGCTGTAGTGATAAATCACAGCCAGGCAGGGAGATTAGGTTCCAAAAATGGAAATAAATGCACATTCTGCTGGAGATCCAGCAGAGAAGGAAAGCAAGATGGAGAGCAAGGGTTTGAAATCCCAGTAACTACATATCTAAAGAACTGAAAATGTAGTATTGCAAAATGATGGGCAGATTTTACTTCAGGCTGCTTTGGACTTTGACATTTTTGAAAAAAGAAAGGGAGGACAGTAGTTTAAATTAATTAGTCCTTTAAATTACAATAGCAACTCAGGACTCCAGGCTATGCACTGCGTATCCTTTTCTTGTGCCATTGTTTCTTTGCTTTCCTGTCATCTATTGTCCCTTTCATGAAAGTAATTTGGTGACAAAGCCCTTTGTTCTGTTAAAAGAGGCAACTGCCGAGTGCACTATTTAGTCTGTAGTCATGTCTAATAGTAGATGCTTATGGAGAAATAGATAAATGCAGCAACCATAAAGCTACATTTCCCTCCATACTAATGCAGTTTCTTGACAGTTGCGACTAGGACTGCTCGAACTGTGATGGCATTGTTTATTTCGGTGAAATTCAGATGCTCAAATTTCCTTTAAGTCTGGTCCTCATCAATTTGTTGAGGCAGCACCATCATGAGTTCAAGAGGCTCAGTTTGAAGCTGTGAAGATTTATCAGGTTGCTGGGAATCTTCACTGGTTATGGGCCACTGGTATCAAGAGCCCTGCAAAACAACTGAGAGCTGTGGGAGATTCCAGAGAGATAAATGACTATGAAGAAAAAACTCAGATGGAAAAGTAATGTTAAAACTCTCTTAGTATTTAGATTTCAGCAGTAGGTATTCTATTAAGACACAGTGAAATATTATAATAAAGAATGAAAAATAAATGTCATTTTTCATCCATGCTGTTTTCTGGTTCAGAAGTGGATGGACTGATGTTTGTTTTCTAGATGGTTCCAGCACCTGGTAACTCTACCATCATTAATGATAATAATGATAACTAACAAGCAACTTTCTCATGCATCTAATAGATTTTTGGAAATACTATGAAAAATCCATCTAGATTTTAAAAGCAAACAAGGGTCATCTGAAAGTCAAAATACTGTCAAGCACATTTTAATCAGAGTATTTGGGATTTTTGTCCTGATCAGAGTCTTTAAAAGACTTGATAGTATTAGAGGCTTATGATAAGCATTTTAAAAGTTGTGGCAAGGTGGATTGGATCCTGACTATTATATTAGATACATGATAGGCCAATAAGTAAAGAAAGAAATATAATCAAGAAAGAAAAAGAGCAGTAGTAAAACTTAGCAAAGAAGTACAAAATAGTAGTTCCTTTGTAGAAATAAAATATAAAATTAATGATCAGAGCAAAAAGTAAATATCCAGACTCCAAACTAAATGGAAGTAATTCCACAGAGGTTCATATTCTCATGTCAAGAATGGCTTCAACTCTACAATGTTAGTAATGCTTGAGTTACTTTTCTACTTTCTTGATATGACAAGAATCCTTCATTTGACGTATTTTAATATCTTTCTCTTCAGAGATCTGTTCCTGACATATATGATGGAAACCCTGAGAATTACTCTAACAGATAATGGGGTTAAAAGTGAAACAAGGTGTCTCTCTACACAGTGCTAGAAAATGAGTAAGTTTGATTTCCCTTAATGAAAAAGTTGTTTTTGTGCAACAGCATCAGTGCCTGCTGTTGAGTGTGGCTCTGCTGTCATCACCACGTAACGGGGGAAAAATGATGGTACCTGAAGCAGTTTCTGTGCTACCAGGTATCATCATGATGCTCACCCCAAGTCATGTGGGATTGAAGACAACATGTGTGCAAGTATGTAGCCCTGCAATATGGAATTGCTGGTGGTAGTCATGGGTCATAAGCTTTGCACCGAGATTGCAGGGCCTTGTCAAGTTTGCTGTGTCTGAAATTTTCCTGACCTGCCTGTAGCTTTGTTTTATGTGGTTTAGCAGTGACAGCAATTTTTCTGACTGACCACGTGACTATAGCTACTCTGTTCTGCTTGTGTTTCATGGAATCATAGACTGGTTTGAGTTGGAAGGGACCTTGAATATCATATAGTTCCAAACTCCCTGCCATGGGCAAGGACACCTTCCAGTAGACCAGGTTGTTCAACGCCTAATTCAACCTGGCCTTGAAAAACATCCAGGAATGGGGCATGCACAACTTCTCTGAGCAACTTGTTCCAGTGCCTCACCACCCTCTTAGTGAATAATTTCTTCCTTATATCTGATCTAAGCCTACATTCTTTCAGTTTAAAGCCACCACCCCTTGTTCTGTCACTACAGGTCCTACTAAAATGTCTGTCCCCATCTTTCTCATAGGCCCCCTTTAAGTACTGAAAGGCTGCAAGAAGGTCTCCACAGAGCTTTCTCTTCTCCAAGCTGAACAACCCCAACTCTCTCAGCCTGTTTTCATAGGA
This sequence comes from Actenoides hombroni, assembly GCA_024336885.1. Lineage (NCBI taxonomy): Eukaryota > Metazoa > Chordata > Aves > Coraciiformes > Alcedinidae > Actenoides > Actenoides hombroni. Next base: position 24,790,069 of record WUAM01000395.1, read on the forward strand.
GAGGTGCTCCATACCTCTAATCATCTTGATGGCCCTCCTCTGGACTCCATCCAACAGGTCCACGTCCTTCTTATGTTGGGGTCCCCAGAGATGAATGCAGTACTCCAGGTATGGTCTCACAAGGGTGGATGAGAGGGGGAGAATCACCTCCCTCGACCTGCTGGTCATGCTTCTTTTAATGTAGCTCAGGATACAGGTGGCCACCTGAGCTGCAAGCACACATTGTTGGGAGAGCTTCTCACCAACCAACACCCCCACATCCTTCTCTGTGGGGCTGCTTTTAAATCCATACTGCACCCAGTCTGTATACTCTGCATTTGTGCTTGGGATTGCCCTGACTCATATACAGGACCTTGTACTTGGCCCTATTGAACTTCATGAGGTTCTCATTGGTCCACTCCTCAAGACTGTCCAGGTCCCTCACGATGGCATTCCTTCCCTCCAGCAAACCAACTGCACCATTCTGCTTGGTATTTTCAATGCTGTAGCACCTTGAGTTTACTCACAATGAAGAGAAATTTGTTGTCCTGTTTTGTGGGTTCCCTGGGGAATCTCATGGGTGACAAATGTCTGCATTTTCTCTGAGGGCTGTGTCATTTTGGGGCTATGCTGCCATGGATCCCCAGGGAGTACCATGTGACATACTCTTGAGACCAGCCACTGAGAGATAAGATTATCCTCTACTAGCAGCAGGAAACTAAGCAGTGGAAAGAAAGGTGGGGTACAGCTTTGATTACAGAAGGAACAACAAAGCCCAACCATATAATAAAGTACTGCAGCAGACAGAACCAATCCTGGACTGTTAGCAGAAATGGCAACACAAAAACCTGCTGCCTTTCTGAATTTTCCCATCCCCAAATATATTTCTGTCAGGTTTTGGGGTGTATTTTAATCTACACATCCGCTCTCTCTTAGATGTACTTGTGCAACCCACAGAAGTTGGCTCCTTCTAATGATGTACGGCTGTACCTTGTGAAAATATGTTTTCAATTTGGCTCCTGAAACATGGATCAAGTGATACTGCCAACACAAATATTCTTTGCTGTCAAACACTTTTCTCCTCCAGAGAGTAGAACACCTGCACAGCAGCTCAGAA
>WUAM01000395.1:24791264-24821687 GCA_024336885.1 Actenoides hombroni
AAATAAATAAATAAAACATATAAATAAATATGTAAAAAATAAACCAAACAAAACCAAACAAATAGAAAAAGAATTAAAAAACAAAACAAAACAAAACAATACACCAAACTTTATAGTGGTGTATCCTTTCATTTAATTTTTTCACTTAAAATTCACTTAGCAGTTAGTTGAGGTAGTCATGAAATACTTTTATATATTGACATTACTTATTAACTTGCATATGCAGGGCCAAATTCCCAGGTGGTGATTTAGACCTTCTGGATGCCTGACCATGGGCATTGCCTTGGTAAAAATCTCTAACAGCCATGTCAGCTCTTTTTAGACCATGTGACTTGGGGCCGTGGTCCTCTGACATAAGCCTGATTGGCAGCATGCCTCCTTCTGCCTTTGCATTGAACCAAAGACCCAGGTGAGTTAGCAGAATCCAGAAAGATTGAGAAATACCGTAAGAATTGTAAGCAATATTTATGGATTCCAATTTTTTCAGAGTGAAATCTTAGGAAAACCATACGTAACTTCCTGATAGGTGGGTTGTCACTAACACACTACTCAGCTTTCAGACTAGGAGTGTTCTTCAGTTTCTCCACGAAAGAAACATTAAAACAGGTCAAAAGAAGGGATTATAAAATGCTATTGATCAAAAGCCAGTATGATGAGAAAATGCTGGTGATTGTCCCAGAGAATTCCCAAATTTCTTGAAGTTTTAAGCACTGAGCTCCAATATATAAATGTACATACCTACACAGGGACCCTGTATACATATATGTTATATATAATGTAATGTTATATATAATTAATGTATGTAATACATATTATATTGTGATGTGTGGGTATATATATATCAGTAATTATTGCCTGGGCTGCTCTGATCCAGACAAGATCAGCAGCATCTGTTTCCCAACCATTCTACAACACCAGCACCAGCAGGTTACTTCAGTAGTCTCAGCTAGCAATTCCTGCTCTTGGACTAAAAGTACAGACCCACATCTGGTGGTGAAATCGGAGCCAGTATCCAAAGGGGAGCTGGAATCCGAGGGAGGATTATCCAGAAGGATCTACACACTGTTATTTTCCTTCCACAAGCATGGCTAAATGGCCAGGATGATGCAGGCTGGGAGTCTGTGTCATAATTAATATATCTTTAAATTACATGGGAAGAAGGGTTGTACACACATAACCAAAACATGCCTGTCTGAAGAAGGTGGTAGAGAGGTGGCTGCTTTCACCTCAGATTCTTTGAAAATGCTTGTCTAAAGTTTATATTGTCATAAGCAAAGCTAGAATAGCACTTTGCTATTGGTAATATCATATGAATGTAAGGACTTAATTCTCAAGGCATGAATGTTTAATTAGGTTTTCTTCCTTGCCTGCAAGTTTTCTGTGACAAAGTGGATATAAGCAGTTTCCATCTTTCCCTGCTCCCAATCATTTATTCCTGTCTGAGATTATATTTCACTAACTTCTTATTTATATCAATAAAACAATATAAAACAGGTCAATTAAATAAGCTGACTCCAAAAAATAAGATACTGATGCATTGCACAGGATTTGTGGGTGGGATTTTGTTTGTTTTTTCCTCCCTTGTAGATGTTTAGTTAATTCAGTTTGCAACATGGCTCCATGAAGAGACGGGAATTAAGCTGCTGCCTGCTGTCTGAAGGGAGATGGGAGTTTTTCACGCTGCTTGTGCTGCCAAACGTGCTCGATCAGTGCTCTCAGCCCTGCAGGGATGGGGTATTGGGAACATCTGCTTGCACACGACTCGGTGACTGGGACACTTACCTCACTATGCACACACATGCAGACAATAGTTGGCAGTCAAGCAAAGATGGCTAATTGGATATGGACTGATGACAATAACCTTGAAGGCACGCCTAGGAACTGCCAGCTCCAGTTACATGGTGTTTCTGGGACCACCAGCTGAATTATCTTGCCCTGCTCTCTTGTGTAGACACACAGGTGGGGTATTTTTTTCCAGGCATTGTTCACATCTCCTTTCCACTCTTCGCTTTTCCTTTTGGCCCAAAGTCACACTTTAGTCCCACCAGCAGGGACATCTACCCCAATAACCTTGGCTATTCAAATTCAGTAGTGATGGTGTGTTCTTGTTGGAATCAGAAGCTGCAGCCTTCAGATCCTCACTAAATCCACATTTGCTTGATTTAATTCTCTCTATCTCATTTCCCATCTCTTGTTGCAATAGCATAAAACTATTCCTCAGTTCTTACCCAAGCTGTGCCGTGACATTACCAACTGCCCTAAAACATCCTCCTAGAAGTAGCTGCATTTCTGCAGAACTAACACAGAAATCAACATCACACTGAACCGGTTCCTGTTGAAAAATAACATAATAAAGTCTGAGTGAGTTCATTGCACCTTGTCCTTCACTATCCTGTTCCTGATTTTGACCAGTTGCAGATGGTTAGGCAGGAATATAAGGAGAGGTTGGCCAAGTGCTATTTCCCCATAACAGCCTCCCAATCTCTAGTGACTTGTGGCACTTAGATTGTCTGAGCAGAGGCATCCTGTGGATCTTGGTGGATTTCTCTTTTTCTTAGCGTGTCCTGTTTTCTGAGGCCAGACATTAAAGATAGTAAAAAGGACACTGAAATATGTACACAGCAGAAGGTTTCGTATGGTGGAAGGTGACTGAAGTAAAATGGAAGTCTGATATTTTCTCCCTGAGTTTTTCCTCTATCTTCATTACATGTCATATGCTTTCCAGTTCCCTTTGAAAGACAGGGCTTAACTGTCACAAAGGCATCATCCTGATTGTTCTGAGTGTTCAGGCTAACATAGAGCAAAGCAGTTTGCCCTTCTCCTGAGAAAGTGGATTTCAGGGTGAAGTGGGGGGGGGAAGGTTAGCCTTTTATGCTTATTAAACCTTGCCCAGACTTTTAGTCTGACATGAAATCCCATTAAGCGGCACCCTACACACAGCAAACTGGGAAAACAGCATCCCTGCTCCCTTCTGCAAGGAGGTGTCCTTGAGGAAGGTCACGGGAGACATTCATTAAAAGCTGTGATATTTGTACTCAAGCAGCACCAAGTCCAGGCTACTCCTGCAGCCGAGGAAAGCTGCACCCTTTCTGCTCTTCCCAGTGGCCCAGGAATTACCGGTGGTGAGGAACATTTTGTTGTCACTATGAACAAACAGTGAGGATGTATTCCTTTTTAAACAGCAAAGACTGGCTCAAGTAGAAGAGATTAAACCCAACTTCGGCTCACGACTGGATGCAGACTGAGAAGCATGAATAGTAAGGACAAATATTCTAATTCTCCTTCTTTTCCCCTGTAGCTTAGAGATATACTTAAAAACAATATAACTTTTCTGTTGTTGCTTTTAATTACATCGATTCCCAAGGCTGGTACTGGAGGGCAACCGTTTTGCTGAAAAATAATCCCACTTTGACAATGGAAACATGAGAGACTAGTGGAACAGATTGCAAACTGTTTCCATGCCTGCTTTAACTGCTTGACTGCCAGCCTGTGTAACTAATTTTCAGTAAGTGTGTACCTGCATATACAGCTCTAATTTCACATTGCTATTGGGCTGCAACAACATCAAAGAAAAAGTCTCTCATACTGCTCTGCACAGGCACAGATGAGACATCGGGAGATGGTCAGTGACTGCAGAGATGAAGGTTCCTTCATTCCTCATGAGAAAAAAAAGAGAAGCATGAAAAGATAGGAGTTTGAACCCAATAATAATAATAATAAAAAAACCTCAAAGCAAAACAGGAATCTGTAGCCAACTGTTCACACATCCCTCTTTGACTGAGAGAGCTGGAGCAAGGGGAATGTCAGCTCTAAAGAGCAAGGCTGAGGTACTTAATGATTTCTTTGCCTCAGTCTTCAATAGTAAGACCAGTTTTTCTCCAGATACCCAGCCCACTGAGATGAAGAATGGGGATGGGGAGCATAATGACATCACCACAATCTAAGAGGAAGTGGTGTCCAACTTGTTGCTCCACTTAGACACACACAAGTCTATGGAGCTAGATGGGATCCAACAAAGGGTACTGAGGGAGCTGGTGGAAGTGCTCACCAAGCGACTTTCTATCATTTACCAGCAATCCTGGCTATCCAGAGAGGTCCCTGTGGACTGGAGGTTGGGAGCAAATGTGATACTTAACTACAAGATGGGCTGGAAGAAGCATTTGGGGAACTACAGGCCTGCAAGTCTGAACTTGGTGCTGGGGAAGGCTATAGAGCAGATCATCCTGAGTGCCATCACAAGACACATACATACATCTCCCCAGAGGAGAGCTGAGCTTCATCTGCACTACTGAGCTGTAGACATTGTCTGCCCACCAAGTTCAGAGAGACAGATGAGCAATATGCCTACATGGTGGTGAAGCAGTGATGCTGGCTGTGGTGGATACATCAGAAAACTGGTATTTGTTGTATTGCCATGGGACGTATGCCACACTCCAGAAAACCTTGCACGATATCACAATAACCTGATCAAGACAACAATGAAATGGATTCTAGAAAACTATTGATACCAACGAGGAAAATAAAGATCCTCGTGGACTTGTGCTCATCCAGACCCTCCTCTCTCACAATCCTCCTCTTCATTCTACTCCCTGCATGGGCACCAAAGATGAAGTCAGAGGCGATGAGAAAATCCGCCTACTTTGCTGTGTGAGTGATGTGATGTTAATGCAGATTTAGTTTTCTTCAAGTAAACTATTCGCACTCTGTTCCATTTTCCTCATCACCACAACACCTCTTTGGACCTTCATCAAGTTGATGGGCACCTGTAGCAGAATGCTGGTCTCTGAGCAGGCATCACTGAAGCATGATATAATCGTTTTCCTTGTAGGGAGAGAAGTACATTTTGAACCCCACAGGCTCTTGCGTGCTTTATCAACTTGCTTCAGCTTTTCCAGCATGCAAAGTGTGAGCACATGAAGCAGGAAGAAGATTATTTCTAGTGTGAAATGTCTCTCGGAAACAGGGTGAAAATTAACAGCACAATGCACAAATGTGCAGAGCAAAGCATGTGCTAAGGGAAATTTCTGCCTTCTGATACCAGCTCCCCAGCAAACCTTTCCTTAGTTCTAAACACTCTCCAGCTTCAACAACTCTCAGTCTGTATTTACTGTTTTTGCCCTGCCTTGTAACCCATGACTAGGTTACAAAATATAAACATAGCATGTCCCTTTGCTGGGGTCTTCCCTAGTGCAAAGGCATTTTCTGGATTATTTTCTTTCCTATTTTCTTTACCCAGCCATCTCTTTTTCCTTCAATAGCTTCCTTAGTATTCACAGCTTTTTCAGGACTGGTACTGGCTTTTAAAAAACATGTTTCATGAGTACGTGTTGTATGAAACTGTCTTTAACTCTTACGCAGTTTCCAGAAACTGAATGGATTATAAAAGCAGGCTTGATGTCAGGAACCGTTTAAGAGCCTGGAAAACTTATTCTAAACTCTCCTATGTTCTGCCTATCCCAGAATGTTTTATTTTTAAGAAGGATGTATATATGTATGGGTATATTTTAGATATGAATTGGTTTGATCTGGAAATTTAAATATGGTTCCTAACTGCTAAAGAAATGAGGTTTTAGAGGAATAAGATTCCACTTTTTTGGAAAACAGAACTCTTAAATACAAGATGGAACTTGAAGTGACTTGAAAAACGGATCTATGACAAGTCACTTAGGTCTTGATGACTTAGGATGTCCTTTCAAGGTGTCAGTCTATCCAAAGAGGAATCCTATAGGAATGAGTTGAAGAGTGAAATTATATATTTGGGAAAATCAAGAACTCCCTGAGCAATGGAAAAGTTCATCATATTTATACGTTTTGTTACATCCCTGACTGCAGGATTCAGGTGCACCGCTTCAGTTTGCAAGCACAAAGCCTCAGAAAGCTATTCCTTCAACTTCATTCTTTCAAAACTTGCAAGAAATTGTAAATGAAGATGACAAAATCTCTTCCTTGAAGGATTATATATTTCTCGTTAAACTTTAACTTCATTTAAAATCCATCCTTGATCCTCTTAAAGTATTTGCGTAAGTGAATGAGGGCTGTAAAGCACGACTGATGCTTTCCTCCTTGGGGAAGCAGCTTGACCAATTTACATATTTATTAAATATTTTATATTTTGCTAGATTGTATGCACTTCAAAATGTCACATCTTATTTTTGGTCTGAGCACTGCATAACAGTAATGGCTATTTCTAGTCCCAGGAGAAAAAAAAAATTCTGCATCTCCTGATTTGAGCACTTCCTAAGAATTTCAAGGTTTTAGTTCTATGTTTTAGCCTGTTGTGTAAAATTTTAGCTTTTACTGTTAAACAGTTGTGTTAGTCCCGTGCAAATGAATCTTCTGTGGGGCCAGTATCTCATTTTTCCTCTGGAATGACATTCAGCTTTTTAAGCATCCAAACAGAACTCCTGAACCTGTGTGATGATAATTTTGGCTTTAAAGAAAATAAACACCAAGCTGTTGCAAGTCACAAATGTCTATGAAGATACATGTGCTTTCCCTAGGGTTACAAGGATCTGTTAAAGCAGTGTGGGTATATCTTGTTTAATTTCCCTCCCCTTACATTTTGTCTATCAGCATCTGGAGAAGAGACATTTTCCTTTGTTAATAGTGTAGAAGACTAGGGCATGCATGAGATATCACAACTAGGGCTTCCTACGAGCAGCCTGAAGCCTAGAGATAGAATGGGGTTCAGAATGGACTGCATCCAGGATGCACAAGATCAGGGCACATGCTCAGTTTTGCTGCTGGACTCTTGAGTGTTCTGGAAGAAACTCCTTTCCTATGCATGTCTCCATTTCTAATGCAACCAACATCCTTTGTATAGTGCTTTGAGGTTCAGCTGCTGAAAAGATAATCAGAAAACAATTTTATTTGGAAGCCAGAAGGAATTTCCAGGACTATCTATTCTGACCACTTCCATAATGCATGACTTGCCTGGACTTAAACCTGATTCAAGTATATTAATTCTGTCTGCAGCAGGTTTTGTTTTGAGGGGAAAAAAAAAGCCCACCACATCAAGAAACAGATTTAGAGATTAAAATATCTAACACTTAGAGCATTTGGTACACTGTTCCAATGGCCAATTATTTTAAGGTCATATTGGCCTTGTCTACATTTTCAGGCACTGGATTTTGCTGTATTATCTATTCTGTAGAAGACAGTATTATAGTAACAACTTTTGTCCCCGTTTGAATTTTTGCCATTCCTTGACCTTGTCTTGACAAAACAAAGAGATCAAACTCCTCATTGAAATAATTTTTTTTTGTTTCAAGTGCAGAATCATAGAATATTTTAGGTTGCTCCAACTGAGCAACATCCTTGAAGCGTAAATATTAGTAAATGCAAAAGATTTTCCAGTTGCAGCCACAGTAAATAAAAGTTCAAAAGTTATAGACCTTTTCTAACCCTAAAAAAAACCCCTTTGAGCACTCAAGGAACCCTTTGCCCTTTTAGCCAGCATACTTGTTTTTGGAGTTGGGGTAGAAACTCTGAACATATCCTAGCTGTTTTGTGGAATAAACTGTGGTCTGAAATATCCCTCCCTAAAGGAGAAGCCAGGAAAGGGTTAGACCCTGTTACTACTTCCCCAGCTTGTCTGAGGTAGGGACAAATCTTTTTCAGAATCACATGTTCCCCGGGGAGAGTCCACAGTATTCATCGTTTACTCTTCATGTGTCCTCTGACAACCTTATCAGTAAGAATTTCTTCTAGGTCACTGCACAATAAGCACAAAAGAAAAGTCTTTAAGACTCCACTAGAAGCATACCATGCTAAAAATAGTTTTGCATTATAATTGCAATATGGGAACTATCTGCTGATCAACAATTGCTCCATCTGATCTGTGGCACGATGCTGTCTGAATTTTCCACTTTCTTATGCAAATGCTACAATGAAATGTCTTATAGGAGTTAGGTGTAAGATGTGGAAAAAAAATCCTATGGGGTGATACTAGCAGTCCATTTAGCCCAGGAGGCTGTTTCTAACAGAAGCAGTGGCAGATGCTATTTAAACAGGTATTGTAGATTAAGCTCTGTTAGTTTTCTCAGATTATAAACTAACATTAAATTGATGGTATTTCTTTTCCATAAATTTATAATCTTGTTATTATCTGCCTTTAACTACCAATGACTTTGTCTGGAGCTGACACAGGTCTTTTAATATGAGAGTTAGTCAGATGTGGACCTATACTCACAGCTTCTTTCACTGATACAGGTAAATTACATGTTAACTGAGCAGGACCAAACATCCTCTCACAATGTCAGGGCAAGTCAAAGGAAAGAGTATTTCAGATCTTTCTTTCTACCACCCCTTAATTTCCTTCAAGCTGGTAACAGAAATTAGTCTAAGGAGATGGCAAAGGACAGGACAAAAACTTAGATCTCCTTGAGGACATGAAAGAGCCTAAGCCATTTTTTAAAAGGATCCATGCAGGTACTTTCAGGACCTTGTGTTTATGGATACTCTGCTTGCTAAATGCTGTCTGTGCTTTCAAGTCAATATATGGAGGAACATGGTCAAAAGGGGATATTGCTAAAGGTCACCTCCTAGGCAGCAGCACTCTGGAAAGGCTTAGAGGAAAGCTGCTGCCTTCCAGTTTGGAGGAGAGACCATTGCTGTTACAAGGTTCATTTACCATGCAATTGTGCCCTGCACCCTCCAAATATATCAAGATGTTCTACCTTTGGCTTTTTTGTTTGTTTTGGTTTTGGGTTGGTTTTATTTTTGTCTGTGGCAGTTCCAAAAGTGTCTCTTCTTTGCCAACAAATCTGCTTTTTGCTGACACCATGCTCAGTAATCCTTCATTGCTTTAGTGCTGGCAAAAGCCTGAGTAGAAAGTGGATAAATGGAAGCTATGGATATATGGCCTCCCCCGTCTGACAGATGGAGCAGCCTCAGTTTGTGAGCTCAGGACCAGAAACCGCTGCCAGAAACACTGCTGAAGTGTATGGAGTTTCCCCCGGTGTCATGTAAGAGGAGCTTTACCTTTGTATTTAATACTCAGTGCTAACAGGAGAGGGGGAAGGATTGATTTTTCTTTAATTGCTGAGCATGCAAAAAGCACAGTGTCTCTTAGTGAGCTAGGTAATAGATGGAAGGAAGCATTCACCCTTGCCACTGTACATAGCATTTGATTTGTGATCCTTCCAGGTGTTGCTATTGGCACACAGCCCTGAGAAGAAGGTGGAAATTTGGCTCTGACAACTGCTTTTATGGTTCTCTATATGGGAATCTTAGCACCTCCTACTCACAAGACTCTCACAAGGTCAGGACCTACCAACCCTTCCTTGAGGAGCCTTAATCATCTGCCTGAAATCAGCATTTCATTTGAGTCAATTTAGGGTGTTTGGGATATCTCTGCAGGGCTGGCAGACAGAAGAGAAGGTGTAAAGGGGAAAAATCTTTCTGGGGCACCAGTGGGAGAAAAGTTAGGAAAGATAACCTTGAGCATTTCCAATGGTTACAGAGAGCTGTTTCTAGGTGTATAACCATAACCAGAAGGAACTACAATCAGCACAGAAATAATTTTGTGCCATGTTGTACTCCTACGGTGGGATTAACTTCAAAATGAGAGTACTAGAATTTTCTTCTTTCCACCAGCTTCTTTGAAATAAGTAAAAGGCCTTGTGCATTTGACCTAGAACTTGCTGTTGTCACCCAAAACCCAGTACCGTCATGGGGATGATAGACCAAAAGTGCTGCTTTAATGGAAATAGCATAGAAGTTTGCAGCCTTGGGAATGATAAGATGAATTCGTTCAGTCTTGCAGCCCTATGCAGAGGAAGTACCTAAGGTCGTGGTTGTGAGTCACGGCTCCCTTTTCATTTACAACAGCAGAACCCTAACTGGGCTTTTAGAATTTACATATCTGGCATTAAAACTGTTCTGACTGACAGTGACCACAGGCGTTAAAAAAGGAAAAAAGAAAAAAAAAGCACATCAGTACAACACATCAATACTAAATTAAATTATAATCCTGAGTTAGGAAAACATTTAAATACTTGTGTGACAACAACCATGCCAAAATGCCTAAAGATGTGCAGCTACTGAAGGAAGATCTGAATTAGGGCCTATTAAATTAATCTAAGAACTAGAAAAACGTGATCAGCATCTAACAGTCATGCAAACTATCTTCTCTGCTGTCAGAAGCTTTATTCGAATTGGGTTGTCTCCTGCAGATAGCAAGATAGGTCAGATTCTTTTCCTGACTGAGAGGTGTAATTATACTTTGCCATGTCTCCCAGCAGTGTGCTGCCACTTTTCTCAGAGTGTTCATTCCCCAGTACTGGAATATACACACTCCACTTAGGTTCCTCAGGTATAAATAATAAATAACACAAATAAAGGTTGTATCTCCTCCAGCCCTGCAGAGCACATTAATTAAACGTCAGTGTATGACTTGACTTTTCTCCTCATCTGACTGAAAGGCAGCCAAGGCACTGATAAAAGGATCGTTGTCTTCTGTTTAGGATGCCTCTTCCAACACTACCACCATAAAGTCAGAGGATATAAAACACATGGACTATTCATCCAGCCTCATCACTGGCCTGATGAGCAGAAGAAACCTGTGAATGTTAGAGGGAAAAATCTTCTCGCCTTAATAACATCTATCATGTTATACAGGGTTGTACTGAGGTGCCCTCAGGCTAACTCAGCTTGCCTTCATAAGCAAAACTCCTCGCCTGATAAACCCTTTTGCCTGCTTCATTTTCCCTTTCTTTCAGGCAATAGTATAGAACTCACCAAAATGAGATTGCGAAGTTGATCCTGTTAGAGATAAATTTGAGGCAATTGTTTTTCTAGGACTCCCTTAAAAATAATCATAATATTCTTGAGAAATACAGTGCTCCTGGTATCTGTTCCTGCCTATAGAGTTTTCAGGCACTAGTGTTAATTATTCCTGTGTATCTGTATATTTTTTAAGTAGGCTAAAACAAAAATTTGCATTCCAGTTGCACTGCAGGTGATGTTTTTTTGTGCCTGGGAATGATGCTGAAAGCAGGAGATGGGATGTCTGGTAGTGTCTTACTAATCTTTGAATGAGTAACGATCAATGTGATGTGAACATGCTAATGTTTAGAAAGTATGCACGAAGGGCTTTTACGTGTTCAAGTATTTTTTGAAAACTGGCTCCAGATACCATTGGAGAGATTAATCTATCTGTTCTTCTCAGTTTCTTTAGTAAATGTTCTGTGACATACTCAATTAAATCTGATAATAAAACATCCTCCACTGGGATGTTTGACATGCTTGAAGTTAACCCCATGTTGGAGGGTTTCCTTAGCTCATGGTCTTGTTAAAAATTCATGGTGCTTCCTGTCACGGTGCAGGAGCTCAGTACTTTTCTTGATGGGGCTCCTGGCATTTAGAGACACAGAAAAGAATGCCCTTGTAAAATGAAACAAAAATCACTCCAACCACACCAACATCACTAGACCATCTACTTCATTCTTCAGTCAAGTCTGGGATTCTTTCTGCCAGAATATTCCCTGGTGCTGTGTCTAGATCAGTTTTAAATGCTTTAAGTGGTGATGTGTTCACTGCTTCCATAGGGCCATCATCACTCAGGCTGATAGAACAGTCTAAAAGTGCCTAATGCCTGTCAGCATAAGCTGTGTTTTCAGTTTCTCAGCCTTATCTATGGTGAAAAAAAAAGGTACTTATCCTTTTGCCTTGCTAGTGGTTGACAGAAAGTTAATTAGAGACAGAAAAAAATCTTTTTCCCTAGAAAGTTCACCAGAAATGGTTTTGACTGAGGACTGAGTCCAATGAGTACTTTTAACACTCTCTACACAGGCAAAAGTGCTGAAGTTTCCGATCCACATATTTTTGAAGGAAAGTTTCCCTTTCAATATTAAAATGTGCATGAAATTACATGTAGCATCTCGAGTCCCCTGGGAAAGCAGGAGTCTGCAGAGTCAGTCTTTACAGTGCAGCATGGCTTAGGTTCAAGTTATTTCATCTACTTCTTCTACATGCTGAATTACATTTTTAAACTGTAGCTTCAACTGTAAGCAGCTTGGTTGTAAGCATGATGCTGACACTGCATGTGAATCTGTCAGAAGAGTAAGAGGGAGCTGGGATACCACCACCCATCCATAAGTCCTCCCAGGACAATGCTAATGTGTCTTAGGCCAGCCTCTCATTAGCTGGCCGTGCATGGAAGACAGATCCACTTTCATTTTCATTGAATTATTTGAACTGTTCAAGGATTTGGCAGGTCACCTTGCAAGGCAGGTAATCAAGGTGGAAAGTGATGGTCTGGTGATTGAATGGTTCTATTGGAAACCAAGGAGATCTGAATGTGATTTGTTCTGCCCTAGAAGCCTGTGTAACCTTGCCCAGTGCAACAACTTCTTCACTTCTGGGAAACGATGTCCACGCTGTAGTTAGGAGTAGTTCTGGCAGACTAAACAGCATAATGCAATAGGTGGAAAATAGGCAGAAATGCCATCAATTATGAGCAATCCTTCCTCACACTGTGCCATAAGAAGTCCTCATCACCTGGAGCTGCTACTCCAAGACACATTCAAAGGTGGTGTGCTGCAATCCTACACTGCCTCTCACTAAACAGCTTCCATCTGCTTCCAATACTTGTATGAAAGTCAAATGAGCTGCATCCCCTCCACTTTCTGCTGAGGAAGCCTGAACCACCTGTGTGAATGGGATGTTTCTGTGTAAGACAAAAAAAGGGCTTGTAAAAGAAAGGAGCTGTGACAGAGGCATCAAACTGACAGCTGAAGACCTTCTCCTTGAAGGAGGATGGTGGCAAAAGCAGTCTAATGAAATCTCCATGCTTGACACCACCTGAGAAAATGCCACTGATATCTGCTCTGGTTTCAGAGGCAGGGATCATTACCTTGCAGCATCACTGTCACTCTACCACAGACTGGCCTTTGCTGAGAGTTAAAAGGATTGTATGGGATTTTTGTTTGGGTTGTTTTGTTTTTTTTTTCTTCTGGGGTTTAGAAACTGCTTTTTAGCTCTTAGTCACTTTTCCAGACATAAGGGATATTAAAGTAAGTATAACATAAAGCTCTGGTTGAAATATCTAGGACAGCTCCTGATAAGCACCTGACAATAGGCTTGTTCCCTAATGGGTGGCATTCAGAGCAGGTTTTCAGTAGGTTTTATGAATCTCCAACAGTATTTTGGACTTATTCAGTACTAAGGCTCATTTTCTGTGCTGGCAGTTTATTAAGGGAGGAGATGCACCAGAATACAGATTGGTGTTTGGTTGATTAATCCAGTTCCAACTGATGGCACTCATTGGTGGCCCAAAGAGAGTTAGGTTACCAACCCCAATATTTAGAAATCCAGAACGAAAAAGTGAAGAGAAAAAAGAAAAGGCCCCTTTCTAAATTGGCATTGTCTGTGCCAGCTCAGGCAGGAGCCACAGAGGATGAATGAGTGGGGCCAAAAAACCAGGTTATCTCCTGAAATGACAAGAGCAAAGATTAAAGTAGGTATTTTGGAAAGAGGAAGTGTTGGACTGGCTCCGAGTCAGTGATTGGCAACCAGTAGGATCAGGAACTTCTAAAAATCAAACCAGGGGAAGACACGATGTGCCCTGAGGTCTGGAGCCATTGGGGTTGGGTATAGCCACAAGAGGATGCATAGGCAAGAGATGGGTTCAGAGGAAATGAGCAGCGATCTGGAAAAGCAAGAGATGGTCATATTCAAAGACACTGAGAAAGTCCTTCCACCTGCTTAACTGCACGTTTTCTGCAGATGTTGGCAAAAAATATGACATTTCTGCTGCTCCTTATGTCAGAACTAGCAGTCATGTTGCACGGTGATTTGAGAAGTAATAACTAAGATCCTTTTTTTCCTCCTCAGGTTTCTGTGAACTCAGGAGCACATGCTTTTGCACATGGCTTTAAGATGATCTTCCAGAAATGAGGATAAAAATTAAAGAAATGTTGCGTAGAAGCCACCTTTCCTGAAGTTTTTCCACATGGCATTTGCTGGATGTAAAAGTCTTGCTCTGGGTTTGATTTAGAGATCAGATTTAATATCAGAATGCTGATGTCTTTCTTAAATGTCTGCCAGGTTTTATTAAAGTAGATTTTATTATTTACAACGAAGCATTATAGGTATGTGTCAGGGAGATGTTAATTTGTCAGAAGGCTGTGTGCATGCCTCTCTTCTTCCATCAGCATCTGCAGGTGCTGGAGGGCTACTGCTATCATTCTATTATTCTGCCATTCAGCAATATTACTCCTCAGGCCAGTAATACTTTTTGCCTTGAGCAGCCCAGCTTCTCTTTAAGCAACAGTCCATGGAGAAAGGTGAACTCCCTAAAAGTTGGAAAAAAAAGCATTCAGGGCCAACTATGGTCTCACAGGAACTTGCTGGATTCAAGTGAAAAGAAATACAGTGTAGACTTCGTGAAAGAAAAAGAAAGGCAGCAAAAAAAGGTTACAAAGGCTTGTCTGTGAAGGATTCCTCACATCATGATTCGTTACACAATGCTACCGCTGGAAGATAAAACACATTTGCCTGGGGATGCTACCTGGGTGAGGCTGATGGAGGCTGAGTAATGGCCTGTAGGGATGCAGGCAAAATCTGGGGCTTATGCCAGGGAGAGGATGCTGTAAGGTGTTGTAGGAGACAGTCAGATAGAATCACCCAGCGCTATTCTGGGACAAGTTCATGTCACACAGCCTGATACGTGTGCTTTCAGTTTCAGGATAGAAATATGTGACTGTGGTGTGCTAGAACACTACTCTTAGATTAGTTTACACACTCTGGACTGAAAGTAAAACCACATCAAATATGCCAGTAGAACCTATAAACAAAGAGGTCTATGAAAGGACTCAGAGGAGACCTGAACTCAAGCATCATCTAGTGTGGAGTAGACAGTGTGCCCTGCAAAAACACTCGCCCTGAATGATGAGGACACGAGCACACTCCACTGCCAGACTTGAGGGTCATCAGTCATCCCTGGTGTGGCTGAAGTTAAACTGGCAATGAGGACCCAGCCAAAGGCAACAATATTCTGTAGTTCTCTGTAAATGACCACGCCTAGTGCTATCCCTTTTTGGCAGGTGTATATTTGTCTCTTGGTCCCCATGTGCATAAGAAGAGCTTGCTGAAAAGTTTTTGATCAAGCATTTTTTCTTACCTAAAAAAGCACTTTTGTTGAAATACTGCAATTTTGAACTGTAAAAACAGATCAAAACTCTATACTAGTTATTTACATAAAGGCTGTCTCACTTCACTAAATTATTTTAACCACTCTAATTTTGTCTCAAAATTACATTTAACACCATTCCTTTTCCTGGATTAGCTGTAATATTCTTCAAAAACTGAAAATGTTTGATGGTTGAATCAGTTTTGATGGGCAGTTTACCCTATACGGTAAATTTTGAAATTTTCTTTGACAAATGAAAATTGCTTTCTGAGAGGCTGAAATTTCCCAGGGGACAGAAATTCTATTTCCCAGACACCTCTGCAGAAAAACTCATGTGAAAATGACAACTTTCCCTGCACTGTAATAAAACATTGTCTCAAATGAGTGCTATTTATGACCAAGCCTACAAACTACGATTCTTTTGGGAAGCATAAATAGCATCAAACAAACAAAGCCTCTTTTCCCCTTAAAAGTGGACAACTTCCAATTCATTTTTTTTTATTAATATCTCTTTTTTTAAAGAAAATCTCTTCTCTGCTGTGAATGGAATTATAATTTCCTTACATTTGGTTTAACTATGTGAGCTGATATGGGTGAACAACACAAAAATGGCCATACTTACATCATATCAATGATTCATCTAGTCCGGTATCTTTTCTCTGAAGTGGCATAGTAGTAGCAGCTTCAAAAGACATGATAAGGACAGAAGATCTCAAGCTGTTTAACCTTCCAGCAATCAGTAACTTGGACCACAGTTAAACTAAGAGAAGGTGGAAAGAAAAAGCAGACAGAAATGCAGCATCTCATTCTTTTCCCCAAGCACCAATTGCTTTATTTCACCTTCTTTCCCCTTTTGGGGTGAAACAGTTACCAGAAAACATTTCTTACCATTATTGGTAACACCCCACCGTTTAAAACTCCAATTGAGAAAGTGCCTAAGCACCTACTGAAGTCCCAGTTGTATGCTCAAATTGGAGCTCCTGCTCAAAGAAGGTTTCCATAACTGATGTATGTAACAGAGGGAGCATTCATTACAAGGTCTGAACTACATACAAAGTCAAGAAGGCGTAATAGCAAGAAAGTAAGTGCAGAGACAATGTTTGTAGAAGAGAAAATGAGGAATAAACTGCCTATGAATAAATTTAGGCTGGCAATTAGAAGAATGTTCCTAATCATTAAGACACTCATGTTCTGGAAACAGATTTTCAGCAGGAACAATGGGGCAAAAAGAAGCCAAAATGGGGCTTCATGGAGCTTGATAAATGTCTGCAAGGAGTCAGGTGATACAGGTCTGCAATAACAGGACTAGAGTCTGCTACCCTAAGGGTCTCAGCAAATTGCCAGAAACCTCACACAGAAAATACCTCTTGAAGCAAATCAAGGTGGTACAATATGGTATCTCCATACTGAATGTGCATCAGCTGAACTAAATTTCAGTGCAACTGTAAGTGGTAACAATCCACATAACCCTATTTACAACGGCTGAGGATCTGATTCTATAACTTAGAGTTTACAGACCCAGCAGCAACTACACTGAAGAAGAAAAATATGGAACATATTACCTTGAAGCTTTATTGATCTTCAGCCTTGTCTTAACTCAGTAGCCAGTACAAATGGCACCTTACTGACACGCACAGAAGAAACCAAACGTGGCTTGATACAGAAAATAAATTAACTTTCTCAGCACTATGTGTGAATCTTTCAAATCCCATAATTTACTTACTCAGGCCAATTGCCTCTGAAGTCAATGATTTTTTTTTACCAATTACTTCTTTTCCTAAGCATGGGACAGTAGGGGAGAAGTAAGTGTCATTTGCCTTCATTTGTCAGTTCTTAACAATTTGACCACCGATTTTCAAAGCTTAATGACCTGTCAAACATCAACCCACCTCTGTTTTTTGAGGCAATAGTAATTTGTGTCTCATGAACTTTCTGGATTGAATGTGATTTCTGTAATGTATTTACTACTTCAAAATTGATTTTTCTTTCATACATATGTACTGTCTCCCCTTAAGCTCATATATCTTTTGCAATGACATCCTGTATCAAGCCATTCCTTGAATGAACAATGCACGTATGTAAAGAGGGCAGTGCGTGGTTAAGGTAACACAGTTCCCAAATCCCAGCCTCAGTCTTTGCCCTGAGTTTCTCCGTGTGAATCTCCCAACAAACTTTTTTTTTTTTTCCAGACATTCACCATTAGAGAGCATAGAAACATTCACTTTTATCTTCAAAGTGTTACATGTGACGCTCACATTTTTGGAGTCCAGATGTCTTCATGGCACTGTTTTACATGCTATATTTCTTCACTAACCATGTAGTGCAATGTCTGGTGGTAGGAAATACAGAGACTTTAGGACCAACTGATTGCACTGCCATCAAAGTGACTTGAGACCCATTATAAAATGTACCATGGAGGGTCATGCCCCAAGCCACTTAATGAGCCTGAGGAAAAATCCTGCTGCAAGCTGATGCTTTGTCCTCATTGCTGCAGCCTCTTTCTGTCCCATGAAAAATCCTTTTGCTCAGGATTAGAAATAAATCCCAGGGTTGCATGGAATAAAGCTATCGAGATCACAAAATGAACACAGCCCATGCTTAAAATCAAAACTGTAGCAGGTTTCCCCAGAATGGGATTATTTTACAGGCAAACACAGTACCAGATAAAACCTTAAATTCCCCACAGCCTCCCTAGCTTACTTTATGTATAATTCCTCTGCTGATTAGTAGAGTTAATAAAAAATAAAACTGTCTTCTTTAAAGCAAGAAGAGACTCACATACTTGCATACACCTATCTCCAGGATAAAGATTTAATTACCTTGAGAAAAAGCTGTAAGAAAGATGAAACTCAGGCACCTGTTACAGCTGGGAAGATGGTAAGGAAGGCCAGCATGCAATAATTAAATCTTTATCACCCAGATAGGAGCCTGCAGCGTCTTCCTGGTGAATATCACCATGTTTATTTTTAAACCCACTCCCTGCCAGCATGTCCCAAAGTCATTTCATATACACAGCTGGCTGTGAAGAGGCGGGCTGGAGCTTGAAAAAGCAAGATCTAAAAGGAGAAAGAGAGGGGCTAGCTAAAAAGTTAGCAGGAAAAGGGCTGGGATGGAAGCCATCCAAGCCCATGGATAGGTGACCTACATTTTCAGACCTGTCTGAAAAAGCCAGATTTTCCAGATCTTGGTGTCCCTCTTTCCTGAATTGTTTTTACTCACCCCTATTCAGTTCTTCTGGAAATCACGTTGTTTTAGATGGCTTAACAAAATACGGGTCTTAGAAGTGATCCCTCCCAGAGGAGAAGCAACATGGCCACAGCTGAGTGAATTTGGCAAATGGTGAAAAACTGGGGGGGGAACCTTTTGCCACGTTGTGGGAGCAATTGCAGTGAGTGCACTGCATGGCCCTGTCATGCTCGGTGCTGCCTTCCCCAACATACCAATGTGAGCCTGATCAATCCACGGGGCTTTCATCTGCTGCTGACCCTGGACTGCAGCCAGTCCCACAGTCTCCCTTTGATCTGGGCACTGGGCTTCCTTGGTACAGAAAATCAAACTGTGGAAAAGTGAATTATTTTATCGATGTGTGTAAGGGCAGGTGAATATGCATCACATTTATTTATCCATTCCTTTGTGCACAGGTGATCATCTATCCTCAGAAGACATAGGAAGTTTTGTCTGTGTGGATGTACCTTGATGTGTGAAAGTGTGTATTTGTTTAAAAACTCTGCTGGAGAAGTTGCAACCAACCAGCTGGATATTTCCCTATGCCTTAGAGGAATGTGAGAGATTATTTCCTCCTGCTTGTATTTAGGACTTCTCATGGAACCAAGATGCACCAAGGAGGGATGTGAGATGCGTACAGCTTTGAGGCTGGCTCTACTTCACATTGCATCAGAGACCTCCAGAAATCCCTTGCATCCCAAACTATTTGATTCTCTGGCTGCTTTTTGATCAATGAAATTTGCATTAATTACAAGGGGGACCTTCATAAGACCGCATGAGCTGGAGGGACTGACAAGTAACACCGGGATCTCTTGGAGAACAGCCATGTTTGTGGCCTGAGTACCCAAATCTCGGCCAAATAATTACCCCCCAATTTCTTTTCTTCTGACACCTCCCCGCTCGTTGCCCCTTGAGCACATTTCTCCTTCCTTCAGTGATGTCTTCTACAGAGAGTGAGAGGAAGGTCCTAAGCCTGTATTTTAGATTCAAGCTGTAAATGGCACCAGAATGTCTAATAAACCTCTACAATGAGCTTTCTTCCCCCACTCTAGCTTGCTCTGGTCTTTTAGCTCCCCTACTTCTCCACAAGATGCCTGTGTTGGTTTTTGGTGAGGTTTGGATGTTCTTTTATTTATTTTCCTAACAGAGTGGTAAAAGACATGATTTTTAAATGTGCTTAAAAAAGGACGGGCAACTTACAAACTGGAGGGGTTAGCTGCAATCCTGAGTATACATGCTAAAAGCTGAATATGCTTTTAAGTATAGCTGTGTTGTTTTATTCTTTACTTTTCCCTGCGTGTATGTGTATGTGTGTTCTGCAGGGATTAGTCATGGATTCACAAAATGGATTTTCTCAGGAAAGATTCTTTCTGCGTCTCATTCCTTCGATACGACTTCAACATCTTTCTCAGATTAATTTTTTCTCCTCCTCTTCTCTGTACATTTCTCCGTGTGTGCTTGTGGGTGTGTATAAGTATGTACATATATTGTGGTTGGCTGGAAGTAGGAAAATCCATTTTCTTTAACAGTCATATCTCTGAGAAGCAGACTTGCAGAAAAGCTTTTAAATACTAAATTAAAGGACTTGAACTGTTTGGCTTTTCTGGTCAGCTTCTCCTTAATTCTTTTCTCTCTCTCTATTGCTTCCACTTTCGTTCTCACCCCTGTGCTGAGTTTTCTGTTTAATTAGGAGAAAAGAAAATAGTGACATCAAGTCAAGGACATAATCTCTTTCCAAACTAGTGAAGTCGGAGTTTAATCCTCCTGGCATAGTCCCACCCAGCAAAAGGAAAAATGTCTCTTAAGATATGAAGCCAAGAGATAGGTCCTCATGTAGCACCTGTTGAAGACAGTGAAAAAAATGTCTTTCTGCTTATATATGCTGCTTTAGGTGCCGAATTCCTTTCCCTGTGAGTCTACCAGTCCTCTGTTGAAACCTCTGGAAGCTGAGGATTGACGTAGCCAGAGGTATTCTGCTGAGATGTAGGACCTAGGCATCAGAGGGCACAAGCTTTGCTGCTGAAGCAGTGGACCATTTCCCTTAAGTAGACTCATAAAAATGCTCTATGACTCAACCACCTGGAGAAGGCAGGGCTGTACTCCTGTGTAGTTTTCTGTCTTCTGGGTGGGAGACAGCTTCCACCTTTTACTCATGCTGTGCTACAGCAGGCTTTTTTTTTTCATTTTTAACACCTGTGATTTGATTCACATTCAGATTTTCTCCATTCTGGGTACAGCTCATCTCACCCAGTATCTCTAATGAGGATTCCAGCATCTTGCATAATTTATCTATAGTGACTTCAAGATTTGACAGTATATTCATGTTCTTAGATACCCATCTTAAGAAGGAATAGTTTACCTGTGGGACTCTTGCTCTCCATTGATGGCAGAGTGGATCTTGAAACCTAGTTTAAATTAGGTGTAGATCTTTCACTTGTCTACAATTAGACAAGATGCTCCTTCTCCATAATAAATTGTGCAGATGAGGAACATAACCTCCAGTTCGAGTTCCATGGAGACAATCTGAGAAGACACTGGGAGATCTCCTTTTGTCGTGGTCAGTGTGAGGAGGACTCAGATCTTGCCATAGGAATCTATGATAGCATCATGATGCCCCTCGTGTTTATAGGAAAATATTTTTCTCTGAAATCTCTACGGCCCTGTTGCATTTCTGAATCATTCATTATAACATTTTATCGGAAAGGAAATTAGCGATATCATCAGTCAACTCTATTTGCCTCTAACTTTCTTGCTGCAAACTGTGGCAACCATAAGGTGCCCTTATACAGCAAATGACAGATGACTGCAGTTGCTGTTTTGTGAACTATAGCGCAGTATTCTGTCTACTTCCTACAGAAGTCAACTGTATATAGCATATTGAGGGCTTCACCCAGGTGCATACTGCCAGCAGGCAGCTTGTAGAGTGTGTATTGGACTCAAGTACACAATGTGGAAGTCTGAATGGCAGTGAGTCTATAGAAAACACTTACTTGCACTAAAATGCAGCTATTTCCTCTCTGCAATGTGGCAGCTGAGATCACGGAGCAATCGTTTCCAGGCAGAGAAGTGTGGAACAATGTCTCCAAATGAAATTATAGCTTGAGGAAAGGATTTCTTTGAGGCAGGACAGAATGTAATTACCCAAGTTGGACTTTTGCCAGGACACTGATGTTTAAAACACTTTCAGCTCTTGTGGAAAGTGCCACAGAATCTTTTAATGACTGCAAAGGAATGGGCTTTGGCATTTTTTTAAATTTTTTTTAAAATTTTTTGTGGGCTATCTCATCCAAAAGGCTGAATAATAAAATGGGAAGGAAAAAAAACTATCAAATAAAAAGCTAATCTTTGCAAAGTGATGGAATATGTAAATCCTACTTTGAAATGGTAATTTATTAACTTCTTTTAAAGATAAAAATGCAATTAGTTCATTCTTTAATTTCCCCCCATACCCCAAAAAATGCACATATATTGTTATCATGTCTTTTGCTCCTCTGTCAAATCTGTATCATTTAATTTTGTTGCAGTGAAACTTGTGGTTTTATAAAAGGGACTGGGAGGGGGGGTGGTTTCTGCCTTGGTTCACTCCTGACTGTAAATAAAGGAAAATATTACCAAATTCAGAAATGATTGCTGTCAAAAATCTGCACTTTGTTGAATTTTATAACAGCTATGGGCTATTTTTATGTTAGATGCAGTGTCAGTAAAGAGTAATCAGAGAGTGAAAGGGACTTTTTATCATTTCCAGTTTATTCACAGAAATACTCTCTTGAGTTCTGAAGGAAAAAAAAGAAAATACTATTTGTGATAGAAGAGTAAGCGTGCCTTATTTTCCACTTGATCATTTTTGGTAAGGGGATGAATGTAGCTGCATCTATATCTATGCATCTCTATACATAGCACACTGATTATTCCTAGCTAGTCAATCCAGCATAGCTGTTCTGAATCCATTGCATTTTTATCACCTTGATCTTACATTTCATCAAGATTATGTGGAGCTGGGTTCGACTATCTGATCATCTATATTTGGGTAAATATCTGTAAATATTAAATGAAAGGTATAAATAAATCAATGTTAAATAAATCAATGTTAAATGAATCATTGCAACAGTGACAAACTTTACTTGGTAAAAGTAAAATCTGGAGATTTCTGTGTCTAGTAATTTACTAATTTGGATGTTCACGGAGTGTGCTGTAGGTGTTGATTCAGACTGTTTTCTGTCCCTGGATACTTGAATTCACATCTGGCTCTGAAGAGAGACTTGTCCTCATAAAGCTATTGGGTATTTTATGCTACTGGTCCCAGAGTCCTTCCTGGAAGAACTGCTTCACATTGTTTAGGATATTTAAATAAGTACCAAGTCTGAAAGAAAAAGGGTGAGAGGGATCAAAAAATTAATACATTTGTTCAGTGGTGAAAATACAGGAGTAGGATCCACCTCCCCTGGTTTTAGGTGTCTATAAAGTAAATGTCTCCATCTGGATTAAGTTGTCCAGACTGCCATTATAAGGAGTAGAAATCTTGTTCATAGACTGGAGGGACTGCAGTTCTTCTCATTCTAAAATAGACTCTTGCATTTAGAGCAAAGAGACACACCTCTTCCATTCTCCATGTCTCATTTTGAACTCCTAGTCATCACTGATGATTTTAATCCTGAAACACAATGCAAAGAGATATTAAAACTGGAGATGTGTCTCTGGGCTTGGGTGCTGGGCTACTACTGAAGTCATTAGAGAAGGTAGCCTGAAGAGACTGCTTCTCACAGAGTTCTGAGGTGAGATCCCAGATTTGGTGAGAAGTAGCTCACAAGCCCATTGAGAGGTGAGTTCAGCATATGCTCAGGTATACTACTAGTTCTGGCAGCAAGATGTTGTCTTTGAGAGCATCAGGCAGTAGTCTCCTACCCATCATTCATAAGGACCTGTTGTCTTTCAGGTAGCAGCAGACAGTTACCACCAGTCAGGAAACATCTTTGAGCAGTCAGAAGGAAACGAGAACTTACAGAGGTGCAAGTTAAAGATTTCTCCCCCCCCTCCTCTGTATGTCCTGTGTCATTCATTAAACAAAGCAAGCCCTGAATGGATGATGTAAGATGTACAAGACCTTTCAGAGGGTTGAAGTCTTACAGAGCCTCTATTTCCTCAGTTTTCCTCCATGAAATGCTCAGTGGAAAACTTGCACCTTCCAGTTCATCCTGCTGATGGAAATTCATGATCCTTCTAATCTAACACATGATAATTTCAATTTCACAGGCAGGACTTTTAACTTCCAGCATGATCTAAACATCCTGTCTCCTTTCTATGATGTGACTATGGCAGCAGCAGAAGAGTCATGAGACGGCATGTGTAATGATGAGCCTCTAAATTAGGAGTGAGCCAGTTCCATTTCTAAGGGTTGCATTGGTATTTTAGTAGTTGCCTCACTGAGGAGATGGAAGGTTACTTCTAGAACAAGGATACAAATCATTGATTATCCCTGGTGGATGAAAGCTCAGGGTTTGTGCTCCCCATCTTCATGCATAGCATTGCTGGTAACCATGGTGTCCGAACGCGTGTGAACAGAGCCTGGCTTCTTACATAATGCTTGCAGCACAGCAACACCAACAGACTTACCAATTAAAGATTTGTCTTGGCGAGCAGGGATTAAATACTTTTCATTAGCAAATTTAGAGATTCTAAAGCCCTATTATAGAGATCTGCCACCCGCATTGTGAGCAAAACAGCTGTACAATGGGTGATTATAAAGCAAGAAGATGAAGTGACGTTCTGGCTAGGAACTTTATTGTCTCTATAATCTCAGCCCTACAATCCCATGGAAACAATTATGTTTAATAAGAAGTATTGTTATTTCCTTCTGAGTGGGTGGGCTATTTGCTCCATCTCCCCATAAAGGTTAAAAATAACAATGCGTGACTCTTTGTGCTTTGTAAAGATAACTTCACATTTCCATCACATTAAAAAAAAATAAAAAATCACATAGAATATTCATAATATTGTGCTATATAAAGCTCAACACACAGGAGAGAGCAGAATTATTGCTATATATTTTCATTTTTCAACACTTAATCGATGTGAGAGTTTCCAGAACAAAAGTTTGTGGGGAAAAAAAAATTGAAATAAACAGTCACCTTCTTTCAAAGTTTGACTCTGTAGGACTTTAATTCCAACCAGCTATAACAAAACTGATGATAGAGAGGGCTTTCAGCATGTTAATAGCATAGCAACATACCCGGTGTTCTTGCAAATCCATTTGCTTTGATCACGTAATATTCTATGTGGAAATGTGAGTGTTTTCTGAAGGCAACACCCAATATATGAAAGGTCTGTGAAAGAAAATCATCTTCCTCACTCCTCAGAAAGTCTCCATTTACCCAGCAGAATTTACAGTCACCAGGGCACTCCTGAAACCCAGAGTTTTTCAGGATTCACAGGCAGCCACCAGCCCTTGTGCCAGCTCAGCTTGTTGTTGCAACAACTGTTAACACTTATTTTCAAACAAATGTGGAGTCTTATAGGTCACCTGCTACCACGGTGTCCAGAACCCAGGTCCTCATACAATGAGGCTATAAGTGGACTACTGCTATACTAGGAAATAAAACTGTGCCAGAAAACATTGCTGAGCACTGGAATTCGCTGATAAACATTTTTACAATGATCTTGTGTGTGGTTTTAGCCTGGGCACTGTCCTTAAAATTCCTGGATGCCAGTTGATAGATGGCACAGCCCCAAAACCATTACAAATAGGCAGACGGGACACAGCAACATCGCTTTACAGACTGAAAGAGTTTAATTGTATAAACGGAGGTCATTGCTGGCCTCAGTGCTGGAAAATGTTCTCAGCCTTCCTTAATTTACTTGTAGAGATGTTGCCTCATCAGAAAAAATATGGTTACTAATTTAGATGCATGCAGGGGACAGTTTTAGCTACAGCCCTTGGCTCTGGAGTATGCAAAGTCATTACAGCTGGAACTGGCACAAAGCAGAGACACAAAACACTCCCCCAGAGACCTGGAGGGGCTGTCAAGTGCCTGCTTCATGGCAAAAGTCAGTCTCCAGCAATGGATGTTAGAAAGTGCTCTTCCTTCAGGGGCTGCCATTCTTCAGCTGCCTGCTGGGAGATAAGAGCCAAGTGTTGGGGTGTCCATACTTACAGCACTGAGATTTACCTCTGGGACACTGAGCAGCACAACCCAGAGCACAGCATTCAAACAGAGCATGACAGAACCTTTTTCAGCACATGTTGCCTCCAGGGATGAGATGACCAGTGACACAGCGTGGACATCAGCTGGAGCTTGCACTCACCCTTGTAGCCCTTAAGTGTTACCGAAGAGAAATGAGCCTCTCAGCCAGGCCTATTAACTTGGGCATAGCAATAGTAACATGGAGGGAACCCAGAAAAGGGTTGACTTGTGTTTGACCAACCTGTGATGAAGTGAAACTAGACGCTGAGTTCCCAAGAAATGGAACTTTAAATTAGCCCAAGCAGAACTTTTAGAGAAAAGGTTATGCATTTCATTTCAGATGTGATACAGAAGGTTCATACAGAAGATATGTAGGGAAAGATCTCATCAGTTCATCCTATTACCCAAAAGACCAAGTTTTAAAGAGCATTTCAATTCTTAACCTTCTTTGTTTTTCACTTCTACAGTGATACATATGGATGTAAGACTCATAATGTTATTTATTTTAAACAAAGGCAATACAAGTAATCATAAAAAAGAATATTCTTAATCATTAACAATCAGTCTCAATTTCTAGGATACTAAAGAAATATGTCATCTACATTCCGTTCTTCACAAGACATCAAAGGTAGGATGTCTTGATCTCTGGAAATACCTCTTTCACTCTATTCATTACATTAGATTAAGGCTAACACGTCACCTGATTGTATGTGTCTAAATCTAAGCTGCCTTTATAGTTATAAGAGATTTAGTCACAGTCAGTGTGCTTTTGCTTTTAATTAAAACACACAGAACTACTTAGTGAAAACAGGAATCTCTCCCTAGTCTTTACTGACATAGGTAGTAGTCTCCAACTGGCTGTAGGAGGATCTTAAGGTGGCTTGTGGATGCTGATGCCTATGCTGTAGACACCACATGTTGTCCTTTGAGAAACAGGCAAAGTCCTAAAAGTCTTCTTGCATGGCCGTAGCTGGCTGAGATGAATTTTGCAATTTTACTTAATTCAGCACCAACTAGACTTTGCATAACGTGAGAGTGTAAGACATCAGGATGGCCATATGGGATGCAGTATTCAGCCTATGCCTGACTGTAGCTGGTAATAGATATCTAGAGGAAAAATGTATAGGAAGCAAGGCACGTTTTGAGTATAATATTTTTTCCCTGGTATAAAGGCTCCCAGATCCTGAATGCAAATGACTTGTAGATTCGTTGAGATTTGATTTCCTTCAGACCATGGTGTTTAATAGAGACTAATGAGCTTGCTCTTCACCATCCTTGCTCTTTTGCATCCAGACATGGATGTAAATTGATTATTGTCATCCAAAAGATGCACAGTAACACATGTTGTGTCTGCATTCGGGGGCAGTAACACTGAATATTGTCAAAACAACAAGTAGGTTTAAGGAGAAGTTCATATGGATGAGGGAAGCTGAAGTGGATTTGTGGCTAAGAAGAATGAGTGGGATTTTGAACAGATAAAGATTTTGGATTTTCTCTCTCCTCTGTCTTTCTGTTCCCCAGAAATTGTTCCCCAAAGTCTCACTTCCACATTTGACATCTCTTCCACTGCCACTGAGGCCTTGTCATCAGCTGCTCTGTTATTTATAAAAAATAAAAATACTTCCACTTGTTGAGTCTTTTTTCATAGACAGTGTGGTTTTTTTAGTGAGCTGACTTCTGAAATCAGAAATGCATGTTCTTAAGTACCAGTATTATTGACTGTGTATGTGGGATTGGAGGCAGATGTACAAGAGTTACACACAGAAGAGTGTTTGTTCTTGCTGTCAGCTTAAGTTAGGTGTCTATGAGTAAAATGTGCCTAATGCCTTCACTGTGTTTGCTTCTTACCTTGTGCAGCAGCGTTGAAGAAAACAGTCAATACTTCAGCAAATAGCGGAGAACGTTTGTGACACATGTAATGTATCCCATCGCAAGAACAAATGGGTTACATCCTTCACTTTGAGAGTTTAAACAGCGGATTACCCTCTGCACTTGTGTGTTTTTCAGTGTGAAATTATTATTTGAATTTTGCTAACACTAGAGGCGTGATCAGGGACTAGGCTGCTATTGTGTTGGGTGCTGTACAGACAAAGGAGAAAAAAGTAGTCTCTGCCAGGAAGATTGCATTTTCACTATTGGAAATCAAGTTCTCAGTTATTTTCATCCAATTAGAGGACACAAGCAATGCCATGTAAACCGCGATGCTAATCAAAATAAATCTCTGATTTTATCCAAAGGGGTCACGTGACTATAAGAGATGTCACTATCAGCAAAACTCTACAGATAGTTACACCACTGCAGCACACAAAGCATGAAAATGCTCTGAATTATTTATAACAACTGGGTCAGCTTCTCAGCGGGAGAAAACTGGCAGAGCTAATTAACTGCTATACCCCAGCCGATGTTCCACTCCATATTTGAGGAATAACTCCAAATAACAGAAATTCAAGAAAATCGTAAATGGCTTTGCTTGCTCCAGCCTGCTAGCTCAGTGTTGATATCAGGCTTGCAGGAGGAGTGCATGGCAGGCTATAAAGAGCAAGTCGTCCGGATGGTTTGTAACCAATATGTACATGTACAACTCTATGCTGGAGGAAAATGGGAAGCATTACATTTGCCTTCCTTACCCCGCTTACAGAGTAAACCTCAAGTGCTGAAATAAAGGCCATATTTTATGGCAAGTATATCACTAGGGTCATTAGCTTTCCCATTCAGCTTCATCAGATGGCTACACTGCAGGATGCATTCCAAATTTATTTGATAGCTTGTCAATAAGCAGCTGCCTTTTAATAGCTCTTAACTTCACGGACTTGAAAAACAAAATGCCTCACACTCACATTAAACCAAGTGATCCATCACAGGTATCAGTTCTTTTCTGGCATACAGGGCAGAGCGGAAAGTACCCTCTGACTCCAGCTTTCACCATAAGTTTTCTGAACACTCACCTCCAGGGAGCAGAGACAGAGAGACTTGCTGGACTGAGAATTATTATAGTGAGGAGAAGAGTGGTGAGTTCTGCTCGTTACAATTAGGCTAGGGAGTGAGGCAGGAAGGAGTGGGAGTGAAGTCAGGAATAGGGACTTCAACGTGTCCCCTCTGAGTGGGGAGAAAAGGGTAAAGTGCTGAGCTTGTCAGCAGTCATTTTATTTAGCACTACTGCTTCAGAAGTCAGTTGATCTTAGAGTTGCTTCTTCTGGGCCATCTCCTGTGTATTCTGGCAATGGTCAAGGGTCACCAAGACTAAGCATTTCAGGGGAGGGTGGGAAACTATCCACAACAGGAGACACTGTTCTGACTGTGTACAAGTGCAAGTACGGCTGGGCTGGGTTGCTGGATTATCACAAGCACCTTGTCAGCTGGAATTTCACGACCAAGAGTCGATACCTATGAGATCAAGACACAAAAAAAAATGGATGGTGTGCTACAAAAGGGCCAAATGGTTGCAAACATGTGACAGTACAGGGAAACTTCCTAAGATGTACTGCTTGCAGGCACTTCTGACTATTAAATTGTTTCCTTTTATTGACCCTACAGTCTGAACTTTGAAGACATGGGCTAATGCAAGAAAAAGTCTCTGGATTGATTTTTTTTTTTCTCCTTATTTTACCCACAGAAGAACTTGAGAGATTTAACAACCTGCGTAACTAGTACCTACCCGTGTTACCAAAGTACTATTTGAATATCAATCAGGAGATTTGAGAGTGGATTCAATTTTCCTTCTCTCAAAAAAATTTACATTGCTTTTATCACAAAAGACACATAAACAGCAAAACTGTATGTGGGAACATTTCATTTTTAAAATAAAATATTTAAGCCAGACATCCCAGAAGGACCTAAATGGAATCTCCTGTATTGTTTTTAATGCTACTTCCTAGGTAAGAGTGGGGGCTTCAGGAAATGCTGTGCAAGGTGTTGGGAGGCAAGATGATGACTCCTGCTGCTGTGCTTGGGATGAAGGGGGGGGGGGGGGGGGCCTGAAAATTGCATTGCTGCCCATTGTTATACCATACAGTGTCCAGACCAACAGCACACCAGTGACTGTCCTTACAGCTTAAAAACAAACTGATTTCCAGTTCCATATCCTGGCGTAACATTCATTGGCTTCGAATGACATACAAGCACTCCCGAAAAAAAATCTGCTTCTGCCACAAGTGAAGACATCTGCTGCTCTCCTCTTCAGCCTCCAGTCTGACTGGGGACACATGTCTTAAACTCATGGCAAACAGTGAACCCATCAACTCAGAAACATACCATCGCTGTTGGACTTCACTGCTGTGACATCAGCACTGTCGTGCAGCTGGCTGGCACAAAGGACAGGCAGAAGAGCTTGGGTTTGTCCCTTAACAGTCAGGCCCCTCTAAGGCAGCTGTGTAGATTTCTTTTGGGTTGAGTTTTGCTTGCACGTCCCCAGCTGACGAGCAGATTTACATTCTTGCGTCTGCAGCATGCTAAGTGCCTTGATGATGCCTCATAAATATAGAGGGACAGGAAAAAAAAAAAAAGTAAAAGTTATAAAAAGATGAAAAAGAAATATTACCTTCATCTAACCCCGTTCTCCTGCTAGTGTTTGAGTACTTTCCACACTATTTTCTCCAGTCCCAGATTAAATGACTCCAGTAATTGGCCTCCTACCATTTCCATGGGGCATGTCTTCTAAATGGAATGGTGTAGGAGAGAATAGAACAGAACAGAATGATTCCAGTTGGAAGGGACCTATAATGGTCATCTAGCCAAGCTGCCTAACTACATCAGGCTAACCAAATGTTAAAGAACATTATTAAGCACATTGTGCAAATGCCTCTTAAACACTGACAGTAATGGGCGTAATATAATTTTACTTATGGTGATTTTGTTTATAAAATACATAATTGTTATATGTATTTTTAA
>WUAM01000395.1:24821702-24871672 GCA_024336885.1 Actenoides hombroni
TATAGATATAATTTCATTTATTGTGATTTGTATCTGTCGTTTGCTATAGACACTCTTACCCAAGCTAAAGCACATTCACTGAAACCATTTAGGTGTCAGGGGGCAATCATGTCACTGATGTGCCCTGTAGCAGTTATTCCTCCATAGATAAATCCCTGTAGAACAAGACTGTGGCTGAATCAGCAGCAAAGCATCATCTGGCTGAGGTTGTGCCTGAGCTGCAGGTGCTTTCTGGAGCAAGTCTAGTGCTCCTCAGAAAGGCTCTGTGCTGTGCTGCAAGCAGTGTAGCTACATAAGCCTAGAGATAAATGTGTATGGAACATTTCTCCACTGCTGGTCTGCTACCTTCAAATATTGCTTTGGCCACATCGTGAGCAAGGCTCACAGGGGAACTTGGGCTGCTCTTTTTGGGAAGAGTTTTATGTCCATTCTCCAGGCCAACAGAGTTTGTACCATCCTCACACATGCTGTGGAGAAGAAGCAATACTTATTCATGACCTGGGCTCACATTTCACCTGAAAGCTGTGAAACTTCAGCAACATCACTTCATTTGTGTTGCTTAGTCCTACTCTGGTATGTGAAAACTTAGACATGTGCTATTGACTTTGCGCTGCAAAGCTGGGCTCTTTGGCACGTGGAAAAGCAGGGAAGTCATCTCACAACTACAGACTTTAAGTCTTGAGGTCTAACTCCTTTTCTGCCCAGATGTGGAGGGCCAGGTATCTTCCCTCCCATCTGCAAGATAAATGCAAAGACGCTAACTCTATCAAAAGCCATTTGCAATCAGCTGAAAGACAATACACAAGGACAGAACTGTTAAATGCAGATCACATCCCCATCCTCTTCCAGTCATATCCAAGGAATCAGTTACTTATTTTCCCAACAGCTACGACCCCAAAGATAGTACTACTCAGCCTGGTGGCACAGGGATGAGTGCGACCTTGGCAGATACAGAAGTGAAGAAACAAGCAATGTGAGAGTGCAGCTCAGAATATGTATGAAAGCAGAAGAGGGGAATTACCCAGACCTTGTAAAATGGTATATGATTATTCCTTTTATTCCCCCTAAATCATCACCTAAGATTATACAGCAACTGTTTTTCTTCCAAGCTGTCCCTCACCTCAATTTCATTCTGGTTCTTCTTCCTTATTATTCTGTGAACTTTTACCACCCTCTAAACTGATGCTGAATACTCTTTATCTGAAAGTATAAATTTATTCTTATCTATGGATTTATTTGTTGCTGTGTGTTATTTTTACCTTCCAAAACATCAGCAAATAAAACTCATTTAAGCTTCAAAACAAACTGTTGTCTCCCTCCCATGCCTCCCTCCTTTGCTCAGTTCTCTCTTTCCACTCCTTGCGACCCACTCAGAGGTGAGTATGATTCTCATCTGCTGTAACCAGGGTTAATTTAATGTTCATTTCCAATTAGCTCTGACAAAATAGGAAGCATATTGAGTAGGTAGGCACAGACCAGAGTGCAACCATTGCAATTCAAAACTGTAATTTATACCATGTCCTCCCCTTCTGGAAGGGTCAAACCCAAGCAGGTGCCAGACACCCTTTATGAAATGGGGCTTGAATCTCTCTGCGCTTGAAAGCAAGTTCATGAACTGGTTGGAGAAAATTTAGAAGCACGCTCATTAAATTTCCATGTAGAAGTGGGTGCTAACCATGGCTTTTTCCTCTACCATACAATGTGACACAGGCAACACAGGGAGGCATCACTGAGCTGCAGAGTGGAGTTCTTACAGGGCCCTGCCAAAGGGAAAAGGATCATGTCAAGATTTATTAGACTTCCCAGCAGCTTGTTAAGTCAGTAGGAGAGATGAATCCCAAACTCCAATTAGATTTAGTTTCAAAATGAAGGCCTCTCCCTGAACTATCCAACAGGGAAATGCCTCTGTCACTGGTATGGGCTTCTTTACCAGGGAACTTTTTAACCCTTTATTACCTATCATTATTCCATCAGGCAAGGTTTTGGTGGTGCTGGCATAGGAAGCATTGCTATCCAGAGTTTTCTTGCAAAGACGTGTACAAAGCGTGTGTTAAAAAAACCCAACCACCCAAATTTAGGGTATCTTGGCATAAGATAAAGCTCATGTTGGAATTCTATTCTCCTACGGAGGATGGTCAGCTGTTGCATAGATGGGGACAGGTATTTGGTTGCAAAAGTCCTTGCAGCAGCATCTTCAGCTGGACTGAATGAGACCTGAACTAACTAAAGTGCCTCTGTTTGTGGGCAATTTAAGTGTAATCCAGAGAAGCCCAAGATTTCCTTTTGTGGTCTTGTAAGAGGCAAAGCAACTATCTCAGAGATGTATCAGTGCTGTATGAAGCTTGCATGATGAAAGTGTGGCACAGCTGTTGAAGGAAGAAACCACTATGAAACATCTTCTTTCCCAAGTAGTTTTTGAGCTTTGATAGCAAAATTAAGACATATTAAGCTCTTCTCAGCTTGCAGTTGAGGTGGGACAGGGATCAGAACCCAAATGCACTGTCTTTAGAGACCACTGTGGAATAATTGCAAAGAAAATATTTGGGGAAAACAGAAGAGAGAGAGGGAGAGAGCAAAGTGGCAGGACCCTGCTCCTCAGAGTTACCCCCAGGGAGAGCCTCAGGGGTGAAAAACCGACTTTGTTAAAGCAGTTGGCAGAAGCAACGCTCTTCCTTAGTGTATTAAACAAGGCAACCTGGGCACCCCCTGGTGAAAATAAATAAATAAATAAAAATTTCAGATCTGAAGCTGCTTCTGCTAGTTCTGTCTGTCTTGTCACCAAATCCTTATTATGTGCATGCCAATAGTAAAAAATATTCCAAGGAGAATTTCATGCCTCACTGCCTAAAAGCTTGTAGTTTCATCAAAACTGCCTAGTTTAGCATGGCAAAAACCTATTCTGTTCCCTTAAAGGTTTAGTCCTAAGTCACTTTTGAAAGTAAAATTTAGCCATTTCAGCCACATGGACCTTTCATTGCAGATTGAAGCTATAATGAATAGCCCTCACATTTACACAGTAGGCACTTCAGACTCTTACACTAAATACAAAACAGGGATCTATATTCAAACATCTCTTTCTTGACCTTTCATTTACATTACAATATCAAACCCACTACTACAGTAAAGAGTAAAACCTGTATTTCTTTTGGAATGTTCCCATTTTACAATTTAAGACAGTTTTACTTTACTGCAGGAACAAGTATTTAAAATCAGATTGAAAACCATTTATGTGAAGTGTGCGTGTCAAGACTGGTTTATTCTGTTCCCTTTCTGGGAGCACAAAATAATCCACCTGGGGAAAAGGTTTCTATTGATAGCTTCATTTAGCAGTCCTTTTGCAAAAACCCACTTCTTTTACAAATCAAGTTATGTTCTTTCATGACTTCTCCAGTTCGTATGTTCAAAATTTTAGATGTGTAAATAAACAAATTGGGAATCTTCCCATGCTCTTCATATTTCTGACCTTTTCTTGCTTACGAATGTGATTACTGAAAGAGCCTTATTAAAGTGTATTGTTTGCTTTACAATGGTAAAGCTATTTCTTAAGAGGAAATTTCCACATAATGTCATGTACGGAGTGAAGAAGTTACTGTACTTCCTTTGCCTCTAGACAGTGATTTGTGAGGACGGATGAATAGGGGAAAGTAATATAAGTCTTTGTGGAAGGAATAAAAAAGGGCTGTGATCCTGGCACCACTCTAGTAAATCTGAATTCAATTTAACAGTTCTAGCTATTGCCTGTGGGAAGCATCAGCTTGAATTTTAGCTCCTTGATGGAATGAAAACCCAGGTTACCTACACTCTATGGTTATTTTAGTCTAAGTTAAGATTTTTTTTTCCCCTCCTGATAACATTCATGACCTATGAAAATTCATCTCTGGAATGGCAAAACAGAGATCAAATAAGAGAGCTTTGCCAGCTCCTCTCCCGGGCCTAATCATTTTTCCTACAATCATCTTCTACTTTTGGCACATTTATTTCCTCCCCAGGATTTTTGTCCCATCTTTCACTGCTGATTTCCCTGAAATATTGCAGAGTCTGGTAACTTCTCTCTCATCCTCAGTCTGTATCCCCTGCATCCCCAAGGGCTTGCTACATCTTGGGATGGACTGACTCCAACCCTCAGAGCACTGGCAAAACGTGACATGAGTCATTTGAAAGCTAGCTAAGGTCTAAGACGAGATGAGTCAATTTATTATTACAAGATGAACTCCAGGTACCAAGATAGCGGCTTGATGTAAAACCTAGGACAGATAACTGCAGACTAGATAATGAGGAATGCTGCGGAACTCCTGAAGGTCCCAGGACTAAGACAGTAGTGAAACTGTACAGAGAAATTTAACTCAGTAATTCACTACATTACAAATTTGCAAAAAAATAAATATTGAAGTCCACTTCACAGTGATTTCCCACTCACCCCCAACGATGCTGAGGTGTTTAATCAGAGCTGCTGCTTATTACTTTGAATGCTGTAGAGATTATCAATCTCATTTACAAGGTGAAAGGAACCTGTCTCAACTAGGTAGCATAATTCTGCAAAGCCAGGCTGGAGTCTCCTACTCCACGGAGGCTAGAAATTAGCAGAATTATTTGTTTTTTCTAATTGGCCATTGTCATGCTAAGTTTTCAGCTTGATGACTGACTGCTCCTCTAGGCCACAGAGGAAAGGAAAAGACTGAATGGATTTGGAGTAGGTTGTTATTACCTACAATTTACTCAGCATCATACATAAAATGAAGTTTTTTAGTAATTAGCAGAGCTATTGTAGCCCAAGCTGACATAATGCAAAACTACACTAATCTGTTTTATTTTTTTCTTTTGGCTGTTGTGTGGTAGGGTTCCACATGTCAGAGAATCCTCTGGTATCTTATTCATCAAGATGGTAATAGTCTACTAGTGTTGTTGGCCAGTTTGGTTTCTGGTTGGGTTTTTTTTTTTGAAAACTCTAGATTATGGACTTGTCTTGGACTTTTCTTTTGTTTTGCTGATTTTGCTTGCTGAGTAAATTGAGCTGAAGATTGTCTGATCAGAGCAGACTCAAAAGTATTAAGCCCACTCCACTCATGCCAGTAAGATTCAATTTTCCACAACCAACCTTCTAGCAAAAGGGTCAAGAACCTAAGTAAATGTGGCTCTGGTAACAAAGCCATCAGATTTTTAAAGAATTATTAACAATAACGATATCCAATTGTTTCTTTCAACTTCTTGTTTTTCTTGGCTTTTTTTCTCAAAGTGGCAGAATCTTACAGATGAAAGTCTGGTGCAGTTGTGAAATTCTAGTCAATTTTGTGAGAAACTTGATAAGATCACAGAAAGGGTTATTCAGAGGATGAGGTTTCAATTTTGTTTTACTTCTGAGATACGGAGCATCAGAACAGACTCTTTGGTTCTATTCTCTTTCTTTTACAAGGGGTTTCTTGTAGGTTAGGTGATTGCTTAGCTCTTAGATCATACTTAGCATATCAGCCTGTTTCTGACTGATGTTCATGGAAAAAAAATAAACCATGAAGCTTTTCAGCCCTTTGCAT
This sequence comes from Actenoides hombroni, assembly GCA_024336885.1. Lineage (NCBI taxonomy): Eukaryota > Metazoa > Chordata > Aves > Coraciiformes > Alcedinidae > Actenoides > Actenoides hombroni. The sequence goes on from WUAM01000395.1 coordinate 24,827,231, forward strand.
CAGACTTAAATTCAGAGTCAGCAGTAAAAGAGAGATGTTCAGAAAGATGGGAAAAGATGCTGCATACCTAATTGCAACATTAGCCAGTGAAATATTAGCAAATTTATTGGGCTTTTTCTATTTCAAAAAAAATTAAAAGAAGTTCATTACGCTCTGTAATCCTGCTTAAATATTCATCATGTTGTTAATGAACCACATTCATTTTTAAAACATTCAACCTGAGACGCCGTCTAACATGATTTGATAATAATATAATTTCTGTATAACCGTAAAAGGGACAAGAACAGTAAAAATAATTGTATCTCTAAACATCCTACCCAGTTTTCTCCTGACTAATGAGCAGCTGGTTTTCATTAGCAGCAGCATTTTATCTCTAGCCTATCAACCTGCACAGCTGGGCATATTAGAAATAGCTCAGTATGCTGTGGAACGTATGTTCCCTAAATTGCAGAAATAAATGAGAATGAGGTATTGGATATATTTTATTTTTTCTTTTAAATGGTTCGGGGACGATTTCTCTCACACCCTCGATTATTCACCATGGTGTAATATCTTGAGGTTTGATGTGGGAATGGGTTATCACTGCTCTGTCCACTGTAGAAATACAGAAAAGATCCTACCTTGCAGAGCTTGCACTACAAAGAACAGAAACTGAGTCACGGGGAGCTGAAACCCTTTGCTCGAGGTTATGCACCAAGTACAGAGAAGCAGCTACAGCAGAAATTCTTGCATCTGCTTTTCCCAGGCCTCTAACCTATCCACCACTATGTATTAACCAGCAATTCAGTTAAAAGAAGGCTACTAGATGAGTTTGGGTTTTGAACGGTGTAAAATAAAACAGGTCCTGATTCCAAGTATTTCTTGCAACTTCCCAAGGAGTTACATACAAGTGAAGTCTAATAGATACCAACAAAGTAAGATTTTTTTTTTATACTTCTCATAGTCTAATTTGGCTCCTGTTACAAAACATAGAAAAAAAAAAAGCCTAAGGCCAACTTCAGATGACAAATGGTAACTGTGAAAGAAAGAAGTTAGGAGACCCTACGTTACTCATTTATTTTATTTATATTTTATTTCTTTCTCCTTTGCCTCCCTCGGGAACTGTAATGGTGCAGGCTATTCCAAAGGAGGCCACAAGGGATATTGTGCCCATTGGCAGACTGACTTGAAAAACAGGATGTCTTGTTGAAAGATGTACTCATCTTGCTGACTTCCCCCAGTTCAAATTAGCTCAAAAAACTCCATTTTTTTCACAATCGTCCACAGAACAAAAATACCAGGTGAAATAGGCTCTGGAAAATATGAACTAATAATAATAATACACCTCTATAAACAAACCCCGTCTGATGTTTCTGCAGTGAATGGCAGGAAGGGAACTGGCAAGAACACGGGTTTTAATCGAGCAGCTGCTGTCAAATTTTGCAGCACTGCAAGCAGGAAAGATTCAGGAGCAGATTGCATTATATGTACTTTATTAGCAAAGATCATAGAAACCCTGTTTGTCAGTTACAACATTATGAAATCCTCTTATTCTGATGGTCTGAGTAGTTGGGTGTCGTTGATTTTGTTATTAACAAAGTGCAGAATTAAAGTGTAATAAAACTAAACCCATGGTAATATGATGCTAAGTGCTGATGTGTGTTTGATTTCTGTAACCAATAGGAACTACACCCAGGTGTATTAACCAGTGACTAAGTGATGCTTAGAAAAATGAGATCAAATAAAGTAGAAAAAGAAAGGCCTCTGATGTTTTCCTCAGGTGCTGTGCCTAAATACCATGACATCCTGCTTTTACCAACCTATTGGAAACAAATTGTTAAACTGTTTTAAATTCTAACTATAACATACACCAACTCCTTTTTGAGGTATAAACTGATGATTTTCTGTAAGGAGAACTGTGTGACTGGCAGCAGTATATGTTGCTAAGTTAATTTGCTTTCACTAGGGTCTTTTTCATGTCAGCTGACATGAACACTCCAAATTGTCCATTGTGATGAAAAAACAAATGTTTCATTACCTTAAAATGTAATAAGCCTACCTAAGCCCTACTATAGGACAGTACTTGTGAGGAACGTTTCTTGCTGTCTCTTCACCTATGAATGCCTCAGTTTCCCTGGTTTTAAATGAGCAAACACATCTTCATTTGATACACAGTTATTGTGAGTCATTAGTGCTTTGAAAGGATCTACACTCTCAACTCTTTTACAAAAGAGAAATTGTTGCCACCATAGGAAAATAAATGATAAAATATCAAGCTCTTCAGTACGGTGGATTAAGTTCAGAGCTGCTCCAAAATGTGCCCTACTTGGGAATTTGGCTTCTTATTTGGAAACTCATAGAATATTGGCTCAAGAGGACAAAGCCCCTTGTGTGGCAGGATCTTGTATTTGGTAAATTGTATGACCTCTCTGGAAGTGCCAGTTCAGTTAGGTTTCCATCTCAGCCCAACAAATCCTGAGAGAAACGGCAGGTTTTTTCCCTGGAAATGGATAGATAGCAGTAAATATCCCCCCTACTCCTGGGATTTCTAAGCTGCACATGTAGGAGCAGAAAAACCTCCCAACAGTAACAATGCAGCACCTATCAAAATGTTCTCACTATGACTTAAGGAATTGCTGCATGACCCTCCTTGCAACAAGTAGATAAACCTGTATTAACTGCCTCCAAGCACTCTTATTGTATCCCAAGGAAGAAATTGCTCTGTCCTGGGAACTAAACTCGGATCTAAACAGTCCTTGCAAAGAAAGTGCTTTAATAGCAGACAGTTTGTATTGAACAATATCAAATAGTGGGATAGTCAAATAAAGCCACCTCTTGTCAAAATGGACATGATTATGCTATAGATCACAGAGTCGGAAGGGATCATTTGGACTCAGAAATTCAGGTCCTTTGCTTAGAAGGAGCCTCTAGTTATCCCTAGTCATGTTTAATATAGGATTGTAGACAATTGTGGTCAGCAGTGGCCTGGTCCAAGATGAGTCCTGAAAACCTCTAAGGGTGCAGATTTCACTGTCCCTCTGTCAACCTGTTTCAGCACTTCCATTCCTCCTAGTGAAAAAGTTTTGCTTTTCTTATATCCAGTGCCAACCTTTCAGGCTGCTCGGAAAGCCTCACAACGTGTCCCAGGATGTGTTCTCATGTGCTCACAGGGCTGCTCCTCCAGCAGCTTATTCCCAGCCTGTTCTGGTGCATGGGTGTACTGGTTTTCACTGAGATAGAGTTAATGCTCCTTATAGTAGCTTATATGGGATTGTGGATTGGTTTTGTGATGAAGACAGTGTTGATAACACAGGGGAGTTTTAGTTATTGCTGAGCAGTGTTCACACAGTTCTGCTTCTCATGCTACCCTGCCAGTGGGTAGGCTGGGGGTGCACAACAAAGGGACACAGCTGGGACAACTGACCCCAGTAGACCAAGGGCATATTCCACACCATATGACATTGTGCTCAGCAATAAAGCTGGGGAAAGGAGGAGGGAGGGGGGATGTTCAGTGTTACACCATTTGGCTTCCCAAGTCACCAAGAAAGAAGTTACAGGATGGAGCCCTGCCTTCCTGGAGATGGCTGAACACCTGCCTGTTGATGGGAAGTAGTGAATGAATTCCTTGTTTTGCTTTGCTTGCACATGCATCTTTTGTTTTACCTATCGAACTGCCCTTACTTCAACCCATGAGTTTTCACACTTTTATCCTTCCGGTTCTCTTCCCCATCAGCTGGAGGGGAGTGAGTAAGCAGCTGTGTGGGGCTTAGCTGTCTACTGTGGTTAAACCACATGATGATTGTCATATCCAGGCGTAGAGCTGTGTATTTCTCCTTTCTGAACCTCAAGAAGTTTCTCTTGGCCCAGTTCTCAACATTTTTGGTGACTGAAACCCTGTTTGCTGAGTCAGTTGTTCCCTCTAATGTAATATCACATATACATTTCTTGAGGTTGCATCCAGTGCTTTTATCTTGTCAGTGGTAAAGATACTGAACAGTATTTCCTCCAGTAGCAACTCTTGGGATACGATGATCGTTACTAGTTAAGACCTTGTGTGGAGTCAGATGTAGGTAGAGAGGACGCCTTCCCTGTCCCTCCTGCAGAATAAGTTCCCTTTACTTTTAATTACATCGACAAACCAAGGCATTATTCTGCAATATTTTGTTCCAGAATGAACAGTTTAATCAACCTCCCTATTAAAAAAAACCAAACATCTACTTCTCAGTAACCCCTCTTGCTGGCTGCTTGTTTATTACAGCTCAGCGTGTGAAGTTAAGGTCTCATTACTTACTTAATCATTACTTGATATTCCAATCGTTAAAGATAAATACATTTAAAAAAGACCTTGAAATAGGTCTTGTGCTTGAACTCAAAAGCATAATGTACTTGTCTCCCTGTATACTCCTTGCTCTAGGAAAGCAATCAAAATCTTATTATACAGAGTTAACTACCAGCTGCCAGCTTTGTTGACCTTGTTTGTTTGGAAATTAAAAGGCAGGCCATGGCAGAGTTGAGCTGAATAACCTGGTAGCACAGAAAGACAGACAGAATAAGAGGTGCTCTGCTTATTTTCAGAGCATCAGGCAGATTATACCCCATTTAGGCACTGATTTTGGATGGGAGTAGCATTTGAAATTGGGAGATAAATGCAGAAATTTTATATTTGCATATGCTTTGAAAGAACAGCACAGTATTGTTTTGTTTTGACTTCCTTTCTTTTTTCCAAAAGACTCATGAAGCTGGGTTTATGCTAGGCTTTATTAGTACTCACTCGCATATTTATTTTTATATATATATATATATATATATATACGTACTGCTGCTAGATGGCAATAGTTAAGGCAACTACCACACTCACATTATCAGGAGTGGCAGCAAGTATTGCACACAGCTCTGGTAAACACTGGCATCCAGAATGAGACAATGCTGTGTTTTGAGAATGGGCAACCAATGATGTAAAAAAAAGAAGAGAAGATTTAAGGAGGTAATTTATCATAGCAAAGCAGAATGGTAAAGAGCTCCAATAAATTAACCATGAAGTAAGAAATTACCTTCTGTATTGTGTGGGAAGGTAAGAGGCTTAAGTCACATTGATTTACACCAGAGAATCCACAGCTTCTCTAGAATGGAAATCCAAATGCTGTGGTGGACTGGGTATTAGTTTTAGGTAGAAATGTATCCATTCTGCCTAGGGTTAGTTAACACTTTCTTCACCCTATCTCCTCTGATTTTCCTTTGGGTATGCCACATGGATCTTTATGAAGGATAGTCAACATCTCTTAATGTTTAGGGTGATTCCCGGGGATGGAATCACTGGTCCCTAGAGGGGATTAATTTGACTGAAGTGGCACAGGTTAAAGTAGCGAGATAAACCAACTCACATCATTTCCCTCTTTCTCCTCTGTTTTTTAAGTCTCCCATTTCATTTACTGTAGATCAACTGAAATCCTTTAGGGAGCAGACCTATGCAGGCCCTAATTCCATCCCTGCACCCTGAAAATTACTTTCCGCCCATCGGTCCTTTCCTCTCTCTGGTCACATTCCTCCTCAAGTGTGGAATTCAGCACGTGTGCTAGAATCTGATTCCCTTTTTGGTCAGAGAGGTCTAATTGTTACAGCTAAGGTGCAATGAGATGCTACACATCCTGGTTTAAAACTGTTGTGCTTTTTAGAGTTGAATCGCACCCTGAAAGAGTGTCTCTCCCTCCACTGCTTTATAAAATAAACCTGAGATAACTGGGTCAAGTGTAAATACCTGTATTATATACATGTAGAGGTTACGTTACAGCTGGCAAGGTCAGGAGGTTGGTGAAGGTACTGCAAGATGACAGGCACCATTTGCAGAAAGCAAAACTGTCCTGTTTTGCTGAAGGTAAATGAAGGAGAGGAAGGTGGCTCATACCTAAAGATAGAGGGAGGGAAATGAAGCAATGCATCACAGAATAAAATCTTTCTGGAAAAGCAGTTTCTCTTAAAAATCTCTGAATGATATTTTCTAACTGAGACTCAGAATACTGGCTAAATCCTCTTTACAACTCCCACACCCTTTTTTCCTTTTAGATGAGTAAAAACTTCAGTACAGGAAAAAACTAAACGATTAAAAATTACAAATGTACTGAATATGCAGTACTTTGATGCAAACGTTTTTTGCGGTAAAAGGTCAGGTGTTATATTAAATGGTGTTTTAATATGAACCCCATGGAAATATTCCCTCTAGAAATCTGGCAAATCTTTCGTTTTACAGAAATCTGTGAATTCTGGAGAATTACACATTTTGAACAACTGCATTCAAATGCTAATACAGCTTGGGTTAAAAATGTGGAATTGCTTCCTGCTTGACAAGTTTATTTGGAGACCAGTTTTATTCTGACCTTTCAGAGATCCTTACAATAGCTGAGTACAAGACGCCAAACTTCATCATTGGTAGGGTTTGACCAATGATATTTAATTGGAGGTGATTTCTGCTCAGTCTTGGCCGGAAGCATTGATCATATACATATATGAGGGCTGAAATTGCCAATTAATCTACTCGTTATTAGAGATAATTCTGTCTTTTTGCTTTCATCGTGTATGTATTTTATAGCTATACCTACCAGAAGAAAGATTGCCTTAAGCAGTGATATGAATGCTCCATAAAAGATCTTTCTAAAGGGATTATATTAAAAAGCCGACTTATTTATGATCACTTCTTATGCCATGATGCCTGCATGGCTTGCTTAGCTTCACAGAAATTCAATTTTCTTGGGGGAAAGATTATCAAAAAGATGTCCAGAATTGGAGCAGATTTTCTTTCAATAGTTTTAGGGAAATTTCTTCTGACGGGTGTGTAAATAACTCCATTCATTATCAGACTCTTCACTGTCACAAAGGTGCATGAATGGGGCAGGGTGTGCGTACGTGTTGAGAGTCTGAAGACTAAGTCCACTCTGAAAGTCAGTCGCTTACATTAGAAGAAATTATTAAAAAAATTATCAGAGAATACTTGTGCAGTTTTTTGGCTGCCTGACACATGAAGCCCTAGGTAGGAACTACCACTTGCAGTGATGCAAATGATAGAAGTCTCCATCAGTGCTTATTAGTGCATGAGTTGTTGTTCACTAAGGAAGCATGTGAGAAATAGCTGGGAGGTGGCAGAAGGGGATAGAAATAGAACAAGGTCTCAAACTAACAATCAACCTTTTTTTAATTGTGTGTTACATTCTCACACCTCTGCTAATCTCAGTAAATGGCTGTGCAGGCAGGAAGACATATTTTAGCTTAACTCTTTCCACCATGGGCTAAACAAGTTCATGTTAACTCAGCTATCTTTGGAGAGTATCTGCTAAACAATGACTGTTTGGTTGTGGGTTTAAGTGTCCTTTTCTCTTTTTTCTTGGAGTTTGGAGAATGGAGGTTTTCCCCCCTCTGCCTTGTCCGTGATTCAAAGCTGAGAATAGCAGAGGAGAGGTAAGAAGACAAAGGAAAACTAAATACCATGACACTATCTCTTGAAAGGCTTGGAAATGCTGTCTTAAGTAGGGGCATTTTTCAATGACTTCTTATTTACAGTCTTTGGATTTTAGTCTCTAATCACTTGTCAGTAAAAATGACGAAAATTCATCAGGCACCATGGATCTGATTGCAGCATCAACTGTGAAGAGACCTGCCGCTGTCATGAAGGCTCTGACCTGCAGAATGTGGAAATCATTGGGAGGGATATCTCATTTGAAACATTGAAACCTCTCTTTGTCAGTCCTGCTTTGCACTTGTCTGTATGATTCCCTATCACAGCTCACCAGAATGTAAAACCAGTGATATCCAACCAGTGATATTCAAGGAGAGTCCACAGCAGCCAAAATCAGCCAACCAGTATATAAAGAGGTTCAAGCATCTCCCCCACACACACAAACAGAAGGGAGAAATGCATGCTAAATATGAGAAAAAAACCTCCTTTTGGGATGAATGTGAAAGTAATTAGTCATCAAAGTTTAACTAAATGAGATGACTTTCAGACTTTTTCTTGTCATTTACTAAAAAAGAAAAAAAAAGAACAGTTGGAGTTTGATTTTGTTTATTTGTTTGGGGGTTGGGGTTTTTTGTTTGTTTGGAGTTTTGTGGGGTGGTTTTTTTGATTGGAAGTGTCAGAGAACACTGGTCTTGCTAGCTTCTGAAATCAGGCACTTGGAGGGAGATCCAGCCTTTTGAAAGAGCTGGTTTTCCTCAGCAGCTCTTAACTCCATTTCACAAACTGATGCACAGATGCTGCAGTCATACAGATTGCGTGGGAAGGTGAAGCACTTACTGAATCAGTGGAGGAACTGCTCTTCCTGGTGCAGATGTGCACATATTGTCTACCTTATTCTTAGATATGCTCGGAAAGTCTTGCATGTGCTTTTTAACTAGAAGCTCAGATGGGTGGAACTCGTCTGCTTTTAGCAGTATTTTAGCAGGCTTAAAAAAAATAATTCAGTTTTACTGTTGCAACTGACGTGACAGATGGTAAAAGAGCAGGAGGGTTAGCAGGAAGAATATTGTAGGAGTCTGTGCAGATATAAATACTTAGCTAAAAAATAAGGTGGAGGTAATAATGCTTGTGAATGTAAAAAAAAAACCTGGAAGCAGGCTTGTTAATATCTCTCTTCTTTTTAATAGCAATTATGCCTAAATCTAGCAGAGCACTTTTTGTCAGTCTATTTGATGGAGGAATCACTATGTGTTGCCATGGTGTTAGTTTTTTGGTGGGTTTTTTTCAGGGCACGACCATGCATTTAAAAAAAGAAACCTTTACCTTGTTGCTATGCAAACACTACATTGTGTTATTACATCCCCAGAAAGCAGCACAATGATATTGCAAGAAAGTCAATATCCTGGGATAAGATAAATGCTCCCTTTCTTTGGCCTTTCACTCAAATGCAGGGCTTCAGTAATACTTATGGCTGATGAATCCTCTGGAGGCTAGGCTGCAAAATTTCCAATGTGCATGTCATTTATGTAAAAAATTACTCAGTAATATCCTACCTGCAGCTGTATTCAGACCCAAACTCCGACCTTGTGACAGAAAGGGTCAAGCCCAAGCAGCAAACATTAGCTCATGTTTCATGGGACTTTGGTCCCAGCCTCTCTTGTTAAAAATATATCAAAGGTCCTAATTAAGTGTTATGTTTACGTTGAGCTATAGAACAGTTGACTGTTGTTTCTGTATACAACAGCCCATGAGGCAGTGAAGTGGTTGATACCATATCACTCATCTTGGGCTTCCCCTGCCATCCGTACTGAAATACGTGCAGTGCCAGTTAGCAGCTGATCTGGCCAGGCCCTTTTTCCATAGCCCAGTTCAGCTGAAAGATAAAATTAATGATACCAACTTATACAGCTTTACCACTAGCTGGGGAATGAGAGATTTATAATCTGCACGTGTGACTCATACTTCGGAGAAGGGTGGCCTGTTAAAGTTACTGGGATGGAAGATGATTGTCTGAATATGGACTGTTTAAGCAAATGAAGTCAGATCCCATCCTCATTTGGATTCAGCTGAATTATTGTATCTTTAAGCCTGCTCAGATAAGAAAAATATTTAGCCTGCAGATTGCTTCAAATCCTTAATTATCAGAAACGTAGAACAGCAGTTGATATACAGTATCCATACTGAGAAATCAATTTAACATCGATACAGAAAACCAGTTTTAAATGTAATCATACTATAGTGCTTCCAGCAACCATTTATAACTGGAATTCAACGGAAACTGGAGCATTTCCTCCTTCTCCACTTTATAACATAAAGGGCTATGTCATACTACATTTGTCATAATACAGCATTATACTATATTATAACATATCTTCCAGGGCAGCACGTCACAAAATGTGTCACCAGCTATCCCAGACACTAATTACATGTTTTGTCTTGCTTTGCACAGGGACGATAAGCAGGCTATGAAGAGAAACATCCCACCCTGTTTTAGGAGCTAGTGAAAGCAATGAATGAGATTGGTTCCATAGCCAATCTCCTTCGATTTACTTCATTAACCAATGAACTAATTAGATTCCCTCCTTCCAAAAACACTTTCTGAGAGTCTTATTTTGGCAGTAACAAAGTCTGTCATGAATTTTTCTCAGAGCCTCTTTAACCCATTTAATAATGGATTAACAATTAAATGGTTGAGAAGAATAATCAGTGCCTAAATAGGAAATATGGAGAAAAAACTCATCAGCCCCAAAACTCTGAAGCTTATGTCTCATCTTTTTTTTTTTTTCTTTCTTTTTTTTCCGTCCCTGCAGGGCAAATGTTTTCACTGTGAGGTGTTTGTTTTTTTTTCCCATATTCCTCTGAAATGTCTGTTCAAACACATTAACAGAGTTGTTGAGCTGCTTATCTAAGTGGCAGTTGTTTTCCTAAGGAAAAAAAATAAATAAAAAATTGCAAAAATTAGGAATTGTACTTAAGCTTATGAACCTCTTTGTGTTTAGATCAAGTCTCTTTTCGAGTAGGATACATCTTGCCAGTCCTGAAGTAACCTACTCAAGAACATGGTAATTCCAGAGAAGGCATCCCATGGGCCATCCTTTCTGGTAAGTTAATGCTAAGAAATTGTCCTTGGATATCATTGCTTTTAGTATTTCAGCAATTTTGAAGGCAAAACAAGAGCATCAGTTTCTCTCAGCTGAATGCTAGGGCAAGACACAGCTGTGGTATGTATGGCTGCATAGAGTTGTTCAGCCATGAAGCCAAAATGGACAGTCTGGGAGCTTTTGCTTACAGGAATTCAAAAGCGAGACATCGAAGTTGGAATAGTGCCCTCACACTCTGGTTCACTACTGGTGGACTGTGAATTCACTGTAACATATGCAGTGGTATTTAACTCAAGCAGACAGCCCTTACTGTCTTGCTTTTCTCCATTAGGTTATTTACAGTGATCAATATCATCATGCATATGTCTTTAGGCATATCCCATCTATATGATTGGCAAACATGTTTCCAAAGACACTTCCTTCTAATCCAACCCCAACATGATCATTAGGCAAAGAAGCATTTAGTCGTGTTGCTGCCTGTTCAGCAAGACAGCTGTGAAGATGATAGAATACATAAAAATCCAAATAACGACATAGGACAATGTTTCTTACTGGAGGTGGTGAACCCACAGGCGGGTCTCACATCACCCAGCCCCGTGTTTCTCAACTGTATTGATTCAGGTAGTATCTGTTTCACTGGTAAATAGACAACATATAATACTTTTTTTCTTCCCCACCCCCACCCCACCGAGGACTTTTGGAGTTACTTTTACCTTCTACATTAGAACTAAATTAACTGTCTGCAGATAATGAACACCTGAACATGAGTGGCTTGCTGTATGCTATGCATTGCAGCCCAAGGAAGAAAAATAGCATTTGTATGCATTTTTACAGCCATCCAAGTATTAATCTCTCCAATAATTTCTGCACACCATTCCTGTAATTTACTACAAGACCTATTCTATTGCTTTGCTTCTCATTCTACAAGCAGTCTGTCTTGAGCAAATTTCCTTTCACAAAGACTGGGAAATACATAAAGTCTTGGATACCTTCCCAAACTTAAATCATCTATTCAGAGAGAGTGTGAAATAAAATTTCTCTTTCTTTCTGTATTTTTAATAAACAGTTTAGATCTTTCATCTAAGCCTCCTATAAATTCAAGAGCGAATGTCATGGTCTTGACTCCCAAAACTTTCTGGAAGATGAAAAATTATCACTGCTTTCTAAGTTCATTTCTTTCACCAGGACAAGCTGTTTTGGCTGCTCTTTCTCTTGTGACATTCTCTCTTTCTCCTATATCATTGATCTGATACTGGCTTAATTAAATAGCAAGACATCAATAAGAGAACAAAACCAAATGCTCTGAATCCCAGTACTGCATGTAATTTAACACTGTGTTGTTGAAAACAAACAACACTGAACAGGGTCCAGCAATATTTCTATGTAAAGAAAAAACACTTGAATACATAGGAAATCCCTAATCATGGTGGACACAGAGTATGGAGTCAGCAAATTCCTTCTTCTAAGTGCTTGGGTGACTGCATCAAGAGTTTTTCACATTGAATTCAAAACACTGACAGCAATTTCTAAAAAGTGCATGGCCTGTCTGATCCTCATTTCTGCTGCTGTATGAAAGGACTAGTAACAATTCCTTTCCTCATGGTAGTAAAATCTGAAGGCTTTGATACAACACTAGGTGAGTTATTTGTTCCTAGGCCAAGTGGATAAACTCTGAATCTATGCTAAACCACTAAGTAACAGTCAGGAACCACTATGGCATAAAATACATCATGGAGAAACTGCAATAAAAATCATGTAGTAAGAACTGGAATTCAAAGTGCTAACTGCAGTATTGCACTACCCATCCTATAGTTAATTCAGTGGTTACTATAAAGCATTCACTGGAGTATTTCAGCTGCCTTAGCCAGAAGTCTTGAAATGGTGCCCTAAGCTTAATTTAAAATAAATATGTAAATAAATAAATAAATTTAATTATGATATAATCAGAAAAATCATAATAAAAAAATAACCTTTGAATATCTCTTAGGGATTATTTGAAGGACAATTTGTTCATATTTTACTATACATTTTTCTTTTATGGAACATGAGCACTTCCAGCAACTGTAGCTTAGCAAATGTCATGGGGAGGTTTCACAACATTTCCTCTAAGGTTGTCAGAAGCATCATCCAGAAACTACAGGCTTCATAGTGCTCTCAGTTATACTGTGCCCAGAGGAAACACTTGCCATTTCCTAAAGAGAAAAGAACTCTGGTTACCACGCACAATGTGTCATAAATGATACACCATCCATGCAAACCCAGCAATGATCCAAGTCTGCTAATGAATGCCATGATGGTAAAACAATCTGGCTGTGTCTCAGCATGAGTATACTGATGTCAGAGGATTCTCCACCTTTTATACAGATTCCATCAGGTTGGTTGGGGTTTTTTTTCAAATCAGTCTACTCACAAAATTGAAGCCTGTTTAGCAGAATAAAACAAAAATGCTACACAGCAATTAAAAGGCTGACCTTTTCTGTGGGAAAACTGGAATGAGAAGCTTCCAATATATGGAATTGTGTATTTCAGCACAAATATCCAACACCGATAATCAACCTTGTTGTAAGGAGTTCCTCACCCACTAATGGATGAATTTTTACACTATTTGAATCTGGTAGTTTAAAGTTAAGACAGTTAAGATGTCTTACTGCAGCTATATTTTTAAAAGTTCTCAAAAACCTGAGGAATGAGATTCATCCCACAGTCCCCAAGCACAAGGACTCTGGACTCTCTGAAGCCTTGTTTTACTCTTTATTGTGCTCAACAAAATTTGTCTCCCTGGGATTTGGAAGGATGTTCCTGGATAGAAGCAGTGTTATGCTTTAGGGAACAGAATTTAGTACCATGGCTCTATTTACATGACTCTGGGATCATCAAAATGATAGAAGAGGCACAATGATCAATGGTGTTGCATGAGATCAATGATCAATAGTGTTGCATGAGATCAATGATCAATAGCGTTGCACTGTTATATTGCAATATCAGTAAAGAGAACTTCCTACAGTGTATACTACCAAATATAGTGAGCTTTAATGTGACACCACTTAGTTGTATAAAACCTTCCCTATGCTAACTGTTAAGATACCACTTCGATCCTGCTTTTAGTGTTGTCACATGTGTAACCATCTGGCACTGGGACATGTGCCAAAACATGACTTGCATATTTGCTGGATTGGAGGACAGACAGATTTGACTGCGAGCTGAGCCAGATTTTTGTGATATGTACAAATATTGCTTCTCCCTACAGCTTGGAGAGCACAAGATTTCACAGAGCTTGTTAACTCAATCCTCATCCCCTGCATTCTGCCCCTGCTCTGGGCCGTAAAAAGTCTTTATGTTTGGCAGGTCAGTAAAAACCAGAGCATCATCCAGTTTATTTTATAGCTAACTTCATTAGCAAGAAACAGCAAGGACTGAAATACAGGGCTGTAAAAACTAAGCTTAGGTTTGTAATGTAATGTAATTCAAGTAATTAGTCCACTTAAACTTTTTAATGTGGTCTCTTGGTTTCCAAAGTGCTAAAATGCTTTTTAATGGCTGTTCCACAGATTTTCATTGGGTTGGCATCCTGACTTTAGTCAGGAAAGAACAGGCCATATCTTAATATCTCTGTTTGTTATGCCAGAATTTCAGCTGGTACATGTTGACGTGACACCCACGGAGCCAGCTGAAATATGTCACTTTTCACCAGCAGAGCCTTGTCGTGCTTTTCATTAACAAGTCTAAAAGAACTTAGCTATACTGCTAGATCAAACTATCTTCATTTTTCTCCTATGATAAAAAAAAAAAAAAAAAAAAAAGCTAAAGAAACAGAGTTATAATTTTACAGTGAATTACCTTGCATTTGTGTTATGCTAAACAGGTCTGAAATTTGATCATTAGACTTTTAACTCTCATTCATGTGCTGGGATTTCTGAATTCATTCTAATCTAATATAATCTATTCCTGGCCATTCACAGTAAGAGCTGACCTATGATTTCTAGTCAACTGATAACCACAGGCAATTGGATAAAAAATTCAATCCACACTGGAAAATGTGGTCACAGAAGGGAAAGCAGGTATATGCTAGTGTCTCTTGTGCTACATTATTGCATTAATGCAAATTAATTTAATTTAACAAATTACATTAATGCAAACATTATTTAGGGACAATTTCAATAAATATATATTAAGAAAACCAAAACAAAAAAAAACCAAAACCCAATCCACAACTTGAAATTTTGGATCATTTCACTCCAATTATCTAAATTAGATGTTTCCCCAGAATTCCATGTACATTACCATTCAGGCAGATTGAGGATTTGTAGACTTGTTTTTTCCTTAATAAAGCCTTATTTACATGTCAAGGCCTTTACAATTTAGAATCTCAGGATAGAAATATCATGAGACCATTTTCACAATTCATGTGTTTAATGGCCAGGAACAACAGCCATCTGATTTGAACTCCAGTGTAGAACAGAGTTTACAAATGTTCTCTTATATTTCTGGAACAGCAAACAAAATATTTTTCCTTTTGAATATTTGATTCAGTTAGACTATGGATGCTAAACATGCTGAGGATAACTTTCATATTAATTCAACTAGAAACATATCCTTTCAATTTTCTCCTAAGCTTGTTTGAGAGAGTTGATAATTAATTAAAAGATATATCTGGACTTAATATTGGTTCTTTGACAAATTATTTCTCTACATAATGTTTCAATAAAGCTGAATTTCTTACACTGCTTACTGGCCAGAAAAAAAAGTTTCCATTCTGTTGGAGAAGGAAAAACAAGAAAACAAAGGTATTTCAAAACATTTTATTTTTAATAAGATTGAATCTCATGGTAATTGTATGCAAAGCTTGATAAGAAGTGTTAATGTACCCTAGACAACTTTCAAAGGAAGATAAGTACATATCTCCTGATTAGATAAATGTTTGATGCATCTGAAAAACACTTCAAAGTGTTCAAAGCATCCTTCATAGCCTTTGGAAAAGTATGAGTAACTTCTAGACAAAAGTTTGTAAACAGTTTGTATGGGATTTATGTCACCTCACTTTGTCTACCAGGAGGGTAAGTCTCTAGGCTGAGCTGAAATCTCTCTACAGAGAAGGACATTATTGGTTTTGTCATTATGGTTTGAAGATATAAGCAAGACAGAGTTCGTAAGGGGAGGTAATATTTTTATTATGGCAGTTTATGCAGTTGGAAAAACCTGAAAACATTTTTCAGTTTCTTACACTTGGTTTCAGATCTGAAGCCAAAGATGGAGAAAGAAATGCACTTCTAGTGGGTGATTCATTCCTTCCTAAGATAGTTAGGATGACTCACTCTCTGTAGGTGCCTATTCATCTCTATTGACCATAGAAGGATTCCAGTTGACAAGCTAACAGTAAACACCTAACTTTAAGACAGAAAAAAATAGATAGATGACATGGATGCTACCTTCTAGTTATAAAGGCTTCTCATATGAACTTTCTTCCTTCCCATGTTTTACATCAGTTCAGGTGCAATATATGAGTTTAATATTCATAATTCATTTCTTTAGCTACTGACAATCCAAACATTGCCCTCTGAACTTCAGTCAGATATATCCTGGTGTTCAGAGTGACTGAATTATCTACCCTCAGAGAGGAATAGAAGTCTTTTTGTTCTCTAAACAAGTCAGGGCAATCCTGGGAAATAGATCTACAGAGCTTCAGAGATTACAATGTCTCATGTTAATATCTGGTTGATTTTAGTTGATGGTAAAATGATGATGTAGCTATTGCTACAGAAAGATATCATAAAAGCATTCAGCATATGCTGAGTATGTTCTCTTGATCTCTTTGAGGTTCTCAATATATTATCTCATATTTTCCAGATGTTTTTCAGACATAAGGATACAAATACCTTTTTGTTTTTGTCTCCAGCTGTAGGACTTGCAAAAACTTGCTGGAGACTAATCCTAAACCATTTTGGCAGAGAAAGCTTAGTGTTCATACAGTGTAAATAAATACATCACCATGGATGAAATGCCACCCTAACTGAAGACTTCTCTAGTATGTGAAGGTGGAAGTATGGTCACCAAGACCAAGTGATAAGGGGAGGGGTATTGTCAGATATAGTATCAATTGTTCATTTAGCTGGGCTAGAAGCAGGGATTAATCCTTTTTCTCCCTCTGTGGTGGTGTTGGGCCTTCTGCAAAGAAGAAGGGTGAGAGGAAGGGCAAGAAGACCCACTAACAAAGCCAAGTAAGAACAACACAACTCTCAAAAGAGACCAGAAACATTAGACGTTTAAGTTTCCCAGAAGCATCCTTAATAGCTGGCTGAGGAACAAACCAATGTGGTTTTTAGAGGCAGACTAGGCTGAACAGATGCAGCAGAGACTGGGTATTTTGAAATTCAGCCCTTGAAACATAGACATCTCTGTATTGTTTCGATTGGGTTGTTTTTATTTTCCAATACTTAAGACCATTTCCCCCTCTAACTGCATCAGTCTCCAGCTCCTGACTGAGTACTGACTACAACATTTCAGCAGTTATTGCTTGGTAACTGCCGTACTCTATTTCAGGTACCTTCTAGGTATCTTTGCCTAGTTTGGCCATGCACAATAGACACAGATGGAGAAGCCTAAGGAGACTCCACCACTCTGTGTGGGACTGAAGACAGGATTACATTTTGCATAGATGCTGCTGGAGGGGAGAGAAGCCAAAGCAGAGCAGTCAGACTTTCTCTTTCTCCTCATCTCTCATGAAAGTCAAATGTCTTCACTCTTCCAAGCGTGCTTACTGGTGTGCATTCACTCCAACAGATTAGGTTCACACACCCCAACTAATATACGTGCCGAGAGCAGACAAATGCCACAGAGCATTATGTGGTTCACTGGAGAGCCAAGCCGGGCATGTGCTGCCCATAGTGGGCCCATTTGTAATTTGCTTAAATCTGTGAATGGTGTGGATAACTGCCAGGTAGTCTCTAGGGGTGCATGTATATTAGAGGTTGGCAGGGGTGAGGATGAGAAATCTGTGAACAATTAGTTAACTTTGGTCTTGACTCCTTTATAATTAGATAATTTGCTATTAGTGATGAGGTATCCTGACTGTTGTTTTTTTCTTTTTTGCTTTTTTTCCACCCTTTCCAGCTAGCTATTAAGCTCTGAAATGGCTGTGTTTTGCTTTTTCTGCAAATTTCCCTGAAATTCAGAACGCGTGCTTTGCCAAGTGTTGCAGGGGCAAGTAAATCTATAGGGAAGGTATGCAAATTGTGAGATACAGAGCGCAGCTGTGAGCAGAATGGCTTTGTGGCTACAGCTCTGGCCATGGACCCAGAAGGATACTCCTAACCTTGCTTCCTATCTGCTTTGTGATTATTGGCACATGAATTAATCACTTCAGGCTTTCTTCTGTACCCAAAGCAGTAGATCGTAAAGTATATATTTTTCTAGGCTGTCTTCACTGCTTTCATCTTATTTTCATCCTCTTCTTTTATTCAGTAGATGTATTTTCCTCTTTCTAGAACTCAGAATATACGCCCTGCCCTCCCACTACCACCCAAATCACTGTGTAATCTTTTCTACACTCCCTACAGGCACTCAACACATCCTCTTACTCCCAGGCACACCAGGAGCTCCTGTGAAAACCACGGGAGCAGCTGTAGTTTTCTTGTGCCTACTCTCTTGGACCCCATTCTTTAAAATAGGGACAGGACTAATCGTTTTGTCTCACTCATGACCTTCTTTTCCATTAACTGCAACCTTCTCGGGTTGGGAAATCACTTTATTATATATAATGACAGAGACTTGCATGGATGAATTTATTTTATGTAAGTGAAAATATCTCATGAAAATATCTCGTAAAATATCTCATCTCTAGATTCATTTAGACAAAATTAGAGAGTTTGGAAGTGTGATCCGCTGCTGAAGAAACTTGTCCTTCTCTTAGTTTGCTCTTTTTAGACTATCAAAGAAACATTTTCTCTGTGAAGACTATGATACTATAAGGTAAGTGGTACAAAAAACCCCAAAAAGGTAAACTAAAGAAATATACAAAGAAAAAGCCTTCCG
Source organism: Actenoides hombroni (assembly GCA_024336885.1). Lineage (NCBI taxonomy): Eukaryota > Metazoa > Chordata > Aves > Coraciiformes > Alcedinidae > Actenoides > Actenoides hombroni. Next base: position 24,845,783 of record WUAM01000395.1, read on the forward strand.
GGTTTCTCACCCTCCAGACTGACTTCCAAATTTGAACAAATACATGAAAAATCCCTATCTGCAAACAAGTTACCAATGACCAGCCTTAGATTCTCTCTGGCATCATTTTAGAAAGTCCCTAAAACTGTCCATTTTAATTCATATCTGGACAGAAAGTCCAGATGTAGTCACAGGCAACTACAGAGTGCTGACTTACATATGTGCTTCTCACAGTTCATTAAAGCTGAAGGTAAAGCCTCCACCTTGGAGGAAGTCCCATTACCAGAATTCACTGATCTGTCCATCATCAACAAAATGAAAGCACAGCTCCAATGCGTTTTCGGCCCCAGTGAAACATCAGCCCCATTCATGTCTTTGATCCTAAACATCAAAGTCCTCCATATTATTTGCCCATTTCAGTTGAGAGTTGGTTTCCCTGTTTTCCAAAGACTTAAGAGACACATCATTTGTGTAGTAGGGAGAGGACTGCAAACAGGGTTCTCCGGCTCATTTCAACTTCAAGAAACTTTTTGCTATGAAGCTTTTTGCTAGTTCATCCATCTCACCAGTACCTATCAGTAATGGGATCCAGAATAATTACCCATGTAGGGAAAAAAGAAACAGAAAGACCCCATCCCCGTATTCTATGAACTGTTCAGCAGTAGCTTGAAAAACAGAGTTGCACTTGGTGAATTACAGAGTTGTGCCTGCTCTTGTGGGTACTTTCCTGCTTCTCAGGAATATTTTTTTCCTGACCCAGTCAGACCATTCCTTGATACATGGACTTTCTGCCACACACATCTGCAAGAAATACAGGATCCTTGAAATCAGTAGGTGTGCAGGGATAAAGTGGTTGAGTAAAAGCCAGAGATATAACAAGACTCCTGAACTGGGAAATGTTAACACTGACCCAGTCCCAGGGTTCAACTACGACAGGGGTTTGGTGGTCCAAATGCCATGATTTGAATCTACTGCACGTTATCAAGAAGGTGTTCAGTCTCTCAGATTTGGGCCTCAGGCAGACAAGCAAGAGGAAAAAAATATTTTATTTAGAGACATCTGTTTTGAGATATTAACTAGTAAATAATGCATAAGTTGGGATGATGTTTTGGCACCACAGCACTGCATAGCTAAATAAAATGAGTAAGAGAATAGTGAAGTAAAACTAAATGTTATACTTGGTCCATTTCTGGTCAGCTAGAGCTAAATAAGTTTGGGAGACTATAAGCAAAGAGGAAACATGTTTGGTTTTGTTTGCTTGCTTCCCCAAAACTATCATTTCCCCAAAGCATTGTATGGTCAATCCCAGAAAGCAATGTGAAGATCCTGTCCTGTCAGCGAAGGAGGGAGGTGTATCATGATATGGCTAATGGAAAGCAACCCTCCAGTCATCCACCCTTCCTTCACTCTGTGAAATGAAGCTCTTTCATTTCTAACTGGCTTCAGATGCCGGCAGGAATTCCAAGAAGACCTCTGATTTTGGGTGAAGTACTGTTCTACAGCTTATGACAGTTCAGGCTCACCAGTAACTCAGCTCTCCATCCACTGGGATGGAAGAAAAGGTGGGGAGACAGATGAAAGAAATAACAACCTCACCTTCTTCTAGAACAGATGCAAGTGAACATTTATTTTATTACACTTGTTTTGTGCAGGGATAAACTCTCAGTATCTTTGCAAGAATTGAGTTTTCATCTCCATCTGTGTTGAAGTCACCAACTGGCCCAAATAGACTTAGAGTTTAATTACAAAGCAGTTTTTCTAGTCACAAGAACTGAAAACTCTGCCATGTTTTCTAATGAATTTGGAACTGGGTCAAAATTTGTGGGAATTGTGTTATAGACTTGGGTGGAACCCAGATTTGGTTGGTTTTATGCATTTGAGGGCTAGTTTGCAAAGTTGCTCAAGAGAGCACTTCCCAACATTTGGGTTTCATCAGGAAGGTTTCATCTGCGTCTCCGAAGAACACTCTTTGAACATTACTGTCCCACCATACAGCCAGGGGCTGCCTTTGTGCATGGCATACTGCTTTCTTCAATTATAAACCAACCTACATGTTCCTTTTCTCCCTGCCTCTGGGTGTTTAGAATTAAAGCACAGCTTGTTTACGACAGAATGGTAGGGGTTAGAAGTGACCTCTGGAGATCATCTCATCTAACCCCTCTGCCAAAGCAGCTTCACCCACATCCAGGTGGGTTTTGAAAGTCTCCAGAGAAGAGGATTCCACAACATCTCTGGGAAGCCTGTTCCAGGACTCTTGTCACTCTCACAGGAAAGAAGTTTCTCCTTACGTTTATGTGCACCTTCCTGTGAAGTTAGAATCTATATTACATTGGTACTCACAGCCGCACTCAGGGTTTAGTGCTTTTGACCTACCAATGACCATGTTTCTTATTACCAGTTTCTGTCTCTGATGGCTCTTCTGGATGCTACAGCCATACGAATGGTAACATAGTAAGAGTGGATGAGTTTTTCTTCCCGGCAAAATGACAATTTGACCAGAGAGCAAAGGCAGGTCAGCAAAGTAAGACCAGAGACTGAGTGTGCATTTCTAAAAACAAATGAAAAAAATTTGACTTCCCCAGGGTATGTCAAAGGCACAGACAGGACAGAACATGATTCAAATACCATTATTCACAGACCACTCATGCTACATGAGGCTGTGATGTGTGTTCTGAGAGTGCTTCACTGGTTTTGATAGAGTAGAAACATTAGCAAGTTCATTAACTGGACCTTTTATGTCCAAAGTTCATATTGATCCAGCAGGAATTTTCAGCATTGATGGTGTTGATCCAAGAAGTTGGAAAACTCTCTTTGAGACCATTACTCGGTTTTGCTTGTCACCTCAGAAACATTTTCTACATCTTGCCCAAATGGATTCTTTTGGATATGCATAAACTAATATAGCTTGTAAAGAGAGAAAAAAACTATTCAGATCCCAGCTATTTCTAAGACAGACATTCCCCTCCCACCCTGGAATAGAGTGAAATGGCCTTTTCAGACAGATTTAGTCACAAGTAAAACCAAGAACGTCCCAAAGTCTAACTCCAGTGGAGACAATGTAGTCGTGCTGAACAATATTTCTCTGCGATGCTTGGCCTTTCTTTGCAAACAGTCGCCTTCCACTATGTTGTATCAATATTTATAAAAACTGATGGGCCTTAAAACATGCAAAAAGGCATTAAATGAATTTAGTGGAGATCTGAGAAATGTTTTGCATTTTCTAGAGATTTGATATGTCCCTCTGTTCAGTATCTCTCACCCGTTACCAATCCATGAAGTGTCTACCAGAATTAGTAAATCTCTTTCATTTACTTACTTAGAAGAAAATGTTTAATAGATGCCACATGAATTTTGCAAATTGCTCTCATTCCGATGCTGATTAATAGGAAACCGCGCAAAATGTATAAATAATTTCTAGTCTTAAATTAGTGTTCTCTCCTTAAATCTGGGGAATAGATGGAGCCTCATGATATTTTCTTATACCTGTTTTAGTCAGACTTAATTGAGATTCATATTAAAAGTGACATAGCCTATTAAAGGATGGAGATGAGTGTGTCATTGCCATTATATCTGAAGGACGAAATGATGCAAGCATTTGGTCAATCTCAAGTTGCTTTGATTAAACAAAATCCCAAGAAATGCTTTCCCTGTGCAGTTTTAGACTAAATGCCTAAAATCAGAGAAGATGGAAAACAAACTAATTAAATTTAGTGTTAAGTGCAGTACCTCCTCAGTGAAGGCTGAACAGCTAGCAACTTTCTACAATTTAAATTAAGGTATTTAAATATTGTTCCTTTAAAATTTTATTTTTCTTTTAAATTAAATTAAATGCTTTTAAAACTTTTTTACGAGCAGTTGCTTTTTTGTTGGTGCTTGAGGGCCCTTATTTGAGACCTTTATTGCAATCATATTGATCCTGGGGGCAACATATACTGAAGCTTAGCTGAGAGGGAGGAAATCTCAATAGCAGGTATCTTATTAAAACCCAACCTAGACCTGTACAGACTCAGAATTCTTATCACGCATCAACTCTTTAACTAAAACAAAAGCAGGAGCCACAGGAGAAATGTATTCATGGCATAAAAGCTGAGGTTGGCACTGAATCATCCTCTTGTTGGTAGTCTCAGCAAACAGGAGAAATTCTAATTCTAACCATGGAAATTGTACTGAATTTTTGTCACTTTTGTCCAGAACAGGATCACGAACTTTGGTAAAGCATAAATGGGAGGTTTGATTACTGCTGTGTGAGGGAATTTAATGAGAGAACTTTTTTCCCCAGGATTTCCAATCATAATCTTCCTCCCAAGAGGACAGAAAGGGAAAATTATCTGGGATCAACTGTAAGACCCGATAGACCCTGCTTAAGATATCTGGTAATTCTTACTTCTTTCAGTAAACACACAAACAAGGTCTGCTTATTTTGTTTCTGCTGAGCTGTCAGGTGCTATCACACATGGTCGGTCTGCTTATTTCTAAGCAGAGGATGGGATCAGATAGGGGGGGAAACAGATCTTTGCAGTTGCTGTAATCCATATCAACCTGGAAGGTTTGCAGTCAAGATAACACACATAAGGCTGAAGTCCATAAGAGTTAAGACAACATTTCTTAACTAGTTATTTAAAGTTCCCCAGAGATCACACAGGAGAGATCAGTAGTACCAGAGGGTGATTAATCCCAATCTGAGATAGATGTCTAACAGAAGTGGGATGAATCACTCAGCAGACACGTTATCTCTCTCCAGTGCTACAAAGGAAGAAAATAAGTAGGTAGTTTAGACATCGAGCTCAGACTGTTGAAGTTACTTGAAACAAATCTGCATCCTAGCATGTATTTTGGAGGTCAGAAGTAACAGTTTCCTGAACGGACCAAAAAAGGTTTGATAGAAGAACTGTAGGTTTGCCTAGTCTTTCTCATTACCATCCAATCCTTACCTTTGCTGACAGACAGCATACACTACTTCAGGTTTTCAATCTGGAGATAAAACACATGTAAGGGAACAAGAGACACCTTATTACATTAAACTTCACTCCCTTATTCAGCAGCCAATGCTTAATTGCCCACAAAAAGATGCACAAATCTTGCATAGGCATATGTTACTTCAAAAAACAGATTTGTCCAGTTGAAGAGCTGAGCTACAAACTTCCAATAAGCAACAATGCCACTGAGACTCCCCATATCCTTCCACTCTGCTCAGGCAACATCAAACAACTACACAGCCACCTTTTGTCTTCTACTCCCTAACAGCGCTTTTTTTATAGGTTGACTTCCATATGTTCACCTAGAGGTGTTAGATTATATAATTAACTTGGCAAAGAAAAAAAACCAACAAAACCAAAACAATTTCATTTTTCAATTTGACCCCAGAAGTTTGGACATCAGGAAAATTTTTTCACTACTCTAAGGAATAATTGTGAATTTGGAGGTTTGAGATCTAATCCATTTCTCCTGTCACTTCCAGATATTTGTATGTTCCTTTGTATTCTGTCCTAATTTAAAATTTTAAAAAATGAGCCTTTCTGCTGCAAAGACTTTCCTGACAGCTAATGAAACAAGCTATTGGAAAGTTATCTTGCTGTTGGTCATAAAATTCCCTTTTATTTATTTTCATTCTTCATTATTCACTACAGAGTAAAGGATTATCTCAAGTCAGCAATTAATTCAAGAGTGTTAGTCCCTCTTCTCGTATTATTCGCATGCACTCCTTCGTTAGAGATTTATGTTCACAAAGTACCTGAGCTTGCACTGATTTTTATAGTCTCTACCTAGATTGGTCTGTGTCATCACATGTTATCAGTCATCCAAATAGATGACATCCCAGCTCCTCAGCTATTTCATAAGTGTGAAAATAATTACTGCAAATAAAGTTATATGGGGGGAATTTCACCCTCAGGCTTTATCCTTTCTTTTAAAGTTAGTAGCAATATATTTTCATTTAACTATGTAAAATATATTTTAGTGGACACTTTCTGTTAATGGCAATATAATATATATTTTTTACTACTTTAATTTTTGATATCTTAAGACTAGACACCCTGCTCCAGTGACTGCAAAGATGTTCCTCACATGACAGAATTTCCTGATTTACGTCTACAATCGCTACACTTTCAGCAGTCAGGATCACTGAATTTATAAATGCATAAATGGACTTTTCTGCACTGCTGTGGCTCTAATTGCACTGATGATTTTTGCTGCCGAATGGCTTCATCTTAGAAACTTATTCGCATTGCTGGCTAAGATATTACTGATCATAAGGTGTGAACCTGACATTTGAGTTAGTCCTCTTGCATACTCCGAGTTCACACTCAATGCATTATGCTTGATCTCACAAGGTCTAAAATCTGGAATTTGAAGACAAACAGTAAAAAGAAATAAACATGAGCTTGAGATGATACAATAAACTATTACGGAAATGTTGAAGCTTTTATTTCTGTGTACTTTATGGCTTATCTCGCCTAATTGGTGTAGTCTGATAATTATTGATTCATCCTACCTGTGAAATTATAAAAAATAACACCAACCAAACAAAAAATCTCAGCAGCCACTGAGGTTTGGTTGACTTCAGATGCATTTGAAACCCCACCATCAGTTCTAGACCTTGCAAATATTGGCACAGACATAAAGAAACTCCTTTTTCTTCGAGCACTTCAAAGAGAAGCTCAAAGCTTTCTTTTATGTTCCTCCTTCCATTTTTTTTCCACAACAGTCTTCATTGTGAAGAAGTTATTTTGTGACATTTTAAATACAACTGCCATATCCTGTAATCCTTCTACCTCTCCTTCCAGACCTCTCTCTCTGAGAAAGATTGTACCTACCTATAAACTGGCATTCTAGTTATAAAAATTATTCAGGTAGATTAAATCAGTGATGTCTAGATAAACATCTCTATCATTTAGTAATACTTTTAGCTCTTTCTACTCTTTTTTTTTTTTTATATCCTTATACATTAATATATGTGCTAATACTTTATTACTTACCTTGTTCCAAAAGCAAAGCTAAAAGGATAAGTGTATTTTGTACACCGATGTTTGAAATCCATGTCTTTTATCTAAGCTGAGAAAACACTTCCTTTCTTCCTTTTCTCTCTTTAGTTTAAAGCCTGTTGAATCTATTAGCCTTTACAACTTTGCATAAAAGAGTTTGGTATTCCTCCTGCTTAAATAGAAACCATTTAATCATAGACTCTATTAGGAGGCTAACTGGAATTTGCTATTCTTTAATTTATTTGCAGACTTCTTGCTCTTGCTAAGTGTTTTTGGTTTAGTGTTCAGGCATAAATCATTAACAAAGGGGCTCAGCAAGGCCAGGGGGAAGAAATGACCCATTGAGGTAATTTGAATGCTATTTTTAAATACTTTTTAGTTGTGTGGAGAAGTAGGTACTAAGCTGGGGGATGTAGGAGATTTACCCACTTCTGAAAGTGTCACCGTTTGACTGTATGGTCTTTGTTAAATTATTTGAGCCAATATTTTCTAATTCACATGATTAATCAAGGCATCTAAACAGGGCTTTATTTTTCAGGGGTTCAAAAGCTGCTGCTCTTACTTTAGTTAAAAAGTAAGCAATCCTGAAAAAAGAAAAAAATTACTTTCACTAGAATAGAGCAATGGTGTCACAGAATCATAGAATGTTAGGGGTTGAAAGGGATCTCAGATCATCTAGTCCAACCTTCCTGCCAGAGCAGGATCACCTAGATTCACCTAGATGCATTTGTGTGTCTCTGTGTTTGCCCATAGTTATAAAGGCTGTGCACTGTGAGCAGTAATTCTTTCATAAAACCCTAAAACCTATGAGATATGCTACACTTTGCTTATTAACATGTCCATTGCTGAAAATATTTTTATTGCTTAATATTCAATGTGGAATTCATCCCACCTTTTCAGGTTTGAAAACTGATGTAAAGCTGTTTTTCCCTGCTATTTTTCCTTCTCAGAAGTAATTGAATTTATGATTCTTGAAGATGTTCTTAGAGACCAAACGGGAGGGTGGTTTCCCATGAACTTCTTGCCCAGTAGTACCAGAAAGATAATTCTGTTGTGATTTCCATGCCCAAGGGATTTAAGCTGCAATAAACAAACATCTTAGCATCAGAAGGTATCTGTGCTAAATGTAAAATGTGTTGCAAATTCAGCTGGCAAATTTAAAAGTAATTCAAACTGTTTCCATCCGTTTTTTTTTTTTTTCCTGCTGTGTGCAGCCTGCTCTGCTTGTTTTCCCAGACAACAATGATTCCATTATGCTATGGTTTTTACAGCTCTGAACCCTTCAAAGACATCCAGTAAATCATAATCTCTACAGCAGCAAAAACAAGCTGCTTTTTTAGATGAAGTATGAAATACACTTTAGGTACAGAAACTCATTAGAGATTTAGATTTAGATTTAGATTTAGATTTAGATTTAGATTTAGATTTAGATTTAGATTTAGATTTAGATTTAGATTAGATTTAGATTTAGACAGGGAAACTCACTCTGATACATAGATGAACAGGGCACTTAGGCTCTTTGACTTGAAACAGGAATCTTAGTACCATTATTTGTATTCCGGTCCCTAAAATAGTTTAAGGATTTGTTGGATGTATTGTTAGGCTCATCTGAGTGAAAAATAGAGGAACAGAAATAACAGGAGGTGTCTCAGAGTTTCAGGAAATAGCATGAATAGAGGCCTCTAGGGTACTAGACCAGTGTATTTACTGTATAGCCATAAGCCCACTCATTAAAAGGCCATTAAGCAAATTAGGAAGTGGGTAACCACTCCTCACAGCCTGTTGTTTATTTGCAGGTCAATGTAGGCTAATAGAGCTTTTTGTTCTTCACAAACACTTCTTGTGGCATTAACAGATTCCAGTAAAAATCTAGTTCATTTATTACCATTTCAGGCCCACTGGAATAGATAAATAGGACATTAAACATGTACAGAAGTTTAAATTGGCAAAACCCCATCTGTTCTCATCCTTCCTCTAGAAATGCAGGAGCCTACGATCTATCAGTCTTGTGGCACCAGCCAAGCAATTAAGGCTGCTGACACAGTCTTTTCAGAGTGACATGTTTGTGCTGAATGCAAAGTGAATTTCTGTATGCAGTGCACGCTGCATGGAAGGGGGACAAAATGACATAGGCTTTTTTCAGCCCTTTTCCACCTCAATAGAGCATTAAAATGGCAGTTGTGAAGCTAGTATGATAGTTTGTCTTGCCCCAAAATCCAAAATTACCCAGTTTTAAAGCTGAAACCAACTCTATTACAATAACAAATACTTTTCTATGGAGGCAAAAATGTGGGGCAAAGTAGTTAATATTCCTGACATCACAATGCACACACCAAAATTGTCACATGACTGAAAACCACATGGCAGGTATCATATATGAAGGAGAATTCAGGGTTGAAACAGCTACAGGAATGGTTTTAAGATGGACAATGACAGTGATTTACTGTCTCTGTGGGATTAGGGAAGATTTTTGCATGCAGTTAGATGTCAAGAAAATCAACCATGTCCACAGTAGCAGATTCCTGCTGGCTTAATTTTTCTGACAGCTGGAATTAAAAATCAGCACCTTGCCAGCACATGAGACAGCCTCAGGAGCTGAACTTGAATAGCTCAAGTGCTAATATATTTAATTCCATTCAGGGCACAAGTAGTGTCACATAGAATTATGATTTCTCAATTTGGGGACTTCTGTTTAGCTTTCTGTAAAAATTTTGCCATACTCAATTAAATCATGTTTTCCTAAGAACAGGATTATGGAATACTATGCCTAATGCACCTCTATTAAGAAATAAATGATCTCAAGATGATCTGATTTGCATAGATCTGATTTGATTTAGGCATTTTAGTACCTCTCATCTTTTGAAGGAGGATGTGAAATCTAGTGGGTCACCTCTGTCAGAGATTTGCCTGTAGTTCTTCGATGATGAATAGTCAAACGTAGTTAAATTTTAAGTCTTTAGATAGAAATGCACAGGATTAGAAGTTATACTCCAGCAGAGGGAGATGAAGGAATGGGGGTTAAGAACTAGAACAAAACCAGAGGAGATAGTGTGGTGGCAGGGACAGACTTACAGGCAGAAAGGACTGATGAAGGGAAAGTACCTGGAAGAGTAAGATGAGCTGGATGTAGTTTATAGTAAAATGGGCTTGTAGTAGCATTCAATCAGTGAAGATAGAAAATAACTGTTGCATTGGCTCTAGGGAAAGATGATATTGCTGGGGAACAAACTACCTCAAGACTGGGATGAATGCTGGAATAGTTGCAAAAGATTAAATTCTTAACACACTCACTTATTTTGCTTGTTGGTTGGTTTTTACTCACAAAAATAAATTTTATAGTAGCCCTATTGTAAGGAATGTCAAGGACAATAGTCAAGCTCTCAGTAGTTATGAAGTACCTAAAATATTAGTGCTTCTGTAGTAAAAATTTGCTTCTTTTCTGAGTCTGTGTTATGCTTTCAGTGAAACAGTCATGGTCCTGGTTCAGTCTCTCCATTGTATTCTAGTACAAAGGAATGCGGGGAACAAAGGGATGTCTGACTTTTTCCAGATGTTTTAGCCTTACTCATATGCAAGAATGCTAGTTCTACTGTTAGGATCTTTTCTTCTTCACATGACCCAACTATTTTACAGTTCAGCAAAGAGGAAAACAGCTCCTATTTATAACCCACTAAGGGAAAAGTCAAAATCTCGCTGGTTAGGACTACTTTAGGCCACATTTGAATTGCTTTTGAACTTAATGATGTTGTCAACAATGACAAAATTGGAAAGTGATGAGTAAATCAGGCTGTCAGATACTTAAGGCAGAAAAGCTTTGAGTCCTGTAGAGAGGAGGGAATGAATGGGAGGGAATGGTAGGCATTTTATCAAGTTAATTTGACAATAATGTTAATTTTGTCATCTTGGCCCCATACTTAATTCAAAAATAACCATCACCCTTATTAAATGACCCATTCAACTTAGATATTTCAAATGTCTTCCTTCTTTCATAGCTTGAATTGAAATTGCCATCTCTGTGAGAAGTGGGAGTTATGGATATTTCAGTCATGCCCTGACATTAGATGTGGTAATGCCTTTGATGGGTAAGAAAGTGAAATCCACCTGAAGAGTTATTGAAAGCTGTCTACAGCTGAATAAAACACCCTAAGTTTCATTGCCAGTGAAGAGGTGGGACTGAAATCAGTTGGTTAAGCCTTGGTATTTAGTGATTCTGAAATGCTTTAATGTACCTGAGATATCAGACAGATAGGACACCAGACTTTTGGGAGAACCAAACCTTAGACTGCCAAACTAAAGTGATATGCTAGGGCATCTCCAATAGCACTGGATGCTCTTGTTTAGCTCCCTTAACTGAGTCTGTAGTCAATAGAATTGGTGGATTTTAGTGTGTAATTCAAGTCTTCCTGATGTAGATACCTACATACTGAATCATAGGAATTGCACCCTAAACTCTTGCTGTTCTGTTGACTTAATGTCCTCCAGCTACAACAGAATATCAGATAACTTGGTTTAGCATAGACACCTACACAGGAGGCATCTGAATTTAGTGTGGATGAATCCTGCTTAGACTGAATTCAAGTAGTTTGGATATGTCCTCCTGCACAATGGCCAAATATAAAGCACAGCTTTAACACCATCATCCTGGCTTTGACTTACTTATATTGGACTCCTTTGTTTTCACTATTTCCTGTTATCCTTGGAAGATATCCTGTGATTGATATGGAAAAGTGTAACCACTGCTGTGATTAACTTGTCCAATTCTAGGGCTTTGGCTCAACAGTATTAGTTCTTTCTGCCAGCCCCAAGTAAATATTGTAAAAAACGTGCTGGAAACGATGCTGTACCCCATAAAATACTGAGATTCTGTTTCATACAAAGCACATCTGAATTGAAAATATTGGTCTTCTTAGATAGACACTATATTTCTTTCCTCTACCTTGCCACAAGCAAGCTCAGAGAGATAATGACCCTGGCCTCGGAAGGCCACATTATTCACCTTGAACAGTAACAAGTAATGCTGTTTTCTTGTGCTAACTGTGGTGCTTTTGAGGTCTAAATTACCTAGCAAACATAGATGGATGAGCAAATGGTCTTCGGTGTGAATTGATTCTCCCTCCTGGAGCTTTGCATGTTTGTGTCCGTATGTATCCACGTCTTCCTCTTTCCTACTGATTACTGAAAAAACCCCATTTTTTCCTCCTCGTGGTAACACAGTTCACCAATGAACTGAAAGATAGATACCTAATATAAGATGAATGCAATGTTAAGGGGAAAAGCTTTCTCATTATTTTGAGGAAGAAGAGAGAAATGATTGAGAGTGTCAGAGTCCCTCTTCTATTCCCTGGAGAGGGTATATAAAACATCCACGCTCCCTTGCATCACCTGAATGCGCATTCCAAGTCATTTTGTGGTGTTTCCACATGCTCCCGAAACCCAGAGCAAGCACTAACATGCTTGTTAGTATTGAAGAGCGAGTCTGGAAGAGGATGCAAACATGAGGAGGTCCATAGCTTGTGTGCACCTATGGGTACACCCATAGTCAAGCACATAGATGGATCTCTGGAAGACCTGAAGTTGGAGAAAGTGCTGGTGGACAGATGGCCATGCATAGTGGACAACATAAAGGCACTGGCTACTCAGAGAACTGAGGTCCTTGTTTAGCACACATTGGATGGCACATAGTGTAAGTGACACCTGTGTCAGAAGTAGGCTTGGATCCTTGCTTGCCTAGCACAGATGACTTACCCTTGTGGTCAGGTTCTGGCATGTTTGTTCTCCTGCTCTGTCATATGAACTCTACCCATTCCAGTTTCCTGTTTATCCAGGATGAAGTGCCTCTCAATAGGCTTTATGTCTCTTATATCTCTTTAATAGGGTGTACTACCCTGTTAAACTTCCTCTTCTATACCACTTTGACTTGGATGAAAAGGCAGGCTGGGTCTTAGTGAAAACAATGCCATAAAGGATCTCCCATACTGAGACAGATGGGGTGTGTGATGCTGGCCCAGCCAGTGGTTTAATCAGAGAAGACTGCTTAAAGACTTCTTTGGCTTCGACTCTACAGTACAATGTTCCTGCTTCCAGCAGGGAGACAAATACTACTTTTTCTCAGCTGTTTTGCTCTTCCAAATAAGTATCTTTTTAACAGTCTGTAAACAAATAGAAAAGTGACTGAAGTTCCTCAAAAGAGGATCTTGCAGTATTTATTTTCTCCCTCACACGGCTGTTTGTTGCCTTCAGACAGTGTCACCTGAAAAATAAAGTGTGGAAGTGTCCTCACAACTTTGGAAGACATTGCTTTGCTGAGGTGGGAGCAGCTAAGTAACACAATCAACAATAACCAGTACTATCTGTGCCTATTGAAGTATATTCAACTTCCACCTCAGAAGAGCTTTAGGTCCTTTAGTAGGAGACTTCATAGTTGCTGTGTCTTCATCATCTTGAAAGACTTGTTTCCAGTACAACTATCAATCCTGTGAGCACAACTTTGCATACCTGCTTCTAATATGCATTTATGTACAACATGTTCTGTTGGGTTTAAAACAGTGGAGTCAGCTCTTCACTTTTCTTCTTGTTAAGTGAAAATATGTAAAAAAATATCTTCCATGATAACACTTACTTTTGGCAGCTGTCCAGGAAGCTCTGAGACTGCAAGGCAAGGTCTGCATACTGTGAAATCAGAACTATGCATGCCAGCGCTGTCAGTCCTCTGAAAATACTCATAATTCCCAGCAATTATGCCCAACTTCTCACCCAGTTGACTCTTGGCAATTATCTTCTGCAGCATTAGTTAAATTCCCAGACTATTCAGAGGTTGGTTTCACTGTTATATCTCAATGGACTTTTCATCACATTTACTGCAATTGTCTCCCTTGGATTTTCTCTAAAAATAATGAGGGTAAAATTGAAAATACAGTGAGAGCTCTGCTTATCAGAACATCCCTCTTATCTAAGAGCTCTGGGATCAGTTATATGACTATAAAATCTGACATGTGTTGAAAACTCAGTGCGTTTATTTATAACTGTGGGTACCCATACAAATCCCCTGGCTCCAATCATGTTCAGATAAACAGCCTGAGGCTGCATTATTTTATTTTTAAAAACATGGCTTGCTGTTCAGATACAGCCAGAAAAACTAGCCTTTGCTGCTTAGTTTTCCTTCTTAAACTGCTGGGAACATTTTAGTAGGGGTCACATTTTGATTACACTATTAGTTTGGATTAACAGAGGCAGAAGGAAAAGACAGTTGGAGAGTGGTCTGGGTGCATGTTGAAAAGACTTAAGCGAAATGTCTTTACTCTCTTGATTTTGTAAAGAAGCAAAGGAGACCAGCCCACGTTGCATTAGCCTTCTAGTGTTAATTATTGAGCTTTCCACTCCTTCCATGGAAGGAGAAACACCTTTTGCATGGCCAAGCCTCAGCTGAAGTTGGCTAAATTAATGAAAAGGCATTGCTGATTTCAAAGGACCTTAGAGGAGAAGAATGGGTTTTCCTGTCTCAGTGGCTGTATCTATATCCCTTGAAAGAATAATCTTGGAGAATGTTTTAAATACCCTTAATGTGCCACATTTCTTGCCACATGCTGCTAACAAGACAGCTGCTCGAGTGTCATGCTGACAATTTGTAGCCTGACACGCTCCAGGGAGATGCTCTGTTGGTGCTTGTGTTTTCAGGCTTGCTTTCTACAAAAGAGAAGATTTTCTGAAGGACCACATGTAAGATATGGTAGAAACAGAACCACTAGAAGCAGGAATTAATGAAGTCTGACAAAGAACAGCCAAATGTTAGCCATGATACTTTGCATGGTCATTATGCTGTGTCCTGCTTCTCCTCCTTAGTATTCTCCAGATGCATGTTGGTTCACACATGTCTAGCACCAAGACCAGATCAACAAACAGGCTTCCCCCCGCCCCCCCGAATTTCAACACGGCAAAATTAGATTTCTTAAAAATGCAAAAAATATTTATTTTTCCCCATTAGAGAAAAAATGCTATTTAGTATCATCTGCTATGTTTCATTAGTGTGCAGTAGCTTTTATTCAATACTTTCTGCACAATGGAAAGGGCTACATACAGTGGCAATGTTATTAACATAAAGGGAAATTAAAAAGAAAGGTTTCGCTTTATTGAAAAGAAAACATTTTGACTTTGTCACAACTAAAAGATTAAGTGATTACAGTTAATTTTATCATTTTCACGTTAAAAATGCCACTGAAACAGGGCACATTACTTTGAAATGTTTAGATTAAATTGCACTTTCAGATGAAAAATTGTCTTGTCAATTTTATTTGTGGCTGATCTTCCTGCTTCTTTTCATCTTTTTGATCCTACGTGTGTAAGGCTCCCAAGCTGTAGTTTCCACATAAAGCTATCCAGCTTTGGGGTACGGTTCTTAGCGGGGACAGCTTCAACCGTATGATGTAAGAAAAGATTTGCACAGTGGCCATTCCCATTATATTTTAACCCAGGCCAGCTATATCAGCTCAGATTCCTAAGCTATACTGTCTAGACATAGACCAGGAACTCAGTCTCAAAAGAAATATGCAAGTCACACTGCTGTTTACATATGTGGAATATGGGCCAATTTCAGACAAGTTTAACAGAGAGGCAGAATTGAGAAATACTATCTCCTTAAGTATTTTGTGAAAACAAACAGCCTAATGGAAGAGAGAGGTGTGTTAGTGTCTCTGCTTAGAGAGAAATTGCTCCATAAACTGAACTCTTAGCAGAGATCAAGGGATCCCTTCAGGATCCATAAATCCAGAAGAAACCTTTGGCACTTTTTTGGTTTATGAACCATTTACCAAAAAGCATAAGTCAAAAGATTTCCCCAACTGCTTCTGTTTGCATAGCAGACAGTCTGGCTAATTCTGAGCGTTAGGAATGTCATATTTGCTTTTCCACAGTTGCATAAGAGTATAATTAAAATTGAACTATGAAGTGAAACAATAATGCATGCCTAAAATTGCCTGCAAAGTTTTGATACAGCAAACAACATTCACAAATCCAATAGGGAAGGATAATCACACCTCAGGGGTGTCAAATAATTTCCAGGACATTTCCAATACTTAGAACTCTTCCAAACTCACCAGGATGCCAGTTCATCTAATGAAATCTTGCTGTGAGCAGCACTGCTTCATGTGCATGGTAAGCTTGATGCATCCTCATCATGATGACTTGAAGTTACATAAGCAGATCAGTGATACTTTGTCTGTCCAGACAAACACAGTGAACTATGCTGACTAAAAATCACCCTGATAGCAACTAGAAAGGTAGAGAAAGACAGTGAATATTGAATCATAGAATCACAGATTCACAGAATGGTTTGGGTTGGAAGGGGCTTTAAAGATGATTTAGTTCCAACCCCCCTATCATGGGTAGGAACACCCCCCATGAGACCAGGTTGTTCAGAGCCTCATCCAACCTGGTCTTGAAGACAACCAGTGATGGAGCATCCACAACTTCCCTGGGCAACATGTTCCAGTGTCTCACCAACCTCTTAAGAAAGAACTTCTTTCTAATTTCTAAATCTAACCTCTTCCAGTTTGAAGCCATTACCCCTCATCCTGTCACTACAAGCTCTTGTAAAATGGAGACCACTTATATGTCAGAATAAGACTATGACATTTGGAAGAGTAACATAAAATCACAGAATGGTTTGGGTAGGAATAGACCTTTAAAGTTTATCTAGCCCAAACCTATTCAATGGAGGTATATGACATGAAGTGCAGGAAAATGAAGGTGAGAAATATTTGGCTATTGGTGCTAATCAATTTTTTTCCCCAAAGGGTCAGTTACAGAGCTTAACAGATCATTTCTAGGTTTCCTGGAGTACTCTGAGAATGATGAGGAATGATGCTAAAAACAAAAGTGAGAACGCATGACAGAAAAGACTAATTTTAAAGACATTTTGTGCACAGCAGCTGTATGCTTACTCACAGGAAACCCCACTGCATAATTTGCAACAGCAAAAATCAACAGGCTTTTCTGTATGTAGCTGAACATAGTTCCCTTGCTATTCTGTGCAAGCTTCTACATAACTTTGGCATAAAATCCCAAGTGATCAGGTAGTAGACTTGAAATAAATAGAAGAATTTTACACAGTTTTACATAAAATGAATAATTTACATTGTTAAAGTAAAAAAAAAGGCATGATTCAGTCATGGAAATCATCATCAGAGGCTGTTATGGGAGGCAGATGTATACATAGACTCAGAAAGGGTTTTGCCAAATTCACAGAGAAGAGATACATCAGCAGTTGTGAAGTAGAATGATTCAGATGCAAACAGCTTCTTGGGCAGGTGTAAATCTCTGAGGTGCACAAAGAAGCGTGTGGGTAGCACGTCGAGGGATGTTCTCCTGCCCCTCTACTCTAACCTGGTGAGGCCGCATCTGGAGTATTGTGTTCAGGGCTCCCCAGTTCAAGAGAGACAGGGAACTACTGGAGAGAGTCCAATGGAGAGCTATGAGGGTTATCAAGAGACTCTCTTATGAGGAACAGCTGAGAGAACTGGGGCTGTTTATCCTGGAGAACAGAAGGCTGAGAGGGGATCGGATCAATGTTTATAAATATCAGAAAGTTGTGTGTCAAGAGAATGGGGCCAGTCTCCTTTCAGTGGTGCCCAGTGATAGGACAAGGCGCAACAGGCACAAACTGGAACACAGGAATTTCCACCTCAGCATCAGGAAAACTTCTTTCCTGTAAGGATGGCAGAATCTGGACCAGGCTGCCCAGAGAGGTTGTGGAGTCTCCTTCTCTGGAGACTTTCAAAACCCACCTGGATGCGATCCCGGGTAACCTGCTCTGCATGAACCAGCTTCAGCAGAGGGGTTGGATGAGATGGTCTCCAGAGGCCCCTCTAGCTCCTACCATTCTGTGAATCTGTGATTCTGTGATTCTGATATATATATAGGGTAAAATTAATCTACTTGTCTTGTTTCTGATACTATTTTCATTCATATTTGTTATATTTTCCTCTCAGAGACTGAATTTTGGGCAAAAGGGACTGATGACTGATCCAGTTGAGCAGTTCTCACACAGTTTTATTTGCAGATGTAATCCTTGGAATTAAGAGAAAGAAACAATTTTATGAACAGAGGCAGCATGACAGCACTACAACTAATTGTGAAATGTTTTCCACTAAAAAGCTGGAAATTAAGAGCTCTGTTGTTTGCTTTCTAGCAACTAAGTGTTCACATTTCAGTTGGAAGCTAATTAAAGACAACAAAAAAAAATCAATCAAATGAATTGGTGAAACTTTTCCAAAAAACCACACATTTTCCCAAAATAAATAGTTTTTTCTTGCATAAGAAAAAGCAACCCAAACTGAAGGAATTACTACATACATTTTTTTATATATCTGAATGAACTAATAACAAATTTACACTTCACAGCCCTCTCTAAATGAATGTTGAGAAAATATGCAAAACTGAAATAACCACTATTTCCAGACAGTAGGGAGGTAGAGACAGCCAACATGGCTGGACTATTTGATGGGTAAGGAATTGGCTGGATGGCCACATCCAGCTGGTACATATATTGTATGAAGAAAAGTTGAGAATCAGTCTTGTGGCCTGGAGAAGACTCGAGAGAGACTTTATTGCAAATTTTCAATATAGAAAGGGGGCTTGTAAGAAAAATAGAGGCTTTTTTACCAGGTTGTAGAATCATAGAATCATTAAGGTCACATGTTATGTCTTGTCCTGTCACATCTAGTGATGTGGTAACAGCTTTAAACTAAAAGAGGGTAGATTTAAATTAGATATAAGGAAGACATTTTTTATGGTGAGGGTGATGAGACATTGGAACAGGTTGCTCAGACAAGTTGTGGATGCCCCATCCCTGGAAGTGTCACCATCGGGTTGCAGAGGGCTTTCAGCAACCTGATGTAGTGGAATGTGTTCTTGCACATGGTAGGGGGCTTGGAACTAGATGATCTTTATGGTCCCTTTCCAACTCTAACCATTCTGTGATTCTAACACATATGTGGAAGGGTTGGGGTTTTTTTTGTGAGGGAGGTGATTTCATGTGTTGCATGAGAGTCTTCAGAGATGAAATTGTATCTATGATTGGTGGTTTGTAGCTATACATCAATAACTGTTGATAAAATCTCATAAAAGGTGACAGAGACAACAGTTAAAATGTCCCAGAGAAAAAGCTATTCAAAAACATAATTACTTCCTCTATATTTCTTAATTCCTAGTTAATACTTCTATGTTATATAGCTCTACCGTAACTGAAAAGCTGGCCTTCAGGCCTCACTTGACCCTTGTATTTTAAAAATCAGTGAAGAAATAGAAGAAGCAAAAATAAGAAAAGCTGTAGTGATGAAAATTAATAAATAATATATTTAAATCTAAAAAAAAAAATTCAAGTATCCACTCTCTTGCATAGACATGTGTGCTATTTCAGTGATCAAACAAACCAATTTCTACTTTGGCAGTCAGAGGAGAGAGTAATGTTGGTGGGCATAGACTCTACTTGGGAAAAATCCCTTTCAAATACTCTGAGTAGGGAAACTCCGTTCCGGGAAAGGATTCCAAGGGAGAAGATTCAGGCTGATTAGATGCAGCCATGACTGTGATTGAAACAATACAACCTGTAGAGTTTGTGTGTTTGCTTGTGAGACCTTCAAGGGCTGCCTATCAGCCTTTTACACTGCCACTGCTGCCAGGCTCCCTTCTGTCTCCACAGGATGTGGGGTTGGATCAGGGGAAGGCTCTGTTGGTGGAAGGAGGACACCACAAACACCTAAAAGCCACCCAGTGAGCTATCAGGTATGTGTCCTGTGCAATCCCCACACCAGCTGCTGATACATATTGCCCATACTTCACGCTTTATATGTGTGTTCTTATTGTTTGGTGGATCACTTGAAGCTGCTGGCCAGCAGTATAGCTTTTGAAGGGTGCTTCTTCCTTCCACTGACAGCTCAACATTCTCCTATGACAATATCCAACCACCCACTGCCTTATCTGTATGCATACAGGAGAGGGTTCTCCCAGCCTTGACTATTTCACAATTCACTGCCAACATACTCCTGCTCCTGAGAAACTCTGGCACGTTAATTAATGCTTAATGCTGTATGAGTAAAGAAGCTCAAGTGCTGGACTCTTGCTGAGATGCAGTTTTACAGTGAACATGAGACGGGTAAGATTAAGAGATACAGCATTGAGTGGTAAAGGGGATTCAAGGCTAAATGACTCTGGATGAAATTGCATAACTGAGAGGTCTCAGGGGCATATCAGTGAGGACCACCTAACCACCCCAGCTTGCTAACCAGTATCCTGTAAAGCAAGTTTTTGCTTGCTTTACAGACTCATGATCAAGGTAATTCTGCAATGAGAATAGCAGAGAACTGGTTTTTATTCTCTCATCTTATGGTCTCTCTTTCCAGTCCTCACTCTATCATACTTTCCACACTGATATGCAGCTTTAATCTGTCCTTCATGATTTAACATGCCTCAGCATCCCAATTCCTTGAAAATATTTTTCAAAGAGAGGCAATTTTCACATCTCAAAGCATGGCAAAACCTGAAACTGGATGTCTGCACACAATGCCAGATTCATTCTAAGATGAGTTTATGTTTTTTATATACATAAACATGGAAAACATGGAAAAAAAACATAAACATGGACAAACATGGGAAACATGCATAAAGAGGCTATGTCTAGAGCAGTAAAGCTGTTGAAGCCTATTTTCTACTTGAATTGGATTCTAGATTCTTGGTTACCTAATAAAGCATAAGGGCTGATTAAGTCTTTTTCTGATGCTTAGGATGTTTATAAAGCTCTGTCATGGTGTGGATTCTCTAATTAAGGATGATCACAAACAGTGCACCTTTCTCTGAATAGGAGCACTGATAGGAGCTCTCATCTCTCTTATTGCCTTTTCCCTTTGTAGGACCTAACTTTGTGATTTTGCCCCCTCTGTCAAGTATGTCTGGCCAAAGTTGATGACTGTGAAAAAAAAAGTCAGGAAGACTAAAACAGCAGAATTAAGGGTGCTTTTCTAGCCTTATTGCTGCAATTTCCTGATTTGTGGAGATCTATCTTAGAAAAAATGTTTCCCTATGGAGTAGAAACATAAGCTGAAGCATGAGATTCAGCAAGAAGAAGGCATGGAAGAAGAAAGCTGATAGAGCTGGATTCCTTAGGTAGTTTCTTAATGGACATTGTTCCATTTAAATCGTTGGTCTGGGAGCAGGTAGTTATGAAACCTTAATATAACCACTAACTCCCATACACCTAACCATCTGACAAAGCTGGGGAAGAATCTTTTTTTAAGGTTTAGATGCATTCCCATCACACTTTAGGAAATAAAGATCATAGAATCATAGATTGACTTGGGTTGGAAATGACCTCTAAAGGTCATTAGTCTAAACCTCCTGTAGTAAGCAGGGACATCCTCAACTAGATCAGGTTGTTGAGGGCCTCATCAAACCTGACCTAGAATGTCTCCAGGGATGGGGCCTCCATCACCTCCCTGGGCAACCTGTTCCAGTGTTCCACAGTAAAGAACTTCTTCCTAACCTCTAATCTAAATCTACCCTTCTCTGGTTTAAAATGGTTTAAAACCATTGCCTCCCATCCTATCACTAAATGCCCTTGTAAACAGCCCCTCTCCAGCTTTCCTGGAGGTCTCCTTCAGGTACTGTAAGGCCTCTATAAGGTCTCCCCAGAGCCTTCTCTTCTTCAGGCTGAATCTGTCTCTCCTCCAGATGTCTAAGTTGGTTGTGACCTCTGCCAGGTGTCTCCAGAGGATAATTCAGATCAGCTGGGCTAAAACACCTCTTGGAACTGCTTGTCTGTCTCCTCTGAGCATTTGGGAAACGTAGCTAACTAATTTAGGCTAGGCACGCCAAAATTAGTTGTTCAAAGTTAGGTGAGATAACTCCTAAAGTAGTCTATGTTTTATAATGAGCTACCTTGTATTGTACAGAGGAACGCACATCCTTCAGGGCAAGAAACTCAAAACAGGTGCAAGAACAACAATTTCTCAGCCTGTTATCTGTGACATAGAAGGAGTGCACATTGCTATTTGTGTCCAAGTTCCCCTGAAGAAAAAATTTATATGCAATTTATTTTGTACAGGGAGAACTAGTGTCCTGACACAGCTTGAGGGGATGACAAGGATTGTAATATATAAATAATACAATCTATAAAGATGAAATATTTAGAGGGATTAAAAATGCAATAAAGGTCCAGAAATAGCCATTCTTTTGGCATGAGAAGGGAATTTTACATTCGACTTTTTTATATATACAGATAAAATGTGAAGCCTGATTCACCACTCAATTACTATGGTTTTAGTTTCCTGTTGAGCAAAGTCCTTAAGCATGTGGCAAACTTCAAGGACCTGTGTGAAGCCACTGATTAAAAGAGACTCTTGTGGTTTTTTTACTGTGACCTTGCAGTAAGGCAGGTCTAAAAGGCCGTTCAAGAGGTCATGCAGTCCAGCATTGTCCAGTCTGTGGACCATGGCTTCGATGAATTTTGTTAACTGGAAGGTGAACTGGAAAACACAAGGAGTTTAAGTGCTAATGCCCAAACTCCTGTATGCAAAGAAAGAAGTAAACAGAATGAAGAAAAAGGGTTTAAAAGTAATGAGTGAACTTTCTGTTATAAATACATCCTTATTCGGTTGGATGACTTTGACAACATAGCATAAGACAAACTCTTTTTCATTCCCCCAAAAAAGTGAATTCCTCAACAATGTCACTGAACTGTTCCACCTCTTGAAAAATATCACCCATAGCTAAAGAATATGTAGATGCCCAGCTTATCAAAATCACTAGTGATCAAGATTCAACCACTTCACAGGCAGTCTTCCCTGGTACCAATTGCAAGATTTAATTAGGCCTAACTACATTTTTGTTACCATGTCTTTTGTCTCAATTCTCCCCAGTTTTAGCAAAACCAATTCCATCTCTTTCAGTGTTCCCATTAAAGGCATGTGTTGTAGACCTTTGATCACTCCTAGTGTGATCTTCTGGACGGTCTCCAGTTGATTTACATTTTTATTGAAATTCAGTGCCCAGAAATGAATGTATCCAACTGACAGCTTCCCAGTGCTAAACAGAATGGAAGGACTAGCTCTGATGTCCTCCCTTCCTTGTGACAGCATGACACTCTTATTCCTGTTAAGCTCTTGATCCATTCTAATCCCCAAATCCTTCACTGACAAACTGCTGTCCACAGTGTCACTTTTTTACTTTACTAAGTTACAAAACAATGGAAAAGATCCTCTCTATCACCATCAGCTCCAGAGTAGTGAGAATCCAGCATCTAGTCAAGGGTAACATATTTGTTGGTCTCAGTGGTCATTCTGGAAAGACTTAACTACCTCAAAGGGTGATACTATTCCTTCCTACAACAGATATCTTAAATGGGAAGGTTGATTCACTTTCTTGAGGAGTCTGTTTTCGTTAGTTGTAAGGGATCCAGATGACCAAATTGGGCTAGAGACTTAATGCTTTCGTGGTTCAGATATGGTCAGATTAAGTCCAAACTCAATTGTATTGTTTTATTCTTGCCTTTACTGAATCATTTTCTTTCTTTCGTGCTCCAGTTCACCAAGGTGATTTTGAATTCTAATGTCGGTCCCCAAGGTATTTCTAGTCCAGCACAGTCCATGAGCTTACTAAGTATGCTTCATTTTTAACTAGATGGCAGAAAAAATACACAATGTTAACTGGCAGACCCATCAGAGGATTAGAGCATACACCCTTCCATTTTGGCAAAGAATCACTGCTAGCTCTTTCCACTCTGCAGCGGTTTCATCAAGGGTTCTGAAGGGAGGGGAACATTTCTTTGAGCTTATCACACAAGAAAAAAAGGTTGACTGCCCAGGATACACCCTAGAAATGCCTTTGTTCTCTCTTCTCTCAATCTTATTTCAGCTGACTCTTCTTGTGCAGGGGAGAGTGGATATCAGAAACATAATGCCCTGGATTTAAGCACTCTATAAACAACGATATTCCTTTAATCAGGAAAATAATAGCCTCAGCACTGTCAAATGTATGTATTTGAAAACAGACACATAAAATAAATCTCCTTTTAGTAGTACTGAGGCCTTCTGTAGCACTTAAATCTTGGCTTCCATGGCATCTCTCACATGGGAAGGGCTGCAGAACTGGGCCCATAGATGGCAGTCACAGGTTGGTGTTGTTCTATTATTCATTTTTAGATAGTAAATTACACTGAAGAGATGAATGCCCCATTTTATGAGGCAACAATGGTGTGGATTTTAGCAGAGAACAAGTCACTTTGTCTGGATTTCAGGCAATATATCAGGACCCAGTTGTTCGGCTATTACTTATAATATTTTATGGATATTGCCAGATGATTCAAAACTGCGATTAATACAACCCACTTCAGAACCTCTCCATTGTGCCAAAGCAAATTAGCAAGGGTCTGTTTGAGTAGGGAAAGTTGTCATATGAGAGATGTCCATCCCCCTTTTCTTCCTCCTAAGGTAGTAGAACAATCTTACAATTCCTTGCCATTTTCTTCTTCTAAGCGTGCTCGATCCAACAACCCCAAAATACATGGGAAATCTCATGAAGGGACTGGTCAGGCACTTACTGGGACATGTGGCTTAAGGACTTAATTTTATTTGACTTGGCTGTAAGCTATTTCTGCTCTGGAAATGCAAGTCATTCTAGTGTTTTCACTGGCACATAAGAGGTCTTGCATCTTTTCTACAGATTTCCTCAAATATCTTTGCAAAAGGCATAATTCCAGCTATTCTCTTCTAGTTAAATTTTCTACTGTGAAGAAAAATACAGTATTTGTCTGAAAGTCCAAACACACACATGTACAAATGATAATAATCTTGTAGAAAACATGGGCAAAGAATTTTGCTCCATATGACAGCAATCCCTGGCCAAGAAAGATGATGGATGATGAAAGAACCCGTAGTTTACTGCTTGAAACTTGTGGATTGAGGTTAAATTTTAGCAAGCCAGAGATTTCTGCTTGGATATATTTTATATTCGGATACCCGTTACACCACTGAATTAAACATTCTTTTCAGCTCCCAGTTCACCTCAAAAAGTCTTGGATGCTCAGATGAGCACAGATTTCTTATCTACAGGAAATATTGCTTTAAATATGGCTTACCAAAACCATTACACTTACTTTTTTACTTTTCTTTTTTTAGTGAATAGTTCTGCAATACATTTGATGGGGAATACTATTAGGATTAATAACTTTACATTGACAAAAAATTCAATCATTTCAATCAGTGATTCCTTTCCCTTCCTTCTGTTCTTCATCCATTCTGAGTCATAAATCAGAATAAGGAATTCCTTGAATTAATTTTTCCCATGGAAATGCAAAATTTCCTTAATTTACTGTTTTTATGGTGCTGAAAAAGTGGAAGTGAACGCAACTGGGAAATGAGAATGGCCTCAAGAGCATCTTACTTCATAGGTCTTCTTCCTCATTATGCTCGGTGCAAGTATCAGTTCAAATATGTAACTTGAACAATTTTAAAAGTTTCATATTATTTTTGTTCCTGTTGAGGTGAATAAGTAAATAAAGCATTCTCAATGCACTGTTATGAAGTAGGGAGCATGATTCCTCCTTGGCCACTGCAGTAGAACACCTTAGACAGCTGGAGAGCAAGTGATGTTTTTTCTCTTGTATTTTGGAACAACCTGGAGAATAAACTGTTAGGGTACAGGATGCCCAGACAAGCTCTGGAAAATCCAGTCTGGTTTCTGAACTATTCCAGTCACTTCACCATTTATGCTGGATAAACAGACAAGCTATTCTTGCTTTAAGTACATGAAGTAGTTTTTTGAGAAACTTTGCCACAATCAGGTATCTGTCTCACATGACACACCCTCAATACAGTTTCTGAAATATTATTGCAATGGGTTAAAAAAAATGTAGAAATTTTTTTGATGAATTTTGTATGCGTGCATA
>WUAM01000395.1:24871794-24892181 GCA_024336885.1 Actenoides hombroni
ATATATCATCTATTTTATTCTACATGCACTTATTTAATGCATGCATATAAATTATATGTATGTGTGTATATGTGTGCATCTATAGTATGTATATTCTTTTAAAGAATCATGGTATGTTTTTATTGGTATCTTGCCTAGTAGATTCTGAACAACTTCCCTTGGGGCATTTTATGATTTTGTTCATTTAGGCATATAAGAAAATAAATAATATGAATACTGATCTCAATTTCCAGCATGTGTCTTTCCTCTAAATAGGCTAAATACAGCCATCAGTGCAGTGAAGCCCATGACACTGAATTCTGCAAACAGATTCTGTCTTTAGAAAGGGTAATTACAGTTAGTTGTTCCACATTTGCTAGCTAATAGCTGAATTGAGTGCTTGGAACATGTGATACTTACAGAAAGAATTCATCATTCTTGTAATTGACTTTTCTGTCTGACTCCTTCTGTCATTTTGTGTGTTCTCTTGGGCATAGAAGTGAAAGTTACTCTTTTTTTTTTTTTTCTTGCAGAAATCTATGCCCCATTTAGGCAACAGTTACAAATCCTGTCAGTAGCATTGCATCCTTCAGAGCACTACAGATATGAAATAAGATCACCAGTCTAGGCTTACTACCAGAGTAGAAGAATCCTGCTGTGAGAAGGTCTGATAACCTGGCATTTACTCTTTCTAATTTCATATTCATATTAAACATGATTTGTTTTGAGTAAGTTTGAACTGTCATTGCAGGAGTTTGCCTTCCTCTGAATTCCTAAGCTAGGTGTATATAACCAGATAACTGTCCCAGAAAAGACAAATTTTCTGCAGATACTTTCATTGACTCCCAAGAAAATTTAGCCATTCAAATCATTCCTTTTCTCAAACTTGTTTTTTTAACCTTTTCTTAATTTTCTATTTTCTTCTTTTTTTTTCTTTGCTTTCACCATCGATTCGGTTAAAAAAAAGTGAATAAAAGGAGCTTGAAATTTTCTGATATAAGAATCTTCCATTTGAAAATGCCAACACAACAAAATGTATATGAAAATGTACCCATTCTAGCTCTTTGTTATAGGTTATTACCTACATAACTTTGTAACTGGATTGTTGCTTTGACTATAATAAGGATGCCTGGCATCCTGACTTAATATTAGCCTTGTGGGTTGGAACTGATGACCTCATGAGGTCTTCTGTAACTTAAGTTTAATTATATGTGTCTAAGGTTTATGCTACTATGAGAATAAAGCAGATAAAACATTGTTGCAATGGTTTGCTTTGGAGTTGTAGGATTTTGATTTTTCACCAGATTGCTTGCATGAAACTAAATTTGAAAATGTCCACAATCCTGGTGATACTCAAAATCCATATTGAATAGGTTTAATAAACTAACCTGGTACTCTTTTATCCTTTCTGAGCATTATTCCTGGCATTAAAAAAAATAGAAGATTCCATTTAACTTTAAAGGATTTTGGATATGGTTTAATCAAAGTCTTTGAGCATATTCACAAAGAGAACATGTTAAAGCATGCTTTAATCTAATAGAATGCAGCAAAAGCCACTGCACTGAATGGACATCAACAACACGAAAATTGAAGCAGCACAAGGTAAGTGGAACTAAAATGTACATTGCTAGTTTTCAATAGCACTGGTAAGCATATTTTCCAAAGATTGTGGATTTCATTATCATTCTGTGCCCTTAAACACAGATTGTATGTCTTTCTGTTTAAAAATACATCTTCCACCTATCAACCACCATTCTGGTAGGTTTTATTCAAGAACCATGGTATAAGGCTTTATGATGTATGATATACCAGATTGTGGCTATTTATGATAATGATCTCTGTTAGCCTCAACAAAGCGCTCTCTCTTTGAGGCATAAATGTCTACTCATTCAAATGCATGGCATCCATTTATCTACCTGAAGAAAAGTTATGTAAAAAAGAAGAAAACTTAGGTTTTTAAGCCATTTCTCCCACAACTTCCCTCTTTTTATAGCCTTTCTGCTGCTCCAAGTTATTATTATTCGCAAGCCATACTGTATTTCACACTATAACGTGTTTATTAGCACCAATGTGCTATGTCCCAGGCAGCACAGGAATCCATAATTTATTGAGTTCCTTTGTCTCCAGAGAGCATTAAAATGATGTGCCAATTGATTTCACAATGCTCCTTGGTGGCCTTCACGCTAACCTGATTAGCTGCTTGTCCTGTTGGTGCTTGAGGTTTGGGCTAAAGCTCTGAACTGAACTTGTCTAAAACAATTCTCTGTGTTCATCTGATGCTTCTAATTTATGTATGCTCTGCACAGATTGTGTCTACTCTTAGGAAGACCTATGACTTTTATCCTGAGTACCATCCTCGAACTAACAGGCCGGTTGCCTATTTATATAAATTCTCAGGCTGCCACTGCAGTCAAAATTATCCAGGGACTCTGATGATTCTTTCAACCTTCTGATTTTGCAAATGATTTTCCCCAGGGGATGCTTGGTGTAAATGAGTTGGAGTAGCTTCAGAAAGGCTGGCATGTCTTGGATAACTTAGGGAGATCTTCTCAACTGGTGAAGCCTGCCTTAGTGGTAAGTAAGAGGGAAATACAAATATATCTTAGAGCATCATTCTGCCCCCTGAGAAGATGTGTCAGTGCATCAAGTAAGCCCAGAAATCAGTCCAGGTGACTGTCTACTTCGAGCAGAGCTGAAGGGAAGCTATATCATAATTTATCGCAACGGGACCTTGATTACATAGTACACAAGCAGACTCTTAAATCTAGGTGCCTTTATCTCCACCTGAATTCTACTAGAAGAGATCAGCTTTATTGAACACATGAGTATCCAAGGCATCTGCACAGAGCAAGCAGATATGACCAGAGCCTTTGGGAATCCACATCCTTGTGAGCAAGAAGATGGGAAGCTAGGCAGGGCAGCACAGGACATTGAAGTAGTCTACAGGGTGAGACTGTGATTCCTCTGACCAAATGTAGGCATCCCCTGTGAGATAAGATACTTTGCATTTATGACTATCTCTTCTCAACTATAAAAAGAAAGACAGAGTAACTTGTTCAAAAGGTGATGCCCACACAGAAAACACCCACATTAAACCCTACCTTCAAGCTCTCTTCACAGACAGTGAGAAGAAACAGACACCTTGCCTGAGACTGGAATTGAGCTGCCATCTGGAAATCTATCTGCATTGACTGCAGTCAGAGCCTAGAAACTCTAGGCTGCACATTTAACTCTAAATGGGTAGAATGTAGACTTCATCAGAAAAACTACATTTTTAAGTATCAACTCTTCCTTTCCTAGCCTATTACAAGGGTCCAAGTCCTTAGACTAGATCAAATCATGGTAAAAACAGTAATGCCATTCATCAGGCAAGTGACGTTTAACATTCTAGAGGTAGAGGTAATTTAAGAAGACATTTAAATTTTTTATTCCCTGTGTTTCCTTGCATCTAAATTGAGGACATTATTAAGCATCCAGAGATGTTATGTAATAGAAATGTCAAAGTTCTGATTAAAGGGATATCACTTGAAATAGAGGGCTTTTCCCAACAGTTCAAAAGTAATGAAAAGCTTGTGGCAAATCATAAATGCTGTTATTACATAGTTAGATCTTTGGGTGGTTTTAGAGGTCTTTTTATACAGCTGAACTATCTCGTACAACGAGAATGAAAATCTATAGAAAAGTGGTGATATTAATTTAGGACTACGTTGAATGGTTTAAACTGGGCACATCTGGTATGTTGCACCGGCAAGTATATATCCTCAAGCACAGGGTGTGATGCAGCAATGAAAAACAAACCAAACAAAACAAAAGTGAAACTACCTGTCTTGGAAGAAACTTCCACCTCTTTTTTCTTCTAGTATTTTATGCTGCCTTTCTCACGAGGGCCTTCCCTGGTAAATGTAAATAATATTGTTCTTACTGGGTTCACGGTATTATCTAGTCTAAATTTGATTTTATTGTGGTATTCCCCAAAGCTGAGAAGGACATGTTGGATTATAGATTTGTTAAAGCTTCCAGGGAAGTAGTCTCTGGAAGTTTCAGAATCACTATCACAGTATGCAAAGCAGAAGAACAATACCTTGCAAAATTTTCTTCAGGTATATACAGAGCTATGTGAAACACAGGAATCATTGTCCAGGATTAGGTTAGTCTACCTGTTCAAATATCTTGCCTTAAATTTTGATCCAATCCAAGTGAATGATAGAAGATTTTCCTGCACATTTGTGTGTGTTCAACAAACTAGATACAATTCAACTTCACCTTCTATATCTTGAACAAAACAACTGTTTGCATTCTGTTAACATGCAATGTTATAAAATAAAATATGCACATGGGTACTAAGAGTATCCCAGATGCTTCTTGGGTCTTGATAAGAAGATTATATTGACAGTATCTCATACAACAAATCTACAACTCAGTTGTACATGGGATAAAACCCGTATTTGATCAGTTGTAAATTTTTCTGCTTTAAGATTGCTGGAAATCTTCCTGTTACATACGGTGAAGTAGGAGCAATGAACTACCTTTGTCTGCCTCCTGTATAACATTCACAAGCATATTGTGTCACTCTGTCCTCTCTTGACATCTTTCTGAGTAAAATCAGGTATAGAGCACGCTCCTTTCTTTCTCAGGTACTTTTACTTATTTTCCCAACATCCAGTGCTATTAGTCAGAGTGATTTTTTTTTTTGGCTTGTAGTGATCTGCATTCATCCAGTTAAAGAACACTGATGTCAAAAGACAAAGGGCAAAAAGAAGGTATAATCACAATCTATTTTAGCTAGCACAATTCAGAGTAGCTACATGTACTCTAAAAGCTGGAGATGTAAAGCGGTACTGTGCTTGTAGGGTACTGATGTTTACTACGCATTGGCAGGAGGGAAGGGTTGAATTATTTCTCAAATCCCAATTTGGAAAACAGTTTTTGGTGGAGAACATGATAGAGATCACAGATTAGTTGCCTTGCAATTTCACAGAGATCTGAGCACATGTCCATTTCAGTAACAGGTAGATTTAATCCATATCTTCTATTTTCTGCAACCTCCTTTTGCAGGCACTGGGTGACTCCTATTACATATCAACTTCTACTACTTTCTGGTTTTGGTATGGTAGGAGAAAAAAGAAAAATGTCTAGTCTAACCCTGCTTTCTCAAGATGAAGGGCACTGAATTATCCCTAATCTAATGAGTGGAGGAGGATAAATTACATAATTTCTTGCAATCTTCAGATTCTATAGCCTCTGAAATCTAAAGAGAGGAGCTGTTGTTGCTGTTACGAACTACTGATTGATTTGTGGTCTCGTATGTCCAAACTTTGCATTTATGAAATAAGGGACTGTGAAAAATGTGACATTTCTATTTTTTTCTCTAGCTGGCAGAGCTCCTTCACTGGTTAGGAAACAATATTCTCAGCTCATCAGGCATAGAGACCAAACATTAGCTTATAGCTTCTTAATTTCCTCATTGATAATTAGAGGATTTATAGGTATTATTTTACTCTTTTTATATCTGTGCTGTTCCCATAGTGCAGGGGAAAAAAGGGAACAATATGTCTGATGCAGTGCAAATCTGTAAGAGGTATGGAACTCCTATGTATCTTGTCACAAAACATATTCTCAGAAAGAGGAATAGTCCTATGTCCACAGGTATTTATTGCACCAACTCTTGTTCGCAGCTTCACTCTTTCACTCTCCTCTTAAGCCAAGTGTTTGAAATACAATCGAGGTACACACAAGACATGGCTACATTTCATGAAGGTGTGAAATAATTGATATTCGGGTAACTTTGACAATCGCATAGGAAAAAAAAAATCTTAACTGCTTTTGGAGTGTGATTGATATTCATTGTAGCACTCCGCCAGCCAATATCCAGATCAAAAAAAAACTACAGAGGTAAAAATAAATTCTCTGTAGTATGGAGCATTAAGTTATTCCAAAAATGTCTACACCATGCATGGCTACTTTGGCTGAGTAGTTTGGATTTACCTTTCCAAATCAACGTCCTTTTTAAACACAGGTTTCAGATTATGCTTTTCCCCAGTAGCCACTTGATGTCCTGCATTTGACAAGCTTTTCAGTTCATGATTCAAATTTATCAGAGCCCGAGGTTTCTTCTGTGCCCCAGGATACTGAGTCCATGAACCGACGTATTTCAGGCGTACTGAATTTGCGATTTATAACTGCCACACTGTGAGCCTCCTGGGTTTTTTTTTACCTCATCAGCTGATATAAATCACTGGGGCTTTTTGTAGATTTTCCTAAATACCTACATTGTCAAATGTCTTTTTATATTTCCCCTGAGAAAACCATTATTTCCTTTCTTCAGTGTGAACTGCTTTAGGAATATTTAGTAAAAAAAGTTCTAAGAAGGTTTTGATAAGATGATTATTACAACAATGCAATAATACTAATGCATTAAGTTTATGTAATGCTGATCCTCAGGGTGCTTTTTCTTTCTGTTTTGTTTCTTCTTTTTTTCATTTTGTTTTCTCAGTTCAGATTACACTGGTCTTATGCACAGTAGAAATTCACCTTCAAAGAGTTAACCAGCTATGCATATTGAAAATATAGTGACATCTGTATACCTCATTGATTTCCAGCAGTTGTCCCAGAATAATTCTTCATTATTTTTCTAGTAAATATCTTAAAATCTAATTATAAGATCTAATTTGTAAAGGTTCCAGAGATGGTGTGCTATTATTTGCCAAGAAAATAAAAAATCAGGCTGGCTGGCTAACTTCTAATAACAGCTGAACTTGTTAGTGATTTCTCACTTATATATCAAAAAAAAGAAAAAAAAGCCCTGATACTTCTTGTAATATTATCTAAACATTTCTTGAAGAGTATAGTTTTCACTCCACAATGACAGAAAAACCCTTGAAAACAAATTGCTGAGGACTGAATAGAAAGTTAGTT
Organism: Actenoides hombroni; assembly: GCA_024336885.1. Lineage (NCBI taxonomy): Eukaryota > Metazoa > Chordata > Aves > Coraciiformes > Alcedinidae > Actenoides > Actenoides hombroni. Next base: position 24,878,689 of record WUAM01000395.1, read on the forward strand.
CTCAGAAGTGAAAACTGTTAGATTATTATTCTTTTATATCCAAAGGAATTTCCATTCCGTAGTGCTTCAGACTGTGGGAGGTCCTTTGGGAATACGCTTTTGAGCTCTGCTTTAGTAATGGAGCATATTGTCTCTGTATCTACCCACAACTGTGATAGCTAAGGTAGCTGATGAAATCAGTGAGAGGTGCTCTTCACAAATAGTGAAACAGAATATTGACATACCTGTCTGAATTCCCACATCTGTAAAATTAGGTGTTTCACCAAAAGGTGGTATTTGCTATCTCTGTGATTGGGGGTTGTTTTTTGTGCATTTTTGTGGCTTCTTTTTTTTTTTTTTTTTTCCTTCCTCTTTTTTCATGATGCTATGCAACCAGGAACTGCTTTGACAAAGATGGGGATTTGAAATCTATTAGCAGAAGTTTCTGTCTTAACATTTAAACTAGCCCACTCATTGGGACTAGAATATTACTGTGTAGTCTCCAAGTTCTGGAAGGGGGCAAACACAGCACATTGAGCATATAGTTAAATGGCAAAACATGTTCTAAAATCCCTTTCATAGGAAAGTTTTTGGGTTTTTTTCAAAAAGGCAGCTGCTGGTACTGTCTCTTTTAAACAAGAAATATATAAAGAAGGGGAAAGAATGCTATCAAATGACTTTCTGAACCCAAACTGAATATGGCTATGTTAGAGAAAGTTAAAGTATTTCTTTTTCTAGTGCCCCCTCGTGACAACCTTTAGCGGGTAAGTAATACATCATCAGAGGCCTGTGCTTTCAGCAGCACATCTATTACAGCAGCGTAGAAGAGGGAGCCACAGTCATCAATTACAACTGCTAGAAATATGTCAACAAGTTCACATCTGAGATTCCTCTCTAGCCTCAGAGAGTAGGAGCTGAAGAGCTCTACCAGCTGCAACTTCAGTGCCTTTTATATAGCAGGAAAATTCAGAATTTGCCAAACTTTCTTGCTCAAGGCCAGCATTAATTATGCTAGGAAATGCATTTATTACTTTTTAATATACCCAACCATAAATTTAAGATGGTATTTTTTTTATGTTATCATGAAAATTGAGTCTTGCTTTCCCTATAAACCTTGATGCATTTTGGCATAATTCTTCAATTCCCTGAGGACCCATGAAATTAGTATTGTCATCTACGTTGTGGGGCCTCAAGCAAGACAACATTTTCCTAGATATGGCAAATAACCTGGGAAGACCATGGGCATCTCTGGGAAGATGCGAGTATGTGAAGGAGAATTTGATCCAAAGCCAACTGAAGGCAGTGGAATGACAGCCTCTCCCTCTAAATTTCAGGTTATCTCTGTGACTGCTTCAGATCCTTTTGTGCTTCCCAGCCCAAGGACTGACAACTGGCGATGTCTGTGAAAGTAGCAACAAGACGACATCGCAGTTCTTAATGAGACAAGAACAGTTTATAAAATCGTACCTTCCCCCGTCTCCTCTCTAACTGCAGCGAAACTCCAGCTGTTCGCCACTAGAATTAAGAATGTGACTCTCTTTGTAACAAATGCAACTTTAACTGATATTCGAGGGATTATATCTCAACGCAAGTCGGGATGTGCTAGCCACGGGCCACAAGGCCGCTGCTGAGGTGCTTTATCACTCGTCCTCCTCAGGCTGCAGGGGATCCCCGCTCTGGGCCTGCAGCACCTCCCGCCCTCCTCCGGCAGCTTCAGTCTCGCTCTGCTGCTGCTGCTCCCTCCTCAGCTTCCTCCTCCTCTGCCTGTCACACCTTTGGCCCTTTCTGGAGCATGTTTCCCACCCCCCCATCTCCCCCAGCTTGGCTGAGGGGCTCAGATGTGCCCTGCAGAGGGGCCAGCCGGGACCAGCTGTGTCCAGCCCATGGCAGCCAAGGCCTCTCCCCACAGAACGTGGCTAGCAGCCCCTGTTGCCAGCTTGGTCACCCCAATAAGTTAATCTTTGAATCAGTGGAGATCAGTAAAAGCTAGTAATGCAGTTTTCTAGGTCATGTAACAGGCAAGGTAGCAACAAAAGAGCCCTGGAGTTTGGCAGCTGCTGTGGGAGGTGATCATACCCCCTTCTCAGGTGTATCAAAATGGCTGGTCCTTTACAGGCTTCTCTCATGAAGCTGCTATGCAGAGTATTGAATTGCAAAGGTGCTGCTGAAAGTGATCTATTTTATTCTATTATAGTCATAGGTAGGAGGGAATTTCCCAACGAGCCCGTTTGCCTCAGGTAAAAGACGTTTTGTCTGAACTGAAGTGTGGTTAACAAGGAGCAGTCAGACTCATTTCCTTGCAAAGTTTGATTTTATTCTGTTTCATACTTGAGCTGAGAAACTCCACCTTTCGTGGGCATACCAGAGTCAGGACATGCTGAAATTCCATGGTAAATCACCCAGGCTTTGTACATTCAGGCATTCCTGTGCCTCTTAAAGTGTTTACAGCTTTGCCTTTCGGGTCTGAACCTCCGAGTGACTGAAGACAATGTAAGATGAAGGTTCTTAGCACATACACAATTGGAATCTGTGACTGATCAAAGAGCCACTCAGATGATCTTTATAACAAGATGCACGATGACTAAGGGAATTTTGCAGTTAGGCAAAGCTCAAAAAACCTTGCATGTTTTTCCATTAAAAATATGAACCTTTTTCCCAAAATGAGAACCACTGAGACTAACCATTGTCTGAAATAAAAGCCAGTTTCTCCAATTGTTTTAAATGATACCAACACAAAGGATCAGAGAGTCAGGAATTTTCACTTTTGTTTAACCAGCAGGACTTTCTGAAATGAGCTTTTAAGCTTAGCTGGAATGCATTTACACAAAGATTTTCATTTTATTCTGAATAGCCAAGGCATCTGTGCTTCAAATGCTATTGCCCTCCCAGTGCACAGTAAAGCAGTTTTCAAAGTCCTTGACTTACTGAAAAAAATCACTGCTTCCCATATGCACTGGAATGCTGATTGAGATGACCTTACATATCTGCAGCCCATCAGCCTTTTCTCCTTTCTCCTGGGAAGGAGACTTGTTTATGAAATTATGTTTTCAATAGCAGTAGCAGGCAGAATTCTGATTAGGCTAGCGGTTTGCCCCTTGGAAAAGGAACAAAAATGACACAGGAGCCAAAGTTTTAATTGCATTGGCAGTTTTCCCCATTCATAAAAGTTCAGGAGAAAGAAAGATTCAGGACAGGGTCATATGCAAGTGTTCCATGCATATGCAGATCTGTTGCATACTCCGTTGTTTAACAGACTCTATTGCAATGTCCTGGTTTGCTGGGGTTTTTTCCTGCGCACTTGTATGAATATAGAAAACATTTCTGTGAGCCAGTCACAGAATAACTTGCTTTCCAACCTATAGCTTATGAAGGTGACTAGTGCTGTTCTTCAACACATTTCAGAAAAGCATGGGTGACTTAGCCGTGATGAAAACCCAACTGATATGTTGTGCTGGGTAACTATGTCCTACCTCAGGATGCTGTGCCTAACAGGGCACCTATGCCACAATCATTATAAAAAAAGAAGAGGAGATGGGAAAATAAAGTGGTTGTTACGCTCTCTGCTGTTCTGAAGAGAACTGAGAAAACCTAGTCCTCCTGAAAGAAGACTGCATATCAGAGCAGATTTGGGCGTTGTGAGTTCATGTGCGTGCTGATCTCATTGCTGCCTGGCAGCCCTGCTGGATCTCCAATCCAATGGATTCACTCTGGGACAAAGAGAAGACAGTTTCTTCTGTGAGAGCTGGATGGCAGACCTACCTTGTGATGGTGGTGACCCTTCCAGATGGCATCAGTGAAAGGCTGAAATGGGTTGTGAAGAGGCTTTGAACATCTCTACAGAGAACTACCCTCTGTGCCTGGGCACTAGCAACACAAGAGAGCAGGTGGATCAAGGTATGAGAATGGGGGTATATATATGTATATAGATAACTTACAGTGTTGGCATCATCTGAAAGATGAAGGCAGAACTCTCAGGTAGTATAAATTGAGTATCTCCCTTGAAACCATTATGAATCAGTAAATTACTGCTGTAGCTGCTGTTATTAATAAACAACCAATTGTCATCAGATAAGGTCTGGAAACAGCAGTGTGTTACAACCTTACATGAAAATGCCACTTATTTACAATATATTTAAGATTCCAACATGAGGCCTAATGCAATTAGTCAAAATCATTTTGAAAATCTCTAAGAATCCCTGGGATGTCTCAACAGGCTAAAAGATATCTAAGTAGAGTTTAAAAGTCACTATTAATAACCCTGCTGTGACGGAATAAAATAGAAGCTGCTGCTCCTTGCTAAGCAAATGAAACCAAAGAGACATTATTTATCCCTGTTACTAATTCCATGGTCTTAGTTCCTAATGGAAATTTTCTGATTTCTTTTTCCATAAATACATTTTGCTCTAATAATTTGACTTATGCCTTGAACAAAGTTCCAACTTGCTTCAAATAGCTCTATGCTGGTTCCAGATTTCTCTATAATTTAGCCAGAGCTGTTATATACTCTAGTCAAGGTGGGTTTTTTCTATGTTTTGGAAAACAAGGGTTTGATTTTTTGCTTTATGAATTTGAGTAACTCACAATTTAATACATTTGAGGTATTTATGTTGGGGGGATAATTAGAGTAGTCAAGGCCTGTATCCTAGGCACATTTGAGAGAAGCTTAATGGATCAATTCATAGGATACATGCTTAAGCTTATTCAAAACATTACAACGTGTACTGCATTTGAATTTCTTAGTATCTTTCTAAGGTTTCTTTATTTTGTGTGAAGTCCTTGGGGCATGTTTGTTTGTTTGGGGTTTGTGGGAGTTTTTTTATTTGGTTGGTTTGGTTGGCAGTGTTTTTTGTTTGGTTTTTTTGTGGGGTTTTTTTCTTACACAGGTCTCCATCTGAAGACGAGATGTTTTGTGTGGTTGACTCTGGTTGTTTTTTCAGACTTCACTTAGGAATATGGCAATTTTCAGCAAGGAGGTTAGGGGAAAATGCATAAAATTTTCAATATTTTTTTTAAAAGGTTTTCTTTCACTGTTAACGTGCTCTGGTAATCTGTGTAGGGACTTGGAAACTGGCAGAAATCTTGCTGCTGTTTCAGATGTGTGACTTCTACCTGAAATTCCACTAAAACTGAACTACATTCAGACAATTTCTTAACTCCCCATGATCAGCTGGAACTTGGCTCTGACTCCAGTTGAACCCTGGATCCAAAGATGGCAGTAGATAGCCTAACTCCCTCTGCACCCTTTCTGCCATTTCCCACGAGGAACCGCTCTCTGAGGTACATGCTGATCCTACCTTAAATCACAACAAACCCCTCCAGTTTCACTGGTTCCCCAGATATAAACGTCAGTGATTTTTAGATGAGGCTGTTCCTGATTATTTTTCCCTTACTTAGCTCCTTTTTATTCTCATGCAGATAGTTCAACAGCTTTGGAGCCTGTCATTCCAGAACCTGTGCCCGGTGAAAAAGCAGTGGTTTAAAAGCTTGATGCCATGGATCTATTTTTACAAAATATCTCCCCTTTAATCCTCCATTATTGCAGCAAAAACCTTAATTCCAAAGCCATTAACCTTATGACCAGGAGGGGAATATTCAGGGGCAAACAAACAAGAATATACAAGCTGTTCCTGAAAAGGCTCTGCAATTTATCATCCCAGGTCTCTGTCTGGGAGCCTGTATTGACTGTGTATATTCTGACAGGTAACAATGCTACAGAAATAATGCACATACAGTTACATGGACCCATGTATTATGCTTTTCCAACCACATTTCTGTTTGTGTGACAACATCTGTAGTGTATGTTGGCTTTTTGCCACTTTCTGCTCTCTGTAAAATTACATCACGGACTACGGGCAAGTAGGTATTTCAGAAGAATCTCCAAAAGAACAATACTAAAGGAATATAGGGAAAACAGGCAAGTGATTTCACAAAGAACTGTGTGTAATTCCAGTTGTATTAAAACTAGGAAAGGTTCAGAGTAGCGTGACAAGATGATAAAATCTCAGGAGCAGCTTGCACCTGAGGAACAATTGAGCAGGCCAGGCTTCTTCAACCTGGAAACAAAGTGACTGAAAGGAAAGATGGTATAAGCCTACAGAGATATGAATGACACACAAAGGTTGTGTAAAGGATCTGAGTGCAGACTGAAAATTGCTCTGTTTCATTAGGTCCTCTGGAGGACTTGTTAGCCTTACTTTGCCTGATCCACACTTTTGATATAGGCAGAATTAAAGAGAGGTCACAACTCCTGTGAGAGAAGTTTCATTAGGTATTGACAACTACTTATTGATTTCATAAGCAGATGGAGGAGTCATTTACTGAAATGTAGAAAGTGTAGGTGTCTACATCTGAACTGTCCCCCCCACCCCCCAAGCTATCTTTATAGCAAAAGGAGAGTGAGCAATCAACTTAGTGAAGTCCAAGCCATGATTCATCTCATCCTAAAATAGATATATAAAATAGGTCAGATTGACTGCACCCTGAACAGGCCTGTTTCATTCCATGGGCTGTAGAAGAGTAGAAGAGAGACCAAGATTCAGGTGTAGAAATGTAGACTGTAATTAAAAGCAGTGAGATCATGTCCGACAGACTTGGAGATTGATTTTTGTGCCCTGCACTGGCGGATTGACTTCAGCTGTCCCAGCAATTAGGCACATAGAATACCAGTTGTTAAGTCACCAGATCTTTAAAGGTCCTCTTCAAGATGAGTGCTGCTAGCTGAGTGGTATGTCTCAGCTACAGGGTTGACTATGATTAGTCATATTGTCCTGGCTTAGCCTGGTTAAGAAATTGTATCCATCCTTCCATACCACTTTCTTAACACTGTCTCTCCTAACAACCTGCTCCTCTGCTAGAAATCATTGCACCTTCAGGTCTGCCTGTGTGACTTCCCATGGTGCCAGTTTCTGACCAGTTCTGTCAAAAAGGCCCAGGTCAGAAAACCCAGCAATTAAAATCACTGAAGCACAATCAGCTGCAGTGAAGTTGATAACCACTTATCCAGCTTCAGAAGGAGCATGGCAGCATCTCTGATCTTTGAGTAACTTGTCTATGTTGTGTGTCTTTTTAATGTATGTGTGAGCATAGCTGAAAAGCTTAGTCGAAAGTGGTATCAGCACCAGAGGGAAGTGACCATCTGCTGTCTTTGGAGAGAAATCTGTCTTAACAAACATTATAGAAACTGCTTTTCCTTTTTCATATGTGTGCTGGACAACCTAAAAACCACAGAAACCAAATGGTCTTAAGTACATGTTCCTGGCAGGTTAGAAATGTACAGTATTGCTTGTGTGATAAATGAGTGCTTCGAAAAGCTGACATGTATCTTATTGCAAATTCAGGCAAAACACTCTGCTGCATATTAGTTCAGAGTGATGTTGTAGACAGTCAAACTTGAAAAGCTACAATAGTTTATGCTTATGGATTTTCTCAGGCACAATGAGACCTTTATAACTTTGCTCTTCCAAGTACTCCAAATGCTTGAAAGGTGCCCATGAGTTGCAGCTGCCAGCCGCTGCAAGGCTGTTTCAATACATTTGCCCCTCCATATCAAGTACCAGCTTCAAAGCCTGGACCCACGATGTGAAAGATGAAGTTAGGCACCAATTGATCATATCTTGTAAGAAAACAGTGCTATAATTTGCACTAAGAAATAATTTCTGAACTCCTCTTGGACCTGCAGCCCGCTCCAGAACAGGTATTTCAGGCAGCATCTAAATTATGGTTCATCCCTACCTCCAAAGACCCATTGCATCAAAACCTATTGATTTCCTTTTTAAAATCAACATCTGTTGCATGCAGATGATGTAAGAAGTAGTTTCCCATGCCTCCATGAGTGACATGCAGTCCAAGAGCCAAAGTTCAAATGTTGCAGAAGAAAAAATACATTAATCATACTAACCAGGAGGAAATATGAGCCTTGTTTTCTAATTAACATAAGGAGTCAGAGCATGATCTATGAAAGCTTGCATATGAATATGAGAACTTAGGAAAAAAACAGTGTTGAGATTCCAGCCTTATCAATTACAGAGGGCTTCTCTGAACTACTCTTCTTTCCAGGAAGGTCTTATTGCATCCTTTCAATATATAAAGGTGGCTTAGAAGAATGGCAGAGAGAAACTTTTTACCAGGACCTGTAGAGGCAGGACAAGAAGCAATGGTTTTAAACTGACAGAGGGCAGATTAAGATTGAGGGTAAAGAATAATATTTTATGATGCAAGTGGTGAGGCATTGGAACAGGTTGCCCAGAGAAGCTGTGGATGCCCCATCATTGGAAGTGGTTAAGGTCAAGGTGGACAGGGCTTTGAGCAACCTGATCTAGTGAAAGATGTCCCTGAGCACGGCACGGGGTTAGGCTAGATGATCTTTGAAGGTCCTCTCTAACTGAAACCATTCTGTAATGCTATGATTCCCCCAAAGAGACAGAAAATTTGATAAAGAGAGGATATCTAAGATATTAATAACTGTCAGTGGGGCTGCTGCATCTGATATCAGGACATTTTAACTTTACACCAGGACCCAGTTCTGAGAAATGTTTTCTGTCTGTTTTCAGGGTTTCCAAATAGGGTTGAGTTGATTCAGTTCCTGACTAGATCAGGACCTTAATGAATAGGAGTTAGCAAAATCTCAACCTTTCTGTTCCAGAGAATAAATGGTCTATTCTTTAGTGAATTTATCTGCTAATAATATCGTTTCTTATTATCTGTTAGGCTGTGACCAGAGAAAAAGAATAGGTGATAAATATCTAACTTTTCATACATTTAATGGACATCACCGTTTCTTAATTTCAGGAATGAAGTGTTCAGGTTCCAAAATACCTGAAAGCTCCCCCAACTCATCTGAGAATATTTGCAGGATACAAATATTGCAACATTAAAAATCAATTATATATTTGTGCTGACTGTTCCCTTTAAGAAATTCTAATGATGGATCCCCAACAGGTTCTTCATTTAATTCATCCTGTTCTGAGGAGGAGGAATCATATACTCTGAGGCACTTTTAAAAATAAACTTCCAATATGCTGAAGCCTTAGTGCCTTTCCAAACTTTGAAATTAGCAAAACTGTGTGCAAAATAATGGCAATCACAACCACTCTAAAAACCTTTTCTTGCCTAAGATTAGTCAATAATTCAGAGCATCAGACAAAACCACTACCTGTTCTTACTGACACAGCTTCAAAACAAAGCCTTCAAACTTGCCACTTTGTGTGAATGAATCACAAGCAGAATCACTGGGCCAGATTTGTAGCTGGTGGAGGGTTTGGTCGTGCTTAGCTGATTTACACCTACTGAAGTTCTTCTCATTCCAGATGGGTTACAAACTTTTCTGAACGCATCTCTCTTCATTACTATTACCACCTTCCCACACTACAAAGTGGGTGTCTGAACCCCAAACTGGATCTTTGTGCATTATTGCCCCTAATAGATGGCAGTAAATGAATGTGGTATTTGCTTGTTCCTAAGAGGCTCCAGAGGATATATAAGGAACAGCATTTCTGGTCTCATGGATCTTAATTCTCAGCGAGTGATATGCCACTGTGTCATAATCACTGAATTGGCTTTTTTTTTCTGCCTAATTTTCTTTCCTCTGAGCCACCTTCCTCTACTGTGGGGACTTTCTCCATCCGGGAACAAGAATTTAATCACTTATCACAAGATGTGATCTGGATTGTGTTGGGTTTCAGCATATATTTTCATATATTTTCAGTTGGGTTTGGACTCTGCAAAGATTCCTAGAGGAAGGTGATAACAGCCGATGAGAATAGTTTAAGACCATATGCTGCTATAAAACTGAAGAATTAGACACAGACTGGCATACAACTGTGCTGCATGGTGTGCAGACTTAAAATCTGAGGTATAGCCCAATCTTCTATACAATTTACAGAATTGTAAAGAAGGACAAATTAACACCACAATGAACATGGTTCCAAAGAGTCTGATTTATGACTATGATCACCTTTATTAATATCTCAGAGTTAAGCTACAACTCCTAATTAGCATCCCTCAGGGAAATACAGCCATTTAGTTGTTGATTGTAACTGGCCGTATGGCCACGACATGGGGAGCTATTTTCCTGAGGAAAGGGGAATATTGGGGAAATTCAGGCTTGTGATACACATGTGTATCAGAACAATGTGTCCAAAAGCTGTCGTGTTTACTGAGCACTTCATCTTCCTGAAGTACAGCGGCACCATTTCTGGCCTGGAATCTATAGGGTGTATTGTTAAAGAAAACACGAAGTGAAGTCGAGTTTCCACTGTGTGAAGGGCACTAGAGGGACTTTCCAGAAGCTAAGATACCATTTTAGTGTCACTTCTTTAGATTTCACCTCTGTCCTAGCTCAGCTGCAGGAGTCTATTCTGGTCGTGCAATGTATTTTTAACTAAACAGGTGTCTGACCAAAAACCCTGAGAAATAATTATGAATCGCTCCATAAATCTTAATGGACTTTGGACCACTCTATTTTAACAGCGAATAAATGTGTAGGAAAGTTGTTATCATTAACTTTTAAACCAAATCTGACATGTTTTAATATGTATTAAAAATAATTGAAGTGTTTGCGGGTAGTTCTTCTGCTGTCTTTTTTCTGTTTGATTTACAATCTATGATTTAATCAGGCATGAATCTTTACTCATATATCTTGTTCTTGTTCTGCTCTTAGAAATTCTGTGTTCTTCCTCGTCTGCTCTTGTCCCCATTTAACAAGCCTGGAAATAGTTAGGGTGCCTAGAAAATTCGGTATCGTTTCACACATTACCCTCTGTAGAGCTGAATCTATTTTTTTTCCTGCGGCTGCATCATTAACAGTAAAATATTTTGTATTTTTCCCTGTGTGTATACAATATAGATATGCTCACGAGCTCTCTGCAGAGTTATAAAAAGCCTCCACTTGCCCCTTGTGACCTTGTCACCACAAATTGCTTTTAGATTCTGTGCCATTTGAACAGACACAGCAATTCACTTTCAAGTTCCTGCAAATGCTAAGGAAAAAAAAAAGAAAAAAAGAAAATTAAAAAAAAAAAGGTGCTACAGTATGCTGTGTATGTCCGGGATCATTCTCACTTTGACACACACTTTCCCTCACCTCCCTTTGAGGCTAAAGTTCAAGGAATTCATGTTACTGACATGCAACAATTTCTGTTCAATCACACTCGCTTGGAAACATCTGTTCTCCTTGGACTCTGAGGATAAGATGAGCTGTGATGTGCTTGGAGAAGGAGAACATAGATGGATTTGCTCTTGGAGTGAAGTTGTCCCAGTGAACTGGTAAATTAAGTGGCACTGGACTGAGTGGTTGCAAGACCAGCCTGAAAGTGAGCTCACCAGTGTTTTAGCTTTATGTCCAGCCATCCCCTTGGACATATTAGTAATATACTATTATTATGTCCATTCCAAGACACCAAATGAGCTCCTTCTCCAGAGTATGATTGACCTTGGGCTAAAGCCCTTTTAGCAAGGGCTTAAGGATTTTCAGGGTTGACAGCAGAAAAGTTTTGATGACAAGCTTGGGTGCGTGGTTATCTGATTGAGTCGGACTTTTCTCTCTGCACTGTTTTGGATCAGTCTAAGGACTCCCAGGCTGCTATGTAATGTGGGTAAAGAGATGAAAGTGAGTCACTGGTGTGCTGTTCTGGTGATAGGGGGCAAAGAATACCTGCCAGCATTAGCACAAGATTAACCAGTAGATCCAGGGAAGTGATTAGTCACTTGTATTCACCACCGTTGAGGTCACATACAGAGTGGTACACCTGGTTTGGGGGCTCACAATAAAAAAAAAGAGAAATATCAACAAATCATGATTCCAGCAACAAGTAACCAAGATGGTCAGGGGATGGGCTGCATAAGGGGAGCTTAGACGACTGGATTCGGTCTTTCTGGGCATAAGATGCTGGGCAGATGCAATTGCTGTCTTCAGTTGTCTAATGGATGCGTATAAAGAGGATGGAGGCAGACTGCTCAGGGACATTCTATGAAAGGACTGGAAGTAATGGACAGATGTGGCCACAGGAGAAATTTCTGTTTGATGTAAGGGAAAAATTATCTACGAAGTACAGAGTCAAATATTGGAACAAGAGCCCAGAGTGCTATGATGCCACTTTCCTTGGAGATTTAAAAAACTTAGCTGATGAGGTCCTGAGTTGTCTGATGAATGAACTTAAACATGATTTCGATGGAAATCTGGTCCAGTAAATCCAGAAGTCAGTGCAACTGAAATTATTTTATAATTCTGTATAGTAGAAGAAATGAATACCTTTACTGAAAAGCACTGGCTGTTGGGCAAAGTGGACTTCTTGATTAGCCAGAGTAATAACCTCATAAACACTTAAAAGTGAAATGACCATTCAAGGAAATATTTCTGTCCCCATTGCATTTCAGAGAAAACTAAAGTGAATAGAGTTGCCCTGGTCTCAAAGAGGTTTTCATGAGCCCCTAAGGACTGATAAACCAACATCACTTCAAACAACACCCTGGATTCTTCTGGGTTTCTTGTCTGCTTTAGCATTTCCTTCAAGCACGTGAGAGATTCACAGGCTGGCCAATTGTTCGCATAGGTTTTATGTCTACTCTCCATTTCCTAATTCATCGAAATCACATCCCAAACATTTTCCTTCCAAGTAAAATTTATGGGAACAATATTGTTTAAAACCATGTGCTAAAAAAAAAAAAAAAAATTAAAAAAATTTACTAAGAACTCTTTCTGAAATTGGACTTTCACAGCCCGTTATGTCAAAAGTTCTGACAGGCACATAATGCCTAAGTTAGGGAGGGAGAAACACTGACATTCGGGATTTTGCACACAAAGGTGCAAGACACCCAGCTGTCTTATATCGGCACTTACTGAGCTGCCACTTCCCTTATGTATTTGCTTAGAATGCTGAAATGCCTACCCCGTGTGAAAATGAGAAATTACTTGTGCCAGAAAGTTTGTTTTGTTTTGTTTTACTCGAAAAAACCTTGGCTGAAAGTGAGTAAAGAAAAGCTTGGGATTGCAAAAGCAAGGTGATTCCTATTCTCTTCTGATTACCAGAGCTGAATTGTTCCCAGCTGTGGCAGGTGCAGAGCTCGCCCAACAAACAGACAAAGCGAAGGGGCTGTGCCGGGGCAGTTTGACGCCTGGGCCATTGAGCTGCACCTCTCGGTGCTTAACTGGTGCCTCGGGGTCTGGACCCTCAGTAAACAGGCTCGGGGTCTGGGCTCGGCTGTGGTTTGTCGGGGCTGGGCCCCTCAACCAGTCAGCGACCACAGCGCAGCCTGGACTGGGGTGTCACTGGGGTCCTGCCGAAGAGCCAGAGGAGTTGGCTCTTGGCAGAGCAGCGGGCCTGGCCGTCGGACCCTGCCCGAGGACACTTCCATGGATTGAGTGGTTCTTCGTGGATCGAGGGAGCCTCGCCCCCCGCTTTGGGTGAGTGGTGTCTCGGGCACTCTGCTGTGGGGGGTTTCCCCCTTGAGGAGTGAGCGTGTGCCCGGTTCGGTTCGTCTTTCCTTAAGGTTCAGGAATGAGTTGTGCAGTAGTTAAT
>WUAM01000395.1:24892704-24924307 GCA_024336885.1 Actenoides hombroni
CCCCTTGAGGAGTGAGCGTGTGCCCGGTTCGGTTCGTCTTTCCTTAAGGTTCAGGAATGAGTTGTGCAGTAGTTAATTGCCCGCAGCCACCCGAGCTCGTGTTTGGCCGGGAGCAGCGCCGGGCAGCTCCGGTTGCAATCCAGCCCGCTGTGATGGCGGCTGCTGCTCGGGGTGCGGGCGCCTCCGGGGCGGTGTTGGCGGAGTCGGCAGGGTGCCGAGAGAGGAATCGCTGCGGGGGCACAACGAGCGCCTTCGCCCTCGGGGGTAGAACGGGCGAGGGAGAAGCGGGCCGAGCCCACCGAGGTGGTGGCGAAGCTGGGCCGAGTCCCCGTCAGGGTTTGGAGAGGCGAGGGGCAGAGGGACCGACGGGGTCAGAGAAGCCAGAAGCCGTTTGCTTTGTGGGTGCCTCCGTGACACCGGTTCTGGAGAGCGTACAAACCAAGCCAGCTGTGGGGAAAGCGACCATGGACAGAGATTTCTGTCAGTGTCAGTGGTGCGGTTTCCTTGCACAGCTCTGCTCTACATTGACTTGGGTTTCTTTTTTTTTTCCCCTGTATTTTTAGCAGTGTCTCTTCACTGGTTGAGAAAAGAAGCCCTTGAGTTGGCAGGGTCTGTTTAAGTTCTGTGACTGACTTTAATTAATGCTTTAATTAGTCTGCTAGAGAGGAACAACATAATAGCAGAAATGCTGCTCTATGCTCACGCCTATCCGTGCGTAACTCCCTGCTCTGCGGGGATCTTGCAGCCTGGGGCTGGCTCAGGGATCAACACTGTCCTCCCCTGTCTAGTGGAGATAAAGCATTAGTTCCTCATCTAGGAAAAAAAATAAAAAATGGTGTTTCTGTTACAGTTTCTGCTTAGGTGTGCCCAAAGAAACCCGCATCGGGCACCGATTCTTTACCTTTTCCAGTCACAATTGAAAAATATTCATGGTCTCCTCCTGTGATTATACCTTCCTGACTCAAGGTAAATTCCAAGTCTTTTGAGTTTTTGGCTCTTTAGAACTCAAGGGTTGCTTAAAAGGATGAAGTTCAGCCCAGATTTTTGGTACAGCTGCAGGTGCTCGAGTGATGCAATACCAATACAGATGCACCCAATCTTCTGGCTCACCTGAGCAGTCTGTCTTGCCCCCTAGTCTCTGTGACAAGGGCAATTGGAGATGATATCTAGGAAAATCACACATGTATGGCTATTTTTATTCATTCATTCGTTTTATATGCTCTGAGCGTGATGTATTAGAGATGCTAGAGGGTCTGTCTCCACCTAATCGTTTTAGTATCCATTTATAGACCTGCTGTCCATCAATTTGTTTAATTTCATTTTGAACTTCTGATCCTGTCTGACCCTATTCTATGGTAACCAACTATAGAATTCCACTATCCATTGTATTATAAAGTACTTTGTTTTACTTAGTTTACCTTGTTTTATTGAGTGTTCCCAACTCTAGCATTGTGGGAGATGTTACATTCGGCTTATCCACCATTTTTATGATTTTGTAAAGTTGAATCCTTTCCCTTCTTTGCCTTGTCCATTCTGAATGGAAGGATCCTAAGCTTTATAGTCTCTCTTTTTAAGGCACCTGTCTCTATAAGGCTCCATTGTCATTTTACCTATTGTTCTCCGTGCTTCCTTTAACTCCACTGAGATGCTCAGACAAGAACCATAGAGTACCCAAGATAAGGGCACACCAAGTTTTTATAGAGTAACCAAAGGGCATCCTTTGCCTTGTCTGTGTAAAATTTGGGAGATTTTTAACTGTGCTTCAGCATAAGCTTATGATTTCAGAACTTGGTGACTGTAACTTCAAGGTCTTTTTCCTGGGTCACAACACCTGGTTCTTGAATTCAGCACTTTGTAAACATGGCTAAGATGTTGGGGTTTTTCCCCTAGCTATGTTTATTTTGATTGTATGGGTTTATGTCACAAGGCTTTGGTAGTGGGGTATCTGCAGGTGTGTCCTCTGTCAGAAGCTGTCCCTGTGTCAGACAGAGCCAGTTCCAGGTGGCTCCAAACAGGACCTGTCACTGGCCAAAGAGGAGTCCATCGTTGACTCTGGTGGCACCTAGATAACGTGCTTAAGAAAAGGTGCTGTGAAAGAAAGGAGTGAGAAAAATGAGAGAGAAACAATCCTGCAGATACTCAGGTCAGTGAAGAAAAGAGGAATGAGGTGCTTCAGGCATCAGAGGAGAGCTTCCCCTGTAGCCCATGGTGAAGACCATCATGATGCAAGTTGTCCTCTTGCAGCCCATGGAGAACCATGGTGGTGCAAGTATTTGCCTTGTAGCCTGTGGGGACTCTGCAGAGGAGCAGAGTAAACACCATCTCTTTTCTTCCTTTTTTGTCCTGTGTCTTTATTCCCATCCTCTATCCATTGCTCTCGCTTTCTTCCTACACTTAGACCTAGTTCTAAGTCCATTTTTTACTGTAGGAAAAAATATTTTTTTTTTGGTAAATTGAGCTCATTAAATAGGTCAGAACATAATTAATTATAAAAATTCTAACACCCACACACCCCCCCCCCCCCCCCCAAAACCTGCGGGAAGCACACAGTTAATATGCCTCTTATATGCAAGTACTTCACGCTTGAGAATTGTTCTAGCTTAAATTCTGATCCTGAAAAGAGAGGCTAATCTGGGAGCCCTTGATACTAGCTTAATTTATGTTATTTAACTAAAAGTTGTTAACCTTTATTATCATTAACCTTTGACTTTGTTAACATAATTAATTGAAATAGGAATGCATGGATAAACCTCTGCGGAATAATACTTTTTAAAAAATAATTTGAAAGGGACGTATTTAACCTCCTCTCATATGTCAAGAAAAAGTCTGCATTATGTTGCTCCTAACTGGTCTTTGAATTGCCTGGGAGCATGGAAGTAATTTAATGGCTGGTTGTGATGGCAAGGGAAAGAATGGTCACTCTCTGCTAGACCAAATACCACACATCAAACTTCTCCTTTCCTGGGGAATTTTTCATAAAATAGAGCACAGATTCTCTGGTCTCTCCAGTTTGAGCTACACTTGTACAAAGGGGGGGGGGGGAAGGCAACAAAATAATTGTTTATTAAGAAACCTGCTTGGATTAAAAAAAGTGACTGTGAAAGTTGTTAAAATGATCGCGAAAAACTGTGGAAGTTTGCTAGAGAAGGGTCTCTCCACAGATGCTTTATGCCTACACTTGTGTTCTAAAAATAAGCAGCTATCTGTACCTGGAGATTGGATTGGGTATATCCTCAGAATTCCTGGTATTACTCAAGTATTAGGACAGTTTGTGTCCCTAGGAGCATGTCAGCACAGGAGGCTTGAGAAGAGAACAGACTCTCCAGCCTGCCATAACCATGTGGAAAGGGGATTACTCTTTCATCTTGGCTCAGATGTGCATGTGAAAAGTGTTGAAAACTGTTGATTCCACAACAAAGACTGAGGCAGTGTTTAGAGATGGTTCCCTGGTGCTTGAAGATTGGGGGCAGCACTGCTACAGCTCCTTTTTACCCACACCTTTGACTTGACTTCTGATGGGAGATGAAGGGTACTGTGTGTGGGAGGAGGGGAACCGAAAATCTCCCTGGAGTTTTCCATCCACCCTTGAGGTGAACAGCCTCCTCACTCCATCGTGGGGGATGAAGAGGTGGTATAAAGTCACATTACAAAGTTTCTGGCTGTAGTTGCTCTTTAGATGCCTGCCTTGCCTTTTGAAACATTTTACAGAGGGTTTATGGGGTGTTATTACAAAGACTTATCTCTCTGCCTTCAGTAGCATTTCCCCTTACAGCCCTGGAAACTGTACACAGTTCCAGGAAGGAAAAATGTTAACCAGTAAATTTTAGAAAACACTGAAAATTATGTATCCTCATTCTCCTTGTTGCATCTCTAAACAACCTTAAAACAAATGGTGTAGCTATAGAAATGGGGGGTCCTGGATCTCCTTTTCTGTAATTACTTCCAAATTTTTTTCATCAGCTTTTTTTTTCCTTTTTTCCTTTTTTCCCTGTAAGCAACTTTGGGATTGTATTTGTGCAGAATATGATGACATTTTTGTATGCTCTTGTGCACAGGATTTCATTACATTCATTATGCACATAACATCACAAATAATTTCAAATCCAAGGCCCAATCCGCATGTGAGGTGTGATTGGAAATGACAAGGGCACACAACTTTGATAAAAGCAGTTTTATTTTCCAACGGCTAAAAGAATGAAAAAGAGAGTTTAAGTAGATTACATCTCTCAACCAAAAGTTCTGATTTAAGCAGCAGACTTTCTTCCTGTATGTCATGGCTGCTTTCATGTATTTTCCTTGACTATTTTCTTCCACTGCCCAAGCCCTCAGGATAATTCTTGGCAGGAACACAAACCTCAGATGCACCTTTCTTAAAGGTGTTCACAAATAATCAGCGATTCAAAGCCAGAGTTTATATCAGAGTAAACGAAAGGCAAGCTGAACAAAAGACAGGAGTGTGAGACAGATCTCTGCAGACCTGGTAAGGAGGGGAAAATGAGGATTTTTATGAAAATCAGAAAAGTGGGAAATGTTCAACCTGGAGCTCTCAGTTGATGGGAAAGTGAACCTTGCTATTAGGCTATCAAACAGATCCCTAAGGGAGTGACTGTCTCTAGACCAATCAAGGAATGTATGAATAGTTTCAGAGAAGTTCCTTTGTCTGTTGTGTCAGCCAATTTTCTGATTTTGAAGCTGAATTAATAGCAGTATTTTAGTTTTATTTCACCTGGCCGTGTTTGTTTGGGTGTTTTACTAATAGTTGGATAGCACGCAGCACAACTGGACTGCAGTTTCTCTGGGAAGGAGCAGTGGAGGTCTTCTGTGTTGCCACTACACAGCAAAGTTTTTAAACTGAAAGGATGTAGGTTTAGGTTGGATGCAAGGAAGACATTTCTTACAGTCAGGGTTGGTAAGACACTGGAACAGGTTGCCCAGAGAATTTGTGGATGGCCATCCCTGGAAGTGTTCAAGGTCAGGCTGGATGGGGCTTTGAGCAACCTGGGCTAGTGGGGGATGTCCCTGACCATGACAGTGGTCTGGATGTATCATCATGTGATTGGGTACCCATTGGACCCACTTTGGTATTGAGAGAGAGCTTCTGCAGGAGCAGAGAAAACAGAATTAAGTAGGGGAAGAGAGACAGAGCCCTGTGTCTCACAGGCAGCCTGAGGCCCTGCTTGCTTAGATTGCAGAGGATGAGAGGAAGGGAAAGGCCATTTTAACTCTACATCTGTGTCCCTGCCTTACAAACATGATATTAGAGAGGGAGAGGAGCGTGGAAGTGCTGTCTTCTTCCCTACACAGTAAATAAGCTATCTGTATATGAGAACAGAGCGGATGGAGGACCTCTGTCAGCACTTAGACCCTATCAGAATTATGAGGACAAAATTTCCACTTCTAAAGACATTGATTAAATGGTTAAAATTTCCCAACAGCTTAATTTTCTCTTAAATCTTTTCAGCCTCCTATGTGGTTCCCAATTCCTGAGCTTCATGGAATATATATTGTAATATCAAATGTAGTGTTCAAATGTCTGGAACATAGGATTTTCCATACTAGATCAGCCCATGAAGTCACAGTAGTCCATAGCCTGCCTGATGGCATGGCCATTATCCTGTAGTTCAGAGGAGGCAGTAACTAGGCTGAGAAACTTAAATGCTGAATTCCCTTCTTGCCTAAAAATAGCGTGGACTTGACTCTGGGCTCTAAAAGTTGAAAATATCCATTGATATTTTGCTTGCCTCTGCTTTTGAGTTTCTATTATAACTGGTCCTCTTATGTAAAAGTTTTACACTTCAGAGTGTAAAATTAAAAGGTTATACTATGTGTTATATTTATATATATGAAATAATTCTTATGTTGATATTTCAGCAAGCTGTTTCTTTGAATAGTTTATATGTTGACCTCTAGGCTCTAAACATTTTAAATTGCCATAAAGAGATAATAATACACGGTAACATACGAATGTGTGCATGTGTGTAGTGGTGTAGATTCCCACCACAAAAACTCATGTTGCATCTCCCAGCTTTAAAGCCAGTGTGGAGTATCCTAGATAAAATATATCTCTTTGCAAAGAAATAACACAAGAGCCTTTGCTCTTCCAGCCGTGGTCTTTTAAGGATGTAAGCATTTGCTTACCAGCTGCGAGGCTTGAACAAAAAGATAAGCAAGCATTTAAGTGCTTTGTCAAATAAGTTGGGATATTGATTTGATGCCTCTAATGTAAGTAGGCTTAATAAGAAAAATAACTGGTATGAGATTTAGACAGTATACTGTTTATTAGTTGCTAGATATTCGCCATAATCCTTTTCTCTGTTTCAAAAGACTTGGAAAAAAATGAAGAAAAAAACCAAACGCATTCCTTTGCCTGTGGTAACCATTCATACGACATGGAGAACGAGTGCTGGGAGTAGACAATGTGAAATAGGTAGAAGTTCCATTGCAAATATGATCCAGGAAACTTTCTTATCTTCACAAACCCTTGATGTACAAGCCATCCACATATAATTTTGTTTGGCCCGGTTCACCATCTCGGCGTGCTGTTCTGTCCTTATTCAATACAAATATATCTTACCTGACCAGTATAAAAGTCTAGCTTCTTGATGTCTAGAGTCAAGGGAAATACATCCCCAATTCAAACAGGTAAAAGTCTACAGAGTTATAAGCACTGGAAAGCAGGTTTTGGATAGTTCTGGATAGTCATCAGCGTCTTCCACCATGAACAATTCCACCAAGACCAGTATTGGTATGAAGACAAACATACTTGCACAGGCTACCATCAAAACCATTGGTATTTCATGTAGCAGTGAGAAAAATTTCTTCACCGAGAGGGTGATGAAACAGTAGAAGCAGCTCCCCAGGGAAATGATCATGGTCCCAGGCCTGTTGGTGTGCACAGAATATTTGGACAATGCTCTTAGATACATGGTTTAAATTTTAGGTTGCCTTGTGTTGTATCAGGAGTTGGACTCAGTACTCCTTGTTGGTGTCTTCCACCTCAGGATATTTTGTGTTTCTGTGATTCTATAGTTTTGGCTTAAAAAAGTAAATATTTCATCTTTAACTTTCAGCAGCCTTGCCTTATCTCTTCGTACTGACATACCATAAAAAACAATGGAGTGATTTTCCTTCACCCCATGTTTTTGTTGACTTCCATATGTTCTCTTTGCGGGTGTTCTTGCTGCTATTCAGCCTCTCCTCACATGAAAACTCTCAGGACTCTACTCATTTATAGTTAGCTCTCCTCTATATATCGTAGATCTTATACTGAGATTGGATATATAAGCTGAGCTTTGTGTTCCAGATGAGAATATAGCACTGATTCAAAAAATGGTATTACCCAGTTCTTGGAATATTCCCCCCCCCTATTTTCTTACAGAATTTTGGCTGGATTTTTTTTTTCTTTTTTTCTTTTGTAATTGTCATTGGGTTTAATCTCCTCAATGCACTGAGAAAGGTACAAATAGAAATGGTATCAATCTGAAGACTTGCACTGAGCTTAGAGGTAGAACAGTTTGCATGATTTGAAACTCTTGCCCTTCAACGTTATTTTCAAATGTAAGTAAGAGTTTTCCTGCATGTGTATTGCATTGTTTTATTTTAATTCTCTTTTGGGAAGTGACATATTGTTCACATTAAAATGCAGTGTTCAGCTTCTTGTCAATAACAATCTTTGAAAAGCTTATTGGTATTTGAACGTACTGTCTTTTCCTCTCTCTGTCTTTTTTCATTGACCCAATTTATAAAAGAGAACTAAAAACCTGAAGCATTGAACTCTTGCTTGAGAAGAAAATTGTAACGCACAGGATATTTGTTCTGTCAAATACTGCTGCCAGCTAAAGCTGCAACTGAGAAGAAGTGGCTAGATCTATTTTTGAAATTTCTTCCTTGATGTATCTGACCTTTGTTGCAATTTTGTTTAAATCGCATGAAATAATTCTTGACTCTTTAGAACACCAATAGCCAGAGGTTGGCATTAATGATACATGATGGTGCAGCACTGTAAAGCATCTTGCTGTACAAATGTGATAGAACTGCTGATTTGCCTGTGTTTTGCTAGGTTTTGCTCCAAATCATCCTCCTCCACCCAAAGCAGCTGGAGATTGTTCTGGAGGGTTTGAATCCAGCTCTCATCTCCAATTCTGAAAGAGGCTTACCACAATTCTCCTCTCCTTAAAACCTGTCCGGATTTTGAATCGACAATTAAAAAGTCAGTACCTCCTATGCTCACAAACTGAATGGTGATGTTCACTCTTCCACTTTCTCTAGTCACATGCTGACTTTACAGTTAAATCCTGTCCAAGTTCTTGTCAAATGCATATTGACATTCTTGGCTAAGTCTGGTCAACTATCAATTCCCATGCAAAACTCTCCAGTAGTCTCCCCTCTTGCTCTCTCACTCTCATTTATTGCTTTCCTATACCTTTCAGGATAAGTTCTAAGGTAATGTGGGATAGTTCTATGGCATTGTAATCAACTGGCATTAAGTACCCATATACGTATGCTTTAAAATAAAAATATCTGTATGCAAGCTACCTACCAAGAAGAGCTTACACAGGTTCAGAATGATGAAGTTCCCTTGCTGATGATTTTCTTTTAGAGAATTGAATTCTTTTTAATGAATATTACAGTGGTACGCTACATATCTGCCTTTTATTTTTTCTTTGATCCACAACTCTAAGTTTTGTTCCTAATATTACCTCTTGCAGCTGCTTGGAGAAGGAACATCTTTTCTCCAAACTCTTTTCCTCAGGTTATGTCCAGCATGATGTCTAAACTTGATTTGTTGCCTGAATCCTCTTCAGCTTTGATTTTTTTTTTATTTCCAAGCCCATCAAGTGTAATGCACTGAACATAAGATTTATTCCCCCGGGGTCCTCTTAAAGACATACTCTGGCCTTTCTTCTGCCCAGTGATCCTGTGGATAATGTTATGCAGTAGCTAGGGTCATTATGACCCTGTCTTCCCAAGATCTCTAGGAGAAAGTAAGTCTTTTTCTGGTGAGTGGTTAGTTGAGAATGGCAGACTGGTTGAGAAAGTCCAGCAGTTCCTCAAAAAGCAGTACTAATAGATTGATTTGTTTACATTCTCCCATCTGCACCAGTATCTAGGCAGGAGATGGGATATATTATTACATGAAGCTCATGGGACTCCTTTAGTATGAAAATTGCAATACAAATACACCATTATCTATCTCAAAATACATTGAAATAATCGGTCCCACACGCATCACCATGGTATCTGAACACCTCTAGGATGATAGAATAATGTAATTGATCTAAAAAAGGTAGTGTAATTACACCTCTGCTGCAATATTTCACACATAGAGACTATTTATAATGAATACTCTGTAACTTATTTTTTGAAAGGATCTATTTTCTTCAATGAGAGACCGTGGGATAATTTATAGACAAGAAAGCTCTTCAATTGGGGAAAGTATTAGACCTTAAATGAGAAGTTCAGTGTTTGCATTTGAGCAATTAATTGACTCCTTGCACCTCAGGGCTCCTTAACGAGAGAAGATAACAAGGTTTTCTTTTACTCTGATGTGTCTTTTCTAGTTGGCTGCTCAAGGGTCAGAGAAATGTTCATTCTTGGGACTCTTCTTACCCAAATTTATCACCTAAAATACAAGCTTCTAGTCCAAGATAGTCATCCTGGCTCCTTTTGTAACCAATGGGGAAAAACTGAAACCACCACAACAAATGACTTATCTCATAACAAGAAGGGTATCTGATGGGTGAGACAACTGACCATGGCTACAATTCCTTGACAAAAGATGGAACCTAAATACTGAATTTAGACTGGTTCCTGAATGAACAGAAACGCTTCGTGAAGTTGGACTGTAGTGCGTTAGGGCATGGATTTTCTCTTCTGTACTGGATTTTCTCTTCCTGTGTGTGAAGCCCAAAAAAAGATACAAATTTCACAGGGCCTGAAGGCATACTGTGTATTTCTTTTTATATATATATATACACATATATAAATATACATGTTACAGTCATAACAATAGTGATACTGCAACATGCATACTAGTCTAGCATTGCAGTGCTGAAAGGAGCACAAACTTCTGCATCTTAAGTAACAGAAACCAAAGAGCAGATAAATTCCTTAATGCATAAATCTGTGCCTGTTTCTGTTTCTCGCCTGAGAAGTGTTTTCCAGAATGAGGGGGGGGGGGGGGGAAATCTTCGGTACAAGCCTAAATCCTTGTTCAGGAAACTATTTAATGGGGGGATTATTTTATGCATATATTTTAGTCTTGTTGCCTTCTGAGCTCTTCTGACTGAGGAACATGTGAAAGTGAAGTAAATGTCATGGTGGTGAAATAATGCATCTATCTAAATCAGGGAAAGTGAAGCGTTGACTATAATTGATTAAACTCTCAAAAGGTCAAATGATGGCAAGTGTTGGTATTTGGGGGGTTTTTTTTGGTTGTTTCTTCAGTTGACTTTCCTTTTTGTAACATGATCGTTAACAATTTTTTTACAACATTTTAATTCACAAATTTAATTATAGTTCAAACACCTGCAAGCAGTTATTAAAATTTGCCTTTAACCAGATTCTCTTATATTTTATGATGTTCATACACACGCACAAAGCCCTAATTAAATTCTGTTTGTTTTTATGCCCAATTTGCAATTTCTGGTTTTCAATGTCTTCATTAATTAGATAAGGAAAAAGCCACAGGGTTTTAATTACTCAAGATATGTGCGAACACATCTTCATTTTCAATTAAAGGTGAGATAGGATGTTTGAAGAGATATTAACCAACACAGTAATTTTTCTTTTATTATCCTGACAGAAAACATATATATCACGAGATGTTATCAGCAGGTCTGTTTGCACTTCTTAGGAGTCTCTTGGGTATGTCTTAAATTGGAAGAAATTCAATTATAGGAGGAAGAAATAAAGACCTAAATCTTCAACAGAACCTGTGACTGATTGCAGCACTTCTGACTTCTGTTAGCAAGAACACTGTCAGTTAGACATGGTCTGATTTCATTAGTGGATTTTACTGGGGTAATCTGGCATTTGGTATACATACCCTCCAGTGAAGAAAATACTGATTGCAGTGAGTTCAAAGTTGGGTTTAACACATTCTGGTAGTCCATCCTCTTGATTTTATGAGCAAAATATGTATATGAATACTTATGAATTGTTCATAAAAGACCTTTCTAAAGGGAAGGAAAAGTCAATGGAATGATAAAATGCCAATGAGTAGAGAATGAATATACTGGGAAAGACCACAGGCAAAGTCCATAATAACTCGCTGCTCATGCCCAATGCTGAAGTGAATGAGCTGGGTGGGTATCTAACACACCTTTGTTAAGACACAGATCCCTAAATCATGAGGACATCAGTTGTACAGTTGCATTTCTCACCATTGGGTTATGAAGAACTGGTGAGTGCCACATCATGGCAGCCTGGCAAGTCATATAGCAACTTCCCTGAATTACGTGATTTTTAGGAATGACAATGCCTCTGCCTTGTCTTCTTGTCCTTCTCTTATACTGTGTACCATACAGAGCCCTTCAAACCTGCCATTTGTTCTCTGCTCTGAATAGTGTAGAAATGGATGTCTACACCAAAGCTGTCGGAATCATTTAGAGATAAATATACTACAGCATAAAGGGAAAAATCTCTCTGTGCTATGGATTAATTTAACTTGGTTTTAAGGAATTGCAGATACACCCATGACATTAAATACCTTTTCTTCCTTATATATTATGTAAAGAAGATAATACCAACTTTAATAGAGCCATCTCTCCAAAATTAAGTCATCTCAAATCGACACAGAACATGTCCCATTAGATGTCCCTGTTTGTATTATTTTTTTTATTATTTTTGTTGTTTTCTGTTGTTGTTAGGCCAGAGATCTTTTGAGACTGTGGCTTCAGATTTGCAAATCCTAAGTGTAAAGGAAAATCATATGTACTGTCATTTCAGCAGATTGCAGCATTGGACTGGTAATCTGCTTAAAAATTAAATAGGCTAAAGCAGATGCAGTAGACATAGTTATGAAACCTGTCATAGCTTTGAGTAATCAAATGGTGTCTTCTGAATGAAGTAACCATGTACTTAAGACTATGGACAGGAAAAGGAGTTTAATCCTAGATCTTGATTCTACTTTTTAGCTAAAGGCAGTCCAGCTACCTAGGCAGTGCTCAAAAACCTTCTAATATCTGCAGTAGTCAAGACATACAAATTTATGGCCAGTTCTTGGATTTATATTATCACTCCAGTCTAAAAGGATTTAGAATTGAGAAAGTCTTAGGGATAACACCGGTCTGGACTCAAAGGCTGTGTAAATTTAACAGTGTTTGGGCACAGACCCAAGCAGGTGAAGTATACCATTGACACTGTTAAAACTATTTAAATGGTCCTTGGCAACATTTGGGTCTCATCTACCTTAGAATCTCCTAAATAATAGCAAGTCAGAGCTCAGTCCAGGACTAACGGGAAGTTTGGATGTGCCCACCATGTTGAAAGCTTGCAGAGTTGAATAGCATGCATATAGTACAGCTATTTGAGTGGATATTGGGGCTGGTGGAAAAGCCTTGGGAAATCCTTGAGATGCAGCTAAGGGGATGACAAACATCTCATTTTATCTACCTTGGAAACCTGCCTTAGAAGGGAATCCTCTCCCTTGAGGGTTGCTTGGCACTGTCAGCTGGTAATAAAGGGAGCCTAGGTCATTTGCTCAGACTTGCCATGTGTCTTCAATGCTAAGGATAAAGGAGGCAAGTAATAACAGTGTGTATCCTTTAGACTTTGTGTTGTTCATTCTCCCCGTTAAAGAACAGGGATAATGTCTGTCAGACTTTGCAAATTTCTGGGTTAAAATGGTTGTAAAAGGAGGCTTTGTTATGACTTTCATTGCTGCTGGTTTTAATGGTTGGGGTTTTTAAAGCCCAGGGTCCTGGGAGAAACAATTTAAAGCCTTTCCAGATGTAGTTCATTAGCACTGTACTACCATTCCTAAAGACTTCTTTTTTTCAATGGGGAGAGTATTTTGCCCAAATTTCCTTCAGTGGTTCTGAAATCTATGTGTAGTCACCTAAAATGCATGGTCTGAGTTTCAATGGTCCAGGCATTCACTACTGCTGGTTAAATGAACTGCTGAATCTTCACTGCCATAGGAAGTAAGAGCCTTTGTTGGGGAAGATTTACATTGGCTGTTAAGGATCAATGGAGCTGGGACTTCTGAAAGACATTAATGATTTTGTGTGTCTCCACTTGTAAGGTGGGGAACTCTGACAGAGACATCAGAAAGGATTTTTGATTCCTGAAAGGTACCATGCAGTAGCCCTAAGAAAAGAAGACCTTTTTAGGGTGTTCCGAGATAGGCAAACAAAACGAAAGGTCACATTTGAAAATCACCAAAGATACCCACAGGCAATTATCACGTACAGAATTCTCCAGTTTTAATTAGCAGAGAATGAATCATTCCATAGAGGGTGAATTAGAAAAGAAGATGCAGGGTGAGAGTGAGGGGAGGGGGGGAGACATCAAGCTGGATTTCAGTAATAAACAAATACGAGGTCAGGTCCAGGAAATATAATTATTTGAAATCAGACTCAAAATGAATGACACCACCACAATGGGATTTGGTTTTCCATAATGCTTTTCAAGCTTAAGTTAATTAGAAGACTTGGTTTTTTTTCTTTTTTCCTTTTAACAAAGTAAATACATGAACTGCATCCTGAACTATCATTGTAAAAAATATTTATGGAATTATTTGGCAGTTAACAACACGGCCTATAGTAATTAATATTTTTTATTTAGAGAACTCAGTGCTGGTAATGGACAACTAGTAGGCATGCTTAATTGGCTTTTAACTACTGGTATCTTGTTAGAGTATTTTCGTCTTTGCCCAATGGCAGCAACATTACTGAGGATTTCAATGTGAATTTAATATGTCGCTGATTTTTAATTACATTTTTATTGCTTATGCAAATGCATGCTCATTTGTGTGGCAAGCCAGGGGTCAGTAACAAGGACAGTTCTGGCACGTTTCTCTATTCACTGCCTGCACTCGGCAGCATTGTAGCTTTTTCCTCTTAATTTTCCCTCAACGTGGAAGAATTGGCCCCTTCTCCAGTACCCTGCAGAAAGTACCCAAAGAGCAAGAGTGTTCCCACCAGGAATGCAGACGTGCTGACTGGTGGGTGATGATGCAAGGCTTGATTGAATTATCACAGTAAAAATTGTCATCTTTGTAGGCAGCAGCCATAAAGTAAGGCTGGCATCACCTTGAATTACCAGTTTGTGTTTATGAACTGACCTACCTCAGTGTTGCTGGCAGATGAAAAAACGTTGGTCGGGCAGAGGCAGAAATTGCCATTGAGACTATATATTCTGGCCTCAGAGCTGAAGGAGCTGGTACTTTCAGTTTATGCTCTGCTTCTCTCTCCTCTTTCCCTGATTTCTTTCAAATAAAAATCTCACTAGCAAGGACAAAACCAACACAAACAATTGTACAGAGTACTGGTTTGGTCATAATTGCAAAAGCAATCCCCTTTTTTAAGTCAGTAGCCAGAGGAAGCTGAAATATGTCTCCAGAGACTTTGGAAACAAATTAAAAGCTTGGGCAGAAAGCCAGAAGGAAGAGAGAATGAAAGTTTAACATGAAGCAGGACAGACGTTTGGGAAGCTGAGTCAGGAATCTCCATGGCCCAGAGAAGATTAAGGTGGAATAGTCATCTTGTCCCAACAGACTCCCACTCCCTGAGGCATGTAGTCTGTTCCTGAGAACTGGATAGTCAAAGTCCATCAGTGGTGGCTTTATTGGTTCTAAGTAATTGAAGGTAAAAATGACTTGTTCTTAGCAGTAGATGGCACTGTTTCTATGAACTACTCACATAAGCACCCAGAAATGCAGCTCCATCTCCTTCATGAATTCTACACTGGGAGGAAAAAAACCCAAAACAAACAAATGAAAAAAAACCCAAAACAACAACAAAAACAAAACATGTCCCCAAACAAACAAAAAATATCAATAGTAAAATAACTTTTAAAATGTTATCAAGGTAGTACCCAAAAGTAGGAAGCTGCCTGAATTAATCCAAGGTTGCTCATTATACTTTATCTTACCCTTGCAGTCTGCATGTGGTGTGCTATAATCTTCAGTCACACACTGACATTTTCCATGTCCAAAGGATCACTGTCTTAGTTAATGCAGTGAATAGAGATCATTAAGGAAAAGACCACTGTATGGGTTAAAGAAGAATATGCTCTATGGAATTCCATGCTTCATTGGTCTTGTGTATTGAGGAATGGATGGAGGCACTACGTTTCTGTCTGAGAAAGGAACCTGGATGTTCACTGAGTTGCACATGGAGATTAAACTGGTCTCATCCAAAATGATCTGAAGGTAGTGTGTTCATGCAGTGGCTATTCACCTGGTTATCTAGCCACACTGATGAACATCTGCACACATCCAAATAACCTATGGATTATTGGATAGGCACACTGCTGGCTCGTGTTCAGTTGTCTATCAACCAACACCCCCAGCTCCCTCTGCTGAGCAGCTTTCCAGCCACTCCTCCCCAAGCCTGTAAACATTTCAGCCTCTAAAGTGTCTTACTGGAAACACCTCTTTGCTTTAACCTGCACAGTGAAAAGAAATGGGAAGGAAATGGGAAAGAAATGAGTCATTTCACCTGCTGGTTTCCAACTCTCACATCTAGTGCTTGTCAGGGACAACGTTTTTGTAAAGAATAGATCTATCACTGGCATCCACTTTCTGTTTTCTAGACTTGCTTTTGGGTGCTGGCAGCCCCCGCGGGAGGATTTTCTCCATAGAGCCAGTACCACTAGTCTGGAGTGATCCCAACTCTTTGCATTTCAGCAGCTGAGAGATCACCTTTGTAGCAGTCTGTTTGAAAGCTGTCACATCTCTCTGCTGTGGCCTTTGTCCAACTGATACAATGAAATCATAAGGAAAAAAGCAAGAAAAGACAAAAAAAACTTATTTAGCTGATAACTTCCAATGTGAATTTCTTTATTTGGTCAACAAAACAAGAGCAGAACCACAGTGATGCCACACAGGTTTGTGTTACCTCTGCTAAGAGAGGGTGGCCTCAGGCTCAGCAGACCCCTGGGAGCCACTGAATCCCATCTAGGTAACATGTTGGGAAGCCATCACAGAGAACACTGAAATTATCATCCTGATAAAGTTTCCTGGGAACAGAGTGGTTCTGACTGTAGCAGAGATTGAGCACAATCCAGGTAAATGATATTTGCCTGCTTTCACATGAGGGTCTGGCTCTTGTTTCCTTCAGTAAACACAAGAGTTGTTGTTTGTACGTAGATAACAGTATGTGATTCATCTGTGGTCTGAGGGGTTACTGAAAGCCAGTGGTGATCTTTCTTTAGGTGAGGCCAAATCCTGCTTGCAAAACACCCTGAATCTCCATATTTTGTGCTCCTGATGCACAAAAGATTTGGAAAATGTTCTTCCATAGCATCTCACTTTAGAATACTGCTTGAAAGCAATCTGGGGTTTAAGTAAGTCCTCCAGTAGTAGAGTAATAAAAAAATCCTTGGGGATCATTGTAGTTGAATACTACAGTGGCCTTTTATATTTTTTTAATGGCAGGCTGAAAGAAGGAAGTTCTCAGCATTTTGCTCTTTGCAGTGTGCATTGGAATCTGTGGATTTACAAAGCTATTGCAGAGCTGAGTATTACTATTACCACTGTGGATTGCTACCAGGGAAGATACTGTGTAACTGATCTTTTTTTAATGATGTTGTACTCAATTACTACTTGTTTTAGTCTTTCTCCTTGTGGTGTTTCTATTTCTGTCTGTTTTTTAAAGGAAGGTGGGGGTCTAGGGAAAGGGAGAGGCATTTTCCCTGGTAAATCAATTAACTTCTCCAATCCAGCAAACTGTGAAAAAATACAATAACTCTCTTTAAATGTTCCATTAGGGCCCAGTAACAGCTCATTAGATTATACAAGGTATGGGTAATTGCCCAGAAAAGATGCACTACCTTCCTGCAATGCTTAATTTAATCTTCACTCTTTACATACAACTATAACCACCCACTAAACAAGATTCATAGCCT
Source organism: Actenoides hombroni (assembly GCA_024336885.1). Lineage (NCBI taxonomy): Eukaryota > Metazoa > Chordata > Aves > Coraciiformes > Alcedinidae > Actenoides > Actenoides hombroni. Next base: position 24,909,778 of record WUAM01000395.1, read on the forward strand.
CATGCCCAATGGTATGTGGGTATAAGTGCGTGTTTTAAACATAAGAATGTGTTGAAAAGTCAAAACTGGCATGGCTTTCTTTCCAGTTGCTTGCTATAATCTTACAAAACAAGGCTGTGGAGGACAGGCGTTGTCCATGCAGAACATTTTCAAGCCAACTGGAAATCCCTCACTGTGTTTCATCTGTGCTGCACAAAGGGGTGTTCCAGCCAGCCCCAGGCTGGATCACATGAAGTCCTGAAGACACCAAGCACTGCTGGTGAAGTATGTGTAGAGGATAATTCTATGACAGTGAAATATCTGTTGTAGGTATAATTCTACTCTTAGATTCCTATGTACTAGAAGTCTTTTATTTTCTTAGCTGCAAGAGTAGAAGATGCAGAGACTTTTAGTTTTCCCACAAAGCCTTGACTTTCTCCCCTTTATGGGTGCTTCCCCTTAATATTAAAGCAATAAACACTAAATGCTCTTCACTTCCACTCCACCACAGAAGGTAGCTTCCCCATAACCAGCTCTGCCTCTGTGCACCTCTACATCCGACATAACTGGGTTCTTGAGCACCCCAGAGTCCTCAGCACCAGGGCAGTTCACACATCCATGCGTGACAGTGACAACACTTCCTAAACCCTGATGTCATCTGAAGGGGATTTCTCATATATAGAACTCTTTCTTCATCTTCAGGTGAATCAGGGTAATAGGAAGTATTTAATTTTGTTTTATTTCCAATTTTCTGCAAATATTTATGGCAGGCACAGTATGGCAAAAAGGAGGTGAACTACCAAAGACTAACACTTCCACTGATACCTCAAGAATGGGCAAAACATGAGATAAAAGGAAAAATCTCAAGGATACCTGTTGCTTCTGGAGCTCCAGCCTTGCTATGAGGTTGTAGAATATCTAAATGCTTCAGGTGTATTATGAAAATGCTATAGGTGTATTATTAAAGCCTTCTGTGTTTTTGAAGAAGAACTGATATAAAATATGTATTTCATCAAAAAAACACAGTTGTTTTGTGGACAGGTAGGGATCTTATACTAACCCACTAACACAAAGCCTGCCTAGTCTATTGTTAGGTGAGAGTCCTGTTCCTAGAAACCTCACAGGAAAGCCTGCTTTCCTGTGATCTATCAGATAAGAAAAAGAAAACCAGCTAAAGTTTAGGAATCCCTCTGTGGTAAACATATTACCAAAAAAAGAAAATTTTGCACATGTTTCTTTAATATTTGCTGATAACTAGAAATAACTTTTTTTTTTGAAAGGCCAGAGCTCCAAGGCAATGCAACAAGGTAGTAGAGATCCAACATTATGTTTCCAGTCCCATTTCTCTGAAAAGTGTCTCCTCTGCTGCTGTTTCATTCCATGTTCTCCCCTTACTGATACAAGACCATTTTTCTTTTTGTGCCAGACTGCACAAGCACATCAATCCTTATTTGTAGCTCTCATAATTTCCACGCTATTGGTTCATAACAAACAAATAGAGGTTTCAAGTTCTCCCTGATGTAGAGTCTGTTGGACAGCCATTGATTTTTCTGGGATTAAGAACGTTAAAATGGCAGTGGGGCAGAAAATAGAGTCCTTTCTAAAGTGACATGGTAGGCATGTATCAGCCGTACAGATGGGGATGGGAAATTAAAACAGGCCAGGGAGTACTGTTTTACCCTCCAGAAAAACAATTCTATAGAAGACTAAAGCCTTCCTACAATGTATAATGTAGTGTTGGAAGTACTGTGAAATGTTTCTTCTAGATGACTGAGATTTGCTGAAACAAAGCCAGGCACGTGGGCAGCAGTGCACGCTCCAGTTGTATTAAGGCAACACGGAGTGAAACCAAACACTTTCCCAGGACCTAGCTGTGAATCTTTTCAGATACCTCTGACATTTTAATTTGCAGACTCTATTGAGAGGTAAGACATAAGAAGAAGGCAGACATATAGATTTATTATTCTGTCTGGGCACCTCAAAAATTTCATATAGTTCAGTGAATGCAGATGTTTTTAATTCCCCAGTCAAGCTGAAAATACAGGAAAAGGTGGCAGGACATTGAAGTAGACACATGAAATGAAAAGGCTTTGCTGTTAAATAGTCCCACAGAATGAGATTTCTAGTTGCACAAAACCTTTTTGCATGACTCCAATAGAAGCATCTGGGTTTAGTGTTATTTTAGAGTTGATAAGTCTTTAAGTAAATTTTGGAAGGAAAAATCATTTCAGAAGTAAATTACTGAAGAAGTTCATTATGAAAGTTCTTTCCTTCCTGCTTTCCTGGCTTCTCCTCTTCCTTCTCCTCCCCCTCCTCCTTTTAATTTTTTTTTTATTCTTCTTAATTTCTCTTTTTCAGTTTCCTTTGCTCTTTCTCTTAATTACTACCAGGTTGTAAGATCAGCACAGAACTTTATGTCCAAACTAACTGGCAACAAAAAATTGCTATCTGAGGTATTACATAGAAGATAATGTAGAAACAACATATAAAAACAAAACAAAAGAGTGTGTAAAGTTCACCCAGCAAAAAACAGGGAAACTCGGTTCTTCCCAGTTCCAATTTCACATTTTTACTGGGTTTTTTTTTCACCTTCTCTACATCACACAGTAGCAGCACTGAGACCAGTGAACTGGAGTGTAATTTGGAAATTAGTCTTTAGATGTCTGGTGAGCTAAACTCCCTGAGACTGCACAACAAGAGAGAGATGTTTGACACTTCTGTACGGAAAGCTCTGCCATTAATTCTTTATTACAACGCTCTTCGGGTGTCATTTGTGCCTGAGAAGTCATCTCAGTGCCACAAGGCTATCAGAGAATTTCCAGAGGTACCCTTGTAGTGGTCTGCTAGGTGACCACTGCTCTCCTGTGATGAAGCATCCTTGAATACCTGTGCAGCAAAATGCAGTGTTTATAGAAACCTTACCTTGTAAGAGTTTGAAAATTCAGGTAAGATATGCAGTGAGGTAGGGGAGGAGAGTGGGGTTTTTTTTGTCTCACATGACATCTTTGAAAGGCAGAGGCTACTCTGCCAAGGCCAGGTAGCTCTTGTGGGTTTGATGATGGTTATCAAAATGACCATAGCTCATGGTCCTGGACAAATATAAATCTAGTACCCTGCAATGGCTGTTAATGGCTGTTGCTTCACTCCAGCCAAAGTCACATCAGAAGTAATCAACCACAGCAATAGAGAGATTGTTCTTTATAAGACAAGTAATAAGCAATCTCTGAACCAAACTTATATTTCCATGCTTGGTATAAAAACACAATGATGGAAAAAAAACCAAAACCCAAAACATATTGGGAGCATAGTGGTGGCAAATTGAACAGCATTAGGAATTAAATAGTGATGAGAAATGGGAGCTGACACAAATGAAATGGAACTTTAAATATGAGTTCATTCACTGCAAGAGGTGTTTGGATTTCAATCACTTCTTTCATATTGTCTGACATCCCCCCCCCGAAAATGTCTGAGTGCTATTTTCCAACTCCACTGGAGCATAAAAATACAAAGGTATGTGTGTGCAGGAGAAAGGTTAGCATCTGTGTTTGGCTAAATTCTTCTGTAACACCTCAGCATCTTTTTCATTCACCAAGCTGTGAATAAGCAGTATCTTTTTTTCCTTCTTCCTCTTCTTTTTTTTTTTCCTTAGCAGAAAACAAAGCCCCAAACCTGCTGATGACTTGGAACATTACGTGACCTAGGATGAATTGAGAGCTGAACAAAGTATCTTATGGGAGCAGTTTTAACAATTGCTGAAACTTGTAACAATTCTTTCATAATAAGCCCTATCATCTACTCCTAATAATACTAATACAAGCACTTATGGTAATAATAACCCAAATTTAATAACAAGGCAGCAATAGTAGTTTGCTCTGTGTATGTGTTCAAATCACTTTACATACATTATAAAGTCATGGATCATTTGAGAGCCCCTCAGGGAAAATAATGTGATAAATGTTGTTTAAGTATTATCTTGAAGTGTTGAACCCATTTGCTATGAGCTGATGCCACTTTCAGCTCATATTCCGCCTTAACCGGTAAAAAATACAAGAACAAGGAATTTTAAGTGGACCTTGCATTACTTTGGGTTTGCTTTTGCAAGTCACACACATAATTAGGGAGCAGAAATGCCACAAGTGACCCTCGTCTCATCAGAAATTCAGACATCACGTTGTTGAATGTGAAAGCTTTTGCAGGATTATTCCCCGATGAGCCAAGTACCGTATTACAAATTTTACTAAAGCACATTGTTCCAAATGTAGAGTGTCTTTGAGACAAATCTTCTGATTAGAGGAAAAAAAAATCAAAGCATCAAATGAGCCATTTGAACTAGGACTTCATGATTTGTTTGGCGTAATCAACCTCTTGCTCAGGTATGACAGAGAGGACAGCAGCATTTCCAGGGGTGTGCTTAGGTTACAACCCTAAAGGAAGATCTGCTGAGGATCAAAAAATTCCCCTTTTAGCATCAGTGGAGAACAGGGTGTTAAATGTCTTAAGTAATTTCAAGAGTGCAGCCAGGTATTCCAGCCCTTTGCTCAGTACATCAGGCACAAGAGCTAGATACTTAAGTCAGTCCAATTATTTCCATTGATGTCCTTGAGCTTGATTAAGACCTGAGTTATGACTTTATGCATTGTATGCTCAGTGGGGGAGCATTTCAACCATCAAGACTGGGTTAGGAGAGCAAATAGATGATACTTAGAGAGTGAAGACTAGTTTGCTGAGGGATGGTCTTACCACTAGACTACAACACTGAGTCTACAGCACATAGACTACTGAGTACTGTGCAAGCTCCTCCAAAGAGGCAATGCTGTTCCACTTTCTATTCCCTTTCATTTTGTTTTCCTATTACTGCCCTGAGGATGACCATACTGAAAGAAACCTCCTCAGCCCAGACATTGATCTGTAGCCTCAGCAGATGTAAACTGGTGTAAACATCTTTACAGACAGTCTTAATGACCTGAAAGTCCATCAGATGCAGAGGACCAGCTTGCCCTGTAGTGTAGATGAGGCAGTGAGGCTTTGCCATGATGTTGACATGGCAAGAGCCAAATGCTAAGTATTTCTGGTTCAGTGAGCATTGTTTTTCTTAGATGGGTAAAAATGAGTTGACCAGTTTAGGACACACTCTGGTTTTTTAATTATTAAAATAGAAGGACAAAACGACACACATTTTGGAATAAAGAACAACCCTGTGCACTGGTTACTGCCACCACAAGACACCTGAATCCAGTAACCAGGATGGTCAAATGGATACTGTCAGGGAATTTGCAGAAAAGAATCCAACCAAACACGGGATCACACATGTTGCTTCTGCTGCACCAAACGGCTCTGGTCCATGCTGCTGACTGCAGCTTAACATCAGTGAACCCTGTGTTTAGGAAGAACCACAATAAGTCTGTGAGTAGTGTACTGTGTTCAGCTTGTTGCCACTCTATCCAAACTATTTGAGGAAGAAGTTATCTCTGGACTAAGGTGCTGAGTGTATTTGCTCGCTCTCTCTGCAGTTTGGACCGAGAACTCATTTTAGTTTCTTCTTGCACATAGATGAGGGCACAGAGGATAAATCAAAACTTGTGAATGGAGTTGTGACTTGCTGGCTTTTTTCACACACTCTTCATGTTCTAATTTAACTAAACCTTGCATTTTCTGAATGGCTGCAACGATGATCTCTCCAGTCTATCCATGTCTTACTCTGATATCCCACCAAATTTAAATGTATATTTTGTTCTGCATTAACCTGAAGAGAATGCCTTGGAGTTAGCTTAGATTCTAAGAAACTACATCCATATCTGGGGTAGAATTCAGATATCTACACAGAAATGTCTAGAGGCAGTTTAAAAGTCCTCAGTATCTCGTAGATATTACATGGAAACTGCAGGAGACCTGTGCTGCATTGAGTTAGCAAAGAGATGTCAGACAGGATTACACTGAGAGATTTCAAATGGCACCAGAAACCAATGCTGAGGCGCTCAGATTTCTTAACCTGGAGGAATAGAGCCACAGAATATAATTTTCTAGCTGCCTAAGCAACAATAGAAATTAAACTGGTGTTTCCAGTAAAACATGGGATTTATTTCTGTGGCAGTGTATTGCTCTGTGCGAGAGTCCAGTCTCTGTCCTCTGAGAGTCACAGAGGACGTAACATTTAATGACTCCCACAAGTTTGTTATTTAAGATACTCATTTGAAAGGTGGCTAAAGCAACACACTGAGGAGAGACTTAATTCCCTGAAAACTAGATAACAACTTCAAGAGTGACCAGAGCTTGTTGCTCTGTTTTGTTTTCTCCACATAATCAAGCCTTCCCATCTTTGTGCAATTAAATATCCAGCATTTGATTTCGTTAAAGCTATCTAGACACAGACACTGCCTTCAGAGCCCATCGTGTCACCTTATGATCTGTGATACCACCTCTGCTCTCTGTCTTGCTGTGGGTTTGGGTGCAGGGTCATAAGCTGTGTCATAGAATGGTAGGGGTTGGAAGTCACCTCTGGAGATTGAGTCCAACCCCCCTGCCAGAGCAGGGTCACCCAGGGCAGCCCACATAGGAACAGATCCAGGTGGGTCTTGAAAGTCTCCAGAAAAGGAGACTTCACAACCTCTCTGGGCAGCCTGGGCCAGGCTCTGTCATTCTCACAATAAAGTTTTTCCTCATGTTCAGGTGGAACTTCCTGGGTTTCACCTTGCTGCCGTTAACTCTTGTCCTATCACAGAGCACAAGTGAAAAGAGACTGACCCCTTCTACTTGACACTCACCCTTGAGATGTAACCTCTACATGATCATGGCCTTTTTTTTTTCATCAAGTAGGAATATTTCTACTAGGCAGTGAAATACTTCTCTATTGTATTAAGAGAAGCTAGAGGTGAAAATAGAGTTGTTGGGGAGCTGTGTGTTTATTGGAGGGGCTTCTCTCATAGGATTTCTTCTTTTTGTTTGTTTACTGTTGCAGAAACCTTTTGTAAGACAAAGTGAAAGCTAGAAATGCAGAACGGGAGCGGGGTGTGCATTCTTGGAAATGCCACAACCACTTAGGATGACAAGGTCAGGCTGTATGTGCTCCCTTTCTTCTGTTTGTGCTCTGATCTAATCAGCTGAATCTAGGCAAGGGGAAGGAAAATATCCCTGCCACAAACACTCAAGCTGTAAACCCCTCCATTTTTCTCTCAGCTGATGGGGAATGCTATCTGAACCCACAGGGACTTTTCCAGATGCCAGGATGTATATTGTCATTGCGAGGCCTTAGTTTTCATGTCAGCAGGGAGAGAGAAGAATGGGGCAGAATGCATGGGAATGTGTTCCAGACAAGGAACACTCTGTGGGAACCCTTGGTGCCTGACTACGGTTCTGTTTACTGAGAGAAGATATTGAAGTTTCTGTTCAGGTCATGGTAAAATGGAACATGCTCCTATTTTCATCCCTGTAAAGCAGTGTTCTAAGCAGGATCTTCTAGCCATTAGAAGTAGCCTGGATTCATATTGTTTCAAAGCCCAGTTCATGGAAGTTTTTGTCCCAATGATGTCTACTGGTATTGATGCATTTTCCATTTTATAGCCAGTAGAAGTGGGATTGCAGCTTTCCTGAGACCATGATGAACTACCATCTTGAGACTTACTATCTTGGCTTAGTCATAACTAGAATAAAATAAATATATTCTGTGTGGAACATGTCATTTACAACATTTAACATTTAACCCATTTGTATAGGGTCCATAGGTAAATAGGAGATGAAGTCTCAGACATTCCTCTTCTTTCAGTCATGCATTGATCACATCAACTCACATCCTTTAATACCTCAGCATGTATGTGTAGTACCCTATTATTAATAACTCATCATTAGCATATTTTTCTTTGTGTGTGTTTCATGGGGGGAACCTGATTTTTTGATTAATGAGCTTTGCAAGATTGAGGATACATCCACAGTTTCTCTGTTCCCAATCAGGTCTTGGTCCCTTTACCATATACACTGCCTGGATGTGAGTTCACTTCATAGAAAATATTTGGGAACACTGATGATAGGTGACGGCAGTGAGGTACAAAGGTAAATGGAGAGCTGGTGATAGAAAACTGATGACAGTCTAAGAGTGAATTCAGGGGCTAATATATAAATCTCAGAATAGTGCTTGCTGAAAGAAAAGGTACCTCTCTGCACATGCACAATCCTCTGTAACTCTTAGATTATCAAATTCCATAATTTCTCAAGATGTGATGATCTATGGAGCTTTATTCTTTTGGTCCTTACCTTAGAGATACAGAATCATTCCTTTACTTAAGCTGGAAAAGACCTCTGGAGGTGAACTAGGCTAACACATCTCAAAGTAAAGAGCTGCTCTAAAGGAGTCTCTTCCTCACAATTAATTCATGAACACCTTGTCCTCTCGTAGACAAACACCTTAATGAAAGGTGACAACATTGCACCTAAACCACTGGAGCAAGAGGTAGGGCAGATGGCAAGTTTGGAAGCAAGTAAGAAGCAATAGAGCAGCAGAAAGGTGAGCTTCACAGCCTATTCTAAAGCATGAGAAGTGAGAAATGTTGGTGCAGGAAAAGGTGGTTCAGCTACTGTGAGAGGTAACGAATATCATGAACTGTCCAGATGAGGATGAAAGAACTCTAGTACAAGCAGGACTGGGATTCATCTCTTTCTTGAAGGGTGAAATTCATCTTGTTCAATGAAGACACTGACAGCAGAGACTTGAACAGGTTATCTTTGACTCCCTTTATAGTCAACAAGAGTAAAAACAATAGAGTAAATGGAGTTTAGGACATGGTTTGTGTAAACTCATAAAGATATATACACTTGGTCCATTGCCATGAAGCCTAAATAACACAGATTATACCACCAAGATAGTACTGGACAGCTTGACACCTCAGAGATAGACACCTATACTGTGAACAAATAAAATATTTTAATTTATATTAATAATATTTCTTTTAGGTTGTCAGTGGATAAAGTATCAAGAAATTTCTTGATCTGTGTATAAACTGTGCTCCCTTTCTGCACATGACAAAATTTCAAGGTCCACGCATTGTAAGAAACATTTGCTAGTATTTTGCCAGTCTTCCTTCTTTATATAACCCTTTTGAACAACTGAGGAATACTTCCACCTTGTTCATTGACCAAATTTCACTGAATCTTAAGATGTTTTGTGGGCTTCTTCACTGATTTCATCTTAACCTCTCAAACCCTTTGCAGTTCAACCTCGTTCTTCTCTCAGTCTGACTCGTGTCCTCGTCTCGTTGTCTGCTTTGTGAGTTTAGATCATGCTGTGACAAACCTTTGCTCCTCCCTCATCCTGTGTGACTTTTCTATTTGACTTCATCAGAGTTTGTAGTCCTGAGCCTCCTTGTCATTCAAGGGCCCCATCTGCTAGATTTTCACTGTATCAATTGACATATAGTATCATTGACCAGGGCAATTAAATATGACATAGGGACTTCTGTTAACCATTCCAAGTCATCATAAATTTATTCATTTTCTTCATATTCTTGACACCTACGTGGCATTGTTGTCCAGATAATTCATGGGATAAATGGTGCCATATTTTGAGCTCTGTGATATCTCTAATGAAACTGAAATCTAAATTAGGAAGACTGTGAGCTGTCAGCAATATGGGCTGATGCTAAGATCATAAGGCAATAAATAGATGGATTTGATTGACTTGATGGAGAAGAGAGGATCTATTTTATATGTATTAGGGAGATGCTACCAGTAAAGATGAGAAGAACTAAGAAGAGAGACTTCCTTAAGGTCACAGTTTATAGCAATTCAAAGGAAGAGACACACTCAACTCACCAGTCACATTCAGTGGACTGGAATGGAACAGAATTGCATTTCCAATGTCACTTGTGTATTTTCAGCTCTCCTTCACCATACTTAAGTTTTCTGCCTTTACAAATCATTTTGGAAGTCCCAACAGCAGGAGAGTGATGAATGGGAAGGCAGAATTTGCGTGAAAATGAGCTAATCTCCCCAACACATTAGAATAATAATTCTTTGTCAGACCTAACATTCAGTGAAAAATGAGTCTTGCTCACATATTAGTCTAGAGAGGAGGTTTTGATAATAGAGTAGTGTAAAGCTAAGACATTCATCTTGGAATCGAATGAAAGCGAGAGGATTAGAGGATCACTTAGAATAATTCTGATGCAATGAAATACAGTTCATGGCAAGAGCTAACACAATAGCCCCAATCAAATATGATTTAGGCACAGTTAGAAGTAGTACTCTAATTACCAGTAATTGATTTAATGAGTTTCCTGCAACTTTGCTACAGAGTGAAAAAAGGGATGGTTTAGTGGGTTTGTTTTTTGGTTTTGGGTTTTTTTTGTGTGTGTTTTTGTTGTTTTTTTTAAATTTTTGTGTGTGTTTTTGTTTGGGGTTTGTGGTTTTTTGTTTTGTTCGCTTTTTTTTTTTTTTTTTTTTTTTTTAATAAAGACAGCCATGATTTTTCATTGTTTTTTATTGCCAGGAAAAAGAACTAATAATTCAAATGGGAATCTTTAAAGGAATAAATCAAAGATATCTTTCCATCAGTAAAGCTAGATGGTGGCTTGGGATTGCATGTGAACAAGAGTGTTCTCAAATGCCAAATCATAGAATGGTAGGGGTTGGAAGGAGCCTCTGGAGATCATCAAGTACAACACCCATGTCAAAGCAGGGTCAGAACCCAGGTCAGGCCAAACAGGAACAGATCCAGGCCAGTTCTGAAAGTCTCCGGAGGAGGAGATTCCACAACCTCTCTGGGCAGCCTGGTCCAGGCTCTGTCACCCTCACAAGGAAAGAAGTTTTTCCTCATGTTGAGGTGGCAGTTCCTGTGTTCATATTTGTGACCATTGCCTCTTATCCTGTCACTGGGCACCACTGGAAAGAGACTGGCCCCTTCTACTTGACACCCACCCTTCAGATAGTTGTAAATATTAATAATGTTCCCTCTCAGACTTCTCTCCTCTGGACTAATCAGCACCAGGTCTCTCAGCTTTTCCTCACAAGTGAGATGTTCTAGTCCCTTCATTATTCTTGTAGCACTCCATTGGACTGTCTCTAATATTTTCCCATCCCCCTTGAATTGGGGAGCCCAGAACTGAACACAATACTCCAGATAATGGTTGGGTTGGAAGGGATCTTAAATATCATCTAATTTCAGACTCCCTGACAGGGATTCATTGCTTCTGAGCTTGGAGGAGGTGAAGCTTGAATATTAACCAGTTTTCTTGGGCCATTTTTCTCTTCAGGGCTCTATCCATTGGTACTCTACCAAGCAGAAACCTGAAGAGGCCAAAGTCTGCTCTCTTGAAGGCCAGGGTAGTGAACTTGCTGTGTGCCCTTCTTACTTGAACTAATGGTCATTTCATGGCCACTGCAGCCAAGGGTGCCCTTGAGCTTCAAATTTCCCACCAGACCCTCCTTGTTGGTGAGAACAAGATCCAGCATAACATCTCTCCTTGTTTTCTCCTCTATCACTTGGAGAAGCAAGTTATCATCAACACATTCCAGGAAAGTCCTGAATTACTTATGCCCTGCGTTGTTCTCTCCAACAGATAACCGGTATTGTTGATGTCTGTCATGACTGCCAGGGCTTGTGAACTTGAGACTGCTCCTATCTGTCTATAGAGGGTCTCATTTGCTCAGTCTTCCTGGTTGGGTGGCTTGCAGCAGATCCCCACTATAATGACATCTAGCCCTTTCCTCACCTTAATTCTTACCCATAAACTCTCATTCAGCTCCTCATCCATCCCCAGGCAGAGCTCCATGCACTCCAGCTGGTCATCAACATAGGACAACATCCCATCCTCTCCTCCCCTGCCTGTCCTTCTTAAAAATCCTGTATCTTCCATTCCAGCACTTCAGTCATAGAAGCCATCCCACCACGTCTCCATGATGTAGTAAGATCATAGCCCCGAAGGCTTGCACATGTCTTCAGCTCCTCTTGTTTATTCCCCATTAGGTATGCTTCAAACAGAGACATTTAAGTTGGGCACCCAGGTATGCTGACCTACTGGCTGGAGTGGCTGGAATTAATTTGTGCCACTCTTCAGGTACTCTCCTGCTGTCCTGGGTTCCCTCTCCAGGTTCTGGGCATCTATTGCCGGCACTGGCATCAAAGAGGTAGGAGTAGGATGGATTGAAGTTGCCCACCCCCTCCTCCCTAGAAACTTCAGTTGCCCTCTTCACCAGCTTGGCAAGCCTATGACTGAAGATGCTTTTCTCCTTCTCTGATAGATGGAACCCATCAGCCCCTAGTGAAAATCAGTGTTACAAAGAGGAAGAGAAATGAGGTACCCTGCCTGTTTTTAGCCACTTCAGAGCTCTTTTTTTTTTCAGGTAGCACAGATTCATGATTCCAGGTTAGGTGTTGCGACAGCTTCCCAGAGGCTAAGTGATTTGTGTGGGGAGTTTCTCATTGCTGACTCAAAGTGCCCTGAGTTGTAGGGATTCCTCCAGGAAATATAAAATACCTGCAGGGAGACAAGCAAGAAGACTGGAGGCCTAATTGTCCCCTTGTGTATATGGTTTAAACTAACACGTCTTCCTCAATTTATGGGAGCCTGGCTGCTGCTGCATGTCCTCACTGTGAAGAAAACAGTGAGTCTTTCAGAAAGGGACCAGGTACCATAGAGCTGTGAGACCTTCACCTCCATCCATGGCACCTAAATACACAGCAGATGCATTGTGGATGCCTAAAGATAAATCATAGAATCATAGAATTGTCAGGGTTGGAAGGGACCTTAAAGATCATCTCGTTCCAACCCCCCTGCTATAGGCAGGGACACCTCCCACTAGAGCAGGTTGCTCAGAGCCCCATCCAGCCTGGGCTTAAAAACTTCCAAGGGTGGGGCTTCCACTTCCAAGGATGGGGCTTCCAAAGAACGATCACAAATACCTTTTTCACACCTAAGGAAGGCAGACCCGAGCTCAGCTCATCTGAACCCCACCATTTCCAGCCCCCACCTCTAGTAAATCCAAGGAGGAAGACGCCCGTTTCCTGCAGCTTGCCCGGGATTCACTGCAGCTGCCAGAGTGGCAAAAAAAATAAGACGAGAACAAGATCGAAGCGGCAGCGGCAGCAAGATTCGGCGCTGTTCTTTTGGTCAAGCCTCGCCGCAGACCGAGGGTCCGAGGCGGGCGAGCGCTGCACCGCCCGGCAATCAGCCAGAGGGAAGGGACTGAACTCCATCGAACACCGACCTGCCTCCGTGGGCTGGGAGCTAACCAGCCCCCGCCGCTCCAGCCCCGGCTGAAACCCGCTACGGCGCGGGAGAAACGTCCTCGTCCTCGCTCCGGGAGCGATCGGCGCTCGCGAGGCAGGCAGGCGAGCCCGCTGCCAGCGCTCCCCAAGGGTTGCAGCCCCTCGCTTTCCAAGGCACGCCTCTTGTTTTAAAATAAACGCGTCGAAAAACCCCTCCAGCCCACGAAAATCATCTTCCGACCAGGTGGATCTCACCAAAGCTCAGCATACACTGTGCCCTCCCCAAGCAACGATTCATCGTTTAATACCAGGAGTGGTTTATTAATTCATGGACAGCTCTCTGAAGAGCTTGCAATGCTGGAACTGTCCGTCTCCAGGATCGAGGCAGGAAGCTCTTCCACGTTTAGGAAGAAGAATAAAAGAATGCAAAAAGAATAAAAGAAAAATTAAAAACAAACACGCACACACCAAAGAACAACAACAAAAAAATAATAAAAATGAGGTCTCTCTAGTTAAAACACAAACCCCTGGATAGCTCCAAGAAATAGTTTCTCCCCCTCTCTCCTTTCCTGAAATAGGCTGCCTGACATTTAATAATAGACCTATTCTTCATTTTAAAATGCACTTCCGTGACTCAGAAATTAAAGTGGAAACGACTTATTAATTCATCTAACCAAACTTCCTGGCAGGGAAAGCCTCCCCTTGATTTTGCACTGCTTTGTGCAGACGGGAGTCAGGCAATGGCTAGCACCAGCTTCTCCCAGAATCCACACCCTGAAGCACCACAACCCCCAACACCCAGCCAAGAAAAGCTTTTTTTGTGTTCGAGGCCACCTCACTGCAAGCCAGCTTGACAGATACCACCCAGCACCAGTTTTTGAGCTCTTCACAGCGAGAGCAAAACGCTGGAGCAAGCCACAGAGACCAGGGGAAAAGCTGCGGGCCAAGGCTGTGGGGACGAAGACATCCCAAGAAGCTGCGGCCGCGTACCAGAGGATTCCCCCGCGAATCCTGGACAAACGCGTGGCTTGCCAGCGCTCCGCAGCACAGATGCCACATGTCCCCTGGAGACGTAGGGCCCACTGCCCAGCCTGCCCAGCTCGTTTTCAGCAGCACACCAACGCCGAAAAGCAGCAAACGCTCACGCTGCCCATCTCAACAGTGGGACTGGTGCAAAGACACTGTCTGTGGAGAGAACGCCACAAACCCGAAACTTTCAACAGCTGGACCCAGAGCACCACCAAAGAAATAACAGAATTCCAGTGTGGTGGGGGGGTTGGCAGGGCCCTCTGGAGATGCTCTGGTGCCACCCCCCTGCTCCATCCAGCAGGGTCACCCAGAGCAGGGGGCCCAGCAGCG